>JARQOD010000004.1:297812776-297947840 GCA_033576555.1 Oophaga sylvatica | reverse complement strand
TCATGGGAGGGAACCTCCCTTATATCAGTCCAGTCCGTGATCCCAGATTGCCATTCCTCTCTGAAGGTTCAGTACTGTCTGAAACCACCTGAGGGGCCTTGCTCATTCACAACAGTATACCTAGAAAAAATATATAATTTCTCCTTTTTGCATAGAATAATGTTATGTCTTATAATGTTTCTCAACATGTGTTAATATGTGGGAACTTTGCTGGTGACAGTGTGTATGATCGTAAGTAAAATTGTCATATGGGTCATTACTTTTTCATGAAAGGGATCAATTGCAAACCTTTGGTGTGGGGAGATGTAATCTTAGAAACAGCAGCACTTTGCATACTTTGGGTTTCACTAAACAAAGAAGTGAAAGCTTATAGATCAGGTGTCTTCTGTAAGCTCAGCAACTGAACTTATTTCTCTTTTGTTACACTGTTTTTCTGCAATGTTGGTAATGTTAAGTTTAATGTAAAGTAAGCACTCAACCATACATACATGATTTAGTGTAAATAGGGAAATCAGATACAATGGACGTTCATATTTAAAGCAGATTTGTCATCCTCATATGCCACAATATTAAAGAATAGCATAGCATGGATTTTCCCATTAGCCAAATCAGCCATAAATATTTTAACCATCTGGATAACTGTATTTATCAGTAGCACAGCAGTGTCACAATTTAGTTGAGCACCTTTCCCAACTACTCTCTGAAGTGATTGATGAGCTATGTGAATATGCATCTACACATTTTAGGCTCTATGTTTAAGCTTAGAGGAGCTAGTAGCTCCTCTCATGAACACAGCAAGATATTCATGCATTTTTTTTTATTGAGCAGGATTTGTAGAGCCAATATGATGCCATAAAGTGTCTTAGACACTTACTGCTCCTTACCCAACAAAGGACCATTGTCATTGGGATAGGAGCATGGCTTAAGGGGCAATACTCTGTGGCAATATTTTTCTGCAACACAAACTGTTAAGTAAGTAATTTAACATCAGGGTATAGAATTAGACAAAGTCTCTAAATATTAGTGAATTTGCCTCAATATGTTTTAGAAATATGGGCCTATAAGATGAGTGGATATGCCCACATTGTTTGCAGTTTTGTTAAAGTCTGAGAATTGAAAGAACATGTACATACGCAATAACCATATACTGTAGTAGAGATGAGCGTAAAATGACTGAATTAAAATTCGCCAATTTGCCATAAGTTTCCCCAGAAGATTCTATTTGCAAAGACGTTACTCTCAGTGAATTTAATGCCCTTATTATGCTCTATGGTTTCTCCACATCCCAGAGTATAATAGATGTAGGTTGTAAAAACAGAAATGAAACTAATAAACACCTCACCACACATCTGTCTGGCTGCTCTTGATGCTCACTGCCCCCAAACCTCTTTTTCTGCCTGAAAGCAATGTTTCACTCTATGTTGGGACATACAACCACAGAACAGGTCTCGGGCGCTTCTGCGCAGTTTACCGTTGCAGAGCATGTCATGACATTTGGACATACGTTGCAATGTCTTACAGGGGGCAGCAAAATGTCATCCCCTGAGACACCTGTCTATGGCCTCGCTCACATCTGCTTGTAAAAAAATCACTTCAATGTTTTTCCTTAAAAGTTGGGAGAGTGTTATTTGAGTGTTCTGTGTATGCCACTCCGTATGTCATGCTTGTGCAAGGCGAGTGTACGATTTTTATTTTTTTCTCACGTAGCAAATCATATGACATCTGTATGCAATGCATTTTAAAATCCTCTTTTACATACTGTAATACTCTATTTAACTTAAAGCTATGGGGTCTTTCATATTTTTGATAACCAGGAAAAGTATTGCAGACAGCTGTGGGCTGATGTTATCAGGCTGGGAAGGTCCATGGTTATTGAACTCTAACCAGCCTAAAAATAAATTCCCATAGTTCTCCCCAGAAGTAGCGCATCACATTAAATGTCTCAATTTTGGCACTTTGTCTGGCGTTCTCGATAGCCCTGATTTTGTGACAATAAGGGTGAAGGTAGTTGGAGACACATGTCAACACCACGGAGTACGTCAGACGTACGTGAGAACTTATTGTTTCTAATAAATTCTAATATATTTCTCTCTTTTTTTTTTTTCAGATATTTACTTATTTATTTTACTCATTTATATAGTGCCATTAATTCCACAGCGCTTTACACACATTATCGGCACTGTCCCCAATGGGCTCACAATCTAAACTCCCTATCAGTATGTCTTTGGAATATGGGAGGAAACCGGAGTGTTCGGAGGAAGCCCACACAAATACGGGGAGAACATACAAATCCTTGCAGATGTTGTTCTTGGTGGATTTGAACCAGGACGCCAGCGCTGCAAGGCGCTAACCACTGAGCCACCGTGCCATATTTTATTTCTGACCTACAACAGATTACTTGGACTACGGAGGACCTATATGGCTTTTTTTTTCCCATAAATTGGGGAAGAAGGGAATGTTTCAGGGAGTGTTTTTTCAAATAAATATCTTTTTGTGTAGGTGTTTTTATTTTTTGATTAATGGGATAGCAATGGGGATGTCTGATATAACCCTCTCCATTACCAACCCCAGAGCTAAAGGGTTCAAGTTTATTACATGTAGAAGGCTTTGGAAATATTATATATATATATATATATATATTATATATATATATATATATATTACAGTACAGACCAAAAGTTAGGACACACCTTCTCATTCAAAGATTTTTCTGTATTTTCATGACTATGAAAATTGTACATTCACACTGAAGGCATCAAAACTATGAATTAACACATTAACAAAAAAGTGTGAAACAGCTGAAAATATGTCTTATATTCTAGGTTCTTCAAAGTAGCCACCTTTTGCTTTCATTACTACTTTGCACACTCTTGGCATTCTCTTGATGAGCTTCAAGTGGCAGTCACTGGAAATGGTCTTCCAACAGTTTTAAAGGAGTTCCCAGAGATGCTTAGCACTTGTTGGCCCTTTTGCCTTCATTCTGCGGTCCTGCTCACCCCAAACCATCTCGGGTTCTGGTCTGGTGACTGTGGAGGCCAGGTCCTCTGGTGTAGCACCCATCACTCTCCTTCTTGGCCTTATACAGTCTGGAGGTGTGTTTGAGGTCATTGTCCTGTTGAAAAATAAATGATGGTCCAATTAAACTCAAACCGGATGGAATAGCATGCCGCTGCAAGATGCTGTGGTAGCCATGCTGGTTCAGTATGCCTTCAATTTTGAATAAATCCCCAACAGTGTCACCAGAAAAGCACCCCACACCATCACACCTCCTCCTCCATGCTTCACAGTGGGAACCAGGCATGTAGAGTCCATCCGTTCATGTTTTCTGCGTCACACAAAGACATGGTGGTTGGAGCCAAAGATCTCAAATTTGGACTCATAAGACCAAAGCACAGATTTCCACTGGTCTAATGTCCATTTCTTGCTTTTTTAGCCCAAACAAGTCTCTTCTGCTGGTTGCCTGTCCTTAGAAGTGGTTCCCTAGCAGCTATTTTACCATGAAGGCCTGCAGCACAAAGTCTCCTCTTAACAGTTATTGTAGAGATGTGTCTGCTGCTAGAACTCTGTGTGGCATTGACCTGGTCTCTAATCTGAGCTGCTGTTAACCTGCGATTTCTGAGGCTGGTGACTCAGATAAACTTATCCTCCGAAGCAGAGGTGACTCTTGGTCTTCCTTTCCTGGGGCGGTCCTCATGTGAGCCAGTTTCTTTGTAGCGCTTGATGGTTTTTGCAACTGCACTTGGGGACACTTTCAAAGTTTTCCCAATTTTTCGGACTGACTGACCTTCAGTTCTTCAAGTAATGATGGCCACTCGTTTTTCTTTACTTAGCTGCTTTTTTCTTGCCATAATACAAATTCTAACAGTCTATTCAGTAGGACTATCAGCTGTGTATCCACCAGACTTCTGCACAACACAACTGATGGTCCCAACCCCATTTATAAGGCAAGAAATCACACTTATTAAACCTGACAGAGCACACCTGTGAAGTGAAAACCATTTCCAGTGACTACCTCTTGAAGCTCATCAAGAGAATGCCAAGAGTGTGCAAAGCAGTAATCAAAGCAAAAGGTGGCTACTTTGAAGAACCTAGAATATAAGACATATTTTCAGTTGTTTCACACTTTTTTGTTAAGTATATAATTCCACATGTGTTAATTCATAGTTTTGAAGCCTTCAGTGTGATTCTACAATTTTCATAGTTATGAAAATACAGAAAAATCTTTGAATGAGAAGGTGTGTCCAAACTTTTGGTCTGTACTATATATATATATATATATATATATTATATATATATATTATATATATATATATATATATACAGTTGGTTAAATTTTTCACTCTTTGTTTCAATGCAGCCATTTGGTAAATGTAAAAAGGTTCATTTTTTCACACTAATGTACACTCTGCACCCCATCTTGACTGATAAAAACAGAAATTTAGAAATTTTTGCAAATATATTAAAAAGAGTAACTGAAATATTACATGGTCATAAGTATTCAGACCCTTTGCTCAGACACCCATATTTACGATACATGCTGTCCATTTCCTTGTGATCCTCCTTGAGAAGGTTCTACTCCTTCATTGGAGTCCAGCTGTGTTTAATTAAACTGATAGGACTTGATTTGTAAAGGCACACACCTGTCTATATAACGCTAAGGAAAGTGGCAGGAACAAATCCTTGAATGCTGCAGTACCTATTTAGATGCCACTGTCAATCCCTGACAATGGCATTTAAATGGAGTGAGGTATTGCTACGGGACTACCGAAGGCCTACATTTTTGTCATCTTTGCTCTCCTGTGAAATCCAGTTACAGGCTGAGCTTCAAACCGTGATTTGTCCTATATACTATACTAGTTATGAACCCGTTCTATGCCCGTGTGGCAAGCATTTTTATAGGCATATGGTCTCCCATCCTGGTATGTGCTGCCCCCCTCCTATCCTGGTATGCATGGCATGCCTCATCCCTATCTTGGTATGCATGGTACCCCTAAACCCTATCCTGGTATGTATGGTCCCCTCACCCCCACCCAAATCTGGCATGCATGGCACCCCATTCCTCATCTTGGTATGCATGGTCCCCTTATCCCCCAATCCTGGTATGCATGGTCCCCTCACCCCCCCAATCCTGGTATGCATGGTCCCCTCACCCCCCAATCCTTGTATGTATGGTCCCCCTCCCGCCCAATTCTGGAATACATGGTCCCCTTACCCTCCAATTCTGGGATGAATGGTCCCCTCACCCCCAATTCTGGTATGCATGTTCCCCCCTCATCCCTATCGTAGGATGTATGGTACCCTTCACCCCCCAATCCTGGTATGCATGGTCCCCTCATCCCCAATCCTGGTATACATGGCACCCCTTACCTCCCAATTCTAGTATGCATGGTCCCCTCATCCCTCAATCCTGGTATGCATGGCCCCATCACCCCCAATCCTGGTATCCATGGTCCTCTCACCCCCAATCCTGATATGCATGGTCCCCTCACCCCCCAATCCTGATATGCATGGTCCCCTCACCCCCAATCCAGATATGCATGGTCCGCTCCCCTCCTGCAATCCTGATGTGCATGGTCCGCTCACTCCCCAATCCTAATGTACATAGTCCGCTCACCCCCCAATTCTGATGTGCATGGCCTTCTCACCCCCCAATCCTGATGTGCATGGTTCCCTCATCCCCCAAATCCTGATGTGCATGGTTCCCTCACCCCCCAATCCTGATGTGCATGGTCCCCTCACCCCCCAGTCCTAATGTGCATGGTCCGCTCAACCCCCAATCCTGATGTGCATGGTCCGCTCACCCCCCAAATCCTGATGTGCATGGTCCGCTCACCCCCCAATCCTGATGTGCATGGTCCGCTCACCCCCTCAATCCTGATGTGCATTGTCCGCTCACCCCCCAATCATGATGTGCATGGTCCGCTCACCCCTCAATCCTAATGTGCATGGTCCTCTCAACCCCCAATCCTGTTGTGCATGGTCCTCTCACCCCCCAATCCTGATGTGCATGGTCCCCTCATTCCCCAATCCTGATGTGCATGGTACCCTCACCCCCCAATTCTGATGTGCATGGTCCCCTCACCCCCCAATCCTAATGTGCATGGTCCGCTCACCCCCCAATCCTGATGTGCATGGTCCGCTCACTCCTCAATCCTGTTGTGCATGGTCCGCTCACCCCCCAATTCTGATGTGCATGGTCCTCTCACCCCCCTATCCTGATGTGCATGGTCCCCTCACCCCTCAATCCTGATGTGCATGGTCCTCCCACTCCCAATCCTGATGTGCATGGTCCCCTCACCCCCAATCCTGATGTGCATGGTGCCCTCACCCCCCAATCCTGATATTCATGGTCCCCTCACTCCCCAATCCTGATGTGCATGGTCCTCCCACTCCCAATCCTGATGTGCATGGTCCGCTCACCCCCCAATCCTGGTGTGCATGGTCCGCTCACCCCCCAATCCTGATGTGCATGGTCCCCTCTCCCCCCAATCCTGATGTGCATGGTCTTCTCACCCCCCAATCCTGATGTGCATGGTCCGCTCACCCCCAAATCTGATGTGCATGGTCCCCTCACCCCCCTATCCTGGTATGAATGGTCTCATCATCCCCTGTTCTGGTATGTATGGTCCTCCCACTCCCCTATCCTGATATGTATGGCCCCCCTCACCCCTATTAAACTGCACACATACCAAAAAAAGCAAACATTGATACTCATCTTTCTTCTCTGCGGTCCAGCGCTGTACCATTCTGCAGGACGACGGGGAGGAGAGCGGCGCCGGAGTATGCGCATGCCCATACCGCACTCAGCGCCATATTGCTGAAGACACACTGTAAATGTGTCTTCAGCAAAACGGCGCCGGACAGCGCTATGCGCATGCGCGATTCCGACGCGCACTTCCGGTCTCCTGCCCCGGCGAGAAGAGAAGTGCCGAGGCAACGCTGCTCCCGGTCAGGTAAATATGTAAATATGGCGCCTGAGATCGCGATCTCCGGCGCCATACACACACCTCACCGCAGCATGCCTCAAACTGTCTGGAGCCAGACTGCGCAGGCATGTCGCGCTTGCACAGTCTATAAAGGCTTCAGAGTGACGCTCCCACCGTTATATTATAGATTACTTTACTTTTGAACTATACAGTATATGTGATAAGATGATTGGAGGGAATAAAAAATAAAGTAAAAAATAAAAATGGAAAAAATATATTAAAAAATTAGAGATTCGAATTAACCCTCTATCTATATCCCTTTAAAAATAAAGAAATACAAAAATAAGATAAACATATTTCATATTACTACATGCACAAAATTCCGGTATATCAAAATTCCAATTTGATTAACCATGCAGTAAATGCCATCAAGAGAAAAAAAAAATCAAAAACCCAGAATTGATCAAAAAATCATATGTACCCCAAATTGGTATCAATAAAAATATTAGCTCACCATGCTAAAATCAAGCTCTAACACAGGTTCATGGATAGAAAATAAGAAATATTATGGGCATCAGAAAATGAAAATATAAACCAACATGTTTTAATACAATCATATAAGTTTCTTTTCGACACTAAATTTAAAAAAAAATGCTCATTTGATATCACCATAATTGTACTGATTTTGATAATCACGTTGACAGGTAATTTTTACAATAATAATAATGTTGTTAACAAAGCAGTGGCAGAACTGAGCTTATTCGCTGCAGGTTTATATTCATTGCATAGAGGTGCCCCATTTTAATTGCCCTTGTGAACCACCAATAATTAAGCATTATTTAAAATAAACCATAAGCGCCTTTATTTTATACTTCTTTCCATGCCTAGTCTCTAAGCAATGAGTATTGCACATACAGTATCTTTCTTGACCTAAGCACATAATGAGTCTTCAAATATTTTCAGTGATTAACATGGTTAAACCCAGTTTTGATTGTAAAATAATTGTGCTAAACCATTGGGAGCCAGCTATATTTTGGCCAGTGAGTTTCTTTGATATATTTGACAGGGTTTTTTTCTGTTAAGTATCTACAGTAAGCGAAACTGGCAAAATAAGAGCAACTAATTTGCAGTTTATCTGGACCTCTTCATGCTTGTCAAAATGTATTACCAGGTTGTGTAGATCATACTGTATATGACAATATTTTGAATATTAAATAAAGTTATTTGCCTAGATTTAGGTATCCTGTTATCTGATAAGTCTTTACAAATATGCAGTGGCATTGCTAGGCACTTTGGGGCTTGTGTCCCAAATCATTAATGCACTTTCCCTAGTCTCTTAGTCCATGTTTTTCTATTTTAACCCTACGATGCATGACATTCGGAATCTACACTCTTACATATCCGGGGCCTTTTAGGCCCGTTTGCAACTTATATGGAAGGAATTGACAAAAAAAAATAAAAATAGGCATTTTTTGAGTTTATTTCAAAATTGTAAAGTCAGATATGACAAATGCACACAATTATAAGTGGTTATAAAGAGAAATAACATGTAAATTGAAGTAAACAAAACCTGCAACTAGTTTTCGTTTCTAACTTTTCCTTTTCTTTTCAATTTTATTACTCTCCATCACAATTTTCGCATGTTATCTTCTCTAAAGAATGTTGTTTACAAACATTTTTGATGATTTCATTTTTTTTTCGGGTATTGAGTTCAACAATGACATCATGATGCATTGCAATGCAAAAAATTCCAGCCATTTCAGCCTAAAGAAGTGACCTGAGATGTCCTGAACAGTATATAAACATCTCAATCCAGGAAAGAATCAACACATCCAGAAATAAATTTGACAAATAGCTAAACAGAGTATAAAGAAATGAAGCCAGCAAAGAATCAACAAATACAGAAATACATGTGATAATGGCTGACCAGTCTAAACAACATGTATGAAACCAGCTTGGCTATCTAATCTTATAAATGCAGCTGGCAGATGCAGGAGTAATAGTCTTGGGTATCTGGTAGCTACAAACAGTTGCCAAATGGTACTTACCAGCAATAATATCACACAGGGGGTAATGGAAGTCCTTGATATTCAGTCAGTGAGGGAATGAGCTTCTCCTTCCAACAGTGCATCAATTCTGAAAGATGGGTGGGGAGAGCAAAGGGACAAAAGGCAAATAGCTAGGTGGAGCCTGTATGCTGTGTACACAAACTAAAGGTGGCTTCACATGGGTCATCTATTGTTCAACTGGTTTATCTACTGACCACAGGTAGTTGGCTGTTGTGAATGTTTTAGAAATGAATTCTGAGCAGAAGCTCCCTCTGGTGGTTACAAACAGTACTGAACCATTCAATGAGGATTGGCAATCAGGAATCACAGACTGGCTGGATATAAGGGAGGTTCCCTCCCATCATGGTTGCCGGTGATCAATTGTTCTTGTCTCAACTGTGGTTCCTGGTTCACTTGGAAGCTTGCTGAGTCTTGCCTCTTCTCCTGCTCTCAGATAAGATATTTTCTGTTTTTTGTTTTTGTGTTTACCATTTGCATATTTCTCTGCTTTTCTGTGAGGTTAGCCAGGTTCCCCCCCCCCCCCCGGGGGGGCTTGGGCTCCTCTCAGTTCCGCTGGAGCCACTGTTATTTGTTCAATTGCCTTTTCCAGTTTTTTCAGTGGCTGATTTAGGTGGTAGAGGTCATGTGATCTCAGGTGTTTTTGCAATTAGTAGCGTTGGTATTTTTTAGGGTTTTTTTTTGGATTGCAGTGAGTATCCTTTATATCCTTTTCTGTCTAGGCAGATTGGGCCCCAATGTTTTGCTCATACTATTTTCTGTCTGTGTCTGTATTTCCTCTTGTCTAACCGCCATTACATGTTTGGGGGCTTCCTATGTTCTTTGGGCATCTGCTCCGGGGCAGATAGCTTTCCTCTTTCTATCTTTAGGTGTATTTAATCTCTCAGGCTGTGACGAGGCGTCTAGGACCAATGTAGGAATGCTCCACGGCTGCCTGTAGTTGTGGTGGTTAGTCAGGGTACTGCAATCCAATAGATTCCAACCTCTCTGGTGTAGTGCCGTTTTTGCCTGCTCTCCTCAGCTACCAAATCATAACAGTATCACCGGCCAAGCTAAAACTATATGGTACTCACAGAAGGGAAAAATAGTGTGGAAAGAAAAAAAAAAAGTTGTCAGAGTTGTCAGAGATAACAGTTGGCTGTGTGAAAGGACCTTTAGTCTGAAAACATAAATGTCATGCAGACATTTTGTTCTTCCAAAAAAGCATTTTTATAAAAAAAACCATGATCACATGAAACTAGGAAATTACCAACAACTAAAAACCTGAGAAATACCTAGAGTTTCAAAATTCTAAAGTACAGCAAGTAATCTTGCAGAAAATAGCAAAAAAAATAAAATAAATAAAAAATAAACTGATGAGTATATGATAAACCTAATACGGGCTTAAAAGGCCCGGGATATGTAAAGCTGTAGTTTTCCAAAATAAAAATTATATAAAAAAAACCCCATCACATAAAAATATATAAACAACTGGAAATTACACACAACTACAGACCTGAGGAATACCTAGAGTTTCAAAATTCTAAGTTTAAAAACCTTTCAGAATTTTTGCAAAACAAAAGTTCCTGGGCCTAAAAGACCCGGGATATGCATCGTAGGGTTAAATACAGTTTATTTTGCTGTAATATGTTAGCAGTTACATTGTGTGCATTGTAATGCATTTAGATATGCACACAACAGTACCCTCCACAGTCCAGCATGGAGCGGAAGCAGGTATCTATGTATAGCTTGGCTCCTCCTCCCACCTAGTACAACCTGCCACTTCTGCGAAGACACTTCCAGCCTTTGCACAATTGTGTCCATGCATAAAGACCTGGCATATCCACTAGTAGCTGCTGAAGGGGCCTTGAATTTTCTCTATGAGTAAGTACTTATTGGCAGGAATTCTAGTTGCTACTTGCTTCACCAAACCATTAATGACAGGAGGTAGCCCTCTCAGAGGTTAGTAGCTGTGATTTTGTAAGTGGAAATTATGATACCTCTTAAGAGCCCTTGCAGGATGTGACATTAGAAAGCAAAGACCGCCCTCTGTTGGTCAGTCGAACCCGGGTAGAATCAATAAGTATCAGAAGAATTGCAGGGGGAGCAAATTCAGGTGACTCACATAAGAGATTTAATGGATATTAAATCCCTTCATGACAAATCGCAGGAGGATTTGGTGCCAAGGAAGAGACATGGACCTGAGATGGCACTAAGGTAATCGTCATAGGCCACGGCAGGAAGCGTACGCCACAAGCAAGTCCATTATCACCAGGCACGGTCCGGACAATGCTCTGTGAGACCCAGAGACCATACTATGCCGGTCAAGACCACGAGTCCCGAAATGCATTCTACGCCAGTCAAGTCCCAGAAGTCAGACAACACCCGTTGAAAGTTGGGACCCAGTTCTTCCCATCCCAGGCTCAGGGTAAAGAAAGAAAATGTGTGGAGACGACGATCAGAGGAGCACACCTGCGGCAACAAGGGAACAGCACAAGTGAGCAGGTCCATAGCTTCCATCTATAAAATACGGTACCTGAGCTGGCTTGGGTTAGGACAACAAGTGCGGAAGGGGCCAGTTGGTGCATGGGAGTCTCAACACGCTTTAATAAACTTTGTCAGAAAGAATTGCGACTTAGCAGGAAAATTCGATGACCCCCACTAGGATCAGAAATGAGGGAAGAACTTACGTAACTCCCGTGAATAGGCATACCATACCTAGAGAGAGAATATTAACATTATATAGTGCACTGAAGTCGGTGTCGGGAGGTGGGCGTGACAATGGGCTTGCGGAGCAGTGAATATTCATTTTCTTTAATAGTGGGCACACTGTTAGCCACAGTCACTGACTTCCTGCAGCTGCTGGGCGATCACGTGTGTCCACTATTAAAGAGAATGAATATCCACAGCTGTCCACTCCCATGGGCATGGGGAGTAGTGAATATTAATTCTCTTTAATAGCGGACACATGTGGTTGCCCAGCCGTGGCAGGAGCCATCGGCTGAGGCTAACAGGGTTCCATTAATAAATAGGATAAATATTCAATGCTCCCCATTGTATATTCAATGGGGAGCATTTAGGTCGACTTATGCGGTTAGACGTGGGAGGGACTAAGGGCATGTGGAATATTTCATTTTCTTTAACAGCAGGCACAGTGTTAGATGAAGCAGCCGACTCCTGCTTTCTGTGACCTGCTCCTTCACCGCTGCCACTCCCTCCCCTACCCACAGCCACATGAGGTACATCCAGGCAGTAAAATGCAACCCCCACTGTACTCCAAAATTTTGGTAGGAAAAAGTACTTCTTATAGTCCAAAAAATATGGTACTCATCCATAGAGTATTTATGTGTTTGCAGTTACATTTAATTGGTATACTATATACCGCTCCAAAAAAGTGTTGAATCATATTTCAGGATTTAAATTAGTCATCCATAGAGTATTAGGTTCTTTCTGTTACACTTCGGTGGTATATAATACTACAAAAAAGCATTGAAAAATATTTCTGGATTTAATTAGTCATCCATAGATTATTACATGCTTTCTGTAAAATTTTGGTGATATATTATATAATATTCCAAAAAAGCTTTCAACATTTTTTCTGGATTGAATTTGTCATCAATAGAGTATTATGTTCTTATGTTCTTTGTTTAACATTGGTGGTATATAACACTCAAAAAAATTCACATTTTTTCTGGATTCAATTAGTCATCCATACAGTTTAACATGGTTTATTGTGACATTACAGTGGTATATGAAGCTCCAAAAAAGTTTCAAGATTTTTCCTGGATTCAACTAGTCATCCATACAGTTTAATTCACTTTGTGTAAAATTAGGGTGGTTTAAATTTTTTAAAAACTGCTTGAACTGGTGCAGTTCACAAAATATTTTTGTTCCAAAAATTGATTATTGTCATATATACTTTGTAACTTAGTTTGTGTAAAATTGTGCCTGCAACAGGTATACAAATTTGGTTGTTGACTGTGAGATTGTGTGTCTTTTTTTGTGTTATTGTCACGCTGTCTAATGATATGTATACAATGTCAGTAAACTATTAATACAGGAACAACACTCTATACAACAACTAGTATAGCAACATCAGCATGTAAGTATAGAATAGATTTACCTGACACGATATCTGCTGAACTCAGGGTTAATCTTGAGGACTTGATGAGCTGAAACAGGAAAGAGGTGGACCGGGATCTAACCTGACCCTAAACTGGGGTCCTAACTAATCCCTCACCTTGGAGGTACTGATAATGGTTCAGAGGTCCAAGTCACCAACCTAACCCTGTCTCCTATCAGACCCTGAACCCTGTAATCAGTCCTAAGAAGGATCCTGACTACCACCAAAGGGATATGGGCTGATCTTAGCTAAATACACAGATTAGACATATAAGACAGACAGGATAACACTCGCTTGCATACACACTCAAACACCAAAGGAACATAAATGGTCTGGGAAATAAACTCTAACCAAGTTGAGCTTAGAACAACTAAGGAGCTCACAACTAAAGTCTATACAGATTCATTCCTATCTGTGGTCTGCATGAAGGTTTCACTGGCAACTCCCCAAGCAGACAACCAGGAATTTAAAGGAAACCAATCAACAAATAATCAATTGCAGCCGGGAGAAACTGCACCCAGTCCCAGCACCGAGCACAGACAGAATTAACTCCCTAGCTGCCAAACACAAAGAAACAGCAGCTCAGCTGTGAGAAGTCAAAATGTGCAACCGCGACGATCTTCGTGGCAATGCACACATGACAGTACCCCCCCTTCTACGAGGGGCCTCCGGACCCTCAGGGCCAGGCCTGCCCGGGTGAGTTCTGTGGAAGGTCCGAACCAAACGATCTGCGTTAACATCAGACGCAGGGACCCACGTCCTCTCCTCTGGACCATACCCTTCCAATGCACCAAGTACTGAAGGGACCGGCGATTCAGACGTGAGTCAATGATCTTTGATACTTGAAATTCCAAGTTACCATTGACCAACACAGGAGGAGGAGGTAGAGGTGATGGTATGACTGGTGCCACATACCTTTTAAGTAATGACTTGTGGAACACATTATGAATTTTAAACGTAGGAGGGAGGTCCAGACGAAATGCCACAGGATTAATTATGGAACTGATCCTGTACGGCCCGATGAATCTGGGACCCAGTTTCCAGGAGGGCACTTTAAGTTTTATATTCCTGGTAGACAACCATACCAGATCGTTCACATTCAGATCTGGACCAGAAACTCTCCTCCTATCAGCCATACGTTTGTAACGGTTCCCCATCGCACTCAGATTATTCAATACACCTCTCCACACAGAAGCAAGTGACGACGAGAAACGCTCCTCCTCAGGAACCCCAGAAGGGCCCCCCCCATTGAAAGTACAAAACTGGGGATGAAAACCATATGCCCCAAAAAACGGGGACTTACCAGTGGACTCGCTCCGCCTGTTGTTAAGAGCGAACTCTGTCAGACGCAAGAAAGAAGACCAGTCCTCTTGGTTCTCTGAGACAAAACACCGGAGATATGTCTCTAAGCTCTGATTCAGACGCTCTGTCTGACCATTGGTCTGCGGATGAAAAGCCGAGGAAAATGACAATTGCATCCCCCGACGTAAACAAAATGCCCTCCAAAATTTGGACACAAACTGAGACCCCCTATCTGACACCACATCAGAAGGCAACCCATGAAGTCTAACGATCTCCCTAATGAACACCTGCGCCAGAGTTTTAGCATTAGGGAGTGCAGGAAGAGCAACGAAATGTGCCATCTTACTGAACCTGTCAACAACCACCAGTATGACAGTATTCCCTGACGACGGAGGAAGGTCCGTAATGAAGTCCATAGATAAATGAGTCCATGGACGCTCCGGAAGTTTCAAGGGTAAAAGGGTCCCAGACGGACGGGTATGAGGGGTTTTAGAGCGAGCACACACCCCACATGACGCGACAAAAGTTATAACATCTTTATTAGCATTAGGCCACCAAAACCGGCGAGAAAGGAGATCTAAAGTAGCCTTACTCCCTGGATGTCCTGCTAGAGCAGAATTATGATGTGCCTCAATAACCTTTTGTCTCAACAGATTTGGGACAAACAGTCTCCCTGGAGGTCCTGCAGGGGCGTCCCCCTGAGCCTCTAACACCTCCTCCTCAAGCTCAGAAAATACAGCCGACACTACCACCCCCTCCTGAAGGATAGGACTCGGGTCATCCATTTTCCCGGCCCCTGGGAAACTGCGAGACAAGGCATCAGCCTTTACATTCTTAGACCCCGGGCGATAAGTGACGACAAAATTAAACCTGGTAAAAAACAACGACCATCGAGCTTGTCTGGAATTCAGACGCTTAGCGGATTCCAAATACAACAGGTTCTTGTGATCAGTAATAACGGTAACCGGGTGGACTGCCCCCTCCAAAAAGTGACGCCATTCTTCAAAAGCTAACTTAATGGCCAAAAGTTCCCTATTGCCGATATCATAATTCCTTTCGGCGGACGACAATTTCTTAGAAAAGAAAGCGCACGGATGCCATTTACCAGGGGACGGACCCTGGGACAATATAGCACCCACCCCTACGTCAGACGCATCCACCTCCACAATGAACGGCTGAGATGCATCTGGTTGGATGAGAACGGGTGCCGAAGCAAAACATTTCTTCAAAGAGGAAAAGGCTTGGCAAGCTTTGTCCGACGATTTAGAAAAATCCGTCCCTTTTCTTGTCATGTCAGTGAGAGGTTTGACGACAGATGAGAAATTACAAATAAATTTCCGGTAGTAGTTAGCAAACCCCAAAAAACGCTGCAGAGCCTTAAGATCCCCTGGCTGATCCCATTCAAGCACTGCTCTCACCTTTTCAGGGTCCATGCGGAAACCGGAGGCTGACACCAAAAAACCCAAAAACTGAAGTTCCTGTACGGCAAATACACACTTCTCCAGTTTGGCGTATAATTTATTGTCTCGCAAGATCTGCAACACCTGTCTCACATGCTCCTGATGAGACACAAGATCTGGCGAGTAAATTAAAATGTCGTCCAAATATACAACCACAAACAGCCCCACAAGGTGACGAAAAATGTCATTAACAAAATGTTGGAATACTGCTGGTGCAGTAGTCAGACCAAAAGGCATGACTAGGTTCTCATAATGTCCCTCCGGCGTGTTAAACGCCGTTTTCCACTCATCCCCCTCTTTTATCCTAATCAGATTATACGCCCCCCTGAGATCCAATTTAGAAAACCATTTGGCGCCAACAATTTGGTTGAAGAGATCAGGAATAATAGGGAGTGGATACGGATCTCGAACAGTAATCCGATTAAGTTCGCGGAAATCCAAGCAAGGGCGTAGGCCTCCATCTTTCTTCTTCACAAAGAAGAACCCCGTGGCTACTGGGGAAGATGAAGGTCTAATATGCCCTTTGGCCAGACTTTCAGAAATATAATCTTTCATAGCCTGCCTCTCAGGACCAGAAAGATTATACAACCTAGCTTTAGGCAACTTAGCATCAGGAAGGAGATTAATGAGCAGTCATACACGCGATGAGGAGGCAACTCCTGACACCCCTCCTCAGAGAAAACATCCCCAAAATCCTCCAAAAAAGGAGGCAATGTACTAGGCACGACCGCACTGATGACTGTGTTCATGCAGTTGCTTTTGCAAAACTCACCCCATTGGCTTATTTCTCTGGACTGCCAATTAATCACAGGGTTATGTTTAACCAACCAAGGAAGTCCCAACACAATGGGAGTAGGTAGACCCTCCAACACATAACAAGATAATTGTTCCCTATGTATTGCCCCTACCCGAAGGTCAATGTTATGAACCTCATGAACAAAGCTACCTTGGCCGAGAGGCCTGGCGTCAATGGAGAATATAGGGATCGGTTTGACCAATACACTCAGATGCATACCTTGAGCCTGAGCAAACTGAGCGTCAACCAGATTAGCCCCGGAACCACTATCAAGAAGAACAGACAATCTCTCCACTCTCGTACCAACTACCACCTCCACTGGTACAAGGAACTGAGAAGAACTGGCGGATGAAATACATACTCCCAGGTTGTCGTCCACCACACAACCTGGGATTAACAGTTTTCCGGCGACTTTTGGCTCAACAAGGCACGGGATGGACATTCTCCAACAAAATGTCCCTCTTTCCCGCAGAAAAAACACCTTCTAGTCCTGCGGCGTACCGCCAATCCCCTCCTACGAAATGATGTCCCTCCCAACTGCATAGGCTCATCCGAACAGACAAGGGGAACCTCAACATAAGGGACTTTAGTGGTAGGTGGAGAAACAACAGGGAGTGTGGTTACCTCACCCCTCTCCCGAAGCCGTCTATCAGTACGGATAGCTAAGGCCATAGCAGCCTCCAGAGAAGGAGGAGACTCATACTGAGCCAAAACGTCTTTTAATTTATCAGAAAGCCCATGACAAAACTGGCTCCTAAGAGCTGGGTCATTCCACTGAGTATCTGTGGCCCATCTACGAAACTCAGAAGCAAATTCCTCTGCCGGACGATCTCCCTGCTGTATCTTACGTAATTTTGTCTCAGCAAGAGAGACCCGATCTGGGTCATCATATACCAATCCCAGGGCAGTAAAAAATTGATCTACAGACAGTAGAGCCGGGGATCCCGGAGGAAGGGAAAATGCCCAGGATTGAGGGTCCCCTTGCAGAAGTGAGATAAGAATTCCCACTCTCTGCTCCTCACTCCCTGATGATCGAGGCCGAAGCCGAAAATACAATTTACATGCCTCCCGGAAGGTGAAAAATTTGTCTCGCCCACCAGTGAACCTGTCCGGGAGAGCAACCTTAGGTTCAACTCTGGTTTGCTCCAGGGGAGACAAAACTTTGGACTTAATGTCCGTCAGCTCCATGGATAATCCCTGCAACTGCAGAGCCAGCTGGGCTACTGGATCCATGGTAACTGGAGATAATTTTTATGGCCAGTGAAAATGTCACGCTGTCTAATGATATGTATACAATGTCAGTAAACTATTAATACAGGAACAACACTCTATACAACAACTAGTATAGCAACATCAGCATGTAAGTATATAATAGATTTACCTGACACGATATCTGCTGAACTCAGGGTTAATCTTGAGGACTTGATGAGCTGAAACAGGAAAGAGGTGGACCGGGATCTAACCTGACCCTAAACTGGGGTCCTAACTAATCCCTCACCTTGGAGGTACTGATAATGGTTCAGAGGTCCAAGTCACCAACCTAACCCTGTCTCCTATCAGACCCTGAACCCTGTAATCAGTCCTAAGAAGGATCCTGACTACCACCAAAGGGATATGGGCTGATCTTAGCTAAATACACAGATTAGACATATAAGACAGACAGGATAACACTCGCTTGCATACACACTCAAACACCAAAGGAACATAAATGGTCTGGGAAATAAACTCTAACCAAGTTGAGCTTAGAACAACTAAGGAGCTCACAACTAAAGTCTATACAGATTCATTCCTATCTGTGGTCTGCATGAAGGTTTCACTGGCAACTCCCCAAGCAGACAACCAGGAATTTAAAGTAAACCAATCAACAAATAATCAATTGCAGCCGGGAGAAACTGCACCCAGTCCCAGCACCGAGCACAGACAGAATTAACTCCCTAGCTGCCAAACACAAAGAAACAGCAGCTCAGCTGTGAGAAGTCAAAATGTGCAACCGCGACGATCTTCGTGGCAATGCACACATGACAGTTATACTGAGTTCCGATACTTTTTGCATATCGAATACCGGAATCGGAAGTTCCCATAATGCTACATAGTCAATATCTTTGTAAGGGCTCATACTCACTGGAGAGAAAAGCGGACGAGTGCAAGCCGATAAAAAATCGGATTGCACTCGAACCAATGTTATTCAATAGGTGACTTCCCATTTGCGATTTTTTTTCTCAGCTGAAATCGGTCTGAGAAAAAAATCGCAGCATGCTGCGATTTGTAGCGATTTTTGGATGAGACTCGCCAATGCAAGTCAATGGGTGCGAGAAATAATCGGACAGCACTCGCACAATGCGAGTGCTGTCCGATTTATACGCACCGGTGTCCTTAGAAAAGCCAGCAATTCATCCCTGGCTACTGTAAAATCACACTGACAGCTCACAAAACACTAGATATATACACATAGAATACATATATATATATATATATATATATATATATATATATATACATTGTAACATTTCCAGGGGATATAGCTCTAGGATCGCTGTCTGGGTACACAGAGTGACACGAAAACAGTTCATTCAGACAGCAGTTCTGGTGAAAACTGGCCGCAACCAGCTTTATTAAAGTCCACAGCAAACAGATAAAAATAAAGCATAAACAGAAAACCTAGGCTTGTCTAGCCACTAATTACACATAGATCGATTGCCCTGTCTATCCGAGTCCCGGCTCTACCAGCCTGACCCAAAACAACACATATGATATATGTTACCAGTATGGAGTTTCACAGATACTCCTCCTTGTGTCTGAAGGCACCTTCAATGTCCAGACTTGAGAGAGATCCACTCCTATTCAGCCTCTATTCGCACGGATTCTTACTGAGACTACTCCTGTGTCCGGGGTACTTCCTGCACCCAGACTGAGATAGCACAAACTCCTGGAGACCGCTTCTTGTGCCGGGACACCTTCCTGTGTCCAGACTAAGCCAGCTCTCACTCCTTGAGACTGCTTCTTGTGCCGGGACACCTTCCTGTGTGTCCAGACTAAGCCAGCTCTAACACTCCTGGAGACTGTTTCTTGTGCCGGGACACCTTCCTGTGTCCAGACTAAACTAGCTCTCCGTCTGTATTCCCAGATACCTACTTCTGGTTTCCTAATTATCACCTGAGTGGCCACAGGTTTGAGCTGCAAGCGTGTACTTAAATGGATGGTGTAATGACCTTTCTCTACCACTAGGATTACAAAGCCATACATTTCCCTTATACCCGTCAGCAAAGTACCTAGATGAAATGTACACCCCATTCAACACACATACCCTCACTGTCTCACATATCCCCTCCCTCTTCTCCAGACCGGAGGGCTGGCCATCCAGACCGGAGGGCTGGTCAACAATCCCAAAGAGACAGTGAACTCCGGACACTGCATCAGCACTATACTTCTATATAGGTCAGGTACCAGGAGCTGTCTCACGACCTCTCCCTGGACTTCAGTGTCCCTATACAATAGGTTATTGTTCATGGCAGCATGAGGAAACCTCTCCTCAGAGCCAGGCTCTTGGGCAACCTCATTTAGAACAATTATATTTTCCTGTGCCGTTTTAAGAGTGGGGTCTCGCAACTGCTCACTCCCCAAAATTGTCACAGGACACAGGTAGGTCAGGGACACTTGGTTCCTGAGAACCACCATCCTCGTCTCCCAACATCACCTGCAAAGGAATTTCATCTTTATCACGGTCATCACCATTATCAGTATCATCACTATTATGATCAGCATCATCACCATTATCATCATCATTATGATCATCATCATCATTATCATCATCATCATTATCATGATCATCACATAAGTTTAAGCTTGTGGGGTTGAACACATAATATATCCGATCACCTCAACCCACAGTTCACACCGAGACCATGTACTTGTCCCTTGCTCTGTTCAGCCCCGGAATATTAGTCAATGACATTCGCTCATTCCTTAGGGACCTACCGTCTGTCATTGTCACAGACTTCGTCCAGTCACATTTTCGGGTCTTAACCTTGTCAGGTCTCCTCCGCTCCCAGCGGTCCGTCGTAACCTTGTCAGGTCTTGCCTGGGTATTTAAGGTCCGGTTAGACTTCGTACTGTAACGTACTCTATCGGGTCGTCTGTATGGGCTTCTCAAACCTGAGTTACTGGAGGTCTCATTATCTCTAAACCCACGCCCACTACCCTCAGGACATCTTGTAAGGTCCCTAACTTCAGCCGTAGCTGTTCTGTTATTTAGGGGGCCCTTTCTCTGTCGGGTCTCACTATTCTTAGACGGCTGCCATCTTCTGCTGCTCAGATGATGCTGTCTATCTACTCGCTGTCTAGCGAGATTCAATTGTTCTACCTCTCGCAGGTAGGTCACACGGTACACCACCAACATGCGCACATATTCAAGACTTTCTTCCGTTCCTATAGCGTAGAATGACACCATGCCGTCTTCATCTGGTATCCAGTCCCGACGATCACGTGGACTGCTTACTTTCACCACACCAGACTTCTTCACCATTATCTGCATGGCTCGGCCATTTCTCCCAATCAGCTTTCTCACCAGAACATGAGGCACCCGGATGACCTCTTCCTGTAGACTGTGAGCTTTTCTCATAAGCTTTAGTTGTCTAACGGTTTGTTCTGTCTTCAACCGGAGAAACCGCTTTGTGCGAATACATCGCCAGTGCATGTCACTTAGGATTGCCACCCTCTTCACTGTAACTTTGATCGTGGACAAGACCACCAGCTGTTTAGCTCCTGAGGTCGAGTACACCTTACAGGCTCCCACGGCCTTCCTAAACGCTTCATGCACAGACTCACGGGTGCATTCTTCTCTCAAGTCCTCAGGTACATCTACGAGGCACTTGTACCGACACGTTTCGGTCTCACCAGTGGTTTCCAGACGATCAACCAGCTCAGGGTTCAGGGACAACTGACTTTCAGCTTCTTCCCCCTTTACGCTTCTTCTGAGCTGACTCACAGCTACAAATTCGTGAATTTCCGTCCTGACCACTTCCATTTCACATTTATCTTCCGTTACCACACTCTTAGCTCTCCTCAGGTCTATCTTCTCTTGGCAAAAGGGAGCGAGTGCAACGTGTTTGCCCTTTTCTTTCTCCAAGGAGGCCTTGTTCACCGAGTGACACTGTATCAGGCGACTTTTAAGCCCGAGAACTTCTTCCTCTAGTTCCGCCATTCGCCTCTCAGCTGCCCGTCTCTGAAGCTTCTCTTGCGTCCAATGGGCTTGTAACCACTCCTTGAGCTCCTTGATCTCGGCTCCGACATCCACCGAATCATCCGAACTCACAGCACTCGAGGAAGTATCTGCTTTACACCTCTCATCTCCAGTGGCCAACTCCTGGCCCTGGTCTGTAGCTTCTCTGATGGACTCCTCCATCTTTTCCCGCTCAGCTTCCATTTGGCTGAGCTTTTCCTTAAGGCGCATCTCCACCTTCTGGAGAGTATCACAGGACATCTGTAGCTCCTTCACCTGAGCTTCCAGACCTAGGGTCTTTCTGCGCAGATCACCATTTTCATCACGGGTGTCCTGCAGAGTGGTCTCAACCACCTGGCGCATTTGCTCTGCATCCATCTTCTCCTCTTCTAGTTTTTCTTTGACCCTGAGGAGATCCACATAATCTCTCTTCATCTGTTGCAGTTCCCTACTGTGTTCACCACACTCCTTCTTGGAGTCACACAGCTCCTGGTTGAGCTGTTCGCGCAATCGTTCTAGGATTTGTTCACTTCCAGAAACTCCATCCTGCAGCGCCTCCTTCTCACGCTTCAACTGCAAAACCTCTTCCTTGATTTTGCGGCTGTCCTCTTTAATGGCAAAGAACATATTCTGCCACAGGATAACTTCCTTGTTGCTTCCTTCTAGACCTCGCTGGTCTGAGGACACGTCCTCCAGGTTTTCACATAATTGCAGCATGTCACTCTGATACTGCAGCCGAATAGGTTCCAGCTCTTGGCCATGACTGGCCCCCTCCTTTTCTACCTCTAAAGGAGAATCCACACTTGAAGCATAGGCAGACAGTAATACATTCTCTTCATTTTCAGCGAGTACTACCGGAACAACCTTTTTGTGGCCCTTGCGCCGTCTTCGACGAGAGGAGGACTCTCTTCCCTCGTCTAGCCTATCCTGACTGAACTCACTTTTTACTTTCATAGTGTCCCAGTCAGCTACGGGGTCTGTGTCACTCCCCATGGTGTTGTGGACTAACGGGTCACCTCCCACTTTGACGTCACCCCCTTCTACTGGAGCTACCCCGTTATCAACGGTCACATTGTCATTTTTAGGAGGTACCAACCCACCACCAGTAACAATTTTCAGTTTTCCACACTCTACACTCTTGTGAAAATCTGCCCCTTTTTTAGACTCCGCCCCCTTTTTAACAACCACACCGGCAGGGTAATTTTTACACAAAAAATCAGCAGTAGTCTTAGGACTCACTTCACAACATCTCTTACCACCTCCCCGGGCATTCTGTGACAACACTGGCACCCCCGGAGAGTCCATAGAATGGTCCACTGCCGCCATTCCATACGGTGCCCACAGCTCCCGCACCATGTCCAGTTGCATGTCCAGTAGACATTTCTCAAATATGCGGTCCGACTTGTCAGACCCATTCGCTGCTCCGTTCACAGCCATCGCGGAGCACTGTTCACACCAGAACTTCACCGCTTTCCCTTGAAAAATCTTCGAGGCCCCGCCGAGCCACAGCAAAACTGGATTTGAGTGCGACGACAATCTTCACAACCCCGCCGAGTTGCAGCTGAAAACCGGATTTGAGTGCGACGACAATCTTCGTAACCCCCACCGAGTCACAGCAAGATGCCTTCGTGACCCCACTGAGTCACAGCAAGATGCTTGTATCCACACTCGTCGTCCATGCTGTCAGACTTCTCTGTCTCAACAACGGCAGTCTTCACTCAAGACATACACACTCCACAGTTTTTTTCACAGAAAAATTCAGCTCTGCTGTGCAGACACTTTTTTTTTTTTTTTTTTCTTTTGCAAACTCTATTAGGGCTACTGTCTCTTTAAGACTGCTCCAAACAGACGTTTCTCTTGACACACACTTTTTTTTTTCCTCTGCTGCTATTTCAACAGACTTCACCTTTATTGCTGTCTCTAAGCCACCGTGCTGCATGCACACTCCAGCACTAACTGTATCAGCCACTGCGCTGCCCCAGCATTCTCCACCAATTGTAACATTTCCAGGGGATATAGCTCTAGGATCGCTGTCTGGGTAGACAGAGTGACACGAAAACAGTTCATTCAGACAGCAGTTCTGGTGAAAACTGGCCGCAACCAGCTTTATTAAAGTCCACAGCAAACAGATAAAAATAAAGCATAAACAGAAAACCTAGGCTTGTCTAGCCACTAATTACACATAGATCGATTGCCCTGTCTATCCGAGTCCCGGCTCTACCAGCCTGACCCAAAACAACACATATGTATAATGTTACCAGTATGGAGTTTCACAGATACTCCTCCTTGTGTCTGAAGGCACCTTCAATGTCCAGACTTGAGAGAGATCCACTACTATTCAGCCGCTATTCGCACGGATTCTTACTGAGACTACTCCTGTGTCCGGGGTACTTCCTGCACCCAGACTGAGATAGCTCAAACTCCTGGAGACCGCTTCTTGTGCCGGGACACCTTCCTGTGTCCAGACTAAGCCAGCTCTCACGCCTTGAGACTGCTTCTTGTGCCGGGACACCTTCCTGTGTGTCCAGACTAAGCCAGCTCTAACACTCCTGGAGACTGTTTCTTGTGCCGGGACACCTTCCTGTGTCCAGACTAAACTAGCTCTCCGTCTGTATTCCCAGACACCTACTTCTGGTTTCCTAATTATCACCTGAGTGGCCACAGGTTTGAGCTGCAAGCGTGTACTTAAATGGATGGTGTAATGACCTTTCTCTACCACTAGGATTACAAAGAAATACATTTCCCTTATACCCGTCAGCAAAGTACCTAGGTGAAATGTACACCCCATTCAACACACATACCCTCACTGTCTCACAACATATATATATATATGTATATATATATATATATATATATATATACATGTCATTGTGACAAATATATATATATTTATATTTTTATAGTTCATACACTTCTACATAGCAAAATAGCCGCTAATTTAATTGCCAGCTTTTGTGTAATTACAATATAGAAAAGACTAAGCACTCATCTTATGAAGAGGATATTTTAGTAGTAGTATATCCGAAAACATTTCGGTCAATGAGACCTTCGTCAGTAACTTCACAATATGATATGAAACAGACTCCTTAATGAATATGCCCATAAATAGTATATATTAACATCAGAAGCGTGATAAGAACTTATCAAGCTTATAATAGCCAGTAGGGGCCAGTGTGCCTCCTGAATGCGGTATCCACTGCTAATGTGGCTGATGCTGTGAGAGCAGCTGTAGATAGGGGCAGTCACGCCTGTGTGTGCGGTATCGTTGACCGAAACGTTTTCGGATATACTACTATTAAAATATCCTCTTCATTAGATGAGTGCTTAGTCTTTTCTATATTATACTCTTGGTGTGGGAACCTAGACTTTAAGCACCACCATATTATAAGTTTTGCTCACGGCTCTTTCTTCTTTTGTCTAATTACAGACACGACATGAAATGACACATGGTTTACATACAGTTAACCATGTCATTTCATGTAGTTTGATATATGTATTTCACTAACATTGACATGAGTGTATGTGTGCAAAAATTTCATACAGCTAGGGGTTAATTAAAGGTGTAAATTCATTGAAAAAAAATGTGTGGGCTCCCGCGCTATTTTCTCCTCCAGACAGGGAAAGCCAGAGAGTGCGGGCAGATAATAATAGCCTAGGGAGGGTGCATTTATTTTGTGCCCCCCTGGCTACTAACATCTGCCCCAGCGACCCCAGAAAAGGCAAATCTATAATTAGATGTGCCCTTTCTGGCACTTAGCCCGTCTATTCCCATTGCCCTGTAGAGGTGGCTAATGGGTTAATAATGGGTTAAAGCCACCTTGCTATTGAAAGGTGACTTTAAGCCAGGTTAATAATTGAGAGTTGTCAATTAGACAACTCTCAATTATTAATCCTATTGTATGAAATAAAAATAAAACACACCAAAATCCTATTGATGAGGCAAAGGTTTTCTGTAAGAAGTGCGGAAGGACCTTTAGCCGAGGGAAAAATCTCAGAAATTTGAATACCAGTTGAATGCTTAGACATTTAATCAACATGCACTTGCAAGCGTGGACGGACTACAAAACCTCAGGTAGCACATGTGCACCTGCTCTGACTGAAGGTAGCCAGCAAGGCTCCATCCCTTCCCCCACTGTAAGCCCACCGGTTAGCACACCACCAGCAAGAAATGTTGAGGTGTCGTCGCAAGGCCAAAGCAGTCAGTGAATCACAATGTTTTTGCAACGAAAGACTGAATCTAGGCCATCACCACCACCACCAGCATCACCATCACCAACCCTCTCTCAGTCCATGTCCACCCCTAGTTCACCCATATGCAGCTCTCAAGTTCAGCTCACCCTAGCAGACACTCTGAGTAGGACAAGAAAGTACTCATCCTCTCATCCGCGTACACTTTCTTTGAACGCCTACATTGCCAAACTGATCTCATTAGAGATGATGCCCTTCCGTTTGGTTGAATGTGCAGCGTTCCGAGAGCTCATGGCCTATGCTGTCCTATGTTATGACCTACCCAGTCGCCACTTTTTTTTCTAGAAAAGCCATCCCTTCCCTCCACCTGCATGTGAAAGACCGCATTGTCCTTGCACTCAAACAGTCAGTGAGTGGAAAGGTGCACCTCACAACAGATGCATGGGCCAGTAGGCATGGCCAGGGCCGTTAAGTGTCCATCACTGCGCACTGGGTTAATGTGGTGGATGCAGGGTCCACAGGGGACAGCGGCGGTGGGACAGTGCTGCCTAGCCCACGGTATAGGAAACAGTTGGCTGTAAGCATTCGACCCTCCTCCTCCAGAAGCGAAAGCTCGTCGACAGAGCGTCGCACGAGCACGCCATTCGCAGCTGCCAATGTTGCACACAAGGTGTCCCACTATCGATCAGCTAGTGGTAAGCATCAGCAGGCTGTTTTAAAGATGATGTCTTGGGGTAACAACAGACACACCGCGGAGGTACTGGCCGCCTACTTGCAGTGAGTCATGGCTGGGCAGTCTACATCTTGCGCCAGTCAAGGTAGTCAGTGATAACAGCTGTAATTTTGTGGCGGCCATAGCCCTGGCAAAACTCAGACACATACCTTGCCTGGCTCAAACCTTGAACCTGGTGGTGCAGTGCTTCCTACAGTAAATAATTATCCGGAGTTAACAGCCCTGCTCCATAAAGTGCGAAGATTGTGCTCACACATCCGTCACTCGCCCGTAAACTCCAGTCGTATGCAGAGGCTGCAGCGATCGCTCCACCTCCCCAACACCGCCTAATCATAGACGTTGCAACAAGGTGAAACTCCGCCATGCACATGGTTGAGAGGCTGTGCGAACAGAGGTAGGCTGTAATGCATTTGTGAGAGGATATAGGGGCAGGCAGTTTGAGGGCAGACATGGAGTTGTCGGGTGTGCGGTGGTCAAAGCTGAAAGACCTCTGTAAAGTCCTTCAGTGTTTTGAGGAATGCACATGGCTGGTAAGCGCAGATGACGCCATCATAAGCATGAGCATCCCACTTATGCGTCTGCTCATGCAAACTTTGACGAACATTAAGGATCAGGCCTCTACAGCGGACGAGGTAGAGGAGGAGGGAAGCCTTGATGACAGTCAGGCATTGTCTGCTCAGGGAACTGTCCTGGACGAGGTGGAGGAAGAAGAGGAAGAGGAGGAGGAGGATGAGGGAGATGATTATTTTGGGGAGGAGGATGCTTCTCAGGGGGCAAGAGAAAATGTTGGCTTGCCAAGGTCAGGTACAGTGTTTGTGCGTGACTGAAGGGATGTGGATTTGGCAGAAAGTGCGAACAGAGGCAGGCTGTAATGCATTTGTGGGAGGATACATGGGCTGGCAGTTTGAGGGCAGACATGGAGTTGTCGGGTGTGCAGTGGTCAAAGCTGAAAGACCTCTGTAAAGTCCTTCAGTGTTTTGAGGAATGCACACTGCTGGTAAGTGCAGACGACGCCTCATAAGCATGAGCATCCCACTTATGCGTCTGCTCTTGCGAACTTTGACACACATTAAGGATCAGGCATCTGCAGTGGAGGAGGAAGAGGAGGAGGAGGGAAGCCTTGATGACAGTAAGGCATTGTCTGCTCAGGGAACTGTCCTGGACGAGGTGGAGGAAGAAGAGGAAGAGGAGGATAAGGGAGATGATTATTTTGGGGAGGAGGATGCTTCTCAGGGGGCAAGAGAAAATGTTGGCTTGCCAAGGTCAGGTACAGTGTTTGTGCGTGACTGAAGGGATGTGGATTTGGCAGAAAGTGCTCCTCCACCCACCACTGTCAGTGCATCATTGACACCTGGAACATTGGCCCACATGTGTGATTATGTCTTGCGGATCCTAAAAAGGGACCCCCGCATTACCAAAATTATGAAGGATGACGACTACTGGTTGGCCAGCATCCTTGATCCATGCTATAAAGGCAAATTACAGAACATCATGCCACAAGAGAACCTAGAGCTAATATTGGTGAACAAACAAGCAACTCTGGTAAACCATTTGTTATGTATGTGGGGCTCATTCTACTCTATGGGGACCGTCCTATACTGTATGGCACATTATATGGGGACCATCATATACTGTAGCATTATGTGGAGCTCATCATATACTGTATGGAACATTATATGGGACCAATTATTCTGTATGGAGCAATAAAGGGGCTCATTATTCTGTATGGCCCACTATGTGGTGGCCATGATACTGTATGGAGGAATATACTGTCCGATTTTTGAGCTATTGTAGAATTTAAAATAGATATCAGTCATGTAATGTAAGAAGTGAAGTATTTGTCATTGTACTATACCTATATTTCTCTGCTGTATCGGAGCATCATGAGTTGTGGCATGTGTTAAAGAGGCCCACTGAGACTCTTTGGCCCGGGGCACACGAAAACCTGGAGCCAGCCCTACCCCCTCACAGCTTTAGCCAAATAACCCCCAGTTTTCAATGCGTAACTATTATTATAAAGTGAATTAAGGTAGCCAAGCTTAAGTAATAAGAATTGATGTCGTTGGCATTGAAATGGGCACTGTAGGTGTGTTTACTGTCCTCAACTCCGGAGGAAGAAAAAAGATGACCACCAAAAATGTTGCACACCACCCTATATGGTAATAGAAAATGACTTTATTGGCAAAACAACAATAAAAACACTCTAAAAACAGTGAGAAGCCACCCGCATACATCCTGCTACACAATTGTCAATAATGAGGCAAAACATGTAGTATGAACCATCCTATAATGAGCAATAATGCCTAATATATAGTTGACAAAATGTCCACAAAGAAACCTCCCATATATGTGATTACATATAAACATAAACACAGATGGACCAGCAGCTGTATGAACATGGACCAAAATGCTCTATGAACCAGAATGCACCTCATGAAATAGAGAGAAACAACAATTATGTACAAAAATAAACAGCAAAAATTGCTAAGGTATACTAACGATCAGGGAAGTCCCATGCAATATGCCCAGATGCAAGTCCAAAGAAATAAGAAGCAATGAGCGGTTTAGAAATGTGCTCACAATTCTGCCATGGAGAAGGAAGACAAGTGGCAAAGAGAGCAGGAGGTAGAGACGGGTGCTGCCCAACGCGTGTCGCCGTCACCCGGACGGCTTCGTCAGGGAAGGTGAGAAATGCATGCCAAAGCCGTCTATAAATACCTGTATCATTATGGTAAGGCAGCCTCATGTGTGTGGCGTCTGGGTCAGGAACCGGAAGTGAAGGGAGGAATGTGATGACGCGGCAGACGTCTCTGCCGAATGACCTCACTGTGTAAACAACGCTCAGGAAGAGCGGTGATGCACAGCGAGGATGATGAATGCGCGTGCGCGGCTCCCGGGAGCTGGGAAAAAAAAAAAGGAAAGTGCTGACGGGGTGATGGAGAACGAGATCATATGGGCTGAGTTAAATGGAAATTTAGGCCATACCAATATAAGGAGCTGTTAGTAACTGAAAATGATAAGGGCTGATGAAAAAAATGAGATAATAAAAGAAGATAACAATGAGAGCAATTATTAACTCTATGTAAACATGTGTAATGAAAAATAAAACAAAAAACATGAATAACAAAAATAAAAAATAAAATAAATGAAATGGATACAGAATAATAATATGTAAATGATAAATAATAATAATAATGAAAAAATGAAAATAAATATAACAAAGGAAACCAAAAAGGAAAAGGGAAGTAGGGACATAGGATGAAACCCACATAAATAATAACATGAAAATATCAGACATTTAAGGTTCCATATTGATATCCGTCCACTGTCCATGATTATATTAACCCGAAGACAATGACTCTGTATGTCAACACCAAGAAGTCCATATGAAAAGGACAGAAGAGATCCAATTCTGAGTATGTCCAGTTATATAGAATAATGGTTCCATGTGAAAAAAGCGGAAATGGTCCTAGATTTCAACACATAAAATTTCCAAAAATGATGGATCCCATATTGATGGATGAAAAATTCCTAGAAACGATAAGCCAGGTAATGTACATACGGCCAAAAAGGAAACCACTCCAGGATCTGGAATTCTTATACGCATAAAACATGACCGAGGGCCTCAGAGGGCAAATGTGAAAGCTGTTCATCCCAAAAAGCCTGTAAAAAGAAGGTCCTCATTAATACCATACGGTGTTATGGAATGCAAGGTATAAATCCATTTAGCTTCAAATTGTAGTAATTTGTTGTCAAGGGGACCACCTTTTATAGTGACGCTAATATGTTCAAGACCAACTATTCTGGAATCATGGTGCCTACCCTCATGGTGAAGAAAGAAATGCGATGCTACGGAGGTAAGAGTTTTACCCTTTCGTGTATCTGCAGCCGCAGTATTAATGGAGGAAAAATGTCTTTGAATCCTCCGTCTAAGCTCTTGTGAGGTTTGGCCGACATAAATTTGCGGACAGGGACATATAATCGCATAAACCACATTGGTCGTTTTACAATTAATAAACAAAAAACGCAAGCAGTCATAAAAGTCCCATAAAAAGTAGCTTTTATTAGTATATAAAATACACAAAATACAGGTGAACGACATAAGGAGGGGGATTAGGGAACGTATACCCACTGTACGCAAATTAACACCAAGAGGGCCAGAGGGAACCGCTTAACAAAGCCACATGAAATGTATTCATTACTGATAAACAAAGCAGTATCACAATATTGTGTTACTGCCCAATATCTATATAAAGGCCACTTACTGACTACAGGGTAAGTACCCAGAACAACAAGTCAGTCACACCATATGGCGGTATAGAAACTATTGCTAGGTATCAAACAACAGTGGTCATAGATTATCAACGTTATTACCTGAGAAGTGGCACAAGTCAGCGGTTCCGTGGCCCACCCCGACGCGCGTTTCGGAGCGACCAGCTCCTTCCTCAGGGGGCGTGACAAGTGAGTGCAGGGAACGTAATTTATCCAACACCAAACGGAAATGGAATGAAGCCACAAACTTATCTTACAGGTGCTCGTTTTCCCAAGAGGCTGGTGCCGGAAATACGTGGGGCCCCACGCAATACAGCATCCAGCATCAAAAGGGAAGTGATGCAGCCTCCACAGACAAGCGGGCAGCGCATGCGCACATAAATCAACTCAGCTAAGCAGCCATCTTTAAATTGGGCAGGAAAAACAACTAGTGGCCGCCATACAGACAAAACGGTATGTATGCAGCGCATTACATGGTGCAGCTAGGGAAATACAAATGGGCTATGCCAGCCCAGAAAGAACAATACCCACATAATATGAAAATAAAAATACAAAATGCCCATGTATATTCAAGAACCCCATATTGTATAAATGACATATAACACACAGTATCACAACAATATATACACCCAAGTAAGTACATCCTCAACTAATACAATATTAGAGAATTAAAGTAGCAATCAAACTACCTATATTGCATATAGTTATAGCAGTCAACTAGTTAGAATATCAAATATAATAAATATCCAAGTCAGGATACAAAAACAATCGCTGATGAGACAATAAGTGTGAAAAAAATGTCGACTCATAAGGCACAGTCCACATAGTAATCAATAAGAAATGTCACTGGATATTGTCGTCCACATATCTTGTAGGGGATATGGAGATCCAATTCCTGAAATAGTGGCAGTATGTTCCGTAGATATCAACGAACACCGGCAATCACTCATACAGAAAACTAGAAAGAAAAAAGTATATGATTAAAAACAATATAAAAACAAAGTAATGCGGGCAGGGAGAACATGCCCCCATGCACAGGGATCAGGGGATCACAAAAATGGAGCAAACGACAAATTATCATTCAACCCATTAGGTTGCACTGTGCGTAACGTCCAAATCCATTTTGCCTCCACCTGGGCCAAATGTTTGGATAGACCACCCCACGGATATTGATATGGAGTAAATCAATTCCACGCACCCTCAGTAACGAGCCATCACAGTGATGGAATTCTTTGAAGTGTCGCGGAATTGTTTTAAGAGTGGATGCGTCCGTACAAGCAGATGCAGCCTGTATACCTAGCACATGCTCCCTTACGCGTACTTTTAATTGTCGGGTAGTGAGACCTACATACATAAGCCCACATGGGCATGTAGCGCAATAGACAACATACCTCGACAAGCACGAAATCTGATGTCTAATAGAGAATTCCTTAGTATGGTCAGAATTCGTAAAAGAGGAGCACCTCTCAATGTTGGAACAGGCAATACACCTACCGCACGGAGCGCATCCAGTTCTAATAGAGAGGTCATCCAAAAAAGTAGAAACACGTTGGCCCAAGTAGTGACTTGACGTGAGTTGGTCACGCAGATTTTTTGCTCGTCTAAAAGCGATGGATGGCTTTTCTGGGAGGAATTTGTATAGTACCGGATCTACCCTCAAAATTGGCCTTGCTCTCTGAAGGGCTAGTCTCATCTTATCATTGAGGGTGATAGGTAGTTATAAATCTTACCGTTTCTACTTTATTAGCCCTCCGTGGATTATTACTAAAAAGAAGGTTATTGCGTGAAGAATATCTAGCTCGATGGTAGGCCTTCTTAATAATGCGCCTGCTGTAGCCCCTGGCCACTAGCCTCATTCTAAGTTCCTCCGCCCTAAGCTCTAAATCATTATCTGTAGAGCATATCCGCCGTAGGCGGAGAAATTGTCCAATCTGAATAGCCTTTATAACATAAGAGGGGTGGCATGAAGAGGCATGAAGTAATGTATTAGTAGCTGTTTGTTTCCGATAAACATCTGTCTGCACAATACCGGATCCATCTCTCTTAATGGTGACATCCAGAAAATCAATTTTTGCTGGATCCCATACCAAGGTCAACCGTATATTCAAGATGTTATTATTCAACACAGAGATAAACTGCACAAGGTCGATGGACGTGCCCTGCCAGACAAAGAAGATATCGTCAATGTAGCGCGCCCAGAAAAGGACGCGGTCCATTGACCCCTGTTTGTCTGACAGGAATAGGTCCCTCTCCCACAGCCCCAGGAACAGGTTGGCATAGGCTGGCGCAAAAGCGGCACCCATTGCTGTACCCTGGAGCTGTAGGTAGAAAGACCCTTTAAAAACAAAAAAATTATGTGTGAGGGTGAACTCCAAGAGCTCCAGGATGAGGTCCCTTAGTTCCAAAGGTAAAGTAGAGGTGCCCAAGAAATATCGGACTGCTCTAATACCATCAGAATGTCTGATATTAGTATAAAGTGATTCCACATCAACTGAAGCAAATAGAGTATCACCCTCCAAACACAGACCATCGACCTTGCGCAATAACTCCCCGGTATCTTTAAGAAAGGAGGGCAAAGTGGCAACAAGTGGTTGAAGGTAGTGGTCAATCCATTTATTGATGTTCTCCAAAAAATTACCCCTTCCAGACACGATAGGCCTGCCAGGTGGCGCTGCTAAATCCTTGTGGACCTTTGGCAGCAGATAGAAAGTCGCAATAGTAGGTTCCTTAACAGTGAGTGCTGAAGCCAAACTACTGGTGATAATGCCGGTGTCAATTGCCCTTTTGAAGATGTCATCAAGTTTCACAGTATATGCCGAAGAGGGGTTATATGTAAGTTTTTTATAACAAACATTATTATTGAGTTGGCGAAAAGCCTCCCTCTCGTACATAACCTTGGGCCATACCACCACATTACCACCTTTATCAGCCGGCTTCAGCACCACATCAGATAAATTTTGAAGAAACCTCAAGCGACTACGTTCATTCAGGGTAAGATTGTCATTTTTACTAGCTGCTGGAATCCTCAAGAATTCATCAGACACCACCTTGACAAACGTATCAATGCTGGGACAGGTAGAAAAAGGAGGAAATTTCTTAGATCGTGGACGGATGGAAGGAGGAATCTTACCTCCTTCACCTTCATGTTCAATAGCCAACTCCTCCAATATTCCTATTGCCTCTTGTTCCTCCTCTGTTGGAAAAAGATGTTGAATTTCACTATTAAAAAAATATCTCTTAAAGAGTAGTGACCTGGCAAAGATGTGCAGATCTTTCACCACTGTGAATGCATCATATTTAGGTGTAGGAGAGAAGGAAAGACCCCTACCAAGCAGAGAAAGATCAGTATCGGAAAAAACATGATGACTCAAATTAATCACCTTATTGTCCCTAAAATTCCTCTCAGGCTCATTCCTATTGCGTCTCTTATATGGGTGGTACGTATGTTCACAAAGCCTATGAACATCAGCAGTCATATTTGAAGTAGTAGAGGAGGAGGAAATATCTGATTGGTCACTTAAGGATGTAACCGATAAACTAGATGATGCCCTTTGAAGAGTTGGATTGACTTTATTTCTCCACAAATAAAATTTTTTGTTTTTAAAGGGTCTTTCTACCTACAGCTCCAGGGTACAGCAATGGGTGCCGCTTTTGCGCCAGCCTATGCCAACCTGTTCCTGGGGCTGTGGGAGAGGGACCTATTCCTGTCAGACAAACAGGGGTCAATGGATCACGTCCTTTTCTGGCGCGCTACATTGACGATATCTTCTTTGTCTGGCAGGGCACGTCCATCGACCTTGTGCAGTTTATCTCTGTGTTGAATAATAACATCTTGAATATACGGTTGACCTTGGTATGGGATCCAGCAAAAATTGATTTTCTGGATGTCACTATTAAGAGAGGATGGATCCGGTATTGTGCAGACAGATGTTTATCGGAAACAAACAGCTACTAATACATTACTTCATTCCTCTTCATGCCACCCCTCTCATGTTATAAAGGCTATTCCGATTGGACAATTTCTCCGCCTACGGCGGATATGCTCTACAGATAATGATTTAGAGCTTAGGGCGGAGGAACTTAGAATGAGGCTAGTGGCCAGGGGCTACAGCAGGCGCATTATTAAGAAGGCCTACCATCGAGCTAGATATTCTTCACGCAATAACCTTTTTAGTAATAATCCACGGAGGGCTAATAAAGTAGAAACGGTAAGATTTATAACTACCTATCACCCTCAACATGATAAGATGAGACTAGCCCTTCAGAGAGCATGGCCAATTTTGAGGGTAGATCCGGTACTAAACAAATTCCTCCCAGAAAAGCCATCCATCGCTTTTAGACGAGCAAAAAATCTGCGTGACCAACTCACGTCAAGTCACTACTTGGGCCAACGTGTTTCTACTTTTTTGGATGACCTCTCTATTAGAACTGGATGCGCTCCGTGCGGTAGGTGTATTGCCTGTTCCAACATTGAGAGGTGCTCCTCTTTTACGAATTCTGGCCATACTAAGGAATTCTCTATTAGACATCAGATTTCGTGCTTGTCGAGGTATGTTGTCTATTGCGCTACATGCCCATGTGGGCTTATGTATGTAGGTCTCACTACCCGACAATTAAAAGTACGCGTAAGGAAGCATGTGCTAGGTATACAGGCTGCATCTGCTTGTACGGACGCATCCACTCATAAAACAATTCCGCGACACTTCAAAGAATTCCATCACTGTGATGGCTCGTTACTGAGGGTGCGTGGAATTGATTTACTCCATATCAATATCCGTGGGGGTGGTCTATCCAAACGTTTGGCCCAGGTGGAGGCAAAATGGATTTGGACGTTACGCACAGTGCAACCTAATGGGTTGAATGAGAATTTGTCGTTTGCTCCATTTTTGTGATCCCTGATCCCTGTGCATGGGGGCATGTTCTCCCTGCCCGCATTACTTTGTTTTTATATTGTTTTTAATCATATACTTTTTTCTTTCTAGTTTTCTGTATGAGTGATTGCCGGTGTTCGTTGATATCTACGGAACATACTGCCACTATTTCAGGAATTGGATCTCCATATCCCCTACAACATATGTGGACGACAATATCCAGTGACATTTCTTATTGATTACTATGTGGACTGTGCCTTATGAGTCGACATTTTTTTCACACTCATTGTCTCATCAGCGATTGTTTTTGTATCCTGACTTGGATATTTATTATATTTGATATTCTAACTAGTTGACTGCTATAACTATATGCAATATAGGTAGTTTGATTGCTACTTTAATTCTCTAATATTGTATTAGTTGAGGATGTACTTACTTGGGTGTATATATTGTTGTGATACTGTGTGTTATATGTCATTTATACAATATGGGGTTCTTGAATATACATGGGCATTTTGTATTTTTATTTTCATATTATGTGGGTATTGTTCTTTCTGGGCTGGCATAGCCCATTTGTATTTCCCTAGCTGCACCATGTAATGCGCTGCATACATACCGTTTTGTCTGTATGGCGGTCACTAGTTGTTTTACCTGCCCAATTTGAAGATGGCTGCTTAGCTGAGTTGATTTATGTGCGCATGCGCTGCCCGCTTGTCTGTGGAGGCTTCGTCACTTCCCTTTTGATGCTGGATGCTGTATTGCGTGGGGCCCCACGTATTTCCGGCACCAGCCTCTTGGGAAAACGAGCACCTGTAAGATAAGTTTGTGGCTTCATTCCATTTCCGTTTGGTGTTGGATAAATTACGTTCCCTGCACTCACTTGTCACGCCCCCTGAGGAAGGAGCTGGTCGCTCCGAAACGCGCGTCGGGGTGGGCCACGGGACCGCTGACTTGTGCCACTTCTCAGGTAATAACGTTGATAATCTATGACCACTGTTGTTTGATACCTAGCAATAGTTTCTATACCGCCATATGGTGTGACTGACTTGTTGTTCTGGGTACTTACCCTGTAGTCAGTAAGTGGCCTTTATATAGATATTGGGCAGTAACACAATATTGTGATACTGCTTTGTTTATCAGTAATGAATACATTTCATGTGGCTTTGTCAAGCGGTTCCCTCTGGCCCTCTTGGTGTTAATTTGCGTACAGTGGGTATACGTTCCCTAATCCCCCTCCTTATGTCGTTCACCTGTATTTTGTGTATTTTATATACTAATAAAAGCTACTTTTTATGGGACTTTTATGACTGCTTGCGTTTTTTGTTTATTTAATGTTCTTTGCAGTTGGTCATTTTATATGATCCTTACATATATGTAGAGGGTAGACTAATTTATAGTTTGTGGATTTCCCTGACCTTCCCATGCATATATGTATACTATGTTTGTTTCACTTGTTCTTCAGTTTTACAATTAATGTACGATCTTAATTTATTTTGTGTGTGGTCAATAGGATGACAAAAATTGTTACGCGTCGAATACATGAAGGGACAGATGTTACAATCCCCGCAAGGGAAAGAACCCTTCAAAATGATGCCCCTGTTAAGCCTGGTGGTGGGTCTCGAATAATGGCTCCTAGTGAGTATGTCCCTTAAGTTGGGTGCCCGTTTGGCAGTAAGAAGCGGGTATTGACTGACCACCTGAGAGGTTTGAAGATCAGTGGTCAAAATCCCCCAATGCTTCTGTAAGATATTTCTCACCTGAGACCAATTCGTATTAAAGTCGGTGATGAACCGAACATGCTTGTCCATCAATCTGTTTCTGGGAGTCAAAAGTGATGTCTGGGAATGCGCCTTTGCCCTCTGATAGGCCCGAGAGATACATTTCCTGGGATAGCCCCTCTTCTTGAGTCTCTGTGTAAGATCTTGTGCTTCTCTGCGGAAATCCCGATCCTCCGTACAGTTTTTCCTGATCCTTAGGAATTGGCCAACTGGTATACCCCTCCTGGTATGTAATGGATGGAAACTATTAAATTCCAACAGACTGTTGGTTGCCGTAGGTTTGCGATATAGAGACGTCAGTAGGGTACCATTTTGGCATTTAATGGTTAGGTCCAGAAAGTCCACTGAAAAAGGTGAGATGGTATGAGTCAAGTAGATATTGAGGGAATTATCATTCAAAGAGTCCAAAAACATTATGCACTCCTCAGGGGAACCTGACCAGATGAAAAAGACATCATCTATAAATCTAGACCAATGTCGTACCTTATCATGGAATCGCCTGGAGTTGTATACAACCGTGGCCTCCCACCAACCCAAAAACAAGTTTGCAAATGCTGGGGCACATCTCGCCCCCATTGCCACTCCTGACACCTGAAGATAATACGTCCTATCAAATAAAAAGAAATTATGTTTGAGGACGAAATCCAGTAAATCAACCAAGAAAGAATCGTGCATCCTATCCGAGTCCAATTGTTGATCAAGGAAGTATAAAATCGCTTCCATGCCATCTTTGTGATTAATATTCGAGTAAAGAGACTCAACATCGCATGTCACCATAACCTCATGCGGCAACAAAGATAAACCCTGATTGGCCGAGATAAAGTGCGAGGAATCCTTAATGTATGTTGGTAATTTAAGGACAAAGGGCTGTAGGAAGAAATCAAGATGTATACATGCTTTTTCGCATAAACTTCCTATACTGGAAACGATAGGTCTTCCCGGAGGCACTTGCAAGTTCTTATGGACTTTGGGCAGCATGTAAAAGGTGGATATAGTCGGCTGTTCAACCCAAATGAAGTCACGTTCACCAACACTAATCACCCCCAATTCTAAAGCCTTGTCAATTAGAGATCTCAATCTGGTCGCATAGCAACCAGTGGGATTGGAAGGTAATTGGCGGTAACTAGAGTTGAGCGATACTTTCCGATATCCAAAAGTATCGGAATCGGAATGGTATCGCCGATACCCAAAAAATATCGACGATACCCGATACCGATACCGGAAATACAATGTAAGTCTATGGGAACAAAATATCGGAATTAAAAAAAAAACATTCTTGCCTTGTTGGTTAATTGTACATGAAGGAAAACAACAAAGAGTAATGTAGAATTTATTGGGGGAGGTTGAGGAGACATTAAAGGCATAGATGTTTAACACAATGCAATGGAATAGCATTAATATTTCTTTTTTTGAAATACGTTTGGATTGACGAAGAAATTGACAATGTTGTTAACCTTTTTTCTATTTTGTCAAATATGTCTGTTTCACAACTTCCATGCTCTTCACCTTTTTAACTTTTCACACACTTTCTCCTTCATAATCTTCAGCAGCATCATCTTTCTCATCAAATTATTCTTCATCTTCACCTTCTTAATCTTCTAAAATTTCTTGCTATTCATCTTTTTGTTAACATTACTTATATTGTTCTTATTAAACAGTTATTATTCTTCATATTCTACTTCTTCATTTTCTTCCTATTCATCCTTTTCATCATATTCTTATTTGTGACAGACATTCCTGTACTTGTAATCTGTAAAACTCTGAATTTTCATCCTTCCGTTCTTGCTGTCACGAAAGATTTTAATTACAATAGTATTTGTCCGCGTTCAGTTTAGCCTGCAGCAGCATCAGGCATTTTCCAGGGGCACCACGAGGAGGAACGGACTCACCCCCATACACTGCTTAGTCTTCTTCTGCTTAGAATTTAGAGCATATATTTTGCTCTTCATTTTGGTCTTATACTTAATGTTCTTCTGCTTTTTGATCTTCTGCTTATTGTTCTTCTGTCTCTTGTTCTGTATCTTGTAGTTTGTCTTAACCTTCTTTGTCCTGTTGGTGATGGTACAAAAGCCAATGGAAGTAACGAGGACCAGCTGACTGTGCTGGAACCCGGAGGGTCAGCAGAAGGAAAAGAGCCAATGGCACAACCGAGGACCAGCTGACGTTACTGGGACACGGTTACTAAGCAGGAGGTACCTGTGCTCCAAAGCACTACCAAGGACCAGCAGACGTTGCTGGAACTCGGATACCGACATGGAGGCACCTAGGCCAAAGGCACTGCGGAGAACCAGCTGACGGTACTGGAACCCGGATGGGTAGCAGAAGGTACCCATGGAAATTAAAGTTGAGGCAGCAGGACTTTTTGCCGTTCACACAGCAGGGGAACAGCTGACATTACTGAACCCCAGTAACACAGGAGCAAGTGTAGACTGTGCTAACAGCACTTCCGAGAAACAACTGGCGGTGTTGTAGCCCAGGGATGAGAAGAGAACATGGTGGAGGCAGCAGGACTTTTTGCCGTTCACACAGCAGGGGAACAGCTGACATTACTGAACCCCAGTAACACAGGAGCAAGTGTAGACTGTGCTAACAGCACTTCCGAGAAACAACTGGCGGTGTTGTAGCCCAGGGATGAGAAGAGAACAGGGTGGAGGCAGCAGGACTGTTTGCCGTTCACACAGCAGGGGAACAGCTGACATTACTGAACCCCAGTAACACGGGAGCAAGTGTTAACTGTGCTAACAGCACTTCCGAGAAACAACTGGCGGTGTTGTAACCCAGGGATGAGAAGAGAACAGGGTGGAGGCAGCAGGACTGTTTGCCGTTCACACAGCAGGGGAACAGCTGACATTACTGAACCCCAGTAACACAGGAGCAAGTGTAGACTGTGCTAACAGCACTTCCGAGAAACAACTGGCGGTGTTGTAGCCCAGGGATGAGAAGAGAACATGGTGGAGGCAGCAGGACTTTTTGCCGTTCACACAGCAGGGGAACAGCTGACATTACTGAACCCCAGTAACACGGGAGCAAGTGTTAACTGTGCTAACAGCACTTCCGAGAAACAACTGGCGGTGTTGTAACCCAGGGATGAGAAGAGAACAGGGTGGAGGCTGCAGGACTGTTTGCCGTTCACACAGCAGGGGAACAGCTGACATTACTGAACCCCAGTAACACGGGAGCAAGTGTTAACTGTGCTAACAGCACTTCCGAGAAACAACTGGCGGTGTTGTAACCCAGGGATGAGAAGAGAACAGGGTGGAGGCTGCAGGACTGTTTGCCGTTCACACAGCAGGGGAAGAGCTGACATTACTGAACCCCAGTAACACAGGAGCAAGTGTAGACTGTGCTAACAGCACTTCCGAGAAACAACTGGCGGTGTTGTAGCCCAGGGATGAGAAGAGAACATGGTGGAGGCAGCAGGACTTTTTGCCGTTCACACAGCAGGGGAACAGCTGACATTACTAAACCCCAGTAACACGGGAGCAAGTGTTAACTGTGCTAACAGCACTTCCGAGAAACAACTGGCGCTGTTGTAACCCAGGGATGAGAAGAGAACAGGGTGGAGGCAGCAGGACTGTTTGCCGTTCACACAGCAGGGGAACAGCTGACATTACTGAACCCCAGTAACACAGGAGCAAGTGTAGACTGTGCTAACAGCACTTCCGAGAAACAACTGGCGCTGTTGAAGCCCAGGGTCAAGGAGGGTGTAGGCAGAGGCCTAGTATGAGACGTTTGAAGTAGAAGTTGTAGTTAGCAGCAGTAATTTTTGCCAGACACACAGCAGGGGAACAGCAGGCGTTACTGAACCCCAGAAACACATCAGCGATTGTTTTCATCTGTGCATCTAACACTTCTGAGCAGCAACTGGCGCTGTTGAAGCCCAGGGTCAAGGAGGGTGTAGGCATAAAATATTGAGTTATTGCCTTGTTACGTGGCCATTGCAAATGTATGTACTTCAAACAAGAATAAATGAAGTTTTACTACGACAATAAAATGATGAATTTCAATTACAAGAATAGAAAAATATTTATACTTGACAGTCCTCTGTGGTTGATAACGTTTAATGGCTAACTGAAAATATGGTAACAAATTCAAAGCTTTCGAGACTACTCAGGTGTCTTCATCAGGCTAAGAGTAAAGCCAAAAATGAAGAATCACATATTTCTACACACAACAGGACACAGCAATAGCTAAGACAAGTGAGGGAGGGACAAGTGAGGGGAGACCGGCAACAAAAAGGAGAACAAGGATGAATTATCAGCGCCACACAATCACAGATAAATTAATGAATTTACCTGTGGCAAAAGACTTTTGTATGCCCGGTCATAGCATGATGGATATGGAATTACTGGTATTAAAATATAACTTCAAATATGAGAAACGTACAAAGGTTTCAGAATATAAGCTCATCATGACCTTTGACACTGTTAGTGATGGAATGAATAGATCACACGGATTTATGTCATTCTATATCAATTAAGGAATCTGCGTCTATGCCCTTCCAGGGTCATGAAAACCCAAAAAAAGACGCCAATGAGAGGGCAATCAAACTTTCTATCCTTATCTAGGAACTGTTCCAATATTTATGTTCATCCCTGTGAGATAATGACAGTTCTGATACACGTCACTTACTTGTCTTACCTATTGCACTATTCCTGTGTCCTGTTGTGTATAGAAATATGTGATGCTTAATTTTTTTATTTATTCTTTGCCTGATGAAGAGACGTGAGTAGCCTTGAAAGCTTGCAATTTGTTTCCATCTTTTCAGTTATCCATTAAAAGGTATCAACCACTGCTGACTCTGAAGTCTAAATATTTTTCTATCTACTGGCTAACACGGTACAAAGATACACATGTTTTCTAATTTCAAGAAGGAAAAATAAAGAAAATACAAATATAAACGCATATATGCACATGCCAAAAATAAATGGAACAACACAACACCCAAAAAATTGGTAACAAATATAGTGTTGTAAATTTAAGAATAAAAGTCCATTTTTTTTTTTATGAATAATGCTTAAGGAACGCTATGTTAAACCATAACATAGTGAAGACAATGGATTTTGTAATAGTCACTCATCATCATCATCGCAAATTTTATGTGACAGTCACAGACATTTCAATTATTTAAGTTCATAAAATCGTAACTTTCTATAGCATGTATGACATGTCCAGCATGGACTCATCAATATGATGATTGATGACACAATAATGTACGATAAAAAATAACCATTTAAAAAAACATTAGGCATTGTTTGTCACAATTTAAGTGTGTGCCTGCAAGTGTAGGTGAAACAAAGGCTACGGATAGCAAAGGTATATTCTATGTCTGTATCAGACAGTGGACAGCCTCTGATGGGTAATGCCGATGTTATACTGTACGTCAATAAAGTCTGCGGCTGAAATCATGCATTTTTTGCTTGTAGAGTGTTGAAGAGGGTAAAAGAATGTCTGGTTGCGCAAAGCTTTATCCGTCAACACTACCTTCCTACTGTCACGCGTAGGGTAGGGTAGCGTGTGGCAATTAGCTGACTATAAAATGTGAGGTTAGGCTGCGTTATTGCGCACTAGGGACGCAAAAAAAAATACAGCAGTAATAATTTAATGTGTAATACTCCACCTATGACAAACAAAAAAATTACGTTCCCTCTTTAACAATGTACAAGACTAACAAGCCTAATGGTTGACGCTGACTTAATTGAGATACAGTATTACATCAACATTGTCCATGAGTAACTATGCACTGTGATACCTATATACCAGTATTAATTTATATCTCTTGTGGTTGTTTCAACAGCACTTGCAGGTATAACAACCTATTGTCAGTATGCATGATGCACTTTCTAGATGTAATAATTTATTATTGGACATTATTACCATGTTTACATGCTGGCCATTTCATATATGGTGTTTGAAGTTACAGTTGGCATCAGTATGTGTATTTTATAATGTCTGTCATAAATAAAACTCGTGGTGATGATGATGATGAGGATTTAATGATTCGTACATCCATTGACTGCATTATCTTACAGGTACAGATAAAGTTCCTTAAAAAGCATTAATTCATATGTATGAAATGTACTTTTATGCATTAATTTCAAAATGTGAAGAGTAGACTATTTTTTTATTTTTTGTTACCATTTCTAATAGACATGTGCAGATATGCGCTGTGATGACAAATTATTATTTGTCCATATTTGTCATAAAAATTTATCATTCTAGGCCTGCAAAACTTCACAATTTCATATTTTCAGCATAACAAGCAGGGTGACGGCTCTTCCCTATTTGGAGCATGTTGGTCATGTGTTTTTCTGTCCATGTGTCGGGAATAGGAGACTTCTTGCCGTTCACACAGCAGGGGAACAGCTGGCGTTACTGAACCCCACTAACAGTAGAGCTTGTGTTTTGTTCTGTGGACACGACACTTCTGAGCAGCAACTGGCAGTGTTGGAGCCCAGGGAGTAGAGTTCAGGTGGTAGAAAGATGAACATAACAGGAGACATGGATAACGTTGCGAACCAGTTATTTAATCTGAAAATGGACAGACAAATTCTGGCGAGATCCATGCCTTGTTCATTTTCAGAAAAGTAAGCCGGTCTACATTATCGGAGGATAGTCGCATGCGACGGTCTGTTAGTACACCACCTGCAGCACTAAAGACGCGCTCCGATAATACACTGGCAGCAGGGCAAGCCAGCACCTCCAATGCATACTGGCTAAGCTCTGGCCATGTATCCAGCTTAGAGACCCAAAACTTGAATGGGGAAGAGCCATCTGGGAGTACACTGAGAGGCAAAGCCAAGTAGTCTGTCACCATCTGACGGATACGTTGCCTCCCGCTGACTGGAGCCCTCTCGGATGGTCTAGACATTTGTGGAGCTGCCACAAAACTTTGCCACATTTTTAACATACTGGTCTTTCCCTGTGCAGAGGCACTGCGTGTGCTCCCTCTTGTTGCAGAGCTCTTTACACTGCCTCGACGCACAGAGCTGCTTTGTAAAGCAGTAGCAGCAGCAGTGCTCTCGGCAGTAAGGTAGAACATTAGGGATTGCACCAGTGTGTCTTGGTACTCCCGCATTTTACGCTCCCGGTTCAACGGTGTGATGAGGCTTTTGACGTTGTCCCGGTAGCGAGGGTCTAGGAGGGTGTACACCCAATAATCAGACGTCGTGAGAATGTGGGCGATGCGGCGGTCGTTTCTTAGGCACTGCAGCATGAAATCAACCATGTGCTGCAGACTCCCAACTGGCAAAGAAACGCTGTCCTCTGCAAGAGGCGTCATCTCTGCCTGCTCTGCATCACCCCACCCTCGCTCTACATACTGACTAGAGCGTTGTGTACCTCCCTCTGGAGCGATGTCTTCCTCCTCCATTGACTCCTCCTCCTCATCCTCCTCACAAAGTGAGCCCTGCCCAGCCCTTTGTGAGGAACCACGTTGCGCTGACTTTCCAGAAGGTGATGGAATTTGTGACTCCTCATCCTCCACCTCTTCCAAAACCTCATCCCTTATTGCTTGCAGTGTTTTTTGAAGCAGGCAGATAAGGGGGACAGTCAGGCTGACTAGTGCATCATCTGCACTCGCCATCCGCGTTGACTCATCAAACGCACGCAAAACGTGGCACATGTCCTTCATAGTGGCCCACTCATTAATGGTGAAGTGTGGACTGCGCAAATTGCGTGTTGATTGCGCCTGATGCAGCTGATACTCCATTACTGCTGGCTGCTGCTCACACAACCGCTCCAACATATGTAACGTTGAATTCCACCTTGTGGATACGTCACATATGATGCGATGTTCAGGAAGGCGCAATCTGCGTTGCAGAGCTGCAATGCGCGATCTGGCCATGCTGGAACGTCGCAAGTGAGCGCACTCTAGGCGGACCTTGTGCAGCAGTGCATCAAGATCCGGATAGTCCCTCAAAAAACTCTGCACGACCAAGTTGAGCACATGTGCCAGACATGGTATGTGAGTGAGTTTGCCAAGGCCCAGAGCTGCCACCAGATTTCGGCCATTGTCACACACTACCAAGCCTGGCTGGAGATTCGCTGGCAAAAACCACACGTCGCTCTCCTGCTTGATGGCATTCCAGACCTCCTGCGCTGTGTGGCTTCGATTCCCCATGGGAATTCATTTCAGAACGGCCTGTTGCCGTTTGGCCACGGCTGTGCTCATATCGGTCGCATCAGGTAAGCGTCCACGGGTCCATGTGGAGGTAGACCGTGACGGCTCCTGCAGCGATGATTCTGAGGAACTGGAGTAGGAGGAGGAGTCAATGTGGACAGACTTGATTCCGGCAATCCTTGGAGTTGGCAGAACACGTACAGCGCCACTCGCAAGATCTGTACCCGGCTCCACAACATTCACCCAATGGGCAGTGAGTGAAAGGTATCGTCCCTGGCCATGGGTACTGGTCCACGCATCGGCGGTCAGGTGGACCTTGCTACTGACGGCGTTTAGTAGCGCATGTTTAATTTTTGCCTCAACATGCTTTTGCAGACCAGGGACGGCTTGCCTGCTGAAATAAAATCGGCTGGGCACATTGTATTGTGGGACTGCCAATGCCATTAATTCACGGAAACTGTCAGTCTCCACCAGCCTGAATGACAGCATTTCAAGGGACAGGAGTTTTGCAATGCCAGCATTCAGAGCCTGTGCTCGTGGATGGTTTGCCGAGTATGGCCGTCTTTTATCCCATGCCTGTGCTACCGATGGCTGTTTTGTGGCCTGGGTGTGTGAGGATGACAGGGAACTTGCAGCTGTGGGTGGAATAACACTGTGTCTCTGGACAACAGTGACAGAGGTTCTTCCATGGCGATCCTGTGAGGAAGCCGAACCAGCTGTGTGTGAACTGGAGGAAGAGGCTCCAACACGAGCTGAAGATGTAGGTGCTGCTGTAGGTTGGCCTACATCTCCAGTGTGTCTTTGTAACTCAACAAAGTGCTTTGACCGCACATGTTTCCACATATTTGTTGTATTAAGGTTACTGACACTTTTACCTCTTTTAATTTTTTGATTACACAGCTTGCATTTGACATAGCAAATATCATCTGCAACTGTATCAAAAAAGGACCACGCAGAGCAAGTCCTGGGAGCGCCCGGTTTGGCTGTTGGAAGAGAACTGCTCCGAACGGGTGCCAAACTGGAGGCTACAGGCAAGCGAGTCTGCAGCCTACCTCTCCCTACTGTTTGGACCGTTGGGGCAATCTCTTCCTCAGAGCTGCTCCCACCACCTTCCTGTTCCTCACGCCATGTTGGGTCTTGGACCTCATCATCTCCACCACTACCCTCTTCCAACACCTGCTGTTGTTGGGTGGTCTGGCCAGCACCATGCTCAACAGAAACTGGCAACTGAGTCTCATCATCATCAGATGCGTTCTGCGGTGTGCTGACCATCGGCACTGGCTCACCCGCCTCTTCAGATTCAGAGAGACACAGCTGTTGCGCATCACTGCATACTGCCTCTTCTTCACATTCCAGAATGCTGCTTGGCTGGGCCCCTGTTTGCAAGCCAACAGATTCTGAGAACAGAAGCAGAGACTCAGCTGGCTCCTGTACAGAGCTCTCTGACTGCCTGGGCAATTTGGCAGGCGGTGAAGAGACTGATGGTTGTTCAACAGTGCTGTGGTCCTGAGAGGAGGTGGAAGCTATTGAAGTCGATGCATTGGCTGCCATCCAACCAACAATGGCTTCAATTTGTTCTTCACGCAGCAGGGGGGTACGCTGAGCTCCTACAAAAGTGCGCATAAAGGAACGCTCACGGGGAAAACTGGTGGATGCTGTGTCACTGGGTGCGGCAGCAGCCACAGAATCCCCACGTCCTCTCCCTGCTGCAAATCCACGGCCACGACCACGACCACGTGCCTTACTCACTGACTTCTTCATCTTGGTAGATTGATAAAGAAAGTCAGAAAAGTTATAAGGCCTAAGTGTGGTTATTCCTCACAGACTACAGTGAACCCTGCAGACAACTGTTCAGTATCTGTGAAAGGCCCCTTTGTGTACTTCTATAGTGTTTGCAACCAATGTATTGTATACGGATGGAAGCGCGTCACACTAATAGATTAGATTTTTTTCCACTAAAATGGAGCAGCACCAAATAGAGAAAAATGTGAAGGATGAGGCAGTGACACACGCTCAGCAGACTACAACCGGCAGTGGTTGAAGAACAAACTGGAGCGTAATCTGCACTCAAAAAATGAAAAGCTCACAGACTACAGTGAACACTGAAACACAACTGTTCAGTAGCTGTTAAAGGCCCTTTGTCTACTTCTATAGTGTTTGCAACCAATGTATTGTATACGGATGGAAGCGCGTCACACTAATAGATTAGATTTTTTTCACTAAAATGGAGCAGCACCAATTAGAGAAAAATGTGAAGGATGAGGCAGTGACACACGCTCAGCAGGCTACAACCGCAGTGGTTGAAGAACAAACTGGAGCGTAATCTGCACTCAAAAAATGAAAAGCTCACAGACTACAGTGAACACTGAAACACAACTGTTCAGTAGCTGTTAAAGGCCCCTTTGTCTACTTCTATAGTGTTTGCAACCAATGTATTGTATACAGATGGAAGCGCGTCACACTAATAGATTAGATTTTTTTCCACTAAAATGGAGCAGCACCAATTAGAGAAAAATGTGAAGGATGAGGCAGTGACACACGCTCAGCAGACTACAACCGGCAGTGGTTGAAGAACAAACTGGAGCGTAATCTGCACTCACAAAATGAAAAGCTCACAGACTACAGTGAACACTGAAACACAACTGTTCAGTAGCTGTTAAAGGCCCCTTTGTCTACTTCTATAGTGTTTGCAACCAATGTATTGTATACGGATGGAAGCGCGTCACACTAATAGATTAGATTTTTTTCCACTAAAATGGAGCAGCACCAATTAGAGAAAAATGTGAAGGATGAGGCAGTGACACACGCTCAGCAGACTACAACCGGCAGTGGTTGAAGAACAAACTGGAGCGTAATCTGCACTCAAAAAATGAAAAGCTCACAGACTACAGTGAACACTGAAACACAACTGTTCAGTAGCTGTTAAAGGCCCCTTTGTCTACTTCTATAGTGTTTGCAACCAATGTATTGTATACGGATGGAAGCGCGTCACACTAATAGATTCGATTTTTTTCCACTAAAATGGAGCAGCACCAATTAGAGAAAAATGTGAAGGATGAGGCAGTGACACACGCTCAGCAGACTACAACCGGCAGTGGTTGAAGAACTAACTGGAGCGTAATCTGCACTCACAAAATTAAAAGCTCACAGACTACAGTAAACCCTGCAGACAACTGTTCAGTAGCTGTGAAAGGCTCCTTTCTGTACTTCTATGTGTTTGCAACCAATGTATTGTATACGGATGGAAGCACGTCACACTAATAGATTTGATTTTTTTCTAATATAATGGAGCTGCACCAATTCCACAAAATAAAATAAAAAAAAAAAAGAGTCAGTGACACGTGCAGATGCCTACAAACAGCGGTGGATGCAGAGCAAACTGCAGCGTCACCTGCACTGTCACACACACACCTTGCACAGAGCTGTTAAAACAACACTGGCAAAATGAAGCTTTACACAGCGGTTGGTAAACTAGCCTGCCTCAAGCACAGTAGTACACAAAATCGCAATATCTAACTGTCCCTCAGAGTGAGCAGAGTAGCGTTCTGTCCCTAACTGAGTTCACAGCACAGTGACACTAAAATGGCTGCGGCGCCTTTTATAGTGCATTCTGACATCATTTCAGCAGCCAATCACAGCCATGCCATTAGTTAAGATGACCGCAGCATTACAGGATGTGCCCACACTTCATAAGATTCATCATTGGCTGACTAACATCACATTGCCTCTCAAAGAATTATGGGAACTTCCGATTCCGGTATACGATATTGAAAAAGTATCGGAATTAAGTATCGGAATTCCGATACCGCGAATATCGGCCGATACCCGATACTTGCGGTATCGGAATGCTCAACACTAGCAGTAACATGTTTGGTTGTCAAGCTGTCTATGTGCCTCTTCCTGATACAGGTGGTGTGGCCACAGAACTATATTGCCACCCTTGTCCGCCTCTCTAATAATGAAATCATTATTAGATTTCAAATTGAAAAGGGCACGTCTTTCAGGTGCAGTCAAATTAGATATAATAGGAGAGTTGATGGGAAGGGCCTCAATATCTTTTTTAACCATTTCAAAAAATATTCTCACTGCTGGTATAATTGAGAATGGTGGCGAGACTCGTGATCTGTTTTTGAATGGAAATTTGGGCCTACCTGTTGCCATGTCCCCCTCCTGTAGTAAATCCAAAAGGTCCTGAAAGACCATCTGATCCGTAGGGTCAGCAAATGGAGAAACCTGTGGTTTGTTGTGCAGAATCTGAAATAAGACCTTCCTACAGAAAAGAAACAAATCCTTAATCAGAGTGAATTTATCCAATGCCTGAACCGGTGAGAATGTTAAACCTTTGCTCAGGACAGATTTTTCAATAGGAGACAATACATGATTGGATAAGTTAATAATCTGAAGGCTGTTAGAAGAATCAGACACATTGCACTCACTTGTTTCAGAGGGCCTTAATTGCGGAATTGTTTTCGTTGATTGTGCCGTTGTGGTCTGTGACCCCTGTAACGGGTCACACGAGTATAGGACCCTGGGTCTCCTGCGTCCACGTCTGGTCCTGGGTCTGACTCGCTCTCTGCCGATGATAAAAAATCACTGGAGGTCTGGCCATCCATACCTGAAGCCTCCTTGCGAGTGCCAGAGCGACCCCTAGATGGGGCCGTACCCCTGCGTTGGTTTCCACGGTGTGTCCACTTGAAAACATTGTGTTGTTCAAAGTCCAATTTGTCCCTCAAAAATTTTTGACCTCTTCCTGTTCAAGAATTTCTTTGTCATATTTGTCCAGTATATCTTTTAAACTGGCCCTGAAGGGTTGGACCTGAGATGTTGTATCAAAACTATTTAATTTGGTCTCTAGTTTTTTAATATCAGATTTGACTGTATTGAGCAACTCCCTATCATGTACAATCAACATATTAATCAAAATATTGGAACAAAGGAGTAAACCCTGTTCCCAGGTAGTCCGAAAAGCAGATGACGGCTCCCATGTGGGAAAAATAGAGACCCTAAGCCCCCTCGGAACCAAATTCAGTTTTAAATACTCTTCTAGGCAACGAATGTTCCACAATAACCTGATGCCCTGCTTTTGTGCCGCAACTCCCTCCCGTGTTTCAGTTGGACCTCCGACTTTTCCCGATAGTCGGCCGATTTCGTTCGACTCTACTTTTGAGAAAGTCGGGTTTCATGAAACCCAACTCGACCCTAAAAAAGGCAAAGTCGCTCATCTCTTCTCACTATCTCTCTGTTTATAGATAGTGTAGATTCTTTTATTTCTTCGATGGCATCGTAAAGATCGTAAAGATCAGTTGATGAGACAATTGCTTTCTTACAGAACACAGATGCAAAACAGGTTATTAAAAGCTTGGCCTTCTCAATATCATTTTTGACCACTTCATCCTTTTCATCCTGCAAAAATACCATAGCATCTTTGACTTTTCTTTTGCTTTTGACATACCCCCAAAATCCCTTTTTACTACTTTTGGTCTCCCTTGCAATCCTCACTTCATTACTGGCTTTAGCTCTTCTAACTCTTGCCCTGAATTCCCTGCAAACAGCATTATAGTCTTCTTTAGTTATGCTCCCTCTTTCCATTTAATATACATTTGCATAATCTCCGATCCTCCCAAGACTTCCTTCTCTCCTCCACACTTACTCGCTCCTCACCCAACCGCCTCCAAGATTTCTCCTGAATATCCCCCATCCTCTGGAATTCTTTGCCCCAACACGTCCGACTATCAACCACATTCGGATCCTTCAGACAGAACCTGAAAACCCACCTCTTCTTCAATTCCTCATAGCCTGACGACACCTAGTAAGAGTTGAGACCCAGTCCTTTCCTTCCCTGGCCCAGGAGACCGATGGTCAAGGACTGAAGATCCATGTGGAGAGGATAATTAGAGAGGCAGACCTGCATTTACTTAAAGTCAGGGCCATCACTTTCAGCTATAACATATGGTTCCCGGGTGGCCCTTGTTTAGGACAACAAGTAGGCCGGTTAGTACATGGGAGTCTCAACGCCATTTAATAGGCTGCATCAGAAAGTCTTTCAACCTAGCAGAATGACCAGATGACCTACGATAGGGCCAGAATTGCAGGAAGAACTTACATAATAAGTCCCGTTAACAGACGTGCCATCTCTAGATAGAGAACATTAGCATTGTATAGTGAAGAACTTTCATTCTTATTACAATTGTATTGTTATATAATTAACTAGCTGTAGTACCCGGCTTCGCCCGGGTTAATTAATAACTGCTGTTAGCTGTAACAAAATAGACTATGTTAACAAAAATTTATTCTGCACATAAAAATCACACACCAAAACGTGCGGGGGTTAAAATTTCCATTCAACACATAGCCTATGATGCTCCTGGGGTTGAGATGTGCGGGCATGCAAAATTTCATGCCCGTAAGTACAACGGTGCAGATTCCTATCCCGGGCCAAAATTATTTGCCGATTTGGAATGCGCGGGGTTAAAATTTCGACTCAAAACCTAGCCTATGACGCTCCCTGGGGCGAGACGTGCGGGTGTGCAAAATTTCATGCCCGTAAATGCAGATTCCTATGCCGGACATACACACAAGCATTCAGCTTTCTCCCCATTATGTAGATAGGGCCAAAATTGTTTGGCGATTTGGAACGTGCGGGGGTTAAAATTTCCATTCAACACATAGCCTATGATGCTCCTGGGGTTGAGATGTGCGGGCATGCAAAATTTCATGCCCATAAGTACAACGGTGCAGATTCCTATCCCGGGCCAAAATTATTTGCCGATTTGGAATGCGCGGGGTTAAAATTTCGACTCAAAACCTAGCCTATGACGCTCCCGGGGTCGAGACGTGCGGGTGTGCATAATTTCATGCCCGTAAATGCAGATTCCTATGCCGGACATACACACAAGCATTCAGCTTTCTCCCCATTATATAGATAGGGCCAAAATTGTTTGGCGATTTGGAACGTGCGGGGGTTAAAATTTCCATTCAACACATAGCCTATGATGCTCCTGGGGTTGAGATGTGCGGGCATGCAAAATTTCATGCCCGTAAGCACAACGGTGCAGATTCCTATCCCGGGCCAAAATTATTTGCCGATTTGGAATGCGCGGGGTTAAAATTTCGACTCAAAACCTAGCCTATGACGCTCCCGGGGTCGAGACGTGTGGGTGTGCAAAATTTCATGCCCGTAAATGCAGATTCCTATGCCGGACATACACACAAGCATTCAGCTTTCTCCCCATTATGTAGATAGGGCCAAAATTGTTTGGCGATTTGGAACGCGCGGGGTTAAAATTTCGATTCAAAACATAGCCTAGGACGCTTTCGGGGTCGAGACGTGCGGGCGTGCAAAATTTCATGCCCGTAAGTGCGACGGTGAGGATTCCAATCCCGGACAAACATACCCACATACATACACACATACATACATTCAGCTTTATATATTAGATTGTTGTTGAATTGTTTAATAGCACTGATTATCTTATAACTGCTGTAAATTTCTGCTGTGTTTGAGCAGAATTACAGCAATCACTGACTGTTCTTGCCTCGTATCCAGTTACCTGCATTACATTTTAGTGATTCTGAGTATAATGCTGGTTGATTGGTGTAGCATCCACTGGCTGCTTCGACCAGCAAGCACAGAGCTCTGAGTTATTTAATTATGGAATCTTATCTCTGACAGAACTATCTCCTGTCATGATCGCTCTGATAAATGCAGACTGGACTCTAATCTTATCCACCATCCTGCAGTGGAAAATATATATTACTAAGGGAAGACTGAGCACTAAATTGGATGTTCGTTACTCAAACCCAGCAATTCCTAATGCTCGTGTGCTTGTTTCAAAGTATAATGGGAGTCAACAGAAAATCTGAGCATTTTTCTGGCAGACCCGACAAGGAGGTCGCGGCCGCTGTGAAAATGTTGAAATTGATGGAAAAAGTGAAAAATGAAGGAGAACAGCATGGGAAAGACCCCTGGAAGCATTTCTGACTCCCAGATCGCTGCTGAGAACAATGGTGTCACACTTTTACTCCTATTTAAGGACTGACAATAAAATATTCAAAATTGTAAAGAACTTTGGGTTTACTGGAAAAAAAAGTTAAGAAACATTTATTATATTGATGTCTGGACCATACAATATAAGCCATTGTTACCATCCACCTTTCGTGTCTCCCTTATATAAGTTTGCAATTAGGGCGCTCACACCTATTGGTAACTGTTGATTTATGTGAATACTTTTATTCTGTAATGTCTTTTATTGTCTGTACAAGTCCCCTCTAAAGGGTAAAGTGCTGTGGAATATGTTGGCACTATAGACTTAAAATAAAAATCATTATAGTAAAGGAGGGCCTCATATACATTCTGTTCAAATTGGCATGTAGTGGTACTCCTAGACCAGTGATGGCGAACCTTTCTGAGACCGAGTGCCCAAACTGTAACCTAAAACCCAATTATTTATGACGAAGTGCCTATTAGGGGTCGAGTTCCCGCTTCTGCACAAGGGGAATCTTAAGCCGTCCCTGCTGCTGTCTCCCATCCGTCTCCGGCCGCAGTGAACTCTGCTCAGCTTAGACGTCGGTCCCAGCATCTCGCCCAGTCTAACATTGTGCAGAGGATTACTGCTGCTCCTCCAGGCTCTGCTATTGTAGCCAGTACTGGTTAGCGGCGAGCAGACGTCTTTCGGACAAAGTCCTTGCTTTCCCCTTCTGAGCATGCCTAGAGTAAGATCTCTCATTGGAGATCAGGGGTCACATGCTCAGGTACTGCAGCAGCTCCTATTGGTCCGCCAGGAAGGTCCTGAAACCACTTGTGTTCTGGAGCAGTTTCCTATTGGTCCTTATCTGGCAGGTCCTGTAGTTGCTACTATAAAAGGGTGGCATGGTCGTGCCGTCATGCGCTAGTATCAATCACATTATGTGCTTTGTGCCAGGGTGATCTTGCACACATGTGTTAGGGCTCAGCTGAAATAAGCCCCTAGAATACCGGCACCTGCGGTGAGGAGATTGTATGCACGTGTTTAGGGTTCGGCTGAAATAAGCCCCTAGAATACCGGCTTCTCCGGTGAGGAGATTGTCTGATTGTGTTGCTGATTGCGTTGCTATGGACTGCTGTCCGCACAGCAGTTGTCTGTGCATACCTGTGGAGTTAACAGGACACAGTCCATATCTCTGCGTTTCTACCTTAGCGACTCTGTGGCGTAACAGAGTTCGCTTATTCCGCCATATAGGGCCACAGTGTCCATAGTTGCGACTCTGTGAAGTAACAGAGTTCGCCGTTCTGCCATCCTACTAGCAGCAGGCTCTGCCTGCACGGTGGTCCCTCGGCTGCGAACGCACTTATCATTTATATTTATTTTGTGCGTTCCGCCAGCCCTAACATAATACTAGTGCCATAGTCTGGCTAGTAAAATGGCGGACGACCAGCGTCTACAGCAGTACATCCAGCAGCTGGAGGGTAGGTTGGCGGCTCTAGAGCGCACAACCTCAGGTGTGGATGTTACCGCTGTCGCTGTTCAGGCTGCTAGCGTGGCTGCAGCCAGTTTGTCCTCTGCCACCCCTGCTCCGACTTTATCCCGTCTCCCGCTTCCAGACAAGTTTGCTGGTGACAGCAAGCAATGTCGGGGATTCGTGAGTCAGTGCTCCATTCATCTTGAGCTTCTGGCTGCATGTTTTCCCACGGAATGGGCGAAGGTGGGTTTTGTCTTATCCCTCCTGTCAGGCAGGGCATTGAAGTGGGCAACGCCACTGTGGGAGCGTGACGATTGTGTGGTACAGAGTGCTCCTCTCTTCCTGGAGGCTCTGAGACAGGTCTTCTTAGGACCTCGTGTCACCCACGATATGGCGCTCCAACTGCTAGCAATATCACAGGGTTCATCCATGGTCAGCCAGTTCGCCATCCAATTTTGAACTCTGGTCTCTGAGCTAGAGTGACCAGATAAAGTCCTCATTCCGGTGTACTGGAGAGGACTGGCGGATCATGTGAAGGATGCCTTGGCCACCAGGGAGATTCCCGCCACACTGGAGGAGCTCATTTCCTTATCTACCTGCATTGATCTCCGTTTTAACGAGCGGAGGTTAGAGTGGACCCAGTGCAGGCAGAGGTTTCGGTTGGCTCCCACATTCGCCAAACCTCTGGAATCTTCCGTTCAACCGTCCGACTCCTCCGAAGCCATGGAGGTTTCTCGAGCGGGACCTAAGTCCCGGACCGCTCGAGTAACGGTGGTCTGTAATTTTTGCCAACAGGCAGGACACTATACTAACAGATGTCCACAGCGATCGCAGAGGCGATCGCGTCTAGTGACCCTGGGAGGAGGCTCACTAGAGACAGCGGCATCTTCCTCCAAGATGACATTTAAAGGGACAATCACTGTAGGCACTTCCACTCTCACAGTCGACCTTTGCGTGGACTTAGGAGCAGAGGGGAACTTCATGTCCTCTAACTTTGCTCGCCGTCACGCAATACCTCTGGTGGCTCTTGACAAATCAGTGACTGTCCGGGTAGTGAATGGGTCGACATTGCCCTCACAAATTACACACCAGACTGTTCCTCTTGCATTGTTTGTATCCCCTTCGCATCAGGAGCTTATTTCCCTACTCATCCTTCCCGAGGGAATAGACAAGATCCTACTAGGAATACCTTGGCTCCGTTTCCACTCCCCACATATAGAGTGGATTTTGGGTAGGATACTGGGTTGGAGTGATGCATGTAGAGGCAGATGTGTCAGGAGTTGCGTTCAGGTTACCACTACTGAGTTACCCGCAGATCTTACTTCACTTCCCAAGTGCTATTGGTCATATGCAGACGTGTTCTCCAAGAAGGCTGCGGAGACTCTTCCGCCTCATCGCCCCTATGACTGTCCTATTGACCTCTTGCCTGGAGCAGAACTTCCTCGGGGAAGGGTCTATCCCCTCTCTCTTCCTGAGACAGAGGCTATGTTGCAATATATCCAGGAGAACCTGGCAAGAGGGTTCATTAGGAAGTCGGTGTCACCGGCAGGGGCGGGATTCTTCTTCGTGCAGAAGAAGAATGGAGAATTATGTCCGTGCATTGCTTACAGGGGTCTTAATGCCATCATCATTAAGAACAAGTACCCGTTGCCCCTGATTTCTGAGCTCTTTGATAGGCTCCGGGGAGCAAGGGTATTTACTAAACTAGATCTGCGCTGTGCTTATAACCTGATTCGCATCTGTGAGGGGGACGAAAGGAAGACGGCTTTTATTACCAGGGATGGGCATTACGAATATCTGGTGATGCCCTTTGGGCTCTGTAATGTCCCATCCGTTTTCCAAGACTTTGTCAATGACATCTTCCGGGATATGCTCTCCCCCTCGGTCGTAGTCTTTCTGGATGATATACTCATCTTCTCTCCAGATATTAACTCCCACCGTAGAGTTGTCTGCAGAGTCTTCGACCTCTTACGGCAAATTCCCTTTATGCTAAGTTAGAGAAATGTATGTTTGAGCTGGAGTCTTTAACTTTCCTTGGCTATATCATCTCAACCCAGGATTGCCTATGGATCCTGCCAAACTACAGGCTGTGATGGACTGGCAAGAACCCCACTCTCTTAAAGCGGTGCAGCGCTTTATGGGGTTCATTAACTACTATCGCCAGTTCATTCCCCATTTCTCTACCTTGGTAGCTCCCTTTGTAGCCCTCACCAAGAAGGGAGCAAATCCCAAATTGTGGTCGGAAGAGGTTTCCAAGGCTTTCACTTCTATTAAGTCTCATTTTGCTAGCGCTCCCATCCTACATGGCCCCGATGTTGATAAGCCATTTTTATTGGAGGTGGATGCCTTATCCGTTGGTGCTGGAGCAGTCCTCTTCCAAAAGGATGCTCAGGGTCGGAAGCATCCTTGCTTCTTCTTCTCTAAGACCTTCACATCAGCGGAGAGGAATTATTCCATTGGGGATAGGGAGTTGCTGGCAATGAAGTTGGCCTTCTCTGAGTGGAGACATCTGTTGGAGGGGGCCCGCTTTCCCTTCCAAGTCTTCACCGACCACAAGAATTTGGTGTATCTTCAGACAGCCCAGCGGCTTAATTCTCGCCAGGCCAGATGGTCCTTGTTCTTCTCCCGGTTTCATTTCACCCTACATTTTCTCTCGGGAGAGAAAAACATCCATGCCGACGCTCTCTCTCACTCTGTGATGTCCTCTGAGGAGGAAGAGGAGGAGCCTCGTCTTATTGTCCCCACAGAGAACCTGAGAACTGTGGCCCCGGTTTCGCTAGTGTCTGTGCCTCCGGGCAAGACTTTTGTGCCTACCAATTTGCGACCAGAGGTACTCTCTTGGGCACACTTGTCCAGGGTGGGTGGACACTTTGGGGCAAAGAGGACATCTGAGTTGCTGGCGAGGACATACTGGTGGCCGCATATGGTCCGTGACGTTGGGGACTATGTTCGGGCGTGTGTCTCCTGCGCCAAGAATAAGTCTCCTCGACAACGGCCAGCTGGGTTACTTTACCCTTTGCCGGTGGCAGACAGGCACTGGGAGATGGTCGGGATGGACTTTGTGGTGGGCTTACCCAAGTCTCGGGGCTGCACCATCATTTGGGTAATCATCAATCATTTTTCCAAAATTGTGCACTTGGTGCCACTACCACGGTTACCTTCTGCACGGGCCCTGGCAGCGTTGTTTATGAGGCACATCTTCCGTCTACACGACATGCCGGACAAAATTGTCAGTGACCAAGGGCCCCAGTTTGCGTCTCGGTTCTGGAGAGAGCTTTGTCGTCTACTCAGTATTGAGTTAAATCTCTCTTCAGCATACCATCCTGAGACAAATGGGTTAGTAGAGAGACCTTAGTCACCTATCTATGACATTTTGTTTCAGCCAGGCAGGATGACTGGGCATCCTTGCTACCGTGGGCTGAGTTTGCACTGAGCAATGCTGTGGCTGACTCCACCGGACAGACTCCATTCCTCTTAAACTACGGTCAGCATCCGCAGGTTCCAGTGCCCATGCCCGTGTCTTCTGCTGACTCCAGGGTGGCAGACTGGGCTGTGGAGGTATGGGACATTTGGGACCATACCCAGGATGCCTTTCAGGCGTCCAAGGAGAGGATGAGGTCCTCCACCGAAGCACATCGGCGCCCCGCTCCAACATTTGCTCCTGGGGACTTGGTGTGGCTCTCCGCCCGTAACATCAGGCTGCGAGTTGAGTCCACTAAGTTGGCACCCTGCTACCTGGGTCCTTTCAAAGTCCTCGAGAAGGTTAACCCTGTGGTACACTGTTTGGCTCTTCCACCACGCCTGGGTATCTCCGACACCTTTCACGTATCCCTCCTGAAACCCGTGCTCATGTCCTGGTTTTCCGAGTCATCTGTCGGGACATCGGGTTCGTCTACGGATGACCATGAGGTGAACGCCATCGTAGGGTGTAAGGTGGTACGGGGCAAAAGATTTTATTTGGTGGATTGGAGGGGTTATGGGCCTGAGGATAGATCCTGGGAGCCTGCCGAGCACGTTCACGCTCCGCAGCTCATCGCTGCCTTTGAACGCAGTGAGGCCCAAAGAAGGGGGGCCCTAGGAGGGGGGGTAATGTTATGGCTTTATCCCCATCACCGCCATCATCTCTCAACAGTGGCCACACTCAGCATACACACACAAACACACACTCACCACACACACACAGACACAGCGTCTCACACACACACACACAGCGTCTCACACACACACACAGCAGCTTCACACACATGCACACAGCGTCTCACCACACACACACACACATACACACAGCGTCTCACACACACACTTACATACATACACACAGTGTCTCACACACACACAGCAGCTTCACACACACAGCATCTCACACACACACACACACACACAGCAGCTTCACAGGCACAGCGGCCAGACTCACCTCTCTGCGATCCGGCAGCTTCCTTCTTCTCACTTCCTCTCACACATTGAGCGGCACTGCCAGCCAGATGACTGTTGTGAATGTTTTGGAAATGAATTCTGAGCAGAAGCTCCCTCTGGTGGTTACAAACAGTACTGAACCATTCAATGAGGATTGGCAATCAGGAGTTACAGACTGGTCTGACATAAGGGAGGTTCCCTCCCATCATGGTTGCCGGTGATCAATTGTTCTTGTCTCAACTCTGGTTCCTGGTTCACTTGGAAGCTTGCTGAGTCTTGCCTCTTCTTCTGGTTTCAGATAAGATATTTTCTGTTTTGTTTTTGTGCTTACCATTTGCATATATCTCTGCATTTCTGTGAGGTTAGTCAGGTTCCCCCCCGGGGGGCTTGGGCTCCTCTCAGTTCCTCTGGAGCCATTGTTATTTGTTCATTTGCCTTTTCCAGTTCTTTCAGTGGCTGCAGCTTAGTTTTGTTACACCAGAGAACTGATTTAGGTGGTAGAGGTCGTGTGATCTCAGGTGTTTTTGCAATCAGTAGCGTTGGCATTTTTTAGGGGTTTTTTTGGATTGCAGTGAGTATCCTTTCTATCCTATTCTGTCTAGGCAGATTGGGCCCCAGCGTTTGCTCATACTATTTTCTGTCTGTGTCTGTATTGCCTCTTGTCTAACTGCCATTACATGTTTGGGGGCTTCCTATGTTCTTTGGGGATCTGCTCCGGGGCAGATAGTTTTCCTCTTTCTATCTTTAGGTGTAGTTAATCTCTCAGGCTGTGACGAGGCGTCTAGGACCAACGTAGGAACGCTCCACGGCTGCCTTTAGTTGTGGTGGTTAGTCAGGGTACTGCAATCTAATAGATTCCAACCTCTCTGGTGTATTGCCGTTTTTGCCTGCTCTCCTCAGCTACCAAAACATAACAGTATCACCGGCCAAACTGAAAATTGTATGGTACTCACAGAAGGGAAAAATAGTGTGGAAAGAAAAAAGCTGTCAGAGTTGTCAGAGAATTTTTTTTTTCTTTTTCTTGCATTTTTTCCCTCTTTTTCTCTGGGTGCTGAGGAGGATTTTTTTTTCTCTCAATGGAGCTTGCACTGCTGTCTGGCCATGTGGATCAGCTTGCCACTGAGGTTCGGAGTATTGCTGTCTATCTTGCTGGGTTGCCGGTGTGGAACCTAGGATTCCAATGCCAGATTTGTTTTTGGGAGATCGGGCCAAATTTCTGAATTTCAAAAATAACTATAAGTTGTTTTTGCCTTAAAACCTAAGTCCTCAGGGAACGCAGCACAGCAGGTTCAAATTGTCATCTCTCTCCTGCGCGGCGATCCTCAGGATTCGGCTTTTTCCCTGACACCTGGGGACCCTGTTTTGAGTGATGTTGATGCATTTTTTCTGGCTCTGGGGTTATTGTACGATGAGCCTAATGTCACTGATCAAGCTGAAAGAACCTTGTTGGCATTAAATCAGGGGCTTGAGGACGCTGAGTTGTACTGTCAGAAATTCTGAAAATGGGCAGTCCTAACCAAATGGAATGATGATGCTTTGGCAGCCCTTTTTCGGAAGGGGCTGTCAGAGAATGTAAAAGATGTTATGGTGGGTTTCCCTGCTCCCTCTGGTCTCAATGATTCTATGTCATTGGCGATTCAAATTGACAGACGTTTGCGTGAGCGTAGAGGTATGCGTGGAATAGTGTTGCCTTGTGAGCCAGCTTCTGAATCCATGCAGTGTGATAGAGTGGCTTCTGGGGCATAGCGTCATGAGTTTCGAAAACGCAATGGGTTATGTTTCTATTGTGGTGACGCCTCTCATGCTATTTCTGTCTGCCCTAAGCGGGGAAGACGTTTTGCACGCTCAGTTGTCTTGGGTAGTGTTCAGACTAAATTTTTGTTGACTATTACCCTGATTTGCTCCCTGTCCACATTTTCGGCTCAGGCTTTTGTTGATTCAGGAGAAGCTATTAACCTGATGGATTTTGGTTTTTGCCAAATGTTGTGGGTTTCCCTTGATACCCCTACGGAAGTCTATTCCCCTACTGGGGATTGATTCTACCCCTTTGGCTGAGAATAAACCCCAGTTTTCTACTCAGGTGATAATGAGGGTTGAACCTGATCATCAGGAGAGTTGCAAATTTTTGGTACTGTATAATCTGCATGACATTGTTGTACTAGGTTTCCCTTGGTTACAGTCTCATAATCCTGTTTTGGATTGGAAATCTGTGTCTGTAACCAGTCGGGGCTGCCAATGTGTTAATGCCAACACTCCTGTTTTTTCTGCCTCGACCCAGTCTCAGGATGTTCCTGACTTTTTGACTGATTTTTCTGATGTGTTTAGCGAAAGTAAATCTGCATCCTTGCCCCCCCATAGGAGCTATGACTGCGCTATTGAATTAGTGTCTGGTAGTAAAATTTCCTAAGGGTCGACTTTTTAACTTGTCTGTACCTGAACATGACGCAATGCAGTCTTATATCAAGGAGTCATTGGAGAAGGGTCATATCAGACCATCCTCTTCACCCTTGGGTGCCGGTTTTTTCTTTGTGGCCAAAAAGGATGGTTCATTAAGGCCGTGTATTGATTATCGTCTCTTGAACAAGATCACTGTGAAATATCAATATCCGTTACCCTTGATTTCTGACCTGTTTTCCAGGGTGAAAAGTGCTACTTGGTTTACCAAGCTTGATCTCAGGGGGGCGTATAACCTTATTCGCATTAAGCATGGGTATGAATGGAAGACGGCGTTTAATACGCCAGAGGGGCATATTGAGTACCTAGTGATGCCCTTTGGGCTCACTAATGCTCCTTCCGTCTTCCAGTCCTTCATGAATGACATTTTCAGGAAATTTGTGGATAAATTTCTGATTGTTTATTTGGATGATATCTTGATTTTTTCCAATGACTGGGACTCTCATGTGAAACATGTTCGGACTGTGTTCCAGATTTTGAGAGAGAATGCTCTGTATGTGAAGGGATCAAAGTGTCTTTTTGGTGTACAGAGGATCTAATTTCTGGGATTCATTTTGTCTCCATCTGTTATTGAAATGGACCCGGTCAAGGTTCAGGCCATCTGTGATTGGGTCCAACCTACTTCATTAAAGGCTCTTCAGAGATTCTTGGGTTTTGCCAATTTTTATCGTAAATTTATTGGTAATTTCTCTGTTATTGTTAAACCATTGACTGATTTGACCAAAAAGGGTTCTGATGTGGTGAATTGGCCTCCTGAGGCAGTCTCTGCGTTTCAGGAACTTAAGCAGAGATTCACTTCTGCTCCTGTTCTACGGCAGCCTGATGTTTCTCTGCCATTTCAGGTGGAGGTTGATGCCTCTGAAATTGGGGCAGGTGCCGTTTTGTCCCAAAGAGATCCTGAGACCTCTAAAAGTAACCCTTGTGCCTTTTTCTCTCGAAAATTTTCTCCAACTGAAAGTAATTATGACGTGGGTAATCGGGAGTTATTGGCCATGAAGTGGGCTTTTGAAGAGTGGAGACATTGGCTGGAGGGAGCCAAACATCAGGTGGTGGTCCTCACGGACCATAAGAATCTGGTTTATCTGGAATCAGCCAAGAGACTTAATCCTAGACAGGCCAGGTGGGCCTTGTTTTTCACACGTTTTAATTTTGTGGTTTCCTTTCTTCCTGGCACTAAGAATGTTAAGGCGGATGCCCTCTCGAGGAGATTCCTTGTGGACTCTCCTGAGTTATCTGATCCTGCTGTTATTTTGAAGAGGGTGTAGTTCTTTCCGCCATCTCGCCCAATTTGAGACTGGCTCTGGAAGGGTGTCAGGAGGATAAACCCAAGCGTTGCCCTATTGGGAAATTGTTTGTCCCAGACCGGTGGAAAAAGAGTGTGATGTCTGAGATTCATTGTTCCACGTTGGCCCGTCATCCGGAATTTTTGGTATCAGAGACTTGGTGAGTCGGTCATTTTGGTGGCCTACTTTGTCTCGTGACGTCAGGGAGTTTGTGCAGTCCTGTGGGACTTGCTCTCGCTCCAAGCCTTGCTCTCGCTCTAGTGGTTTGTTGATGCCATTGCCTGTGCCCAAGAGACCATGGACCCATATCTCTATGGATTTTATTTCTGACCTCCCTGTTTCTCAGAGAATGACCATTATCTGGGTGATTTGTGATAGGTTTTCCAAGATGATACATCTTGTGCCATTACCTAAGTTGCCTTCCTCCTCCGAATTGGTGCCTTTGTTCCTTCAGCATGTGGTTCGGTTACACGGCATTCCTGAGAACATTGTGTCTGACAGAGGAGTCCAGTTTGTTTCCAGATTTTGGAGGACTTTTTGTTCTAAACTTGGTGTTCAATTGTCTTTCTCCTCTGCTTTTCATCCTCAGACCAATGGACAAACTGAGAGAACAAACCAGACATTGGAGACTTATCTGAGATGCTTTGTGTCTGCTGATCAAGATGACTGGGTCTCTTTTTTGCCTTTGGCTGAGTTTGCTCTTAATAATAGGGAAAGCTCTGCCACTTTGATGTCTCCATTTTTCTGCAATTTTGGGTTTCACCCTCGATTTTCTTCAGGACAGACGGAGGCTTCTGTCTGTCTGGGTGTTGACTCTGTTGTGGAGCGTATGCAGCAGATTTGGGACCAGGTAGTGGAGAGGTTGTCTCTCTCAGGAGAAGGCCCAGCGGTTTGCCAACCGGCATAGGACTGATGGTCCTCGGTTTAAAGTGGGGGACTTTGTTTGGTTGCCCTCAAGAAATATCCCTACGAGGGTTGCATCTCCAAAGTTTAAGCCTAGGTTCATTGGACCTTATAAGATCTTGGAGATTCTTAATCCTGTTTCCTTTTGTTTACTTCTTCCAGGGACATTTAAGATCAATAACGTGTTCCACAAGTCCTTATTGAAGAGGTTTGTCGAGCCAGTGGTTCCTATGGCTGCGCCTCCCGACCCTGTTTTGGTTGAGGCAATCTGGAGTATGTGGTTGAGAAAATATTGGATGTTAGAACCCTCTTGTTAGGTTTTGTTTCACTTTGCTGGTCACATGACCTTTTTACCCTATTTAGTCTGGTTCCGCCCTTCTGGCCTTGCTGGTCTTCATTGTATTATCTACTCTTAAGCTAGCCAGGTGCTTAGGTGCCTTACTCTGTCAGTTTTGCTAGATCTTAGTATCTCTTAGTATTTGTTTTCTGTTTTATTTTCCCTGCTACACTTTCTGTTAGGAGGTGTCCACCTTTTCACCCAGTCCCTAGATCTTGTAGGGATTCCTCCCTCGCAACTATAGGTCTTCGTTCAGACTAGCTGAGGACTTTAGCGGGTCTGGTCGCAGGATCAGGTTCCCCGTTACATCGTAGGGATCCAGCTCAGTCCTATTGTAGGGACAGAATTCCCACCTTTCCTTAGTGCTTGTAGCAGATCATAACAGTAAGTCCAGCCAAAAGAAAAAAAAAAATCTCTAAGGAAAGATTTTCTGTTTTCCATCATGGTGTCGGTTCAGGATTTGGTTCAGCGCCTGCAGGGACTTTCTCTGGAGGTGGCTGAGATAAAGCAACACGTTAGTAGTTGTTCTGGAGCACATTTCGCGGAGCCAAAGGTACGTTTGCCTGATTTATTTTTTGGTGAACAACAAGATTTTTTTTCTTTTAAAAATGCCTGCTTGTTGTATTTCCGTTTGAGATCCAGATCCTCTGGTGAGGAATCACAGCGCATAGGGTTCATAATGTCACTTTTGCGCAAAGAACCTCAGGATTGGGCCTTTTCTCTGCAGCCTAGTGATCCATGCTTTATATCAGTGGATAGTTTTTTTTCTGCTTTGGGGTTGTTATATGACGATCCGGATCGTGTTTCATCAGCTGAGACAGAATTGAGACGTTTGAGACAGGGATCAGGTAATGTGGAGAAATATTGTACTCACTTCAGAAGGTGGTCCACACAGGTGGGCTGGAACGATTCAGCTTTGAAAAGTTTATTTCTTGCAGGGTTAAGTGAAAGGGTTAAAGATTTGCTGATTGCTTATCCTATACCTGGTAAATTGCAAGAGGCTATGCAATTAGCCATACGGGTGGATAGGAGACTGCGTGCAAGGGTTAATGAGAGTAAATCTGCCTTGTCAGCTCCAAGTTTGGAGAAGGAATGTACTGACATTGCAGAGCCAATGGAAATTGGAGCAATGACATTTCACTCTCGGGAAAAAGAACGCAGATTTGCTAAGGGCTTGTGTTTCTACTGTGGTAAATCGGAGCATTTTATTAAGAACTGTGCGCTTCGAATGAATAAAGAGAGAAAAAAAAATGAGGTCAGTTTCGCCCGTATAGCTTGTTTAAACAATAAAGGTGTCTTTCTTTCTGCTACCACTGCTGGTGAGGAGGAATTAATGGAGTTTCGGGTATTTGTGGATTGTGGTTCAACTCTCAATGTGATTGATGGGAAATTTTTGGAAAAACTAAAATTAAAACCCAAACTTCTGTCTTCCCCTATTAATGTGGTGTCTGTGGATGGTTCTCACTTGAAAAATGTTACTCACCATATCTGTGAATTTCCTCTTACTATTAATGGTGTTCATCAAGAGAATTTGGATTTGGTGGTTTTGAATAATTTGCCCTCACCGGTGATTTTGGGGTTACCCTGGTTAAAATTGCACAATCCGGTACTGGATTGGTCTACCAATGAAATTAAGTCCTGGAGTCCCAATTGTTATGACAAGTGTTGTAAAGGGCGTATTGCTGCTGTAGTTAAGGGGGAGTTACCTGTACCTATTCAGGATTTTTGGAAAGTTTTTTCTGATAAAGAATCGCAGGTATTGCCTCCTCATAGAGATTATGATTGTGCAATTGAATTTGTCCCTGGAGCGACTCTTCCTAAAAGTCGCTTATTTAATTTGACTATTCCTGAGAGAAAGGCTTTGGAGGAATACATACAGACAAGCTTGGCTGCCGGTCACATTAGGCCTTCCAAATCTCCTGTGGCGGTTGGATTTTTTTTTGTTAAAAAAAAGGACGGCGGTTTAAGGCCTTGTCTAGACTTTCGTGAGATTAATAAGATTACTGTACGCAATCCTTACCCACTGCCATTGATTCCTGATTTGTTTAACCAGTTAGTGGGGGCCAAGTGGTTCTCGAAAATTGATCTTCGAGGGGCATACAATTTGTTGCGCATGAAGGAGGGGGATGAATGGAAGACTGCGTTTAACACTCCACTGGGTCATTTTGAGAATCTGGTCATGCCTTTTGGACTTTCCAGTGCTCTGGCATTTTTTCAGAATCTTATTAATGACATCCTTAGACCTTTGATCAGCAGAAGTGTGGTTGTGTATTTGGATGACATTTTGATTTATTCACCGGATTTGGAGTCTCATTGGAGGAGTGTGCGTGAAGTATTACAGTTACTGAGTGATAATTCACTTTTTGCCAAACTAGAAAAATGTGAGTTCGCTGTACAGAGACTTAGTTTTTTGGGCTACATTGTCTCCAGTGAAGGTTTTGAGATGGACCCGGTGAAAGTGCAAGCTGTGCAGGAATGGCCTAGACCTATTGGTGTGAAATCAATACAGAGGTTTTTGGGGTTCGCCAATTATTATAGAAAATTCATAAAAGATTTTTCTGTGATTGCCAAACCTCTGACCGATCTCACCAGGAAAGGTGCTGATGCGGTTCAGTGGACTACTGAGGCCATTGAGGCTTTTGTGTTGCTAAAGGAGAGGTTCAGCTCTGCTCCCATCCTTACGCAGCCTGATGTGACTAAACCATTTTTGGTTGAGGTTGATGCTTCTTCTGTGGGGGTCGGCGCGGTGTTGTCTCAGGCAAATACGGAAGGAGTATATCCCTGTGCTTTTTTTTCAAAGAAATTTTCTGAGTCTGAACTAAATTATGATATCGGTCATCGGGAATTGTTGGCAATTAAACTCGCATTTGAACACTGGCGTCATTTTTTGGAGAGAGCGGAATTTCCCGTTCAAGTCTTCAACGATCATAAAAATCTGATCTACCTTGATGCTGCCAAAGGCTTGAATGCCCGTCAGGCTAGGTGGGCACTGTTTTTCTCACGGTTTAATTTTACCGTTACTTACATCCCAGGTACTAAAAATGTTAAAGCTGATGCTTTGTCTCGCAGCTTTTCTCCTATGGTGGGTACTGAGGAGGAGGAGGAAAACATCTTGCAAGAGGGGGTTGTTATTGCTGTTTTGGACTCCGTGCTGGAAGATGAGATTCTTAAAGCACAGGAGAATGCCCCATCTAACACGCCGCATGTGAGGTTGTTTGTGCCTGGTTCCCTGAGGAGAGATTTGTTTGATGAATGTCATGACTCTCGGTTGGCAGGTAATCCTGGAATCTCTGAGACCAAGAGACTTGTGGGTCGCAGTTTTTGGTGGCCTGGATGGCAGAAGGAAGTCATTAAGTGGGTGCGTCAATGCACTGTGTGTGCTAGATCTAAGTCTTCTCATACTCCTGCTGCAGGGTTGCTTTGCCCTCTGGAGGTCCCTAGTGCACCTTGGACACATTTGGCTATGGACTTTATTACTGACCTTCCCCCCTCTGAGGGTTTCACTGTCATCTGGGTGGTCGTGGACCGTTTTAGCAAGATGTGTCACTTGGTTCCTTTCATCAAATTGCCCTGCGCTAAGACTCTCGCTAAAGCCTTTGTCAAGGAAATAGTCAGACTACATGGTGTTCCTACTGACATTGTTTCCGATAGGGGACCTCAGTTTGTGGCTCGTTTTTGGCTCGCTTTTTGTGACAGGTTGGGAGTTCATTTGTCATTTTCATCCGGATATCATCCGGAGTCTAATGGCCAGACAGAAAGGAAAAACCAGGATGTTGAGCAGTTCTTGCGTTGTTTTGTGACTGATAATCAAGAGGGGTGGTCTGAGTTTCTGCCACTTGCTGAGTTTGCTCTTAACAACCATACATCCGCTTCTGCTGGTTGTTCGCCTTTTTTTTGTTGTACTGGGAGACATCCGTCGTTTGGGTCATTTTCCAAGTTGGGATCGGCTGTACCTGAAGAGGAGAATTTTTCTGGTCTTTTGGAGAGAGTTTGGACTGATGTGCGTGGTAATCTTCAGGAGGCTAACAAAAGATCCAAAGTGTATTTTGATAGAAAACGACAAGAGGTTTTGTTTGCTATTGGTGACATGGTTTGGTTGTCCTCTAAGAATCTGCGCTTGAGGATTCCGTCTAAGAAATTGGGTCCCAAGTTTGTAGGGCCCTTTAAGATGCTTCAGGTTATTAACCAATCTGCTGTTAAGTTGGAGCTTCCCACCTCCTGGAAGATTAATCCGGTGTTTCATGTTTCTCTCTTGAAAAAAGCTGAGGTCTCAGATGGAGACGTCTCGGCCACTGTTCCCCTGGTGGTGTAGGACGGGCAATATGAGATTTCCCGCATCCTAAATTCTAGACGGTATAGAGGGAGTTTACAGTACCTCATCGCTTGGAAGGGTTATGGACCCGAGGATAACTCATGGGTGAGGGCGGATGATGTTTCTGCGTCTAGACTTGTCAGAGCGTTTCACAAGAGGTTTCCGGATAAGCCTAAGTCCTAGGGGATCCGGAGGATCCTCTTAGAAGGGAGGGTACTGTTAGAACCCTCTTGTTAGGTTTTGTTTCACTTTGCTGGTCACATGACCTTTTTACCCTATTTAGTCTGGTTCCGCCCTTCTGGCCTTGCTGGACTTCATTGTATTATCTACTCTTAAGCTAGCCAGGTGCTTAGGTGCCTTACTCTGTCAGTTTTGCTAGATCGTAGTATCTCTTAGTATTTGTTTTCTGTTTTATTTTCCCTGCTACACTTTCTGTTAGGAGGTGTCCACCTTTTCACCCAGTCCCTAGATCTTGTAGGGATTCCTCCCTCGCAACTATAGGTCTTCGTTCAGACTAGCTGAGGACTTTAGCGGGTCTGGTCCCAGGATCAGGTTCCCCGTTACATCGTAGGGATCCAGCTCAGTCCTATTGTAGGGACAGAATTCCCACCTTGCCTTAGTGCTTGTAGCAGATCATAACATTGGATTCTCGTTTTTCTAGACGGAAACTTCAGTATTTGGTTAAGTGGAGAGGTTATGGTCAGGAGGACAATTCTTGGGTGTTTGCTTCGGACATCCATGCTAGGAGACTGATCCGTGCCTATCACCGAGCTCATCCTGACCGACCTGGTTGCACAAATGAGGGTTCGGTGACCCCTCCTCAAGGGGGGGATACTGTTGTGATTGTTTTGGAAATGAATTCTGAGCAGAAGCTCCCTCTGGTGGTTACAAACAGTACTGAACCATTCAATGAGGATTGGCAATCAGGAGTTACAGACTGGTCTGATATAAGGGAGGTTCCCTCCCATCATGGTTGCCGGTGATCAATTGTTCTTGTCTCAACTGTGGTTCCTGGTTCACTTGGAAGCTTGCTGAGTCTTGCCTCTTCTTCTGCTTTCAGATAAGATATTTTCTGTTTTGCATTCCTGTGAGGTTAGCCAGGTTCCCCCCCCCCGGGGGGCTTGGGCTCTTCTCAGTTCCTCTGGAGCCATTGTTATTTGTTAATTTGCCTTTTCCAGTTTTTTCAGTGGCTGCTGCTTAGTTTTGTTACTCCAGAGAACTGATTTAGGTGGTAGAGGTCGTGTGATCTCAGGTGATTTTGCAATCAGTAGCATTGGCATTTTTTAGGGTTTTTTTTGGATTGCAGTGAGTATCCTTTCTATCCTTTTCTGTCTAGGCAGATTGGGCCCCAGCGTTTGCTCATACTATTTTCTGTCTGTGTCTGTATTACCTTTTGTCTAACCGCCATTACATGTTTGGGGGCTTCCTATGTTCTTTGGGGATCTGCTCCGGGGCAGATAGTTTTCCTCATTCTATCTTTAGGTGTAGTTAATCTCTCAGGCTGTGACGAGGCGTCTAGGACCAACGTAGGAACGCTCCACGGCTGCCTTTAGTTGTGGTGGTTAGTCAGGGTACTGCAATCCAATAGATTCCAACCTCTCTGGTGTATTGCCATTTTTGCCTGCTCTCCTCAGCTACCAAAACATAACAGATGATGTCATTTTTCAGCTCCGTGGCCGCGCCGCTCAATGTGAGAGGAAGCTGCAGTCAGGGAATAACTGAGGCGAGGCCGCGTGCCAGCTGAGAGGGCTCTTTGTGCCCTCTCTGGCACGTGTGCCATTGAAGGCACTAACAATAGTGCCTAATTCAAATATTGTGAACAAAGTGTAGTTGAGGTACTTCTACATTCATAAAAGCTCTGTGCACAGTGCAAAACCTGAAAACAAATTACAAGCAGGATCATCCATACACCCTTGAAGGCACTAACTGGAATACATCAGAAAAAAAATTAAGAAAGTGTAGTTGTGGCACTTAAACACTTATAAAGGCTTTGCACACAGTGCAAAGCCAGTAAAAAATTGTAACGAGGGTCATCCAGTCATCCATGGACCCTTGAAGGCAACAACTGGTGGGCCTCATTCAAAGATTGAAAACACTTTATGTGCTGTTGTCATATGGTGGTGTTAGGGGTAATCCAAACTTTGTTCATTTTTTTTCATAGTGAGCATGTCAATACCTTCTGTTCACAAGTGAGAGTGCCTATCTGTTATGACATCCTGACAGCATTAAAATCCCCCTAAAGGGCCCGTCTCACTAGCGAGATCGCTGCTGAGTCACTAGTTTTGTGACGCAGCAGCGATCTCACCAGCGATATCGCTGTGTGTGACATTCAGCGACGATCAGCCCCCCTGCCGGGTATCGCTGATCGTCGCTGAAATGTCAGGACATTTTTTTGATCGCTGGTCTCCCGCTGACAGGCACGCATCGCTGCGTGTGACAGGCATGAGACCAGCGATCCGCTGGTAACCAAGGTACACAGCGGGTTTCCAGGCGCGGGGCTGTGCCTAGAAACCCGTTGTGTACCTTGGAAACCAGCGCCCTGATGCAGGGAGCTGGTATCCAAGGTACACAGCGGGTTTCCAGGCACCGCGCAGCGCTTGGAAACCCGACGTGTACCTTGGTTACCAGCGCCCTGCATCAGGGCGCTGGTATCCAATGTACACTGCGGGTGACTAAGCGATGTTACCCACAGTGTCACTGTCCCAGATCGCTGCCTGAGCTGCCTGTTTGACAGCTCAGCAACGATCATATAGCGATACACCAGCGATCCGGACAAGTGCATATCGTTGTCGGGATCGCTGGTGTATCGCTATGTGAGACCCAGCCTTAAGACAAGACGCTAGCGGCAGGGTAGCACTACTCACTAAGGCATAGCGGCACAGCTCATGCTTTGTGTCTAGCTTTGAGATCAAATAGCCAGGTATTGCTTGACCATCTTTAAAAGCTTTTCCCTCCTTGTCAAAAATGCCCAATCATCAGGGCTTGGACACTAGGAGGGTGTCATGAAATTGGTCTATGCCTTTGACAGTATACCTCTGACTCTGCTGTACCTGGTGTGTGTCTCCCTCATCTCTTGTCCTTTGTTGGGCAAGGAAGTTTGCCCTCTGCTGCTAGCGTTGCCAGATGGAAATAATTTCATCATATTTTCCACAATGGCCTTCTGGTATAGCATCATTTTAGTAAACCTCTCCGACTAAGGAATTAGAGATGCAAGGTTCTCTTTGTACTGTGGTTTTAGCATGGTGAACAACCAGTACTATTTTTTGGTCAAGATGAATGTAATGTGAGGGTCGCGGGAAAGGCAGCGGTACATAAAGTCTGCCATATGTGCCAAGGTCCCTACAGCTAACAGCGACTAGGAGAGAAGGGACAAATCTTGTGTGGGTACTTGCCTCTGTTGTTCCATCTCTTGTTCCTCCTCCTCATTGTTACCCAATCTGTATTGAACAGATGAGATGAGACTGGGCTAAGTAGGAGCTCCCTGTCTCATGTCTTCCTCCATTTCCACTTGGTCCTCATGCAAAGCTTCTTGTTTAATTGTCTACGTCAACTGTTTAAGTAGGCACAGAAGCGGGATTGTTGCGCTGATGATGGTGTTATCACTGCTAAACATCTTCGTGTTCTCCTCAAAGTCTTGGAGAACCAAACAAATTTCAGACATCCATGCCCTCTCTTCAGTTGTTATGTGTGGAGGCTGACCAGAATACCGATGGGAGTGTTGGGGCTGCTATTCCACAACTGGCCTCTTCTTCTCACAAAGCCTTGCCATCATGTGCAGTGTGGAGTTCCAGCTAGTTGTCACGTTGAACACCAGTCGGTGAGCTGGCGCTTGCATGACCTGCTACAGCACCACCAGAGCTGCAGCAGCTGTAGCTGACTTGCAGAAATGGGCGCTGACATGGCTCACCTTGACCAGAAGCTCTCGCAAATCTGGGAAGTTTTTCAGAAACTGATGAACTACCAAGTTGAGCATGAGGGCTAAGCATGGTACTTGTATGAGTTTGCCAAGCTTCACAGCCGCAACAAGGTTACTTACATTATAATACGACCATGCCAGGGTGGAGGTTCAGCGGCAAGAGCCAGAGATCTGTCTGGTCTGTTATACCTTTTAATAACTCTTCTGTGGTGTGTGATTTATCTCCTAGACAAATTAGCTTCAGCAGAGACTGCTGCGGCGTCGCTGAGTCAATGCTGCAGAGCTTCCAGCTTCCAGCTGATTTGGATGACATGCTCTGAGATAGCAAATTAGAGATGAAGTATGAGGAGGAGGATGAAAATGAGCAGAAGAGGGAGCAGACATTATTGTAGGAGATGGAAGAAACCTGTCAGAAGTAGAGCCAGTAAACATTGGAATTGGTAGCACATTTGCCATCCCAGAGTGGAACTCAGCCCAGGACTCCACAATGTTCACCTAGTGTGCCATTAGGGAAATGTAGGATCCCTGGCCACAAGCACTTGTCCACATGTCGGTCATTAAGTGGACAATCCCAGTAACTACATTAGTAAGGGCACGGGTGATATTACTGGACATGTGCTGGTAAAAGGCGGAGACCCCACACCAGAATAAATAGTGACAGCTAGGGACCAAATACCGAGGGACCAAATTTGTACACCTGTATCAGGCAGCAAATATTGGTTTAAATTTGGAACCAACAAAACTTCATACAATCCAAGTTCTACGGTATATATGACAATAGTCAATTTTTGCCATTAAAAAGGTTTTGCTCTACTGCAAAATATTTTTGGGATGGTGCTCAAAAATAAGACAATGTCTTCATATATTCAAAAGATACTTCAGCACTCAAACATGCAATTCAAGAATATTTTTATTCTATGACCCATGTGAAAAACAGATTAAATCTAGTGATGAGCGAGGACTAAAAATCTCGGGTGCTCGTTACTCGAATTGACCAACTCGTAATGCTCGGTTGCTCGAACCCAGTAATGAGTATAATGGAAGTTAAAGGAAACCCTGAGCATTTTAAAGGCGGCCCGCACCGGAGGTCTGGAGGGGTCTAAAAATTGCTGAAATTTACATAATCGAGTATAAAATGGATTTTACTGGAAAAAAATGTTAAGATATTCTTTCCAGGATAATGACTTGTATATAAGGCAAAATAAATGCCCCTCTACAGCTTGTGCTATATTCAAACATACTGTTTTTGCTGCGTTTTTTCACATTTGCATTGCTTTCAATGGTGAATTGGTCAGGTGGTGTGTGAGATATGATCAGACACATCCTATTTAATTTATGAAGGTAGGACTCAGGTCACAATTTTTCTCATTTGTAGGACCTAACCTAATGCCAATCCTGTCTTAGACTAAAGTCTTCATCTGTATGGGAACCTAATGTGAATCCTCTCTTAGACTGAAATCTATATCTCTGTGGAGGGGTAGTGGTCCTGCTGTGATTAAAAACGCCTGAGGCTAAGAGGCGGAGTGCTCAGTCAGAAGGCTAATGAATTCAAATTTCAAAAAACTGACCGTCACATCCAAGCATAAACTAAGTGTGAACAGGTGCTTACCTAGAGTCACCTACTCATTTACACTCAATCAAAAGAGGCAGCACTCTGTAGCGCCACAGTATGCAAATATGACATATGAAAATTGAATTGCATTACTGCATTATAAATATAAAAAAATTGAAAATGCTCAGCACATAAATTGGCCAATTCATGTGTACCTGGAAGCCACGTGAAGGCGATTCTCGTTTCCAGGACCTAACCTAATGCCAATCCTCCCTTAGACTAAAGTCTTCATCTGTATGGGAACCTAATGGTAAAACATATGCACTAAGTGCAAAGGATGGCAGAAATTAGAAGGAGACACTCCAATACCCCTTTGAAGAGATGCAATGGAGGGCCTCAGAAAACATTTTTTTCTCATTATTAAGGAGTTGGTATCCTAGACTGGTAGCGCTCATGCACAAAGTGCATGGGCTGAAAAACAGTTACTACTGGGAAGTATATACATACAGTATATAAAAAAATGTTAGAGATAGTCCTCTCAAAATTCTTAATACGGGCATCATAAACATCTTTAAAAAATTTATGGAGAGGGTAATGTGATCACCTGTTGATAAGGTGGTGGAGAAGGAGGAAGACAATACAAAAAAGATGAAATCCTGAAGTATATACCCATGTTGGTGTGTGAAGGGGTGCATGGGAATAGACCAGATGAAAAAAACACTGGGTTTGAGTTTATGTTCTGCTGCTGCATTCCAGTGGTGTTGAGAAGCCTGGGCCAATTAAACCCTTGTTCATTTTCATAAGAATCAGCCTGTCAGCAGTTTCAGTTGGCAGATTATCATTTATAATACCCCGCGGCACTAAAAATGCCAGACGCAGGGCAGGCCAGGACCTCCAAGGAGTAAAGAGACAGCTTATGCCACATGTCTACCTTGGATACCCAATAGTTGTAAGGCACAGGGGAAACATGGAGGATGCTGGTTTAGTCGGCAATGTATTCCTTCAGCATCTTCAAAAATGTTTTCCTCCTAATGAGAGTGCCACACTCATCAGGGCCTGGGTGCTGGGAGGGTCTGAGAAAACTGTCCCAGACTTAAGATAGTTTTCCCCTGCCCTGGCATCATCTGGTGTATGTCTCCCTTATCTTTACTCCTTGGCTGTCCAAGGAATGTGGCCTCTGCCACAACCTTGTCAGATGGAATTTTTTTAATAATTCTTTAACTACAGCCTTCCGGTACTGCAACATTTTATTGGACCTCTCCGTCACAGAAAGGAGAGATGGAAAGTTCTCCTTGTAGCATGGGTCTAGAAGGCCAACCAACCAGTAATTAGTGATGGCCAAAATGTGTACAATGCAAGGGTTATGGGAAAGACAGTGGAATATAAACTGAGCCACGTGTGCTAGACTGCCAACAGTCAAGACTTCCCTGTCCCCACCAAGAGAATGACTATCCATCTTCTCCTCATTGTCCTCCTCCTTGTCATTCTCTCCTCCTAGTCATTAGGCCATCCACGCTGAGCAGATGAGATGAAGGTGGTGTGGGTAGTAATATCTGTAGCGCAGGCAACCAGCTACTGTTCCTATTCCTCCAAGTGCATGTAGAACAGAGGAAGAGGCAGTGGTGTCACCTGCAGGCACTATTTCTGGATGCTGGCATTCGGCCCAACTATTCGGGTGCTTTGATGTCATGTGCCTGAGCATGCTTGTAGTGGTCAAGCTGCTAGTTGTGCTACCCCTGCTGAGGCTCACATGGCAGATGTTGCAAAAGGCTTTTATTGGGTTAACTGGACTGTTTTCAAAAAAGCGTCAGACTCGGGAACACCTAACCCTTGGCCTGGCAACTTCACCAGTGTTAGTGCTCTGGGGAACAGAGCCTGCTTTGTGTCTCTCGCCACCCCACTGCCTCTTCCTGCCTGTTGTAGTGCTGAGGATTCCTCCCCCTCTGCATGTCACCATCCTAGGTTGGGTCAGTGACTTCATAGTCCACTACCTCATCTGCCAATTCTGCTCGCTGGTCCTCTTTCTGATGTAATAACATCAATTGTTGGCAATTGTGTCTTATCATCATCCACCTCTTGCTATAGTAATTGCATTTTCCTCCTGTCGCCTTCCTTTGAGCATGGCTGCTCAAATATTTGGGCATCACTACATGCGATCTCTTGTCCCCCTTGAAATGGGCAGGGTGAGAGGATAGAATGTTACATGTAACATTTATTACATTATCTGAACTTAAAATTACTGTGCTTTCTGTGGTGTAATAGTCATACAAGTAACATTACTTTATCTGTACATAGAATTATTACAGTGCTATCTCTGGTGTTACATAGGACTGTAAGTTACATCTACTACATTTTCTGCACTCAGAGTTATAGCTGTTATCTATGGCATTACTTAGGACTGGGGTGATATCTGCTGCATTATCTGTGCTTTAAGTTGTTACTGTAATCTGTGGTGTTACATGGGACTGCAGGCAAAATCTACTTTTTGTCATCTGCATTTAGAGAATTAACACTGTGCTATCTATGGTGATACTTAAGACTGCAGGTAGTATTTGTTATTGTTATATTTTCTACACTTGTTACTGTGTTATCTGTGGTGTAATAGAATCATACATGTAACATTTATTACATTATCTCTACTTAGAATTATTACTTTGCTGTCTGTAATGTTACATGGGACTGCAACATTTTCTGTTCACAGATAGATATCACTATGTATTCTGAGGTGTTACATAGGACTGCAAGTAACATCTACTAAATAATTTGTACACAGAGAGTTATCACTGTGGTATCTCTGGGATTTATAAGGTCTTACATTGGGAAAGATGGGAATGGCAGCAAAATATATGTCATGGTGCTCGGACCCTGATTTTTTAACACTACCAACACCTTTGCTAATGTTTACGGAAAAAAAAAAGCTTTCAATTGATTTTAAAGTGGTTTTCTGTGTGCCTCTATATAATATTTGATTTTTGATGTCAGCTATTGGAGGGTACATGGACAATGTGTCAATATTTGTTTACACATGACAAATATAGTATTGGTTCTGCTTATATAGCGGTGATTTCCAATAGCTGCTCAGAAAGGGAAAATAAGTGCAACATACAGTATTTAATTGGAAGTATTTATAATCAAAATGTAACTTAACCAGACCAATCAGACTGGCTAGAACTGCACTCACCTTGTGCTAAAGTGGAACACATTTAAATGGATGTGCTGTAGTGTTTGTTATTGCTAAAGTCTATAAAGTTCATCTCCGGGAAAACATCCTCTTTTTACTCCTGCGTTACGCATTAGGGCTGACATTGTACTATTGATGGTGGTCTATATGTGTTTATTTTAGCTGATCATAAAGTGACCAGACAAGTTCTTCAATGGTGCACAAAGAGTACAGAACATGTGAGGTCTGAGCACATTTAGCCATTGCTTTGTTATGGGCCACTGAAAAAGGTATAATAATGTCATGTTAAATGGATGTCAAAGGAATGTCATGCAAGTAAATTCTGATAATTATTCTATTATATTCTACTTTCAAAAATGTAATATTTTGTTTGTCATCTTAAATTAAATACATGATTTATTTCTTCAGAATGATGTATGCATTCACATGAAATTTATATTAAAATAAATTAATTTATTCTAAATATTTAATAAACGTTTCTAATAAATTGAAGAAATGTTTTCCCAATTAGTACCCATACCACAGTCTTTGATTCTTTGGACACAGTCTTTGATTCTTTGGATACTTTTACCACCAAGCAACAGAAAAAATATTTTGGTTTAAAATTTACTTTCATTTCAGCTAGAATGCTTAAGGTCAGGGCCATAAAAAAGATTATATAACTATTTGGCATTGTGTGGAAAACTATTTAATATAGTTTCCATGCTGGGATCCAATCACATTATATATTTTATCATGGTATGCTATTAACTCATTTATGTGCTGCTATATAATGAAAATAATTAAATTACAATTTAAACGCATAGCTCTATTTAGGAATAAGAATTATAGATGAAAAGGCTTTATTGCACCCTCTGATAATTTTTTTTAAAGTTTTTATGTTGTCAATTTATAAAAAACTTATTAGGGCTGTTAAGCACATCCATAATACATATGTGTGCTACTGTACATAGCTTTTTAATATGTTACATCTAAAGCCTACAAACTAAGTAGCATGCAAAAATATAGCTGTTATGCACCTGTCCGGGGTTCGGTATTTACCCCTAATCCCTTCTATAATGACTGTCTTCCTTTACTGTGGTCCACACTGGGTTTCACAGATTGCCCGATGAATTCCAGTGATGTAATCACCCAAGGAATTTAGGGACAACTCTCTCATGTGCTTCGGAGATGGTCTCCTGAGTTCTCCAAGCTGGCTATCTTCTTTGTAGTTTATACAACCTGTATGCACTTTCTGGCTCAGACCTATTGATTAAACCTTTGCCTTTTGTAGGCATAATAGGAGGAAAACACGGCATTTGCACTGAGCCCAGTCATTCAGCCATCTCTATACCATGAGGTAAGAGTGTAGCATCTCACTTCATGCAGTTGTCTAAGGTGTCTCCCATGTCCCAAATTCAGCTATATCTGCATGTATGTGCTAAGGTCATAGATACTGCTAAATATAAGGGTGGAGAAAGGAGCCAACAGGTCCTTCCTCCACCGTTCAGTCAATGTAAAAACTTAAGGTCCTTCAAAAAACCTCTGTCACGTGACAGTCTCAGGTCACATGACTAGGTAGCAGAGGAGATAAAAGAGAAAACGAACACAGGCAAATGTGTGTGTATCAGAGCTGAGTCAATGTATCTGTGTTAGAGCTGAATGAGTGCACTGTAAAACTGAGTGAGTGTATGTGGGTTTGCTGAGCTGATTGACTGTGCATTAGAGCTGAGTCAGTGTATGTGTGGCAGGGCTAAGTGTATCTTTTTGTCAGAGCTGAATGTGTGCATGACAGAGCTGAGTTTGTAAAGTTGAGTTGAGTGAGTGTATGTATGGCAGAGATGACAGCGTGTACAAAGGAGCTGAGTGGGTATATAGCACAACTGAGGGTGTGACAGAGCTTAGTGTGTGTGTTGCACATGCAAATGAAATTAAAGCTCTGATCACAAGCATTTCCGGGGTCAAAGTGACGATCAGCAACATGATGAGGTCACCGTCATGCTGTTGAGCCCCAGCGGAGGAGAAGATTGCGCACAGTTAAGGGCTAAAATGGAGCCAAGATACAGGGGGTCTTAATGGGGGAGGAGTATGAGCGGGGAGTATGCAGGGAAAACTTTGAGGAGGGAGCACAGTATAAAAACTAGGAAGTGTGGGGTTGCCACAGTGAGTATGGACAGTATGGGAGACAGGATAAAGAGGTGTCCGTGTGAGGTCAAAATGTGAGTACATAGTATGTGAGAAAGTATACAGAAGGGGAAAGTATGAAGAGGGGACACAATATAGAGACTGGGCAGTATGGGAAAGACATAGTTTTGAGGAATAGTATGAAGAAGGGGCCCAGTATGGAAAGGAGCAGCTTGGTGGGAAACTCCATATAAGGACTATTGTTGTGAATATGTTAGAAATGAATTCTGAGCAGAATCTCCCTCTGGTGGTTACAAACAGTACTGAACCATTCAATGAGGATTGGCAATCAGGAGTTACAGACTGATCTTATGTAAGGGAGGTTCTCTCCCATCATGGTTGCCGGTGATCAATTGTTCTTGTCTCAACTGTGGTTCCTGGTTCACTTGGAAGCTTGCTAAGTCTTGCCTGCATCTTCTGCTATCAGATAAGATATTTTCTGCTTTTATTTTTGTGCTTGCTTTTTGCATTGTTCCCTGCACTTCTGTGGAGGTCAGCCAGGTCCCCTCCGGGGGCTTGTGCTCCTCTCAGTTTATCTGTGCCACTGTTATTTGTTCATTTGCCTTTTCCAGTTTTTTCAGTGGCTGCGGCTTAGTTTTGTGACACCAGAGAACTAATTTAGGTGGTAGAGGTCGTGTGATCTCAGGTGTTTTTGCAATTAGTAGTGTTAGTATTTTTTAGGGTTTTTTGGATTGCAGTAAGTGTCCTTCCTATCCTTTTCTGTCCAGGTAGATTGGGCCCCAACGTTTGCTCATACTATTTTCTGTCTGTGTCTGTATTTCCTCTTGTCTATCCGCCATTACATGTTTGGGGGCTTCCTATGTTCTTTGGGGATCTGTTCCGGGGCAGATAGCTTTCCTCTTTCTATCTTTAGGTGTAGTTAACCTCTCAGGCTGTGACGAGGCGTCTAGGACCAACGTAGGAACTCTCCACGGCTGCCTTTAGTTGTGGTGGTTAGTCAGGGTACTGCAATCCAGTAGATTCCAACCTCCCTGGTGTATTGCCGTTTTTGCCTGCTCTCCTCAGCTACCAAATCATAACAGTATCACCGGCCAAACTGAAAATTATATGGTACTCAACAGAAGGGAAAAATAGTAAAAGGAAAAAGAAAAAAGGAAGTTGTCAGAATTTTTTTTTTTTTTTGTTGCATTTTTTCCCTCTTTTTCTCTGGGTGCTGAGGAGGATTTTTTTTTCTCTCAATGGAGTTTGCACAGTTGTCTGGCCGTGTGGATCAGCTTGCCACTGAAGTTCGGAGTATTGCTACCTATCTTGCTAGGTTGCCGGTTGTGGATCCTAGGATCCCCATGCCAGATTTATTTTTGGGGGATTGAGCTAAATTTCTGAATTTCAAAAATAACTGTAAGTTGTTTTTTGCCTTAAAACCTAAGTCCTCAGGGAAAGCAGCACAGCAGGTTCAAATTGTCATCTCTCTCCTGCTCGGAGATCCTCAGGATTGGGCTTTTTCCCTGACACCTGGGGACCCTGTTTTGAGTAATGTTGATGCATTTTTCTGGCTCTGGGGTTATTGTACGATGAACCTAATGTCACTGATCAAGCTGAAAAAACCTTGTTGGCATTAAATCAGGGGCTTGAGGACGTTGAGTTGTACTGTCAGAAATTCCGAAAGTGGGCAGTCCTGACCAAATGGAATGATGATGCTTTGGCAGCCCTTTTTCGGAAGGGTCTGTCAGAATGTAAAAGATGTTATGGTGGGTTTCCCTGCTCCCTCTGGTCTCAATGATTCTATGTCATTAGCGATTCAAATTGACAGACGTTTGCGTGAGCGTAGAAGTATGCGTGGAATAGTGTTGTGCCTTGTGAACCAGCTTCTGAGTCCATGCAGTGTGATAGAGTGGCTTCTGGGGCACAGCGTCATGAGTTTCGAAAACGCAATGGGTTATGTTTATACTGTGGTGACGCCTCTCATGCTATTTCAGTCTGCCCTAAGCGGGGAAGACGTTTTGCATGCTCAGTTGTCTTGGGTAGTGTTCAGACTAAATTTCTGTTGACTGTTACCCTGATTTGCTCCCTGTCCACATTTTTTGCTCAGGCTTTTGTTGATTCGGGAGCAGCTATTAACCTGATGGATTTTGATTTTGCTAAACGTTGTGGGTTTCCCTTGAAACCCCTACGGAAGTCTATTCCCCTACTGGGGATTGATTCTACCCCTCTGGCTGAGAATAAACCCCAGTTCTCTACTCAGGTGATAATGAGGGTTGAACCTGATCATCAGGAGAGTTGCAAATTTTTGGTGCTGTATAATCTGCATGACATTATTGTACTGGGTTTCCCTTGGTTACAGTCTCATAATCCTGTTTTGGATTGGAAATCTGTGTCTGTGACCAGTTGGGGCTGCCAATGTGTTAATGCCAACACTCCTGTTTTTTCTGCCTCTCCCCAGGCTCAGGATGTTCCTGACTTTTTGACTGATTTTTCTGATGTGTTTAGCGAAAGTAAATCTGCATCCTTGCCCCCCCATAGGAGCTATGACTGCGCTATTGAATTAGTGCCTGGTAGTAAATTCCCTAAAGGTCGCCTTTTTAACTTGTCTGTACCTGAACATTTCGCTATGCGGTCTTATATCAAGGAGTCATTGGAGAAGGGTCACATCAGACCATCCTCTTCACCCTTGGGTGCCGGTTTTTTCTTTGTGGCCAAAAAGGATGGTTCATTAAGGCCGTGTATTGATTATCGTCTCTTGAACAATATCACAGTGAAATATCAATATCCGTTACCCTTGATTTCTGACCTGTTTTCCAGGGTGAAAAGTGCTACTTGGTTTACCAAGCTTGACCTCAGGGGGGCGTATAACCTTATTCGCATTAAGCACGGGGATGAATGGAAGACGGCGTTTAATACCCCAGAGGGGCATTTTGAGTACCTAGTGATGCCCTTTGGGCTCACTAATGCTCCTTCCGTCTTCCAGTCCTTCATGAATGACATTTTCAGGATTTTGTGGATAAATTTCTGATTGTTTATTTGGATGATATCTTGATTTTTTCCAATGACTGGGACTCTCATGTGAAACATGTTCGGACTGTGTTCCAGATTTTGAGAGAGAATGCTCTGTATGTGAAGGTATCAAAGCGTCTTTTTAGCGTACAGAGGATCTCATTTCTGGGATTCATTTTGTCTCCGTCTGTTATTGAAATGGACCCGGTCAAGGTTCAGGCCATCTGTGATTGGGTCCAACCTACTTCATTAAAGGCTCTCCAGAGATTCTTGGGTTTTGCCAATTTTTATCATAAATTTATTGGTAATTTCTCTGTTATTGTTAAACCATTGACTGATTTGACCAAAAAGGGTTCTGATGTGGTGAATTGGCCTCCTGAGGCAGTCTCTGCGTTTCAGGAACTTAAGCAGAGATTCACTTCTGCTCCTGTTCTACGGCAGCCTGATGTTTCTCTGCCATTTCAGGTGGAGGTTGATGCCTCTGAAATTGGGGCAGGTGCCGTTTTGTCCCAAAGAGATCCAGAGATCTCTAAAAGTAACCCTTGTGCCTTTTTCTCTCGAAAATTTTCTCCAACTGAACGTTATTATGACGTGGGTAATCGGGAGTTATTGGCCATGAAGTGGGCTTTTGAAGAGTGGAGACATTGGCTGGAGGGAGCCATACATCAGGTGGTGGTCCTCACGGACCATGAGGATCTGGTTTATCTGGAATCAGCCAAGCGACTTAATCCTAGACAGGCCAGGTGGGCCTTGTTTTTCACACATTTTAATTTTGTGGTTTCCTTTCTTCCTGGCACTAAGAATGGTAAGGCGAATGCCCTCTCGAGGAGTTTCCTTTCGGACTCTCCTGAGTTATCTGATCCTGCTGTTATTTTGAAAGAGGGTGTAGTTCTTTCCGCCATCTCGCCCAATTTGAGACTGGCTCTGGAAGGGTGTCAGGAGGATAAACCCGAGCGCTGCCCTATTGGGAAATTGTTTGTCCCAGACCGGTGGAAAAAGAGTGTGATGTCTGAGATTCATTGTTCCGCGTTGGCCGGTCATCCCGGAATTTTTGGTACCAGAGACTTGGTTAGTCGGTCCTTTTGGTGGCCTACTTTGTCTCGTGACGTCAGGGAGTTTGTGCAGTCCTGTGGGACTTGCTCTCTCTCCAAGCCTTGCTCTCGCTCTAGTGGTTTGTTGATGCCATTGCCTGTGCCCAAGAGACCATGGACCCATATCTCTATGGATTTCATTTCCGACCTCCCTGTTTCTCAGAGAATGACCGTTATCTGGGTGATTTGTGATAGGTTTTCCAAAATGATACATCTTGTGCCATTACCTAAGTTGCCTTCCTCCTCCGAATTGGTGCCTTTGTTCCTTCAGCACGTGGTTCGGTTACACGGCATTCCTGAGAACATTGTGTCTGACAGAGGAGTCCAGTTTGTTTCCAGATTTTGGAGGACTTTTTGTTCTAAACTTGGTGTTCAATTGTCTTTCTCCTCAGCTTTTCATCCTCAGACCAATGGACAAACTGAGAGAACAAACCAGACATTGGAGACTTATCTGAGATGCTTTGTGTCTGCTGAACAAGATGACTGGGTCTCTTTTTTGCCTTTGGCTGAGTTTGCTCTTAATAATAGGGCTAGCTCTGCCACTTTGATGTCTCCATTTTTCTGCAATTTTGGGTTTCACCCTCGATTTTCTTTGGGACAGACGGAGGCTTCTGTCTGTCCAGGTGTTGACTCTGTTGTGGAGCGTATGCAGCAGATTTGGGACCAGGTAGTGGAGAGGTTGTCCCTCTCTCAGGAGAAGGCCCAGCGGTTTGCCAACCGGCATAGGACTGATGGTCCTCGGTTTGTAGTAGGGGACTTGGTCTGGTTGTCCTCAAGAAATATCCCTATGAGAGTTGCATCTCCTAAGTTTAAGCCTAGGTTCATTGGACCTTATAAGATCTTGGAGATTCTTAATCCTGTTTCCTTTCGTTTACTTCTTCCAGGGACATTTAAGATCCATAATGTGTTCCACAAGTCCTTATTGAAGAGGTTTTTCGAGCCAGTGGTTCCTATGGCTGCGCCTCCTGACCCTGTTTTGGTTGAGGGCAATCTGGAGTAGGTGGTTGAGAAAATATTGGATTCTCGTTTTTCTAGACGGAAACTCCAGTATTTGGTTAAGTGGAGAGGTTATGGTCAGGAGGACAATTCTTTGGTGTTTGCTTCGGACATCCATGCTAGGAGACTGATCCGTGCGTATCACAGAGCTCATCCTGACCGACCTGGTTGCCCAAATGAGGGTTCGGTGACCCCTCCTCAAGGGGAGAGTACTGTTGTGAATATGTTAGAAATGAAAGCTCCCTCTGGTGGTTACAAACAGTACTGAACCATTCAATGAGGATTGGCAATCAGGAGTTACAGTTCCCTCCCATCATGGTTGCCGGTGATTAATTGTTCTTTTCTCAACTGTGGTTCCTGGTTCACTTGGAAGCTTGCTGAGTCTTGCCTGCATCTTCTGCTATCAGATAAGATATTTTCTGCTTTTATTTTTGTGCTTGCTTTTTGCATTGTTCCCTGCACTTCTGTGGAGGTCAGCCAGGTCCCCTCCGGGGGCTTGTGCTCCTCTCAATTTATCTGTGCCACTTTTATTTGTTCATTTGCCTTTTCCTGTTTTTTCAGTGGCTGCGACTTAGTTTTGTGACACCAGAGAACTAATTTAGGTGGTAGAGGTCGTGTGATCTCAGGTGTTTTTGCAATTAGTAGTGTTGGTATTTTTTAGGGTTTTTTGGATTGCAGTAAGTGTCCTTCCTATCCTTTTCTGTCCAGGTAGATTGGGCCCCAACGTTTGCTCATACTATTTTCTGTCTGTGTCTGTATTCCCTCTTGTCCGCCATTACATGTTTGGGGGCTTCCTATGTTCTTTGGGGATCTGCTCCGGGGCAGATAGCTTTCCTCTTTCTATCTTTAGGTGTAGTTAACCTCTCAGGCTGTGACGAGGCATCTAGGACCAACGTAGGAACGCTCCATGGCTGCCTTTAGTTGTGGTGGTTAGTCAGGGTACTGCAATCCAGTAGATTCCAACCTCTCTGGTGTATTGCCGTTTTTGCCTGCTCTCCTCAGCTACCAAATCATAACAGACTATGTGTCAGTTATTACTAATTAAGGTGGAAAGTGTGATGATTATAGCTAATAACAGCAGACTGTGTGGTGGTTATAGTTCAGAATCATGAACAATGTGGCAGTTATACTTCATTGGGGGACAGTGTGATAATTATAATGTATAAGAGGGGACATTATGGCAGTTCTAGTTCATAAGGGTAGATGTTGTGGAAACAATATTATATAGGAGAGGACTGTGTGTGAAGACCATGTGCCATAAGAATGAAAGTTTGAGTGACATATTTTTTGCAGGGAGCACAGTGATGAGCAATTACTATTCATATAAATAATTGTTTTTCTATCTCTCCAGTCCTACACCATCCTGATGTTTACAGGCCATTCTGGCTTGAAGTTGGTGCCTTTATTATTGGTGAAGGAGCAGTTCTCTCCCAAAATTCTTCTGAATCAAGAAATCATCCATATGAATTAGTTTTCAAGAAATTTTCCACAGTAATACAAATTATTCCATTTCTGCTATGAACTTGTAACCAAAAAAAAATGATTTCTGGAGGAATGATATCTATTTGAAGTAGTCAAGTTTCTTGTGTCCATCTTTATTTGCCATAATAATTTGGAATTCTTCAATTTGCTTGATTGCCTCTCTAGCTCTCATGATTTGACTTTGTCAAAACCTACCATTTTGATGATAAAAAATGCAGAGTTGATACACTATCAATGTACTTTTATCCCTGTAATACCTTCGACGATGCACTCTCACTCATAATTCAACCTCAACGGATATTTTATCTCAATCTTCTCCATTCTCTTCTTATATTGCAAAAGTCCTGGGCTGAGATTTCTATGGATTTTGTTACAAATTGTCATGTGGTGCAAAGGTTCACTACTATTTGGGCCATATTGGAACCTTTCTCCATGATGTCTTGTTTTGTTCCAATTACCAGGATTTCCATTTGCTGTACAGTTGGCCCGAGTGATTTTCAAAGAAATATTCCAATTACAGGGACTCACAGCTCACAGTGTCTGACCTTGATGTTAAATTTGTTTACAGTTTATGGAGATCACTTAGCAAGTATCTAAAATTCTTCTTGGACATCTCTGTCTATCACCCTCAAAGCAATAAGCCAACTGAGACAATCAATCAGTCCATGGAACAATATTTAAAAATTTTCTACAACTCACATAGATAATTGATAGTATTGATTTCCTTTGGATAAATTATCTCACAGCAATTCAGTTCTAGAGTTTTCTGGGAAATCTCTATTTGTCACAGGGTATTGTCTCAAGACATTTATAACATCTGGATTGACGTGCAATCCAATTTGATGGCAACCTTGGCTAAAACAAAGAAGGGTGTTGAAAAACAGTCGACCTGTTCATGGCATTTCTCCTGACAATAAATTTTGATTTTCCATCACAAAAATCAATCTACAGATTCGGTGCAAAAAGTAAAATTTCCTAATGCGTTTCACATGTCCTCTAGCCTTTAGCGAATTATCTCCTACAATCAAAAATGTTACTGCTTCTGCCTCTGAGCTAGACATAGAATATGATTACAATCAAATTTTAGACTCTTAGAAGGTTCTTGGGAATCTCTTGTACTTAATAGATTGTAAGGCATATGGTCCTGAGGAGATATACTGTGTATCCTTTGCATTCATGTTAAACTGAGCTGCAGTTCCGGGATTGATCACATGTCATTGAAACAGGCTGGGTGGTGGAACCACTGTGACAGGGCCCAAGGAAATCCTGGATGGGCGAAACTAGGAGCCTCAACCAATCCGACCTCAGATACACTTATGATACCATGATCCGAGGATAGACAAAGGAGGTGCACCAGGTGCTACACCAGGACTAACCTTGAGTAGATGGAAGTTGACAGGTAGTTGGGATGACCAGAAGGGAGGTCTGGTAGATGCAGACAGGCGCTGTAAGAACATGGGAACCATGGATGGAGATTGCACTGGCTGACTTGGAGATGAGAACTGGCAGGTACATGTTGGACTGGCTGAAGTAGAGATGAGCACTGGCAGGTGCAGCTTCATCGATTGCCGTGGAGAAGAGCAATGCTGGTGCAGGCTGGACCAGCTTATAGGCAGGCACAGCTTATAGACAGGCTGGTGGGCGCTAATAATAGAAAGACAGGTATACAGCAATACGAGCACTAGGACCTGAGAACTAACAAGAGTTCTCCAGGCACCTCCAGGCACCTCCAACCAGGTGGAGATGCCTTATGTCATAAGTGTTCCCCAGCCATTGGCTGGGGACAGTTTTAGGATGGCACACACTGTCCCTTTAAGATGCCGATGTGCGCCCTAAGCACAATGCCAGGGGATCTGCCAGCAGTGCACAGACCCCGGGCAGCCACAGGAGGATGATAGTATCAGAATCTCTGCTGGTAAAGAGAGTTCAGAGACGCCAGCATTATAGTCAGAAAGTAGCTTCTGTTCTTCCTCCTCCTCCTCTTCCTCACTGTCACCCAATCCACATTGGGATGAGATGAGGCTGGGCTGCGTGTAATCACCCTGTATGGTTCCTTGCTTCTTCTCATCAATCTCCGCCTGCAATGCATCCTCTTTGATTGTGAGAAGAGAAAAAGCAAGGGAGACACAAAGCGCAATAGGGTCTTATCCGATAGTATGTTATCACTTTTTTTAAGTAGGAACCTGCTCACCTGGTATTAGGTGGTTAAAGCACATGTAGGAAAGGCTGCCGCAGATCCACAGATCGGTCAACGACCCAACAATACAATGCACTGCAGAAAAGATGTGGATTCCAGTCCGCGCTGCCCAAATAATAGATTTCCAAGACGTAGTAGCAGTTAAGAAGTGGTTTAATCTATGCATTTCTGGGTGAATACTACCCCTTCTTCAGGAAAATACCACATATAGCTTACTAAAGTAAGCTATATGTGGTATTTTCCTGAAGAAGGGGTGGTATTCACCCTGAAACGCGTAAATTAAACCACTTCTTAACTGCTACTACGTCTTGGAAATCTATTATTTGGGCAGCGCGGACTGGAAATCACATCTTTTCTGCAGTGCATTGGATTGTGAGAAGAGAGCATTTCAGAACACAGAGAAGTGGGCTGGTGACGCTAATTATGGTGTCATCACCACTCACCATATTTGTGAAGCCCTCAAATGGCACAATTTTTAGCCCACAGATAGGTGAGCAGTGTGACGGAGATACCACACTAAACACTCAAATCCCTTCGTGTTACTTCTGGGATAAATCAAGCAATAATTCCGTCAAAAAAAGTTTTTTTTTGAAAATATTTTCAACTTTATTAATATAAAAAACATTCAAAAATCTATACAAATAGAAAAAGGATGCAAGGTAGAAAAAAGAGGGACATGAGGCTCTCCCTTAATATACAAAGCGCTGCATGGCAAAATATACAATGCTCAATTCTACACAATGTTACTAGAAAACATCACCCACAATGAAAAAATGTCTCCATTTTATCTATTGCACACTAAATCTCCAACCCAAATGGGAATAGATGTAAAAAACTCGGCTCTAAACTTAGATGCCCTGGATTATGTGCAGCAGTGCATGGGGATATAGCCTGTCTGGCACTATGCTCGTGCTAATCATTGGCTCTGTGTTACAGATGCCTTAGTTTTTTATGCCGACAGGAAGGTGACGGTATTATAAATCTCCCATTATACTAGTGCCAGTTTTTGCACATTGAGATCTTGCAAATCACGGTGAGATCGCCGCACAGAACATGACTGATCATGTGACCTGCGCGGCTGATCCCAGCGTATTAGACCGTGCTCGTACCATCGCAAGCCCGCATCAAACCAGCGCTCGCGCTCTGTGTGCACCAACATGTCCTAAATGAACCCCATTCACCACTAACGGTATATATACAAAATACAAATCTAGGTATAATATATTGTGAATTTTATCCGTATCAGGCCACCATTGTAAATGACTATCTCTGCAGTAATTTTATATTTCTACTTATGGATTGCTATCAAAGTTAAAACATGAAAATTGGCAAATGGTCACCATTCCACAATGTCGTGATCTATCTGACTAATCTCAAAGTGTAAAGCTGTATTACAAACTCTATGCTGTGACTCTATATTGCCATCTTAAAATGAATCTCTATATTATTAGATTACAAATCTCTTTTCAACAATATCAAAAAAATCCGATATTAAACAATACAACTGGTTGTCAGAAACATCTGTTAAACAGATAATAAATTTTCATTTCAATACAATAACCGCGGAACGAATCAACAAATAAATGCATTTTTTATCCATATCAGCCCAGATAACCCTAAAGTTAATACATTAAAACCATCTATTGGTAGATCTTAAATGTAGATAACTTCAGTTCTTTTTGCTTGTTCACTCATCAGACTTCAGCTTATCCAAAGGATGGTTACCAAACTTCTGACACATTCTTGGGATCTCGACTGATACTTTATCCTTGGGTGAATAGATGGCTTCCATAACGGCAACTTCGGACATTTACCACCTCGTCTCAAGAAAACAAAAAACAGGTAAGACAAACATCTAAAAACATAAGATAAAAAATCACCCTATGCCTATGCTCATATCACAGGTCTATTGGTTTGTATTAGAAGTCCATTTTCTACAGAAATGCCCCAAATCCTGCATTTTCATTTAGGCCCTGTGGATTTAATGTGCCCAACCTATAAATCCATTTACATTCCAATTTAGCTAACTCACGTCCAAGATCTCCCCTCTAAATCCTAATGACAATAAATCTATGCCTCTAATCCTAAGCAAATGTGCTTTGCACCCATGATATTTTTTGAAATGCCTTGGAAGTGTTTTTAATACAGTCTCATCTGTGATGGATTTAGCTTTTTCTATGTCCAGGCAATGTTCTCTGGTGCGAATTTTTAGCTCCCTAGTTGTCATGCCGATGTAAACTTTATTGCAAGGACATGAGGCGTGATATATCACCCCTTTAGAGGAACATGTTATATACTTCCTAATTTCAAAAATTCTTGATCCATCATGATTCTTGAATTTTTTGTCTTTAACCAAATTCGCACATGCTTTGCAAAGGCCACACGGATGAAAACCCTGATTATCTGCTGTATTGTCATTTTTGTTGAGGCTAAAATGGCTACGTACCAATCTATCCTTCAGACTTTTACATCTTCTCGCTACTATAGATGGCCTTGGGTCTAAAATTTTATTCAAAGTTGGATCTGTGAGTAAAACATTCCAGTGCTTGCTCAGTATGTTCCTGAATTCTTTCCATTGATCATGGAATGTCGTTATAAACCTCACTTGATTGGAATTTGGTTTTACTCTTCTAGATTCACATAATAATTGATCTCTTGGCGTATTTTTTGCTCGGACATATCCCTTACGGATAGTCCGCCGACTGTAGCCACGTTCTTCAAATCTCTGAGTGAGATCTTTTGATTGATGTTCAAATTGACATTCACTAGAGCATATTCGCTTAATTCTCAAGAATTGTCCTATCGGAATACCTTGGATTAGAGGATTCGGGTGGAAGGAATTAGCGTGAAGTAGTGCATTGGTAGCTGTTTCCTTACGGAATACTGTTGTACCAATGGATCCATCACTGGATACCGATATGGCCAGATCTAAAAATTCTATACTCCGTCCTGATTTATATGTCAAATTGATATTGTAGGGGTTCGTATTTAGAATTTTCATTGTTTTGTCCAAGTCAATTAATGAACCTTCCCATATAAAAAGCACATCATCTATAAATCTTATCCAATGATGGATTTGATTGATGCCTGGTATAGAGTCGCTCAAAAATATCTCCCGTTCCCAATAGCCCAAAAATAGGTTTGCATACGAGGGGGCACATGAGGCCCCCATTGCCGTTCCTTGTAACTGCAAAAAAACTTTTTGATTAAATGTAAAAACATTGTGTTTTAAAACAAAATCCAGTAACAGAATTAGTAATTCTGCCATGGGACCCGGGATATTGCTTGATCTAAGAAACCATTGCACGGCTCTAATACCATCATCATGGCGGATTGATGAGTACAACGCCTCCACATCCGCTGTTACTAAAGTCATGTTGTTTTCAAGATGTATCTGATTAAGATGATTGAGTGCCGTGGTGGTATCTTTTATATGGGAAGGTAATTCTTGTACTAGAGGTTTCAGAAAATGGTCAATCACATCACAGATTATTTCACAGAGACTTTCTTTACCGGAGACTATAGGTCTCCCTGGAGGGTCCGTAACATTTTTATGTACCTTTGGTATGAGGTAAAATGTTGGTAGTTTCGGTTTTAAATTTTTGAAAATATCAACAAGTTTTTTGGGGACGATGTGGTTCTCAAAGGCCGCCTCTAGGATGCCAATCAATTCCTGTTGAAATTTATTTGTAGGATTGAACGTTAGTTGTTTATAACAATCCTGTCTGTCAAGTAACTTGGCTGCTTGCACAATGTACATATGATTAGGCCAGATCACAATATTGCCACCCTTATCGGCGACCTTGAAAACCACATCATCCCATTTTTCCATTTCTTGAAGGGCCTCCCTTTCCCCTTTAGAGATATTATTTCTGCCATATCGTCTTTGAGTCAATGTTTTGATATCATCAGTAACCAGTTTGGTAAAAACCTACCGCTGGTACTATTGATAGAGGTGGAAATTTTTTTGATTTTCCTAGTAAGTGTGTTGGAAAATAACTCACCTCTGTGTTTTGCTCCTCCAATAGAGCTTGTAAATTAGATAGCGCCTCTCTCTCCTCTCTCGTTGAAAAAGCTTCAAATTGATCCGACTTAAAATGCATTTTCTGCAAAATTAGTTTTCTTGAAAATAATTGTAGATCTTTCGTAATTACGAATGGATCTACATGAGATAAGAGTGAGAAAGTTAAGCCCTTCTGTAATAATGAAATCTGTGTGGATGTTAGTGTATGATCGGATAGATTAATTACCTTTAGGCGATCTTCACGTTGATTTTTATTAGAAGATTTTTGATGTTGATATCTTCTATTAAATTGTCTTGTTCGTGGGCCTATATCTTGATCAGGAGCTTGGCTACCATTTTCACTAATTGATGAGATGGATTGTATGGAAGAGCTTCTAGAAAAGCCTCTTTTGGCAGGATTTTTAATCTGCCACCGAAAAATTTTTCCCGTTGAAAAATCCTGGTTGTCCCGTTCAAATTTTTTTGATTTATCAGAACTAATTGTCTTCTCCCATTTTTCGATATCTTTTTCCAGATCTGTGATCATCTCCTGGAAGTTCACTGCTGTCATTTCTGACTGGAGTTTCCTTTGAGACTCCAGGATTTCCTCCTCAAGTTTAGCCAATGTTAGAGTGTTTTTATCTATGATGATTTGAATAAATTCCAGCGAGCATGTGTTCGCTGCCTTTATCCATCTCTGTGTTAGAATATCATCCTCTAATTCAAACGTGGGATAAACTTGTATCCTCAGTCCACGTGGTATAATTTTTTGGTCCCAATAGTTTTGTAAGGCTGTTTTTGTCCACCAGACCTTTGTCTTATTATGTAGGGCATTTCTGTATTTCTTTAAAACTTCTTGGTTGGTGATTGAAATGTGACCCATACTAGCACCTGCACCCTTTTTGTGCAATAGATAAAATGGAGACATTTTTTCATTGTGGGTGATGTTTTCTAGTAACATTGTGTAGAATTGAGCATTGTATATTTTGCCATGCAGCGCTTTGTATATTAAGGGAGAGCCTCATGTCCCTCTTTTTTCTACCTTGCATCCTTTTTCTATTTGTATAGATTTTTGAATGTTTTTTATATTAATAAAGTTGAAAATATTTTCAAAAAAGAAACTTTTTGTGACTGAGACACCACACTGTAAAATATGTGGCCTGTATTTTTATTTTTTTACGGCAAAATAGTGTCTTGAACGAGGGTAGCACACAGCAAAAACGGTTGAATGGAGGCCTGAAATGCCACAATTTTTAGCCCACAGATAGATGAAGGGTGTGACGGAGATACCACACTGTAAAATATGTGGCTTGTATTTTTTTTTTTAGAAAAATAGTGTCACTTTAATAGGGTAGTATAAAGCAAAAACAGTTGAGTGGAGGACTGAAATGCCACAATTTGTAGCCCACAGACAGATGAGGCGTGTAACGGATATTCCACACTGTAAAATATGTGGTCTATAGTTTTATTTTTTTACAGAAAAATAGTGTCAAGAACTAGGGTAACACACAGCAAAAACTGTTGAATGGAGACCTGAAATGCCACAATTTGTAGCACACTGATAGATGAGGTGTGTGATGGAGAAACCACACTGTAAAATATGTGGCCTGTATTTTTATTTTTTTACAGCAAAATACTGTCAAGAACTAGGGTAACACGCAGCAGGAACAGTTGAATATCTTCTTTATTTTAGAAACTTTTAATAAATATCAAGGTTAGCCCACGACTTTGTCCAAATTTTTAATTTTTGCCCTATGTATTTGAGTTTGACATCCCTGTTTTAAATAGACAATGCTTTCTATAGTCTTTCCAGCAATTACAGGCTTCAGTTACTTTTGCAATCGATAAGGATATTTGTATTTATATACAGTATACAGTCATGGCCAAAAGTTTTGAGAATGACACAAATATGAATTTTTACAAAGTCTACTGCTTCACTTTTTCTAATGGCAATTTGCATATACTCCAGAATGTTATAAAGAGTGATCAGCTTAACAGCAATTACTTGCAAAGTCAATATTTGGCTGGAAAATGAACTTTATCCCCCAAAACACATTTCAACATCATTGCAGCCCTGCCTTAAAAGGACCAGCTAATCTCTTTTCAGTGATTGCTCCATTAACACAGGTGTGGGTGTTGATGAGGACATGGCTGGAGATCAATCTGTCATGATTAAGTAAGAATGACACCACTGGACACTTTAAAAGGAGGCTGGTGCTTGGCATCATTGTTTCTCTTCTGTTAACCATGGTTATCTCTAAAGAAACACGTGCAGTCATCATTGCAATGCACAAAAATGGCCTAACAGGGAAGAGTATCGCAGCTAGAAAGATTGCACCTCAGTCAACAATCTATCGCATCATCAAGAACTTCAAGGAGAGAGGTTCCATTGTTGCCAAAAAGGCTCCAGGGCGCCCAAGAAAGACCAGCAAGCGCCAGGACCGTCTCTTAAAAGTGTTTCAGCTGCGGGATCGGGCTACCAGCAGTGCAGAGCTTGCTCAGGAATGGCAGCAGGCAGGTGTGAGTGCATCTGCACGCACTGTGAGGTGGAGACTCTTGGAGCAAGGCCTGGTCTCAAGGAGGGCAGCAAATAAGCCACTTCTCTCCAGAAAAAACATCACGGACAGACTGATATTCTGCAAAAGGTATAGGCAGTGGACTGCTGAGGACTGGGGTAACGTTATTTTCTCTGATGAATCCCCTTTTCGATTGTTTGGGACATCAGGAAAATGCCTCTTTCGGAGAAGACAAGGTGAGCGCTACCACCAGTCTTGTCTCATGCCAACTGTTAAGCATCCTGAAACCATTCATGTGTGGGGTTGCTTCTCAGCCAAGGGAATGGGCTCTCTCACAGTCTTGCCTAAAAACACAGCCATGAATAAAGAACGGTACCAGAATGTCCTCCAAGAGCAGCTTCTCCCAACCCTCCAAGAGCAGTTTGGCGATCAACAATGCCTTTTCCAGCATGATGGAGCACCTTGCCATAAAGCAAAGGTGATAACTAAATAGCTCAGGGAACAAAACATAGAGATTTTGGGTCCATGGCCTGGAAACTCCCCAGATCTTAATCCCATTGAGAACTTGTGGTCAATCATCAAGAGACGGGTGGACAAACAAAAACCTAAAAATTCTGACAAAATGAAAGCATTGATTGGGCAAGAATGGACTGCTATCAGTCAGGATTTGGTCCATAAGTTGATTAAGAGCATGCCATGGAGAATTGCAGAGGTTCTGAAGAAGAAGGGTCAACACTGCAAATATTGACTTGCTGCATTAACTCATTCTAACTGTCAATATAAGCTTTTGTTACTCATATGTTTGCAATTATATTTCTGTCTGCAATAAAAACATCTGTCAAACACACATAAAAACCAGAGGGCAGCAGATCATGTGAAAATATAATATTTGTGTCATTCTCAAAACTTTTGGCCATGACTGTATATACAGTTGCTCTCAAAAGTTTACATACGCCGGCAGAATTTTTGCTTTCTTGGCCTTTTTTCAGATTATATGAATGATAACACTAAAACTTTTTCTCCACTCACGGTTAGTGGTTGGGTGAAGCCATTTATTGTCAAACTACTGTGTTTTCTCTTTTTAAAAGCACCTGAAGCTTGACATTGCTTCCTGTGGTTTCTGAGCCTGACACCGTTCCCTGTGATACCTGTGCATGAAGTCGCACCCGGTGTACGTAAACCCTAACACCAAAACTTGACCCCGAACAAGAACCTCATAGAAGAAGAAGAGGCAGAGGAGGAGATAGGGATTACTGTATGTTTTTTTTAATTTCAGGAGCCCCAAAATATTGGTAATGGCAAATAGAACGCACAAACTGTGGTGGAGTACAACAATGTCTGGATGCGGCTGGTATAATTCTTTAGTCAGCCAAAGGTACAGATAAATCCTGTGGGATCCAGGCCTGGTTTATGACTGTGAGTTTGCTCATGTTGTATATGGACAGGAAAATGTGCCTGTCTGTGATCACACCCCCTGCTGTGCTAAACACATGTTCTGACATTACACTATCCGCATGGCAGGCCAGCATCTCTACGGTGTAAAGTGAAAGCTCAGGCCATGAGTCCAATTTAGAGACATAGAACTTAAATGAGTCAGATCCATCACTCAGTACGTGGAAACATGTGGACAAGTACTCTTCCAGCACGTCATTGAAATGCTGCCTTCTGCAAGCATGGACCATATCAGATGTTGGTGGCATGCTGATGAAGGTTTTTCCACATTTTGGCCAGACTAACCGTTCCTTCCGTAGAGGTGCTGGTGCCCCAGCTGCATTTGCGACTTTCTCCTCCTCTGCATTGTGCTTGCACTGAGCCCCCACTGTCAGGTGGGAATGCTGTCAGCAGTGCATCTACCAGCGTGTGCTTGTATTCCCACATTTTTTAATTTCGCTCCAATGATGGAAGTAAGGAAAGCATGTAGTCATTATAGCGGGGATCCAGAAGGGTGGCCTCCCAGTAATCAAAACTGGTAACAATCCAGCAAATTGGTGGTCATTGCACAGGCACAGCAGCATGTATTGGCTCATGTGCCAGACTGCCCAAGGCAACAGCAAGCTGTCCTCAGTGGTAGGTGTACAGTATTTGTCCTTTGTATGCCCCAGCCACACTTCAGAATTGCCCATGAGCTGCTTTGAGTGCCACATAGCATTGAGCATGGTTCCTCCTCCTCCTCATCCTTCTCTCTATCATCCTCCACCCCCTCATGCTCATCAATCACAACTGTCACCTGGATGGACAGATGTGTACCTGGCCGCTGTTGTTACAGAAACCCACCCTCTGAGCAACTGCTTACAACTGGGCTTATGATGGGGTGAATGGTCCCTGTTTATCTTCCTCCTGTGTCACCACCTCATCCGGCACCGCCTGAAAGAAGTCAGATAGTAATCTGATGTTGGTGTCATCAGTACTTGCCATGTTGGTGAAGTAGTTGAAACAGTACAACACTGCACACTTGTCCCACATGGACGGAATGGTGTTGTTCAGGAGAGGGGTATGCATCAAACCAGCTAGGCCCAGAGCTGCTATGATATTTTGCTCATTACTGCACATCATCAGGCTTGGCTTGGGGTTAAGTGGCATCAACCTGTCATCTGCCTGTTGTTTGATCCCCGTCCACAGCTCCTGTGCCGTGTGGGATCTTTCCGTCAAACAGATTAGTTTCAGAACAACCTGCTGTCATTTCCTCGTGGCTGTGCTGAAATTAGTGGTGCATGAGTTACGAGGCAACATGGACAGAGAAACGTCTAAGAATCCTAGGTGGTGATAGGACGTGTTAGCACGTCTTCCGCCTCAGGCCCAGCCACCAGTACATTTACACAGTGGACAGTTAGGGAGATATAACGTCCCTGTCTGTGCTTACTGGTCCATGTATCAGTGGTTATGTGGACCTTGCCACTGATGGTGTTTCGCAGTGCACACTTGATTTGTCCACAACATGTTTGTGCAGGGCAGGGATAGCTCGCATGGAAAAGTAGTGGAGGCTGGGAAGCACATACTGTGGGACAGCCAAGTCTGTTGTGAATGGACTTGAAATGAGTTCTGAGCAGAGGCTCCCTCTGGTGGTTACAAGCGGTACTGGACTGTCCAGTGAAGATTGTGAGGATTGGGAATCAGGTGTTACTGACTGGTCTTATATAAGGGAGTCGCCTTCCCATCAGGGTTGCCGGTGATCAATTGTTCTGGTCTCAATCCTTGATTCCTGTTTCCTTTGTAGCCTGCTGTGTCGTGTCTGCATCTCCTGCTAACAGATAAGACATTTTCTTCTTTTGTTTTTGTGCTTGATTTTTGCATTTTGTCCTGCACTTCTGTGGGGCCTTCAGGGTCCCCTCCGGGGGCTTTTACCCTCTCAGTTTAGTTCAGTCACTGATGTTTGAACATTTGCTTTTTCCAGTTTTTTCAGTGGCTGCTGTTTTGATTTTGTTACACCAGAGAACTAATTTAGGTGGTAGAGGTCGTGTGATCTCAGGTGTTTTTGAAATTAGTAGAGTTGGTGCTCTTCAGGGTTTTTTGGGATTGCAGTAAGTTCTCTTCCTATCCTTTTCTATTTAGGTAGTTTGGGCCCCAACGTTTGCTCATACTATTTTCTGTCTGTGTCAGTATTTCCTCTTGTCTAACCGCCATTACATGTTTGGGGGCTTTCTATGTTCTTTGGGGATCTGCTCCGGGGCAGATAGCTTTCCTCTTTCTACCTTTAGATGTAGTTAGCTTCTCAGGCTGTGACGAGGCGTCTAGGACCAACGTAGGAACGCTCCATGGCTGCCTCTAGTTGTGGTGGTTAGTCAGGGTACTGCAATCTCATAGATTCCAACTGCTCTGGTGTATTTCCTTTTTTACCTGCACTCCTCAGCTACCGAAACATAACAGTATCACCGGCCCAAAAAATTGAATGGTACTCACAGAAGGGAAAAATATTGTGAAAGAAAAAAAGGTTGTCAGAGTTGTCAGAGATATTTTTCTGTTTGTTGCATTTTTTTTTTTTCCCTCTGTATCTCTGGGTGCTGGGGAGGATTTTTTCTCTCAATGGAGTTTGCACAGTTGTCTGGCCGTGTGGATCAGCTTGCCACTGGGGTTCGGAGTATTGCTACCTATCTTGCTAGGTTGCCTGTTGTGGAACCTAGGATTCCCATGCCAGATTTGTTTTTGGGGGATCGAGCCAAGTTTCTGAATTTTAAAAATAATTGTAAACTGTTTTTTGCCTTAAAATCTAAGTCCTCAGGGAACACAGCGCAGCAGGTTCAAATTGTCATCTCCCTCCTGCGCGGCGATCCTCAGGATTGGGCTTTTTCCCTGACACCTGGGGATCCTGTTTTGAGTGATGTTGATGCATTTTTTCAGGCCTTGGGGTTATTGTACGATGAGCCTAATGTCACTGATCAAGCTGAAAAAGCCTTGTTGGCATTAAATCAGGGGCTTGATGACGCTGAGTTATACTGTCAGAGATTCCGTAGGTGGGCAGTCCTGACCAAATGGAATGACGACGCTTTGGCAGCCCTTTTTCGGAAGGGTCTGTCAGATAATGTAAAGGATGTTATGGTGGGATTCCCTGTCCCCTCTGGTCTCAATGATTCTATGTCATTAGCGATTCAAATTGACAGACGTTTGCGTGAGCGGAGAAGTATGCGTGGAATAGTGTTGCCTTGTGAACCTGCTTCTGAATCCATGCAATGTGATAGAGTGGTTTCTGGGACACAGCGTCATGAGTTTCGAAAGCGCAATGGGTTATGTTTCTACTGTGGTGATGCCTCTCATGCTATTTCAGTCTGCCCTAAGCGGGGAAGACGTTTTGCACGCTCAGTTGTCTTGGGTAGTGTTCAGACTAAGTTTTTATTAACTGTTACTTTGATATGCTCTCTGTCCTCATTTTCTGCTCAGGCTTTCGTTGATTCGGGAGCAGCTATTAACCTGATGGATTTTGATTTTGCTAAACGTTGTGGGTTTCCCTTGATACCCCTACAGAAGTCTATTCCCCTACTGGGATTCGATTCTAAGCCTTTGGCTGAGAATAAACCTCAGTTCTCTACTCAGGTGATAATGAGGGTTGAACCTGATCATCAGGAGAGCTGCAAATTTTTGGTTCTGTATAATCTGCATGACATTATCGTGCTGGGTTTCCCTTGGTTACAGTCTCATAATCCTGTTTTGGATTGGAAATCTGTGTCTGTAACCAGTTGGGGCTGCCAATGTGTTAATACCAACACTCCTGTTTTTTCTGCCTCCCCAGGCTCAGGATGTTCCTGACTTTTTGATTGATTTTTCTGATGTGTTTAGCGAAAGTAAATCTGCATCCTTGCCTCCCCATAGGAGCTATGATTGCGCTATTGAATTAGTGCCTGGTAGTAAATTCCCTAGAGGTCACCTTTTTAACTTGTCTGTACCTGAACATGACGCTATGCGGTCTTATATCAAGGAGTCATTGGAGAAAGGTCATATCAGACCATCCTCTTCACTCTTAGGTGCCGGTTTTTTCTTTGTGGCCAAAAAGGATGGTTCATTAAGGCCGTGTATTGATTATCGTCTTTTGAACAATATTACTGTGAAATATCAATACCCGTTACCCTTGAGTTCTGACCTGTTTTCCAGGGTGAAAAACGCTACTTGGTTTACCAAGCTTAACCTCAGGGGGGCATATAACCTTATTCGCATTAAGCACGGGGATGAATGGAAGACGGCATTTAACACCCTGAGGGGCATTTTTAGTACCTAGTGATGCCCTTTGGGCTCACTAATGCTCCTTCTGTCTTCCAGTCCTTCATGAATGACATTTTCAGGGATTTTGTGGATAAATTTCTGATTGTTTATTTGGATGATATCTTGATTTTTTCCAATGACTGGGACTCTCATGTGAAACATGTTCGAACTGTATTCCAGATTTTGAGAGAGAATGCTCTGTATGTGAAGGGATCAAAGTGTCTTTTTGGCGTACAGAGGATCTCATTTTTGGGATTCATTTTGTCCCCATCTGTTATTGAAATGGACCCGGTCAAGGTTCAGGCCATCTGTGATTGGGTCCAACCTACTTCATTAAAGGCTCTTCAGAGATTTTTGGGTTTTGCCAATTTTTATCGTAAATTTATTGGTAATTTCTCGGTTATTGTTAAACCATTAACTGATTTGACCAAAAAGAGTTCTGATGTGGTGAATTGGCCTCCTGAGGCAGTCTCTGAATTTCAGGAACTTAAGCAGAGATTCACTTCTGCTCCTGTTCTACGGCAGCCTGATGTTTCTCTGCCATTTCAGGTGGAGGTTGATGCCTCTGAAATTGGGGCAGGTGCCGTTTTGTCCCAAAGAGATCCAGAGTCCTCTAAAAGTAACCCTTGTGCCTTTTTCTCTCGAAAATTTTCTCCTACTGAACGTAATTATGACGTGGGTAATCGGGAGTTATTGGCCATGAAGTGGGCTTTTGAAGAGTGGAGACATTGGCTGGAGGGAGCCAAACATTAGGTGGTGGCCCTTACTGACCATAAGAATCTGGTTTATCTGGAATCTGCCAAGCGACTTAATCCTAGACAGGCCAGGTGGGCCTTGTTTTTCACACGTTTTAATTTTGTGGTTTCCTTTCTTCCTGGCACTAAGAATGTTAAGGCGGATGCCCTTTCAAGGAGTTTCCTTGCGGACTCTCCTGAGTTATCTGATCCTTCTGTTATTTTGAAAGAAGGTGTAGTTCTTTCCGCCATCTCGCCCAATTTGAGACTGGCTCTGGAGGGGTGTCAGGAGGATAGGCCCGAGCGCTGCCCTGTTGGGAAATTGTTTGTCCCGGACCACTGGAAAAAGACTGTGATGTCTGAGATTCATTGTTCCGCTTTGGCCGGTCATCCCGGAATTTTTGGTACCAGAGACTTGGTTAGTCGGTCCTTTTGGTGGCCTACTTTGTCTCGTGATGTCAGAGAATTTGTGCAGTCCTGCGGGACTTGCTCTCGCTCCAAGCCTTGCTCCCGCTCTAGTGGTTTGTTGATGCCATTGCCTGTGCCCAAGAGACCATGGACCCATATCTCTATGGATTTTATTTCCGACCTCCCTGTTTCTCAGAGAATGACCGTCATCTGGGTGATTTGTGATAGGTTTTCCAAGATGATACATCTTGTGCCATTACCTAAGTTGCCTTCCTCCTCTGAATTGGTACCTTTGTTCCTTCAGCACGTGGTTCGTTTACACGGCATTCCTGAGAACATTGTGTCTGACAGAGGAGTCCAGTTTGTTTCCAGATTTTGGAGGACCTTTTGTTCTCAAATTGGTGTTCAATTGTCTTTCTCCTCGGCGTTTCATCCTCAGACCAATGGTCAAACTGAGAGAGCAAATCAGACATTGGAGACTTATCTAAGATGCTTTGTGTCTGCTGATCAGGATGACTTGGTCTCTTTTTTGCCTTTGGCTGAGTTTGCTCTTAATAATAGGGCTAGCTCTGCCACTTTGATGTCTCCATTTTTCTGTAATTCTGGGTTTCACCCTCGATTTTCTTCAGGACAGACAGAGGCTTCTGTCTGTCCAGGTGTTGACTCTGTTGTGGAGCGTATGCAACAGATTTGGGACCAGGTAGTGCAGAGGTTGTCCCTCTCTCAGGAGAGGGCCCAGCGGTTTGCTAACCGGCATAGGACTGATGGTCCTCGGTTTAAAGTGGGGGACTTGGTCTGGTTGTCCTCAAAAAATATTCCTATGAGAGTGGCATCTCCTAAATTTAAGCCTAGGTTCATTGGACCTTATAAGATCATGGAGATTCTTAATCCTGTTTCGTTTGCTTCTTCCAGGGACATTTAAGATCCATAATGTGTTCCACAAGTCCTTTGTTGAAGAGGTTTGTTGAGCCAGTGGTTCCTACTGCTTTGCCTCCTGACCCTGTTCTGGTTGAGGGCAATATGGAGTTTGAGGTTGAGAAAATTATGAATTCTCTTTTTTCTAGACGGAAACTCCAGTATTTGGTTAAGTGGAGAGGTTATGGTCAGGAAGACAATTCTTGGGTGTTTGCTTCGGACATCCATGCTAGGAGACTCATCCGTGCGTATCATAGAACTCATCCTGACCGACCTGGTTGCTCAAGTGAGGGTTCGATGACCCTCCTCAAGGGGGGGTACTGTTGTGAATGGACTTGAAATGAGTTCTGAACAGAGGCTCCCTCTGGTGGTTACAAGCGGTACTGAACTGTCCAGTGAAGATTGTGAGGATTGGGAATCAGGTGTTACTGACTGGTCTTATATAAGGGACTCGCCTTCCCATCAGGGTTGCCGGTGATCAATTGTTCTGGTCTCAATCCTTGATTCCTGTTTCCTTTGTAGCCTGCTGTGTCGTGTCTGCATCTCCTGCTAACAGATAAGACATTTTCTTCTTTTTGTTTTTGTGCTTGATTTTTGCATTTTGTCCTGCACTTCTGTGGGGGCCTTCAGGGTCCCCTCCGGGGGCTTTTGCCCTCTCAGTTTAGTTCAGCCACTGATGTTTGAACATTTGCTTTTTCCATTTTTTCAGTGGCTGCTGTTTTGATTTTGTTACACCAGAGAACTAATTTAGGTGGTAGAGGTCGTGTGATCTCAGGTGTTTTTGAAATTAGTAGAGTTGGTGCTTTTCAGGGTTTTTTGGGATTGCAGTAAGTGCTCTTCCTATCCTTTTCTATTTAGGTAGTTTGGGCCCCAACGTTTGCTCATACTATTTTCTGTCTGTGTCAGTATTTCCTCTTGTCTAACCGCCATTACATGTTTGGGGGCTTTCTATGTTCTTTGGGGATCTGCTCCGGGGAAGATAGCTTTCCTCTTTCTACCTTTAGGTGTAGTTAGTTTCTCAGGCTGTGACGAGGCGTCTAGGACCAACGTAGGAACGCTCCACGGCTGCCTCTAGTTGTGGTGGTTAGTCAGGGTACTGCAATCTCATAGATTCCAACTGCTCTGGTGTATTTCCTTTTTTACCTGCACTCCTCAGCTACCGAAACATAACACAAGTCATCATTTTTCAAAAAAATTGTCTTTTTCCACTAGACGGAATTACAGCATTTCAAAGACCAGGAATTTTGGAATGCTACCATTCAGAACCAGCGCTTTTGGGTGGGTAGGGGGTATATTCCCTTTCTTTTTAGTGTTTGTGGAATGGACAGCTGAATGCTTCAATGGAACAATGTGGAGATACTTGGTGAGACTGTTGGTGGTGGTGTTGCTTTCATCCTCCAACAGAACAAGTGAGTGGGCACTCAATCTCTTCCACTTGTGGTGCAAGGCCAGGTGGATGGCCCACAGAACCCCAGCCAGAGGAGTCATTAAAAATCAGAAGTGACTGCAGCATGGCTTGGGGGCTCAGACAGCTTGGCTGATTTGCAAGGGGGTAAGGTGGGAGAGAGAGATGCCCGTGGTCCACAGGAGACCAGATGGAAGACAAGGCAAAGGAGCTGGAGGCACTGTCAGCCATCCAATCTAAAATCACCTCTACATGTTCTGGCCTCACCATTCATCCAGCGGTTCTTGGGCCTACGAAATTATGCAGAACGTCTGCATGCACCAGAAGAAGGTGTTTCTTTTGCGCACATAGCTGGCACAGATTGGCTAAAATCCTCTTCTTGCAGCGGCTGCACCACCACCAGCAGCACCACACCCATGTCCACTTTACATATTTGATGCTCTTCTCATTTTTAGCACCCAAAAAGTGCATAGCATAGAAGAGAGAGATAGTGCCTAGAAGATTATTACACTGTTAGAGTACTCTTCACCAGGCTCTGTTAGGGCACTCTGCAGCAGGCTTTGTTAGTGTACTCTTCACTTGGCCCAGTTAGGGCACTCTGCACCAGACTCTGTAAAGGTACTCTGCACCAGGCTCAGATTAGAATGGCGGCACCACCTGTGATTCGGCATTTATATAGGCCGGATTACATGGTGCGCCGACAAGTGCCCACAGCCTAAAAGCTCTTTCATTGGCTGCATCCAGAATTCAGCATCGGACACTAGGTTTCCGGTACGAACCCCAAACTTTACAGTTCGAGTTCACTTATCACTACTAAACAGGAGTGTTTTTTAATGAGAATGGTTTAAGAAAATTTACATGCAAGTGCACTGCAGTTAGCTATAATAGCAGAAAGCTCAACAAGCGTGAATGTTTCCCTTGACACAATAAGGCATACACTTCAGAGAAATGGCAAGCATGGATTTTGTCCACGAAGGAAGCCTCTGCTAAAGCCCATGCACAAAAAAACCTACCAACAATTTGCCAGGACCCATGCTAAAAAACATGAAGACTTTATATTCTAGAGTGATGAGACCAAGATAAATGTTTTTGGAACTGTTGGCTTCAAATGAATGAATGGCGTCGCAAAGGTGAGGCATACAAAGGAAAATGCATGGTACTACAGTGAAATATTGTGTTTGAAGTGCACTACACTTATATGGGGCGGCATGAATGCTGCTGCTGTTGGGTAGCTATATTTCATTGATGGTATCATGAATTCACAGATGTACAGCTCTATATTGAAAGAAAATATGCCATCATCAGTCTGTGCCCTATGTAGATGTGCATTTTTCTAACAAGACAAGAATACAAAACACAAGTGTTGCATTTCTGAAGGAGAACAGGATAAAAGTGACTCAGTGGCCCAGCATGTCTCCTGATCTAAACCCAACTAAACACCTATGGGATAATGTGAAGAGTCAAGAAGAGCATTACTCTCCATCTATCATCCAGGCTCTAAAAGAGGTTATTCTTGAAGAATGAAAATAGATGTGTTGCAATATGCCACCAACTTATTCATTCTATTCCTAGAAGACTTGGTACTGTCCTTAAAAATCATGGAGGTTAAATAAAATATTAGATGCATTTGTTTTTGATGTGGGGTGTGTTCACTTTTTCATCAACTAATATGAGTTAAGAATGAATATTTTGTAGTAAAAGTGACCTTATTAACCTTACTTTCATGTCAAGAGTTAAAAAAATGTTCTATGAAACTCAGTCTTGTCAAAAAGTTTATAATTGTTATGTTATGTAAATTTATATAGTGAATAAAATCTTAATTTACAAATGGGATGTACCCATTTATGCTGAGGACCAAAAATCTCTATTTTTCTCTCACTAGCTCTTTCTCAAAGCAACATGGTTCCTACAAATCAAGCACAATTGGTGGTTCCAAACCCAAATGCGCTCAACCCATGTTGCATCCCACTTGATCCATAAACCACAAATAGAATCTTTTTGTTTGGAATTACTGTAGTGAGAGCAACCACTTAAAGGGTACCGGTCACCTCCTAGGGACATATATATAACCTAATAATATGGGCATACAGGTGATAGAATTGTTATACTAGTCCAACCTGTATGCCGCATAGTAGCAGTGCCTATATACACATGTTTCTTAGTGGTGACTATGCAGGGAGGAAGTAGGGAGAGCACCTTATAGTCGTGCACGCTGGGGGTCACTGGAATGGGAGTTGCAGTGACTCTCCTACACATGCACAGAAGATCAATGAATGCACTGCCCATAGAAGGGAGGAAAAGTTATAGATTGTGGAGGAAGTGCAGGGGACAGGCGCAAGATTCCGGAGCCACAATTGCACGGCACACGGCATGGGAAGGGGGTGGTATTATAAAGAAGACAGGAGGCAGGGATTTCTTCCAGTCACCATATGCCACCGAGCCGGGAAGAAATCATTAGCATAAAGAAATAAAATAAGATTTCTCCACAAGAAGACAGGTAATATGAGGATTATATGCAGGACTGGTTTAATAATTCTATTACCTCTGTGCCACATTAATAGGTTATATATGTCCGAGGGGATGACAGATTTCCTTTAAAAACGTACTGTATGTGTGACTCAAGAAGCAAAGCTATGGTTATATATTGGGTACTAAGTTGGGATATTTAAAGTTTACTGTCTGCAATACCAATTGTGTGCTTATTTCTGGAAAACACATATGTAGTCGAAATATTCATTACACTAAGGGGCATAATTTCAAAACTAAGCTTTTCTGAAGGGGGTTTCTGCTGTTCTGGCACTGTTTTGCAAACTATTCCAGGAAAATCTGCGCTCTAAAAGTCAAACAGCGGTCTTTCCTTTCCCAGTGCCAAACTAGTTTCTGATCACAAATGAGGTATTGGATCAATCAGAAGAATTTACACAAAAAATTCACTTTCTATTTTGGCCCTTGGGAAAATTAAACATTTTGGGAAAAAGCAACATATTAGTGAAAAAAATCTTTCATTTTCACTGCCCAATGTTATTAAATTCTGTGAAGCAACTAGGGAGTTCAAAATGCTCAACCAACTCCTGAATGAATTTGTTGAGAGGTGTATTTTTCAAAATGGGCTCACATGTGGATTTCTGCTGTCTTGGTTCCTCAAGTATTCTGCAAGCGCAACCAGGTGCCTGCCAAATATTTTCCATCAAAATCAGTGGTCCTAAATGGAGATCCAGCTCTTCAGATTTATGCAGTATGCCTAAACAGTTGTTTCCGACCACAAATGGGATATTTGTATACACTCAAGAAATTGTACAACAAACTGTACGATCCATTTTCTCCTGTTACAATTATGGAAATGAAATATTTTATGCTAATGCAACATTTTTTGTGAGTGAACCATGATTTTTCCTTTTCATTGCCCAATGTTATAAAATTCTGAGAAGCAACTGTGGATTCTGGATTCAAGTTGCTCACACACACATTGAACTTCCAAAAACGTGAAGTAGCTAAAATAAGTGACCTTTCCATTCTTCTTGCATAGTTAACACATTAAAATGTGCAGGTGGCAAAGCATTGACTAAAAAAGACTCAAAAATAGACACCAGGAAAAATACCACTAGCATTTTCCTGAAGACTCTGCTGCTACAAAAACTCTGCAGGTATATCAGCATTTATAAGATTCCATGAGCACATACCTTTAGGACATTTCAACACATTATTTTCTTAAATGAATTTTTAAGTGAATCCACTTCAAAATCCACATCAAAAAGTAATTAAAGAGTATTTGAAGCAGTTTTTGAAACAAATAAGATCAAAATCCAGGTTAAAAAACCTCTGGCAAAACACTCTTATGCTTGCCCAATTACTTTTTTACTTCCTCACTAATAAATGACACCCCTTCAAAGGTATTATTGTTTTGAGACAATCTTATATTTCTACCCTGTCAGTGATTTTAACACCTTCAAGACATCTGCTGTACATGTTTGAAGTAATGGGTATGCCACACTAAACAAGAACGCTAACGAGATCGCTAAAAAACGTCACTATTTAGCAATCTCGTTAGTGACGTTGTTGTGTGTGGCATGTAGCAACGACGTGGCCCCTGCTGTGATCTCGCTGATCGTTCACTAGCTTTCTGGACCGTATTTTATCGTTGGCGTCCCGCTGGTGAGCGCTATATCGCTGTGTCTGGCACCTTTTGTTAACGATGTGCGCTGTTTTTTACATCACAATGACCGCAAAAGTCGTTAACGAGATCGCTAACCGCTTATGCGTCGTTAACGAGATCGTTAAGTTTGGCAGCTAATAGCGACATCAAAACAATCACAAAAACGATCGCATTAGTATGCGTCGTTATCGTGATCGTTAGCGGGAGCGTTTAGTGTGGCAGTACCTTTAGTCGAAAGCAGGTGTATTGAGTGGGCTCTCAGGGTGAGCCCGCCCCATACCTGGCAGATTATAGTTGTGTGTTATAGTGGGTTATAGTTGCGTGCCTCTAACAATCACAGGTGGAGCATAGCAGGGCTACGCCCGCGATTGCTAACCTCTTAAGTGGTGCTGTCAAACTCTGACATAGGCATTTAAAACAGGCTGGCATGGGGTGCGTCATTTGAAACGTCGATCGGCATGCACATGACGTGATCATAGGACACCGATAGGTTGGTAAGACAGCCTTGGGGCTGCTGAAAAACCCAGTACTTCTCATTATGGAGTTCCTTTGAAATCCTGCCTGTGGCCGGGCTTCAAAGTAGATTGTGATTTTTGAAATATGCAGTCATGCTGTGGCATTGCTGTATATAGCACAAACGATCAGAACATTGCAGCTTTAAATCCCCTAAGAGGACTAACAAGAACAGTGAAAACTAAAAAAATCCTTTAAAAATATGAAAAAAATAGAAAAGACATAAACGTTCAAAACAACCCCTTTTTCCCACATTAAAAATAAATATAAGAATAAAACAATTGATTTCGCTGCTTTTTTGTCTGATCTATAAACACATAAGAATAATTAACCTGATCGGTAAACAGTAACACTGTAAATGAAAAAAAATCAAGAACGAACAGCAAAATGTTTTTTTATTTGGTTGCTGCGATTCCACAAAAAAATGTGGTAACAAGCAATCAAAACATCACAGCAATCCCAAAATTGTATCAATGAAAATGTAGTCTTGTCCTGCAAAAAATAAGTGACCACACAGCTCCATCGGCCAAATAATAGAAAAAATAATGGGTCTCGGATAATGGTGACACGACCCAAAATATTTTTTTTGCAAACTTCTGTAATTTCCCCCACTAAAATAATAAAAAACTGGACATGTTTGATGTCTCCTTAATCGTACTCATGAACAAAATCATATTGCAAGGTAATTTTTACCACAAAATGTACACCATAAAATCAATTCCCATAAACCATGTCAAAATTGCGCTTTTATTCACAATTTCTTTCCACTTTTTCTCCCCATTTCTTTTTCTGTTTTCCAGCACACTATGTGGTAAAATGAATGGTGTCATTCAAAAGTACAACCCACAAAAAACAAGCCCTTATATGAGTATGTGGACAGAAAAATAAAATAATTATGTCTTTGGGAAGAAAGGGATGATAAAACGAAAATGCAAAAATGGAAATTGGCCTCGTTATGAAGGGTTCATCTATGGTTCATTGATAATACTGAAGACATATCTGTAAATATAAATATATAAAATGTGTAATAATAAACATTTGCACTTTTAATACATCAGTAATTTTTTTATTAGCAACTCTATGAATAACTTCAGCAATTATTTATGGCTTTTAGCATTTTATAAAAACTGTTTTTTAGTCTCATTGTTTCTACAAGTTGCATGCATTCTAGAATATGCTAATGATGTCAGGAAGATCTTAGGAATTTGCATAAATGAAATAAAAACCTTATTTTGTAGTAATTTAATAATTTTAATGTTTCAAATTCAATTTGGCTTCTCTGCTGTCCAAATGATAGAATGTAATTGTCTATACCTGTACGTTGTGCCTATTTACCCACTATAGGCTTCCATGGACATCATCTAGTCAACATATTTATTTGAAGAGTAATGATGAATTTTGTTGCTTGTTTTAAAAAAATCAGATACATTGAAATAATGCCAATAGGTATATTATGATTGCTTCCAGGTTTGGTTTTCATACAGTATACAATTATTACAATAAATTAGTGGAACCCTTAAGATTAATATGTTGATTTTCCATGCGTTTTTTTTTTTTTTAAATACTCTACAATGACAATCTTGAATAATTATGGTTAAAATAGCCCTGGCAACAAAGAAAATTAGATTTCCTCTTATGTATCTATATTGTACAGGACTTCATTCAATGGTAAAACTAAGCCAAGTTATGCTAACATGTAGGAAATGGTTGAAAAGTTTTCCATTATTCACAGGTGATTTGATAGAAAATGACTACTATTGTAATTCTACCATATGATATTTACATTCATATCTTTATTTTAGTTTTAGAAAAGACTTTAAACCACCATGCCTATTTTAGAGAATACTTATATTTTTGAAAAATATTATAAAGCTTTTTTTCATAAAACTCTGCAATGTGCTGTTCCTCTATTTTTCTTAATTTAACCTTTTGAGTACCTTGATGTAACTTTAAACACAGCCATGGTGCACATGTATGGAGAGGGCTCTGGAACTGAACCCACACCATACAGGGCATATGCTAGCATAAGCCTGCTGAAAGACGCCATTGACACCATCTTGGATCTCTTCCTATTGTAAGCTTAGAGTTAAACGAGACCGCAGTTTTATTCTATGCATATATATATATTCTATATACTGCAGTGCAGAGGTATTGTAGTATATGGTATAGATAATCAAACATTACAGGTTAAAGTCAACAAGGAATGCCTAAAACATTAATAAAAAATTTAAGACGTACTTTAAAAAAATTTAAATACATCCTCCTTTTTTTCCAATATAAGGAAATAAAATGTCAGTCTATCAAAATATAAAATAATTTGGAACATACATTGAACACTAAAAAGAAAAAGCAAACTGCCAAATTTGCATTATTTAATCACTGCAGTTCACAAAAAAATACAGTAAAAAGTAATCAAAATGTTGTATGTACCCCAAATAAATATCAATAAAAATGCCATCTCAGCACACAAAAAAAAACATTATCGGTCTCCAAAAATGTCAACACAAACAACATTTTTTTGTAATAAATTTAATATTTTTTTCACTACTAAAATATAAAAAATATACAAATTATAGAAGTTTGGTATTGCCATAAACATACAAACCTTTAGAATAATGCTGTTAGGTCATTTTTACTGCACAATGAATTCCATAAATACAAAACTAGAAACATAAATTGTAAAAATTTAAATTTTTTAACAATTTGGTTCTAGGTATGCTTAACAACTATACAAAACTGGTGAAAATGATCATTTTCTTTTGTATGTTTAAACACATTTATTAAATGAAATAGAAACAGTTGTGTAGGAAGCTTGAAAATGGGTGAGGAATAGCCAAAATTTCATACAAAGGTGAAGCTGAGGAAGATAATGTCAGGTTACAGGTCATGCACTATGGTAGAAATGTGCACAGCAACAAAATACAAGGTAATTATACTGAATCAGCATGGTCTCTCCCAGGCAAAGGTTTCAAAGTAGATTGAAGGATCAAGATTAAGGATGAGTGAACGTGCTTGGTGATATTCAAATATCACTCAAGTATCTGGATGTGCTCGGCACTTGGTTATCATTACCCGGTGCTCAAATTGGAAACTTAAATCCCTACCCCGCATGTTTGGTGCCTGTTACACAGTTAATAAGCAGGTGGGGATTGCCTGTGAGTCACTGTAATGCCTTAGCCATCTTGGTAGTGGCATTACTGTGATTGGCTGGCTGTATGACATCATCAGTGGTAATAAAAGGACAGGCGCCACCAAGATCGGCACTCTGACATCATTGCACAGCTCAGGGACAGTTCTTCTTTGGTGAAAAAAGTGATTGTCTAGGGCTGTGTGTGCACAGTTGGATGAATCAGAGTCCTCTAGCGTTAATACTGGTGCTGGTTTTGAACCATCATACTAACAGCCCTTGTAAGAGCTAAATCTGTGCTATGCTGTATGTATAAGGTACATTCTGCATTTAGCCTAGGGAGGGACAGTTGCAGGAGCACGGAGATTGGCAGAGTATAGTCTCTAGGCAGGCTTTAGGTTTTGAGCAACAAACCCCAGTAGCAAAAACAATGCCTTTTGGCAAAGTGCCAATAGTCCCACACCAGGGAACAGAAACACCCGCTCAATGACAACATGTGAATAAGGAGAAAAAAGAGAAATCAGGTGGATAGAATAAATAATCACTTTATTAAACAATTCAATGTGTAAAATATACAATAGAGAAACATCACCCGACTATGGCAGGATGGTCCAGAAAGAAGCACAGAGGGGTGGGGGTGCCCGTTTATGCATTAAGAAGCCCAAATGTAAGAAATCTAGTAAGAAGGCCAGTGCCTAATCGCTTCATGCAAGTGTGGTGGCTCAAAGCAGCGGTACATGATGCAAACAATAGCATACATCAACAGTGACAGAATTTGATAACAGATCGCAAGAGGCCAAGAACTCACCACAGAATGGGGCACCACCAACAACCCTGAGCCAGGGTTTGCATCATGTACCGCTGCTTTGAGCCACCACACTTGCATGAAGCGATTAGGCACTGGCCTTGTTACTAGATTTCTTACATTTGGGCTTCTTAATGCATAAACGGGCACCCCCACTAATCTGTGCTTCTTTCTGGACCATCCTGCCATAGTCTGGTGATGTTTCTCTATTGTATATTTTACACATTGAATTGTTTAATAAAGTGATTATTTATTCTATCCACCTGATTGCTCTTTTTTCTCCTTATTCACAGGATTTAGGGTTTGCATTCCACATATGGCCACATTTCTTTTGAGGGGTGAAAAAAATTACTATATTTTCATCCATAGAGTATTACATGCTATGTGGTACTTTTTGGTGCTATATAGCAAATTACAAGTATGAGGACATACAGGCTTTGTGTGGATAAATTACCTTTTAACAAATTGGGGAGAACCTCAAATAAACCCTCACTAAGAAGCCTGGGACTGGGAGACTGGTGTGCTAAATGTTATGTCCTATTCTGCCAAATATAGGTTGGCACCCCGTGGTGCTACCGAATTTGCTTAAAAGCTAGCAGTGAGCAATTTAATAATAACAGTATAAAGGAATATAGGCAGATTAGGGACATATATTTTATATATTTTTATATATATTTTAATGATTTAAAATAATAAAAGTTACTTTTTTGGCTTAGTAGTGTGGGTTTATTTGGGGCCCACCTCAATTTGTTAAGTGGTTTATAATACTTCAAAAAAGAACAGCGTTGACAACATTTTCTGGATTCATCCATGCAGTTTTACATGCATTGTGGTACATTTCAGTGCTATATAACACTACAAAAAAACATTGAAAACTTAGTCGGGATTCATTTTCACATCCATACAGTATTACTGTTGTGTCAAATTTTGCTGATATATAACACTCCAAAAAAGCATTGAAAACATTTTCTGGATTCAATTAGTCTTCCATAAAGTATTAGGTGCTTTCTGTTATATTTAATGGTATATAGCACTCGAGAAGAAGGTAGGAAAATCAGTCTGTATTCAATTACTCATTCTTACAGTATTAAGGGTTTTCTGATACATTTCTGTAATACATAACACACCAAAAAAGTGTTGAAAATTTGTCTGGATTCAATTACTCATTCATAGAGTATTAGGTGCTTTCTGTGATTTTAAGGTGGTATATAAAGCCCCCGTCACACACAGCGATCTCGCTAGCGATATCGCTGCTGAGTCACTAGCTTTGTGACGCAACATCGATTTCCCCTGCGATATCGCTGTGTGTGATACTGATCAGCGACCGGCCCCCTGCTGGGTATCGCTGATCGTTGTCCAAAGGTCAGGACATTTTTTTGATTGTTGGTCTCCCGCTGGCCAGCATGCATAGCTGCGTGTGGCAGGCAGGAGACCAGCGATCAGCTGGTAACCAAGGAACACATCGGGTTTCCAGGCGCCGGGAGGCGCCTGGAAACCCGATGTGTACGTTGGATATCAGCGTGCTGCTGCAGGGGAGCTGGTAACCAAGGTACACATCGGGTTTCCAGGCGCCGCGCAGCACCTGCAAACCCGATGTATACCTTGGTTACCAGCTCCCTGCACCAGCGGGCTGGTATCCAACGTACACTGCGGGTAACTAAGCGGGCAACGTACACTGCGGGCAGCTCACCAGCGATCATGTAGCGACACACCAGCGATCCTGACAAGTGCATATCGTTGTCGGGATCGCTGGTGTGTCGCTATGTGTGACGGGGCCCTTACACTCCAAAAAGGCGTTAAAAAATTTATCTGGATTCAATTAGTCATCCATAGCGTATTAGGTGCTTTCTGTCACATTTTGGTGATATATAACACTCTAAAAATGTGTTGAAAAATTTGTCTGGATTCAAGTACTCATCCATAGATAATTACATTTAAATATCGGTGGTATATAACTCATCAAAAAAGTTCAACATTTTTTCATGGATTCATGCATACAGTTTAATTGATATATATGTAAAATTTGGTTTGTGTGGAATTTCATTGGTTTGATATAAAAACCAAAGTTGGCCTGCTACAGGTGTACAAATTTTGACACTTGGTAGTCGGTACCCAGCTGACACTATTTTTCCCGGTGTGGCGACCCCGCCTTGTACCAGCATGTGTCCAAGAACATTATCGTGTCCTTACCAACGCGGTTACTATGACTGTCCACTTAACAACCGACAAGTGGACAAGTGTTTGTGGCTAGAGACCCTACATTTCACTGATGGCACACTGGGTGAACATTGTGGAAGCCTGCGCCGAGTTCGACCCGGGCAGCACATGTGCTACCGACGCCAAGAATCGATGGCCTTACTTCTATCAGTGTTTCCTACAATACCTATAGCAGTTCCTGCTCCCCCTCCTGTTCATCCTCATCCTCTATTTCTGATGTGCTATCTCAGAGCACACATCAGCTAGAAGCTCTGCAGCACTGTCTCAGTGAAGCGAGAACATGTTCTGCTGAAGCTAATTTATCAAGGAGACAAACAGCACACCATGGTACAGTTATTGAAAGGAATAGCAGACCGGACAGATGTGTGGCTCTTGCTGTTAAACCTACAAGGCACGGTTGTGTGTGACAATAGGTGTAACATGGTGATGGCTATAAAGCTTGGCAAGGTCACACACGTACCATTCTTTACCCACGTGCTCAACTTTGTAGTTCTCAAAACCTACCTATATTTGCCAGAGCTTCCAGTCAAGGTACATAACATCACCTGCCATTTCTGCAAGTCAACTATGCCTGCCACTGCTCTGGCAATACTTCAGCAGCACATGAAAGCTGCCAGCTCACCGACTGGTGTAGAATGACACCACACACTAGAACTCCACAATACACATGCTGGCAAGTCTTTGTGAGCAGCAGACGCCGTTTGTGGAATACCAGCTCCAACATGCCAGTTGGTATTATGGTCAGCCTCCGCACATAACAACTGAAAAGTGGGCATAGATGTCTAATATTTGTGCAGGTCTCCAAGACTTTGAGGACTCCACAATGATGATGAGCGGCGATGATGACATCATCAGAGCAATGATCTCGCTCCTGTGCCTACTTAAACAGTTACTGTTGACAATTAAACAAGTAGCTTAGCATGGACCAGGACCAGTGGAGATAGAGAAAGACATGAGACAGGGAGATGCTACCCAGCCCAGCCTCATCTTATCTGCACAGCACCGATTTGGGTAACAATGAGGACATGAAGGCTGAGAAGGAAGAAGAGGAACAGGAGATGGCTGATTACACAACAGAGGCTAATAACCACACAAGCTTTGTCCTATCTCTTCTACATGGATAGGCTGACGAGAATGAGGAGGAAGAGATGGGAGGAGGAGGAGATGGAGAGCAGTCATTATGGTGGAGACAGGGAAGGGCTGGCTTTAGGGTTCTTGGCACATATGGTTGACTTTATGTACTTCTTCCTTTCCCATGACCGTTGCCTTACATTTATCTGGTCAAAAAAAGTTATGGTTGTTCACCCTGCTAGAGCCACACTACAAGGAGAACCTTGTATCTCTCCTTCCTGGTTTGGAGTGAACAACTAAGTTTGTGCTATAGTTGAAGGCCATTGTGGAAAATATGTAAGAAAAATTCACATTAGATAATGCTAGCATCTGGGGCAATCTTTCATTCCCAACCAAGGAAGAGAGGCAAGGGTGTTGTGAACGTATTGAAGATGACTTGGGAGCTGAAGCTCCCTCTGGTGGTTGCTGAGGGTATTGAACCTATGTTGAACAACAAAAGTCCACCACCTGCAATGGATGAATGGTTATCAGGGGGACGGACTGGCCTGATATAAGTGAGCTGATCTCCCATGATCCTCGCTGGTGATCAATTGTTTCTTCCTGGTCTAGGTTGGAATTCAGGATGTTTTTCTGCTGTCTCCTGCTATCATTCAGATAAGTTACTTTCTGTTTTTTTCTGTGGTTTGATTTTCCTTGTTTTTTGCTGCTTTGCTTTTGAGTTCAGCCAGGTCCCCTTTGGGGGCTTGTGCTGGTCTCTGTTCTCTTTTTGTATTTGTTCATTTGCTCTGTTCCTGTGATTTTTTTACTGCTGGGTAGCTGTGTGTTCACACCAGAGATCTGATATAGGTGGTCGAGACCGTGTGGTCTCAGCATTTTTGGAATCAGAAGTGTTGGCGTTTTCCCAAGGGTTTTGTTGGGTTGCAGACAGTATTCTCTCCTGTACTATCCTATCTAGACAGTTTGGGCCCCAGCGTTTGCTCAATCTGTTTTCTGTCTGTGTTCTTGTTTTCATCTTGTCTAACCGCCATTATACGTTTGGGGGCTTCCTATTTCTTTGGGACTCTACTCCGGGGCAGTTAGCTTTCCTCTTTCCATCTTCAGGTGTAGCTAATCTCTCCGGCTGTGACGAGGCGTCTAGGGCACCGTAGGAACGTCCCACGGCTGCTTCTAGTTGTGCGGTTAGTTTAGGGGTCTGCAACCTATTAGATCCCAACCCTCTTGGTGTTTGGCTGCCTTTGCGGTTTTTGCTCCTGCCCTCATCAGCTACCAATTAATAACACAAGGGAGACACACAGCAGAGGTAAGGATACACTGTCAAAGGTCTGGGCTTACTTCATGACACCATCCCAGCATCCAGGCCCTGATGACTGGGTATGTTTCAGAAGGAGGGAAATATTTTTAAAGATAGTCAAGCAATACCTGACCGACAAAACTAGCTTACTCCCTAATTCCTCTGCGACCTTCAGGTATTGAGTCTCAAAGATGTACACCTGGCATGAGCTGCCCTTCTATGCCTTGGAGGTGTTGTGCTGCCCTGCCACTAACATCTTGTCTGAGCAGGTTTTTTAGTGCCACCAGGGATGTCAAAACAAACAGGCGCTCTCACCTGTCAACAGAAAGTACTGACAGACTCACTATGACAAAATGAAAAAAACTTAGATTATCCCAAATTTTCCAAATAACCAGATTATAGCAGCACATAAGGTATTTTTAATCTTCAATATTTAAATGAGGCCCATCAGTTGTTGCCTTTAAGAGTCTACGGATTACTGGGTGACCGTACTTATATTTTTTCCCTGGATTTCTACCTTGTGCCAAGCATTTATAAGTGTAGGAGTACAGCATGTACACTTTTAAAGTATTTGAATTAAGCCTGCAAGTGGTTGCCTTTCTTGGGTTTATGGAAGACCATCTATCCTTGTAATTTTTTCCTGGCTTTATACTTTGTGCACAGCCTTAATGAGTGCTGCAGTGTATCAACTATACCTTTAAAATATTTTATTGAGGCCCTACAGTTATTTTCTTGAAGAGTCTAAGGATGAAAATCTCACTCTCCTTATCATTTTCTCATGGTTTAGCACTGTGTTCTGGGCCTTTATGAGTATAGGAGCACATCAACTACACTATCTTAATATTTTAATTAGGCCCTCCAGTCTTTGCCTTCAAGGGTCTATGGATGAGCCTGCTTATAATTTTTGCCTGGCGTTGCACTGTGTGTAGAGCCTTTATATGTGTAGGAGTGCTAAAGCTATACTTTGTTCACAATATTTGAATGAGGTACTACAATTGGTGCCTTCAATGGTGTATGGATGACTCTGCTTGTAATTTTTTGGCAGGCTTTGCACTTATTGCATAGTTTCTGAGTCCAGGAGTTCCTCTTCCATCAGATGTTTGGCAGGTCTTCATAAATTACACTAAATTTCCAATTTTAAAAAAAAAAGTTTTAATTTTGGTTAACTTAATTATTTTTTAAAAATCTTTTTACATTTTTCCTTATATACAAGTCATTATACAGGAAACAATGTTTCTTAACATTTTTTTCCTGTAAACTCCAATTTCTCGTCAATTTTGAATGTTATATTGTCAGTCCTTAAAGTGGAGTAAAAGTGTGACATCATGGTTCTCAGCAATGATCTGGGAGTCAGTGATGCTTCCAGGGTTGTTCCCTAGGCTGTTCTCCTTCAATTCAGCAATTTTTCCATCCATTTCAATATTTTCAATGCTCCCCAGATCTCCTTCTAGGGTCTGCTAGAAAAATACTCGGATTTCCTATTGACTCCCATTATACTCGTTACTCAAAATGAGTATGAGAGCATTAAGAATTGCTCAGTTCAAGTAGCAAGCATCCAAGGATTTTAGTGTTCATCCATCTCTATTCAAGATGTGTTGCTCAAGCCATTTTGAAGAAGCATCAAGAATTGGGCAACATTGAATACCATAGTTATAGTAGTTGGCTAAAGAAACAGTGCAGCAGAAGAAAGACTTCATACTTACTGTACTTCCATTCTAAATCAAAAGATATCCATCAGTGCCATAAGCTCAGAAATAGCTGCAACCAGTGGAACCCAATTTTACACACCTACTGAATATAGAATATAGGAATTGGGGTACAGAAAAATGCCACCAGGTGATCTGGATTTATGAGTCAAATATAAAATAATTTGCTGTAACAAAAGGCAGTTTGCTGGCAAAAAAGGCTGCAGAGCAGTACAATAATGAGTTTCTGCATTGAATAGTGAAGCATGGTGAAGGTTCTTTGAAAGTTTTAGACTGAATTTCAGAAAGTTGAGTTGGAAACTTGGTAAGGGTTAAGGGTGTCCTTAATGTTGGGAAATAAAGGCCAATGTCAATAAGAACTATCTTCAGCATAAATTAGAACAAGGAGCCCTTGAATTGATGGGCACTGATTTTGAGATCATCCAGTCTGTCTGGGAGGGGTTAAAAGAAGAGACAAATGGACTTGTGAAAACCTTTATTTCAAGATGTTTGGAATAACCTTCCTGCCAATTTACTTCTTAAGGCCGGCGTCACACTTATGAGTGTGATGCGAGTAAGTCGCACGACTTTCTCGCATCATCACCAGGCATGGCCGACCGCTCTCGGACCCGAGTGTGCGGCTGCATAGAAATACATGCAGCCGCACACTCGGGTCCGAGAGCGGGCGGCCGTGCCGGGTGTTGATGCGAGAAAGTCGTGCGACTTACTCGCATCACACTCGCAAGTGTGACGCCGGCCTAACACTTTAATCCCCAAGGGTGGTTTGCACGTTAATGACAGGCTAATTTTTACAATTCAGACCTCTGTTCCTTTATGAGGTTATAACTCTGGAACGCTTCAACAGATCTTGGCTTTTCTGAGAAAGTTTTCTCGTGACATATTGTACTTCATGATAGTGGTAAAATTTCTTTGATGTAATTTGCATTTATTTATGAAAACAACGGAAATATGGCGAACATTTTGAAAATTTTGCAATTTTAAAATTTTTAATTTTTATTCCCTTAAAACAGAGAAATATGTCACACAAAATAGTTACTAAATAACAGTTCCCACATGTCTACTTTACATCAGCACAATTTTGGAAACAAAATTTTTTTGGGTTAGAAAGTAATAAGGGTTAAACGTTGACCAGCGATTTCTCATTTTTACAACACCACTTTTTTTAGGGACCATATCACATTTGAAGTCACTTTGAGGGGTCTATATGATAGAAAATACCCAAAAGTGACACCATTCTAAAATTGCACCCCTCAAGGTGCTCAAAACCACATTCAATAAGTTTATTAACCCTTCAGGTGCTTCACAGGAATTTTTGGAATGTTTATAAAAAATGAACATTAAACTTTTTTTCATTAAATATTTAACTCAGATCCATTTTTTTTATTTTACCAAGGGTAACAGGAGAAATTAGACCACAAAAGTTGTTGTGCAATTTGTCCTGAGTATGCTGATACCCCATATGCTGGGAGGAACCACTGTTTGGGTGCACGGCAGAGCTCGGAAGGGAAGGAGAGCCATTTGACTTTTCAAAAATTGGCTGGAACTGAGACCATGTTGCATTTGAAGAGACCCTGATGCTCCTAAACAGTGAAAAGCCCCACAAGTGACACCATTTTTGAAAGTAGACCCCCTAAGAAACTTATCTAGATGTGTAGTGAGCACATTGAACCCCCAAGTGCTTCACAGAAGTTTATGACGTAGAGCCGTAAAATTAAAAAATCATAATTTTTCCACAAAAATAATCTTTTTGCCACCAATTTTTTATTTTCCCAAGAATAACAGAAGAAATTGGACCCCAAAGGTTGTTTTTCCTGATTATGCTGATTCCCTATATGTGGGGTTAAACCACTTTTTGGCTGCATGGCAGAACTTGGAAGGGAAGGAGCGCCGTTTGATTTTTTTCAACGCAGAATTGGCTGGACGCCATGTCGCGTTTGGAGGGCCCCTGATGTGCCTAAACAGTGGAAAATCCCCAACAAATGACAACATTTTGGAAACTAGACCCCTCAAGGAACTTATCTAGATTTGTGGTGAGCACTTTGAACCCCCAAGGACTTCACAGAACTTCACAGAAGTTTATAACATAAAGCCATAAAATTCAAAAATCTTATTTTTTCAACAAAAAATGATCTTTTCACCCCTAATTTTTACTTTCCCAAGGGTAACAAGAGTTATTGTGCAATTTGTCCAGAGTACGCTGATACCCCATATGTGGGGTAAACCACTGTTTGAGCGCATGGCAGAGCACTAAGGGGAAGGAGCGCCGTTTGACTTTTTCAGCACAAAATTGGCTGGAATTGAGATTGGACACCATGTCGCTTTTGGAGAGCCCATGATGTCCCTGAACATTTGAAACCCCCACAAGTGTCCCCATTTTGGAAACTAAACCTCCCAAGGAACTTTTCTAGATGTATGGTGAGAACTTTGAACCCCCAGGTGTTTCACCATAGTTTATAACGCCCAAGCGTGAAAATAAAAAAATCATATTTTTACCACAAACATGATTTTTACACCACAATTTTTTTTACCCAAGGGTAACTGGAGAAATTGGACCTCAAAAGTTGTTGTCCAATTTGTCCTGAGTACGCTTATACCCAATATGTGGGAGAAAAGTACTGTATGGGCACACGTAGGGGCTCGGAAGGGAAGTAGTGACATTTTGGAATGCGGACTTTGATGGAATGGTCTGCCGGCATTATGTCGCATTTGGAGAGCCCCTGATGTGCCTAAACAGTGGAAACCACCACAAGTGACCCCATTTTATAAACTAGACCTCCAAGGAACATATCTAGATGTGTGGGGAGAACTTTTAACCCCCAAGTGGTTCACAGAAGTTGATAACGTAGAGCCACTCAAAAAATCATATTTTTTCCACAAAAATTATATTTTTAAGACTAGTGTTGAGCGATACTGCCCGATATCCAGAAATATCGGATCGGCTTGGATCGGCCTGATACTCAAAAAGTATCGGGTATCGCCGATCCGATACCGGAAACCCAATGCAAGTCAAAGGGATAGAAATATCGGAACTAAAAAAAACTCTTTATTTACTTGTAAACACTAGATATACACACATACATATATATATATATATATATATATATATACATATACATGTCATTGTGACATATATATATATACATTTAATTATAGTTCATACACTTCTACATAGTAAAATAGCCTCTGATTCAATTGCCGGGCAATGCCGGCTTTTCTGAAATTACAAAAGCACCCGACATGAAATGACACATGGTTTACATAGAGTTAACCATGTCTTTTCATGTAGTTTGATATATGGTTTTCACTAATAATTACATGAGTGTATGTGTGCAAAATTTGACACATGTAGTGGTTAATTAAAGGTGTAAATATGTTGTAAAAAAAAGGATTTTTTTGCTACGAATTTACACCTTTAATTAACCCCTACATGTGTCAAATTTTGCACACATACACTCATGTAATTGTTAGTGAAAACCATATATCAAACTACATGAAATGACATGGTTAACTCTATGGAAACCATGTGTCATTTCATGTCGGGTTCTGTATTTTCACAAAAGCCGCCAATTGAATTAGCGGCTATTATACTATGTAGAAGTGTATGTACTATAAATATAAAAATATATATGTGTCACAAATTCAATGACATGTATATATATATATGAGGTGTAAAATTGTTGAAAAAAAATGCGTGGGCTCCCGCCCTATTTTCTCAACCAGACAGACAAAGCCAGCGAGTGGGGGCAGATAATAATAGCCCAGAGAGGGACCATTAATTTTGGCCCCCACCTGGCTACTAACATCTGCCCCCAGACACCCAGAAAAGGCAAATCTATAATTAGATTCGCCCTTTCTGGCACTTTGCCCGTCTATTCCCATTGCCCTGTAGTGGTGGCGAATGGGTTAATAAGGGGTTAAAGCCACCTTGCTATTGAAAATTGACTTTAGCCAGGTTAATAATTGAGAGCTGTCAATTAGACAACTATCAATTATTAATCCTATTGTATGAAATAAAAATAAAACACACACTTTAATTAAAAATAATTTTAATGAAATAAACACACAGTTTTTGACCATATTTTATTTTACTGCCATTTCTTGCGAAGTCCTTGTTCACCTGTAATAAAAATAAAATAATAAAGCAACATTATTCTTACCTATCCGATGTTCAGTCAGGTCCCCCAATGTAATCCTTCTGAAAGGGTTAAATGTTTACTGCAGAGACCGCAGCTAATGCTGACAGTCTCACAGTAAACCCCCGACTGAATCACCTCCTCTCCTGGCTCACAGGAGAGAAAGTGGTTAGCATAATTGATTGCTTCCCACTTTCACTTCAGGTCTGCCAGAGACACCCACAGCATCAGTGACGTCAGAGGGAATCCCGGCTGACCTGAAGTGAACTGATTAACAAAAATAGGGGATCCCCTAAAAAAAAATGGCATGGGGTCCCCCCTATTTTTGTTAACCAGCCTGATAAAGCAGACTACTGAGGCCTGGTTTTTCAGGCTGGTAAGGAGCCAATATCCATGGACCTTGCAAGCCTGATAATACCAGGCCACAGCAGTCTGCTTATCTTGGCTGGTTAACAAAAATAGGGGATCCTCTCGAAAAAAAATGGTGTGGGGTCCCCCCTATTTTTGTTAACCAGCCAGATGAAGCAGACTGCTGAGGCTTGGTTTTTCAGGCTGGTAAGGATCCAATATCCATGAACCTTGCAAGCCTGATAATACCAGGCCACAGCAGTCTGCTTAGCTTGGCTGGTTAACAAAAATAGGGGATTCCCTCGAAAAAAAAATGGCGTGGGGGTCCCCCTATTTTTGTTAACCAGCCAAGTAAAAAACAGACTGCTGCGGCCTGGTATTAAAAGACTGTCAAGGCCCATGGATTTTGGCCCTCAACAGCCTGATAATACCAGGCTACAGCAGCCCCACATTTGGCGCATCAAAAGATGTGCCAATTGTGTCACTTTACCCGGCTCTTCCCACTTGCCCTGTAGCGGTGGAAAGCGGGGTAATAAGGGGTTAATGTCACCTTTGATTGCTCGGTGACAATAAGCCCGGTTAATAATGGAGAGGTGTCAATAAGACACCGATCCATTATTAATCATAGTTTGTAAATTTTTTAAAAAATACACAGCCAGAATAAAGTCTTTTAATGAAATAAAACACCACACAGTTTTTATTATTTTTATTGCACTCTCATTCCTGCGACGCCATCGTTCTCCTGTAAAAAAACAAAAATAACAAACCAGCACAAATACTCCCTGTCCGACGCAGTCCAAAATAACGAGTGTCCCACGACGAGTCCAGCTCTGCTACATCTGGATGCCAGGCTGAGCCTGACATCCACAAAGAGCAGAGCTGCTTACCAGAGCTGCTTCCCCGGCGGTGATGTAATCCGGACTGGTTTACGGCCAGCTGTCGCGAGAGTATTACCCAGTACCCGGCAGCTCGTGCAGATATCGCGAGAGGCTGCATGTGACCGCCAGAGAGAAGGTAATGGCCGGCCTGGATGGAGGGATGGACGTGACCGCCGGGGATCTTCTGCCAGGTAAGTGCTGCTGACTCCTGACAGACCCGACCAACACTGCCAGTGACAGTTTCGGGAAGTTCCTGTGTCACTTACTTCGTTCTGTGACACAGGAACGCCCATAGACTTTGTCGGAAAACTCAGATTCCGGTATCCTATATGACAAAAATATCGGAACTCAGAATCGGAATTCCGATACAGCAAATATCGGCCGATATCCGATATTTGCAGTATCAGAATGCTCAACACTATTCACGACCAATTTTTTATTTTCCCAACAGTAAGAGAAGAAATTGGACCCCAAGAGTTATTGTCCTGAGTACGCTGAAACCGCATATGTGGGGGCAAACCACTGCTTGGGCGCATGGCAGAGCTCGGAAGGCAAGGAGCACTGTTTGACTTTTTCAATGCAGAATTGGCTGGAATTGAGATCAGACGCCATGTCACGTTTGGAGAGCCCCTGATGTGCCTAAACAGTGGAAATCCCCAATTATAACTCGAACCCTAACCCCAACACACCTCTAACCCTAATCCCAACCCTAACCCTAACACTCCCCTAACCCTAATCCTAACCCTAATCCTAACCCTAATCCTAACCCTAATCCTAACCCTAACCCTATCGGGAAAATGGAAATAATTTTTTTTTTATTTTATTATTTTTCCCTAACTAAGGGGGTGATAAAGGGAGGTTTGATTTATTATTTATAGCGGGTTTTTATGTTTGGCTGCTATCACACGCTAAAAGATGCTTTTTATTGCAAAAAATAGTTTTTGTATCACCACATTTTGAGAGCTATAATTTTTCCATATTTTGGCCCACAGAGTCATGTGAGGTCTTATTTTTTGTGGCACAAGTTGACGTTTTATTGGTACCATTTTTGTGCACATGACATTTTTTGATCGCTTTTTATTATGATTTTTGGGAGGCAGAATGAACAAAAACCAGCAATTCATGATTTTATTTTGGTGGGGCATTTATACAGTTTTGCGTGTGGTAAAATTGATAAAGTAGTTTTATTCTTCGGGTTAGTACAATTACAGCGATACCTGATTTGTATCTTTTTTTATGTTTTGGGGCTTTTATACAATAAAAACTATTTTACATAAAAAATAATTATTTTTGCATCGCTTTATTCTGCAAGCTATAACTTTTTTATTTTTTCGCTGATGATGCTGTATGGCAGCTCGTTTTTTACGGGACAAGATGATGTTTTTAGCGGTACCATGTTAATTTATATCTGTATTTTTGATCGAGTGTTATTCCATTTTTTGTTCTGCGGTATGATGATAAAGCATTGTTTTTTTGCCTTTTTTTAAGGCGTTCACTAAAGGGGTTGACTAGTGGGACAGTTTTATAGGGCATGTCGTTACGGACGTGGCGATACTAAATATGTGTACTTTTATGTTTTTTTTATTTACATAATAATAATGTTTTTATTGGGGAAATATTTTATTTAATTTATTTATTTAGGGATTTTTTTTTAAATATTTTTACACATGTTTATTTATTTTATTTACATTTTTACATTGTCCCAGTGTGGGATATCACTGTATAGTGTCATATCGGTGATCTGACAGTTTGCAGAGCACTGTGTCTGATCAGCAATCTGACAGGCACTACAGGAGGTTTGCTGGTGCCTGCTCTCTATTGGAATTTATTGGGTCCGGGGGCCTGCAGGGAGGAGGCCCTTGGAACAATACGATCACATCCCATTGTTCTGAGGGTCTCAGGGAAGCACGCAGGGAGCCCCCTCCCTGCGCGATGCTTCCATATGCCACCGGAACGCTACGATCATGTTTGATCACAGTGTGCCGGGGGTTAAAGTACAGAGAGAGGTCCATGACCACTCCTAGCACTTAGTGCCGGGTGTCAGCTGTGAGAATCAGCTGACACCCGGCTGTGATCAGCGGCACTTCCCCCGTGAGAGCGGCTGATCGCATATGATGTACTATTCCATCTATGGGAATTAAGTCCCAGGGCACATGGACAGAATAGTACATCTGATGTCATAAAGGAGTTAATATGTGTGCAAGTGTACCTAGAAGAATTGATGCTGTTTTGAATGCAAATGATGGTCAGGCCAAATATTTATATGATTTAGATTTCTCTTTCATTCATTCACTTTGCATTTTGCTAATTGACAAAGATAAACTATTAGCGTGCGTGTGTAGCCCATTCACTATCTCCATCCCTCACTACCTCAAGTTGGCTGGACCATCATTGTAAATACACCATTGTATATACACACCTGTACTTTGTATTCCCCCACCTCAATGTACAGTTAGGTCCATAAATATTTGGACAGAGACAACATTTATCTAATTTTGGTTCTAGACATTACCACAATGAATTTGAAACAAAACAAATCAGATGCAGTTGAAGTTCAGACTTTCAGCTTTCATTTGAGGGTATCCACATTAAAATTGGATGAAGGGTTTAGGAGTTTCAGCTCCTTAACATGTGCCACCCTGTTTTTAAAGGGACCAAAAGTAATTGGACAATTGACTCCAAGGCTATTTCATGGACAGGTGTGGGCAATCCCTTCATTATATCATTCTCAATTAAGCAGATAAAAGGGCTGGTGTTGATTTGAGGTGTGGTGTTTGCATTTGGAAGGTTTAGCTGTGAAGGAAACATGCGGTCAAAGGAGCTCTCCATGCAGGTGAAACAAGCTATCCTTAAGCTGCAAAAAACAGAAAAAACCCATCCGAGAAATTGCTACAACTTTAGGAGTGGCAAAATCTACAGTTTTGTACATTCTGAGAAAGAAAGAAAGCACTGGTGATCTCATCAATGCAAAAAGACCTGGGCGCCCACGAAAGACAACAGTGGTGGATGATCGCAGAATACTCTCCATGGTGAAGAGAAACCCCTTCACAACAGCCAACCAAGTGAACAACACTCTCCAGGAGGTAGGCGTATCAATATCCAAATCTACCATAAAGAGAAGACTGCATGAAATTAAATACAGAGGGTTCACTGCACGGTGCAATCCACTCATAAGAATCAAGAATAAAAAGGCTAGGCTGGACTTTGCTAAAAAACATCTAAAAAAGCCAGCACAGTTCTGGAAGAACATTCTTTGGACAGATGAAACCAAGATCAACCTCTACTAGAATGATGGAAAGAGAAAAGTATGGCGAAGGCGTGGTACAGCTCATGATCCAAAGCATACCACATCATCTGTAAAACATGGCGGAAGCAGTGTGATGGCTTGGGCATGCATGGCTGCCAGTGGCACTGGGTCACTAGTGTTTATTGATGATGTGACACAGGACAGAAACAGCCGAATGAATTCTGAGGTATTCAGAGCCATACTGTGTGCTCAGATCCAGCCAAATGCAGCCAAACTGATTGGTCGTCGTTTCATACTACAGATGGACAATGACCCAAAACATAAAGCCAAAGCAACCCAGGAGTTTATTAAAGCAAAGAAGTGGAATATTCTTGAATGGCCAAGTCAGTCACCTGATCTCAACCCAATTGAACATGCATTTCACTTGTTAAAGACTAAACTTCAGACAGAAAGGCCCACAAACAAACAACAACTGAAAACCACCACGGTGAAGGCATGGCAGAGCATCAAAAAGAAGGAAACACAGTGTCTGGTGATGTCCATGAGTTCAAGACTTCAGGCAGTCATTGCTAACAAAGGGTTTTCAACCAAGTACTAGAAATGAACATTTTATTTACAATTATTTAATCTGTCCAATTACTTTTGGTCCCTTTAAAAACAGGGTGGCACATGTTAAGGAGCTGAAACTCCTAAACCCTTCATCCAATTTTAATGTGGATACCCTCAAATGAAAGCTGAAAGTCTGAACTTCAACTGCATCTGATTTGTTTTGTTTCAAATTCATTGTGGTAATGTCTAGAACCAAAATTAGATAAATGTTGTCTCTGTCCAAATATTTATGGACCTAACTGTAGATTGTAAGCTCTCACGAGCAGGGTCGTCTTATTTTGCTTTAATAATTGTATTGTTAACGTTGTTACTTATGACTTGCATTTTGAAACTGTTAAAATGTAAAGCGCTGCGGAATATGTTGGCGCTATATAATTAAAGATTATTATTATTAACACTTCTCTTTTTGAAAGCATTTTAACTCAGCAGAATTTTTATCACATCTGCCTAAACTTTGATAGTAATGTCATTCTAGTGCCATCTCAACAATTTTGTGAAGTAAATTAGTATATTGAATTGTTTTTTAATTATTTCGATTTTCTTCTTAGTAGGAAATAGGATGTTAGAAGCCATAAAAAATCATTCAATTTGCTTAAATACCCACATAACATAGGCTGTAACTTATTTTTGTCTTCTGATGATGCAGGTTAAACTAGCCCTAATTCAGAAGTTTAGTTTTCAGAAAATGTAATTTAACCCCTTCACCCCCAAGGGTGGTTTGCACGTTAATGACCGGGCCAATTTTCACAATTCTGACCACTGTCTCTTTATGAGGTTTGTGAGACAGTGAGAGTATGTGTGTTGAATGGGGTGTACATTTCACCTAGATACTTTGCTGACTGGTATAAGGGAAATGTATGACTTTGTAAACCTAGTGGTAGAGAAAGGTCACTACACCTTACATTCAGTACACACTTGCAGCTCAGGCCTGAAACCACTCAGCTGTTAATTAGGAGACCAGAAGTAGGTGTCTGCGAACACAGACAGAGAGCTCGCTTAGTCTGGACAAGGAGTCCAGGCACAAGAAGGAGTCTCCAGGAGTATGAGCTGTCTCAGTCTGGGTGCTCGATGTACCCCGGACACAGGAGTAGTCTCTGTTAGAATCCATGCGGATAGCTGCTGAATAGGAGGGGAGCTCTCTCAAGTCTGGACGTTGGATATGCCTTTAGACACAAAGAGGAGCCTCTGCGAACCTCCATGCTGGTAAATGCTGAACATATGTGTTGTTTTGGCCCAGGCTGTTAGAGTCTGGTCCCGGATAGATAGGGAAATCTATCTAAGTGTAGTAAGTGGCTGGACAAGCCCAGGTCTTATGTTTATGATTTGGTTTTGATTATGTTCTGTTTGCTGTGGACTTTAATAAAACTGGTTGCGGCCAGTTTTTACCAGAACTGCTGTCTGTGAATGAACTGTTTCCGTGCCACTCCGTCTACCCGGACGGCGATCCCAGAGCTATATCCCCTGAAAAGCTTACAATTGGTGCTAGAATGTGCGTGCAGCACAGTGGCGAGAGACAGCAATAAAAGGTGAAGTCTGTTGAAGCAGCAGCAGAGAAAAAAAAGTGTGTCAGCAAGAGAAACGTCTGTTGGAGCAGTCTTAAAGAGACAGTAGCCCTAATAGAGTTTGCAAAAGAAAAAAAAAGTGTGTCTGCACAGCAAAGCTGAACTTGTTGTGGAAAAGACTGTGGAGTGTGCAGCAGCAAAGGAAAAGTCTGTTGGAGCAGTCTTAAAGAGACAGTGGCCCTAATGGAGTTTGCAGAGAAAAAAAAAAAGTGTCTGCACAGCAGAGCTGAATTTTCTGTGGAAAAGACTGTGGAGTGTGTATGTCTTGAGTGAAGACTGCCGTTGTTAAGACAGAGAAGTCTGACAGTATGGATGACAGCCTGGAGAAGCTGATTAAACAAATGGCGCAAGTTAATGTGCAACATAAGACTGCCGTTGTTGAGACAGAGAAGTCTGACAGCATGGATGACAGTTTGGAGGAGCTTGTTAAGAAACACCTGCAGAGCATGCAGCAGGCTCAGCAGAGCTGGCAGCAGCAGCAGCAGGAGTTTAACCGATTGCTGAGGGAGCAGATTGCAGCTCTCAGCACCTCGTCCCCGAGTAATGTTGTAAAGGCACCTGCGTTGCCTGCAGTAAAGAAGCTGTTGGAGCCTGACGTCGGCCGTCGGGTCGGCATGGTTGAAGAGGTGATAGTGAACCGCTACACCCGAGCATGTCCTCCTGAGGTACAGCCAGAGGTCAGACAAGGAGACCACCAGGACGCCAATCGTCTGGTCAGCCTGATGGAGAAGGCCTTCGCCAGCAAAGACTGTCTCCGTGACCAGCCGTCTGAGAGGTCGTCACTTCAGAGTTCCCGGACGCTGAACTCTCGCGGTAAGAGCGTTCCAGCTGTTGGGGACATGGGGTATGCTGATAAGCGGGTTCAGGCCCGAGGGGACATGTGGGTGGAAAAGTGTGATGGACCATGTTGGAGATGTCGTGAAATTGCAGCCAACTGTCCAATAGAGGGGGAGCCTATGTATTGTGATGTTGGCAGATCCCTCTCTCTCTATGCAGAACCTGTGTGTGTGTCCACCTCAGCCGAAGAGAATGGACCACAGGTGTCCCGGTGGTTGTAAATGACTGCCCGGCACAGGCCCTCTTGGACTCAGAGAGTCCAGTGACTTCCGTATGTGACAGCCTGATTGATAGGGACTTCATCCCTGATAAGCACCTGAGTATGGTGTGCATCCATGGAGACACCAAAGTCTACACAGAGACTGCCGTGGACTTGGTCCCCAAACTCGGGGAGGTTTCATATGAAGTGGGGTAGTGAAGAACCTGGTGCAACCCGTTATATTGGGTAATGACTTTCCCCGATCTAAGGATCTCTGGGGGAAAAATGTTTCTGATGGACAGAGTGATGAAGCTCCTACTGAGGGTGCGCAGTCCTGAGGGGCGGAACACAATGCTAGTGGGCCGTTAAACTTATGTGATGATGATAATGATAATGATGATCATGATAGTGATGATGATACTGATCATAATCATGATAATGATAATGATGATGATGATGACTGTGATAGAGATGAAATTCCTTTGCAGGTGATGGTGGGAGACGAGGATGGTGGTTCTCGGGAACCGAGTGTCCCTGACTTACCTGTGTCCTGTGACAATTTTGAGAGTGAACAATGGCGAGACCCCACTCTTAAAACGGCACAGGAAAATATAATTGTTCTAAATGAGGTTTCCCAAGAGCCTGGCTCTGAGGAGAGGTTTCCTCATGTTGCCATAAACATTCACCTGTTGTATAGGGACACTGAAGTCCAGGAGAGGTCGTGAGCCAGCTCCTAGTACCTGAGCTATATGGAAGTATAGTGCTGGGGTTGTCACATAGTCACATACTTGAGGGACCACCTGACGGAAACCAGGGACCAGGTGGTGAAGTTAATGTTGTGGATGACATGTTAACTAAGGTTCCAGATCAAGATGTGAATGAGAATGAATTGTATAACCCTGACAGTGAGCAGGATGTGAATGAAAATGAAGTGTATAACCCTGAAAGTGAGCAGGATGTGAATGAGAATGAATTGTATAACCCTGACAGTGAGCAGGATGTGAATGAAAATGAAGTGTATAACCCTGAAAGTGAGCCAGATGTGGCTGAGAAAAAGGGGTCAGACAGGGATAGTGGTAGTGATAGTGAATCATCTGATGACAATCAAGCAACCAGTGCAAATGAGGAAGGCATGGTAGCAGAGGAGGTTGAGAGTCCTGAGAAGAAAGCTGATGCTGACCTTACAGCCGGACAGAAGATGGCATCTGAAGATGTTTTACAGTTGGCCGGTTCCCTGGCGAAGACTAGGGTGAAAGGAGGAGAGCTGAGCTTTAAAGGCAGGACTCTGAAACTGAACACAGCACAAGTGGATGCTGTTGAAGATGAGAAGTTATCAATGTATGGTATGGAGCTGCATCATGCCCAGGACTCTGAAGGTAATGCTGCAGAGGTGGAAAAAGCCATGGAAGTGGTGGTCACCAAGCCAGATGCCTCATCAGAAGCTGAGGTCTCAAGTGAAGCTGTGAGGAACAAGACTGAAGATATGGGGACTGACTCTGTCCAGGAATCTGTTTCTGCCGAAGACAGCGGCGTGGACGGGTTACGGTCCGGATCAGTAGCTGCAACTCGTGAAGCTCAGGCTGGAAGTTCGGCGCCCGGAGCCCCAGCAGTGTTCCCGAGTGACACCAAGGATCTGGATAAATCACAAGATGAGATTTTGAGACATCAGGCTGGCATTGGTGAGCTCAAGCGCACTTTCATGGAGTCTACATCGGAGCCACGTCCCAACAAATGGGAAAAGCGGTGTGTCACTCCGTTGCCGCTGCAGACACACGGGAGCTCAGATGGGATGCAGAACGTGTGGAAGAGAAGAATCCGGCGGGTTCTGAGTATACAGATGCAGCTATCAAGGAGAACTTGAAAGCTGGAATGAATGGAGATATTGGAGACCATAATGATGTGACTGAAGAGGTAGAATGTAAGACTGACGGTAGGGCTTCTGAGCATGTTCTACCAAAAGAGCCTGAAGAAGAGGCCGAAGACATAAAAGACGTCCAACAGGTACCAGATGAATTGATGACTTCTCAGAAAAAACTCCAAACTGTGATGAAGGAGTGTGATGAAAGCCATGAGCATCTTCGTGAGAAGGTCAATGAAGTAAAAGGAAGGATACAGGGAATCTCTTCGTTGCAAGAGCAAATGCTGCTCAATAAGTCTAAGGCTATATATAAGAATGCTGTTGTCACGGTAGAACATTACAATTCAGCTGGAGACTTAGCGGATGAATTATGTGTACTGCAAAAGAAAAACGATCAGCTCCTTCTACAGTCCCAATCATTTGAACAGTGTAGCTTAAAATGGTCAGAGACCATGGCAGAGGAGCTTAAGGTCTGTGAAATAGACTTTATGAGTCAACCGATATTCAAGAAAATAGATGTGCTAAAGAGGGTTCAAGGGGAACTAGAGAAAAGTGAAAAACCCCCTATACCTTCTGTGATAGTTGGTGACAAATGGTCAGTGCACCAAGGACAGGAGGTACGTGAGTTTCTGAGGAAGAGTCAGCAGAAGTGTTCTGATGTGCCGGGTCGTACTTCTCTGGCCAGGCACTATATCGAAACTGAGCCCGGCCCTAAGGTCAAGATGAAACCGTGCAGGATACCCGAGGTCCGCAGAGAGCATAGGCCTGGGAGGGTACAGGGTAGTGCGGTTGCTTCAGATGAAGAGAAAGCTGATGTTGGCTATGGCTCAGGTGAAGATACAGATGACAGTAGTGAAGATGAAGCTGATGAGGGCCATGACTGGTCCAGAGTTCACTGTCTCTTTTGGATTGTTGACCAGCCCTCCGGTCTGGATGACCAGCCCTCCGGTCTGGAGAAGAGGGGGGGATATGTGAGACAGTGAGAGTATGTGTGTTGAATGGGGTGTATATTTCACCTAGATACTTTGCTGACTGGTATAAGGGAAATGTATGGCTTTGTAAACCTAGTGGTAGAGAAAGGTCACTACACCTTACATTCAGTACACACTTGCAGCTCAGGCCTGAAACCACTCAGCTGTTAATTAGGAGACCAGAAGTAGGTGTCTGCGAACACAGACAGAGAGCTCGCTTAGTCTGGACAAGGAGTCCAGGCACAAGAAGGAGTCTCCAGGAGTATGAGCTGTCTCAGTCTGGGTGCTCGATGTACCCCGGACACAGGAGTAGTCTCTGTTAGAATCCATGCGGATAGCTGCTGAATAGGAGGGGAGCTCTCTCAAGTCTGGACGTTGGATATGCCTTTAGACACAAAGAGGAGCCTCTGCGAACCTCCATGCTGGTAAATGCTGAACATATGTGTTGTTTTGGCCCAGGCTGTTAGAGTCTGGTCCCGGATAGATAGGGAAATCTATCTAAGTGTAGTAAGTGGCTGGACAAGCCCAGGTCTTATGTTTATGATTTGGTTTTGATTATGTTCTGTTTGCTGTGGACTTTAATAAAACTGGTTGCGGCCAGTTTTTACCAGAACTGCTGTCTGTGAATGAACTGTTTCCGTGCCACTCCGTCTACCCGGACGGCGATCCCAGAGCTATATCCCCTGAAAAGCTTACAGGTTATAACTCTGGAACGCTTGAACGGATCTTCGTGATTCTGAGATTGTTTTCTCGTGACATATTGTACTTCACGTTAGTGGTAAAATTTCTTCGATATACCTTGCGTTTATTTTTGAAAAAAACGCAAATATGGAAAAAATTTTGAAAATTTTGCAATTTTCAAACTTTGAATTTTTTTTTCCTTAAAACAGAGAAATATGTCACACAAAATAGTTAAGAAATAACATTTCCCACATGTCTACTTTACATCAGCACAATTTTGGAACCAAAATTTTTTTTGTTAGGAAATTATAAGGGTTAAAATTGACCAGTGATTTCTCATTTTTACAACAAAATTTACAAAGCCATTTTTTTAGGGACCACCTCACATTTGAAGTCACTTTCATTGGTCTATATAGCAGAAAATACCCAAAAGTGACACCATTCTAAAAACTGCACCCCTCAAGGTACTCAAAACCACATTCAAGAAGTTTAATAACCCTTCAGGTGCTTCACAGGAGCTGAAGCAACGTGGAAGGAAAAAATTAATATTTAACTTTTTAGCCACAAAAATGATCTTTTACAAACTTTTTTTTATTTTCATAAGGGTAAAAGGAGAAAATTGGCAGATAAAGTTGTTTTGCAATTTCTCCTGAGTACGCCAATACCCCATATGTGGGGGAAAACC
>JARQOD010000004.1:297768560-297812676 GCA_033576555.1 Oophaga sylvatica | reverse complement strand
AAAAAAAGACAAAGCAAGAAAAAAGTATTTTAATGAAATAAAAGAGACAACACAGTTTTCATTTTTTTTATTACTCTCTCATTCCTGCGACGCCATCGATCTCCTGTAAAAAAAGAAAAAAAACAAACCAACAGTATACCACCTGTCCGACGCAGTCCATAATGACAGTCCCACGACGATCCAACTCTGCTACATCGCAATGACAGGCAGAGCCTGTCATCGCGACGCAGCACAGCTGATTACCTGCTTCCCCGGCGGTGACGTCATCGGACTGACTGCTTTACGGCCGGGATTACCCAGCAGTCACTGCAGTTATCGCGAGAAACTGCATGTGACCGCCGGGGAAAGAAGATTGCGGCCATGAAGCAGTCCAGCCCGTGACCGCCGGAGATCTTCTGCCAGGTAAGTGCCGCTGACTCCTGACAGACCCGACCGACGGACACTGACAGTGACAGTGACAATCCCGATTCCGGTATCCGATAAGACGAAAATATCGGAACTCGGAATCGGAATTCCGATACAGCTAATATCGGCCGATACCCGATATTTGCAGTATCGGAATGCTCAACCCTAGTCATGAAAATACAGAAAAATTTTTAAATGAGAAGGTGTGTCCAAACTTTTGGTTTGTACTGTACTACGAATAATATAATACACCGCACACTTAGTTGAATATGATGCAAGGGGGAAAACTATTATTTATTTATATACAGATAGGTAGTTTAGGCAAGGCAATATATGACAAGCGATTAAATTTTTAACGTTTCGGCTCAACCGGAGCCTTTATCAAAAAAGTCGCTGAAAAATAAAGAGAAAACAAATAAATAGCAAATATATAATCACAATGAAATAATAAAGCAAATGAGACAATGAAGGTAAATATACAAAAATCATCCAGTGGTCAGATATTATATACAAAATAGTCACACAGAGAAAAGATATACAGTTTGGCCCATATCAAACATGCAAGGAAAAGATAAATATATACACTTGTTCTGGCGGCAAAGGAGCTTCGGAATATGCGGAGTTACCTTGAGGTCCAGTGCCAATGAATATAAAGAGAAGGTGCAAAAACCAACAGGGTGTCAGAGTAAGGCTGTAGGAAATAATGAGAAGGTATTAAGTCTATTGAACACAAGAGAGGAAGACTGAGGGTGAAAAGGTGAATTACCTAATTAGTAGCAGCTGTTCACAGGGAATCGTAAACATGTCACATAATGCAGCTAACAGTCTGTAGGAAGAAAGGAGACTCCTATGTCTATCTCAGTGATGGGTCTCATGAAGTAAAAGGGCTGCAGTGGGAGGTATAGATTACCTGAGAGGAGATATTTAGAAGCAGCGCTCCCGCGCCGAGCTTGTGATGTATGTGCTGCCCTGTATGAAGTCTGGGTGTAAATACCATGCTAGAGCCGTCAGACCGGAAGTGAGGGTCTGGGGGCGGAGATGACATCACGTAACTGAGTGTGCTTACTGCGCAGATGCCATTCCTTGCTGGAGGAATAGGTGTCATGGAAACAGGACGCTGTTGATAGGAAGCGTCTGTCTGAGAGTGTTAACTGCGTGAGCGCCATACCTTAGGAACTATAATAAGAGTATAGGATGCTGTTAGTAGAAACTAGTTCTATGATTGTATAGTGAGCGCAGGTGACCTGGATAACTAACAGGCACTACAATGTTAGGTGTGAACATTAAAGAAAAAACTGGCTGGCTGACAGAGTAAAATAAAATTAAAAATAAAAATAAAATTAGGGAAGAGTTAATACTATATACACACTATTATATACATGAATATGATTGAAGTATAGAGGCAAAGGCCAGGGGGTGGGTAGCAAAACTCACCCAAGGCAATCAAGTATTAGCGAGTCTGAAAATCAACAGAAAAAAATATTAGAATGACATATCATGATGACCAATCTATCTCCCTATTTAGACCCTTGGGAGCTAAAGTATCGAGTTTGAAAATCCAGTGGGTCTCACGGATTTAAGTAATCTTGAATGGTCCCCGCCCCTTCGAGGACGGGGGACATGTTCAACCACTTGGTATTTAAGCTGGGCCACTGAATGTCTCATTCTGGCAAACTGGTCAGGTAAAGGGAGCCATGTCTTTCCACATCTAATGGTGGACTTGTGGCTGGCTATACGATCTTTGATGTGTTGAGCAACCCGCATGGACATTTAACCACATAAATTACAAAATTAGAGTTGCATGTAAAAAAAACCTCGTATAGGGTAGGATTTGCCCGTTCGGGGGTGAGTGATGTTGTCCGATCTGATAATGTTTGAGCAGGAGGCGCAATTCAGACAGGGAAAGGTACCATTGCGTCTCGGTGCTAGAAGTCTCTGAGTGGTGGTAGGATGTGCACTGCCTATGTCTGCCCTAATGAGTTTGTCCTTAATGTTAGGTGGTCGTTTGGTACAGATCAGAGTTGGTACATTGAAAGGACCAATATCAGGGTAGGCTCTAGCCAGGAGGGACCAATGTTTCTTAATGATGGTATAAACCTTTGGCATGAGAGGATGGAATGTATGCACAAAGGGAATCCTTTCTTTGGCATGTGTCTGTGGTAATGAGGATGGAGGTGCAAGAGCTCTGGTTCTCTCATTTTCAAGTAGTGTAGAGGGATAGCCCCTTTCACGAAACTTGAGGGACATAGTGTCCAGTCTGTTAGACAGAATGTTGGAGTCTGAAACAATACGCGTGACTCTGTTAAATTGAGAACGGGGTAAACTATCGCGGGTAGTTTTGGGATGACAGCTCTTGTAGTGTAACAGACTGTTACAATCTGTGGGTTTAGAGTAAATGTCCGTGGAAAGTATCCCATTGGTGTCTTTCAAAACCTTAGTATCCAAAAAGGAAACAGATTCAGTATTGCAGTGCATTGTGAATTGTAATTCCGGAAGGACGGAATTAAGGTAAGTATGAAAGGTCTGTAGACAGCTGGAGGTACTTGTCCAGATGAAGAAGATGTCATCTATAAATCGGTGATAGGCTGTAACGTGTCGTATGAATAGATCATGGTTATACACATGAGAAATCTCAAAATAATTCATAAATGCGTTTGCATAAGCGGGCGCTACGTTCGAGCCCATTGCTGTACCACACTTCTGGACAAAGAATTTGTCTTCGTATAGAAAATAGTTTTCGTATAATACCAACCCGAGGAGATCTATGCAGAATTGGGTGGAGTCAGTAGACATATCAGATGAATTGAGTAGATACCTTGTGGCTTCAATTCCACTGGTGTGTTTAATGGAGGTATACAGACTAGTGACATCCATAGTGACCAAAATACTATTTGGAGGCACTGTATTGATATTCATCAATATCACGGTCTACCAAGGAGATGAAGGTCTCGGCAGCATGGTAGGAACGGGGAGGACAGAAGTTACTCCGATTGAAAAGGCCGCAGGGGAGGACCCACAAATATAGACCAACAAGGAGATCCAGGAGAAAGGATGACCACACGGTCACAGGTGAGAGACCCAACTCAGTGATCAACATCTCGGATTATCTCCTTTCACCTGCGGAACTATCAATTCTACAGAAGGGACTCTCCTTCTGCCCCACTCCACCCTGGGATTCGTTCCAATTGAAAAAAGATCTGGAACGCTTCTATCGAACTGTAAGACTTAAAGCGCATTTTGGACTATCCTCTAATCTCACTGGAGACTCCTCACCACCCTCAGTGTCGGCACTTTCTATCTCTAATCTTGGCCTTTTCAATCGGAGTAACTTCTGTCCTCCCCGTTCCTACCATGCTGCCGAGACCTTCATCTCCTTGGTAGACCGTGATATTGATGCGATCTTACATCAACAACGACTTGGTTTTTTCCCATCACATTCCAACATCTCAGCTAGTGAAAGACAGGCCCTCACGTCCTTACAGAGGAATACCTCTATTATTATTAAACCAGCTGACAAAGGGGGCGCTATAGTTGTTATGAATCGTACCCAATACAAAGATGAGATACAACGGCAACTATCTGATACCAGCACGTATGAGATTGTCCCTAGAGATCCTATATTTAGTATCAGGAATAAAATCCGCACCGTATTGGATCAATATCTGACCCGCAATACCATCGATCAAAAAACAGCTACTTTTCTCACTAACCCCCATCCGATTACACCTGTCTTTTATGTATTGCCCAAGATACATAAATCTATCACCAATCCCCCGGTAGACCAATTGTTGCCTCTACTGACTCCATTCTGTCTCCGCTATCCATTTTCCTTGAAAAAATACTTACACCACTAATTAGATCGACTAGATCTTTTCTCTTGGACACGGGACATTTTCTGAATATCATTAAGAATATCAATACAGTGCCTCCAAATAGTATTTTGGTCACTATGGATGTCACTAGTCTGTATACCTCCATTAAACACACCAGTGGAATTGAAGCCACAAGGTATCTACTCAATTCATCTGATATGTCTACTGACTCCACCCAATTCTGCATAGATCTCCTCGGGTTGGTATTATACGAAAACTATTTTCTATACGAAGACAAATTCTTTGTCCAGAAGTGTGGTACAGCAATGGGCTCGAACGTAGCGCCCGCTTATGCAAACGCATTTATGAATTATTTTGAGATTTCTCATGTGTATAACCATGATCTATTCATACGACACGTTACAGCCTATCACCGATTTATAGATGACATCTTCTTCATCTGGACAGGTACCTCCAGCTGTCTACAGACCTTTCATACTTACCTTAATTCCGTCCTTCCGGAATTACAATTCACAATGCACTGCAATACTGAATCTGTTTCCTTTTTGGATACTAAGGTTTTGAAAGACACCAATGGGATACTTTCCACGGACATTTACTCTAAACCCACAGATTGTAACAGTCTGTTACACTACAAGAGCTGTCATCCCAAAACTACCCGCGATAGTTTACCCCGTTCTCAATTTAACAGAGTCACGCGTATTGTTTCAGACTCCAACATTCTGTCTAACAGACTGGACACTATGTCCCTCAAGTTTCGTGAAAGGGGCTATCCCTCTACACTACTTGAAAATGAGAGAACCAGAGCTCTTGCACCTCCATCCTCATTACCACAGACACATGCCAAAGAAAGGATTCCCTTTGTGCATACATTCCATCCTCTCATGCCAAAGGTTTATACCATCATTAAGAAACATTGGTCCCTCCTGGCTAGAGCCTACCCTGATATTGGTCCTTTCAATGTACCAACTCTGATCTGTACCAAACGACCACCTAACATTAAGGACAAACTCATTAGGGCAGACATAGGCAGTGCACATCCTACCACCACTCAGAGACTTCTAGCACCGAGACGCAATGGTACCTTTCCCTGTCTGAATTGCGCCTCCTGCTCAAACATTATCAGATCGGACAACATCACTCACCCCCGAACGGGCAAATCCTACCCTATACGAGGTTTTTTACATGCAACTCTAATTTTGTAATTTATGTGGTTAAATGTCCATGCGGGTTGCTCAACACATCAAAGATCGTATAGCCAGCCACAAGTCCACCATTAGATGTGGAAAGACATGGCTCCCTTTACCTGACCATTTTGCCAGAATGAGACATTCAGTGGCCCAGCTTAAATACCAAGTGGTTGAACATGTCCCCCGTCCTCGAAGGGGCGGGGACCATTCAAGATTACTTAAATCCCGTGAGACCCACTGGATTTTCAAACTCGATACTTTAGCTCCCAAGGGTCTAAATAGGGAGATAGATTGGTCATCATGATATGTCATTCTAATATTTTTTTCTGTTGATTTTCAGACTCGCTAATACTTGATTGCCTTGGGTGAGTTTTGCTACCCCACCCCCTGGCCTTTGCCTCTATACTTCAATCATATTCATGTATATAATAGTGTGTATATAGTATTAACTCTTCCCTAATTTTATTTTTATTTTTAATTTTATTTTACTCTGTCAGCCAGCCAGTTTTTTCTTTAATGTTCACACCTAACATTGTAGTGCCTGTTAGTTATCCAGGTCACCTGCGCTCACTATACAATCATAGAACTAGTTTCTACTAACAGCATCCTATACTCTTATTATAGTTCCTAAGGTATGGCGCTCACGCAGTTAACACTCTCAGACAGACGCTTCCTATCAACAGCGTCCTGTTTCCATGACACCTATTCCTCCAGCAAGGAATGGCATCTGCGCAGTAAGCACACTCAGTTACGTGATGTCATCTCCGCCCCCAGACCCTCACTTCCGGTCTGACGGCTCTAGCATGGTATTTACACCCAGACTTCATACAGGGCAGCACATACATCACAAGCTCGGCGCGGGAGCGCTGCTTCTAAATATCTCCTCTCAGGTAATCTATACCTCCCACTGCAGCCCTTTTACTTCATGAGACCCATCACTGAGATAGACATAGGAGTCTCCTTTCTTCCTACAGACTGTTAGCTGCATTATGTGACATGTTTACGATTCCCTGTGAACAGCTGCTACTAATTAGGTAATTCACCTTTTCACCCTCAGTCTTCCTCTCTTGTGTTCAATAGACTTAATACCTTCTCATTATTTTCTACAGCCTTACTCTGACACCCTGTTGGTTTTTGCACCTTCTCTTTATATTCATTGGCACTGGACCTCAAGGTAACTCCGCATATTCCGAAGCTCCTTTGCCGCCAGAACAAGTGTATATATTTATCTTTTCCTTGCATGTTTGATATGGGCCAAACTGTATATCTTTTCTCTGTGTGACTATTTTGTATATAATATCTGACCACTGGATGATTTTTGTATATTTACCTTCATTGTCTCATTTGCTTTATTATTTCATTGTGATTATATATTTGCTATTTATTTGTTTTCTCTTTATTTTTCAGCGACTTTTTTGATAAAGGCTCCGGTTGAGCCGAAACGTTAAAAATTTAATCGCTTGTCATATATTGCCTTGCCTAAACTACCTATCTGTATATAAATAAATAATAGTTTTCCCCCTTGCATCATATTCAACTAAGTGTGCGGTGTATTATATTATTCTAGATTTGGGACCTCAGGTCCGCTACACCAGCACCTTGTCTTACTTGACTGAGTGCACGCTAAGTTCTTTACTTGTACTGTACTACGGGCAGAAAAATAAAAAATTGAACTACTGAAACAATCTACAGTCAGGGCCAGAAATATTTGGACAGTGACACAATTTTCGCGAGTTGGGCTCTGCATGCCACCACATTGGATTTGAAATGAAACCTCTACAACAGAATTCAAGTGCAGATTGTAACGTTTAATTTGAAGGGTTGAACAAAAATATGTGTTAGAAAATGTAGGAATTGTACACATTTCTTTACAAACACTCCACATTTTAGGAGGTCAAAAGTAATTGGACAAATAAACATAACCCAAACAAAATATTTTTATTTTCAATATTTTGTGGCGAATCCTTTGGAGGCAATCACTGCCTTAAGTCTGGAACCCATGGACATCACCAAACACTGGGTTTCCTCCTTCTTAATGCTTTGCCAGGCCTTTACAGCCGCAGCCTTCAGGTCTTGCTTGTTTGTGGGTCTTTCCCTCTTAAGTCTGGATTTGAGCAAGTGAAATGCATGCTCAATTGGGTTAAGATCTGGTGATTGACTTGGCCATTGAAGAATGTTCCACTTTTTTGCACTCATGAACTCCTGTGTAGCTTTGGCTGTATGCTTGGGGTCATTATCCATCTGTACTATGAAGCGCCGTCCAATCAAGTTTGCAGCATTTGGCTGAATCTGGGCTGAAAGTATATCCCGGTACACTTCAGAATTCATCCGGCTACTCTTGTCTGCTGTTATGTCATCAATAAACACAAGTGACCCAGTGCCATTGAAAGCCATGCATGCCCATGCCATCATGTTGCCTCCACCATGTTTTACAGAGGATGTGGTGTGCCTTGGATCATGTGCCGTTCCCTTTCTTCTCCAAACTTTTGGCTTCCCATCATTCTGGTACAGGTTCATCTTTGTCTCATCTGTCCATAGAATACTTTTCCAGAACTGAGCTGGCTTCTGGAGGTGTTTTTCAGCAAATTTAACTCTGGCCTGTCTATTTTTAGAATTGATGAATGGTTTGCATCTAGATGTGAACCCTTTGTATTTACTTTCATGGAGTCTTCTCTTTACTGTTGACTTAGAGACAGATACACCTACTTCACTGAGAGTGTTCTGGACTTCAGTTGATGTTGTGAACGGGTTCTTCTTCACCAAAGAAAGTATGCGGCGATCATCCACCCCTGTTGTCTTCCATGGGCTCCCAGGTCTTTTTGGATTGATGAGTTCACCAGTGCTTTCTTTCTTTCTTTCTCAGGATGTACCAAATTGTAGATTTTGCCACTTCTAATGTTGTAGCAATTTCTTGGATGGGTTTTTTTCTGTTCTTGCAGCTTAAGGATGGCTTGTTTCACCTGCATGGGGAGCTCCTGTGACCGCATGTTTCCTTCACAGCAAAACCTTCCAAATGCAAACACCACACCTCAAATCAACTCCGGCCTTTTCATCTGCTTAATTTAGAATGACATAACAAAGGGATTGCCCACACCTGTCCATGAAATAGCCTTGGAGTCATTTGTCCAATTACTTTTGGTCCCTTTAAAAACAGGTTGGCACATGTTAAGGAGCTGAAACTCCTAAACCCTTCATCCAATTTTAATGTGGATACCCTCAAATGAAAGCTGAAAGTCTGGACTTCAACTGCATCTGAATTGTTTTGTTTAAAATTCATTGTGGTAATGTCTATAACCAAAATTAGATAAATGTTGTCTCTGTCCAAATATTTATGGACCTAACTGTATATTGCTTTATGTCGAATGGCAAATATTACATTTAGTGTTACATGTATACTAAAAAAGTTCCAGTGGAATCATAGTGTGGAGGTGTTTTGCTACTTCATGATCTAGATAACTTGTCATAAAGGAAATAAAGGAACTGGAAAGTCTAAACTATAGAAGAAAATTCATAAGGAAAAATGTATAAATAAATCTAAACTGTGAAAATAAGAAAGTAGAAAGAAAGGAAAATCTGATCCACAACCCAAAAAGTATGTCATTGTAGAACTTGGAACAAACAATTCATGCACAAAAATGAACTATTTTTCTACATTAATATCAAAATGGCCAATATACCTGCACAAATAATGTGAAACACAGCACAGCCTTTCACAGCAAAGGTATTTACACATAGACATAGCATAGCCACGTAGGATGTGGGGTGGAAATATGTACAGTACAGACCAAAAGTTTGGACACACCTTCTCATTCAACGATTTTTCTGTATTTTCATGACTGTGAAAATTGTAGAATCACACTGAAGGCATCAAAACTATGAATTAACACATGTGGAATTATACATTACACAAAAGTGTGAAACAACTGAAAATATGTCTTTTATTCAAGGTTCTTCAAAGTAGCCACCTTTTACTTTGATTACTGCTTTGCATGCAGAAAAGGTGAATGGATGGACTCTACATGCCTGGTTCGCACCGTGAAGCATGGAGGAGGTGGTGTGATGATGTGGGGGTGCTTTGCTGTTGACACTGTTGGGGATTTATTCAAAATTGAAGGCATACTGAACCAGCATGGCTACAACAGCAACTTGCAGCAGCATGCTATTCCATCCGGTTTGCGTTTAGTTGGACCATCATTTATTTTTCAACAGGACAATGACCCCAAAATCTCTTCCAGGCTGTGTAAGGGCTATTTGACCAAGAAGGAGAATGTTAGGTTGCTACGCCAGTTGACCTGGCCTCCACAGTCACCAGACCTGAACCCAATCGAGATGGTTTGAGGTGAGCTGGACCGCTCACCTCTTCAATTTTGAATAAATCCCCAACAATGTCACCAGCAAAGCACCCCCACACCATCACACCACCTCCTCCATGCTTCACGGTGGGAACTAGGCATGTAGAGTACATCCGTACACCTTTTCTGCGTGCAAAGCAGTAATCAAAGCAAAAGGTGGCTACTTTGAAGAACCTAGAATATAAGACATATTTTCAGTTGTTTCACACTTTTTTGTAAAGTGTAATGTATAATTCCACATGTGTTAATTCTTAGTTTTTATGCCTTCAGTGTGATTCTACAATTTTCATAGTCATGAAAATACAGAAAAATCTTTGAATGAGAAGGTGTGTCCAAACTTTTGGTCTGTGCTGTTCATTATTGTGCAAAAGTTTTAGACAACTGTGGAGAATATATTGCAATATGCTGCATCAGCAAGGTCTCTTCCAGGCAAACATTCCAAAGCAGACAGGTTTAAACTTGCTGTTCAAGCACTTTTGAAGAAGTACAAGAAATGGGCAATATAGCGGACTGTATCAAACAAAGAAACTTGGTGCAGCAGATGAAAGCCACATCATACTTATTTCCATTTGAAATTGTTAGATATCTAGCAGTGCCATTACTTAGAACTGATGGCAACCTTTGTGACCTAGCTATACCTATCTACTATTTGGAGAAGTCTGACCATAAGTGATCTTGATAGAAGAATTGTGGCCAAAAAGTTATATTTTAGACATGTAAACAAGATCAAGCAACTCATCTATGCATGAACACATATGTACTTGGGTGCAAAAAAAGCAGTTAGTGCTTTGGACATATGAATCAAAATTTTTAATTTTTGACTCAAACAGAAGGTAGTTTGTTTGCTGGAAAGTGGTGCATTAATGAGTTTCTGCAGTCAACAGTGAAGCATGGTAGAGGATCCACGCCAGCTTGGTCCTGCATTTCAGTAAAATGGAGTTTGGGATTTTGTCAGGAGAAATACAGACAGATACTTTTCTATCATGTAACATGATCAGGGAGGTAACTGATCTGCGTAAAATTTATTCTGCATCCCAACAAAGACCTCGAACAAACGATCAGTGTCATTAAGAACTATCTTTACTGTAAAGTAGAACAAAAAGAGTCATGGAAGTAATGATATGGCCCCCACTGAGTCCTGATCTCAACATCACCGAGTCTATGTGGAATCATCAAAAGTGACAAAAGGATTTGCACCAGCCTGCATCCACAAAAGATCTGCAGTTAGTTCTCCAAAATGTATAGAAAAACTTCCCTGCAGAGTCCTTTCAAAAACTTGTGTTAAAGTGTACCTAGCAGAACTGATGCTGTTTTGAAGGCTAATGGCGGCCACACCAAACATTGATTTGATTTAGATTTATAATTTGTGTATTTTCTTTGCATTTTGTTAATTGACAAAAATAAACAAGTAACACTTCTTTTTTTTAAAGCATTCTTATTTGCTGCATTTTTTCCACAACCACCTAAGACTTTTGCACAATAATATACATCTGCTCAGTCTGTTTTCATTTTACCATTAAACTTCTTGAAAAGATTCCTTTTAGTGCATTAATGACAATGACCCATATAGTCTTACAGTGATGAGGGTATGATTACATTCCGACCTCTCTTATGGTGTCATCATTAGTGTTGAGCGATATTGCTCGATATCTAAAAATATCGTATCGAAATTGTATCGCCGATAGCACTAAATATCGTCGATATCCGATTTCGATAGCGGAAGTCCCATGTAAGTCTATGGGAAGAAAAAAATATCGCAACAAAAAAAACCCTTTCTTACGTTGTAAACACAAAATATACACACATAGAATACATATATATATATATATATATATACATGTCATTGTGACATATATATATATACATATATTTATAGTTTATACAATGCTACATAGTAAAATAGACTCTGATTCAATTGCCGGGTAAAGCCGTGACATACCCCATAGAAGTCGACGGGCTCGGTGCCGAGTACCCCCAAAACCTCTGGCTCTGTGCGACTCAACTTGGGCGTCACGAACAGGATTCTGTAGCTCGCTATAAGCGAGTCCTGTGTGCCTGAATTGAACTGGTTTTGTGCTTGAGAATTGCTAAAATCATCAGAGAATGTATTTGCCATTTTTCCGCCATATCTGCGTCACGACGAGGCACTGGTGAAGAAGAAGGGCGTGCTCTTCATGGGTGTACTGTACACTCACTCAGTGACGCGAAAACGATGGCTCTAAATGATACTGCAATGTAAGATCGTGCCCCACAGCTCTTCAGTTCCGCCTCCTCATCCTCCTCAGTGTGTGGAAACTAACACGAAGGTCCCGCCTCCCTACAAAAGAGGGGCCCTCTCCAGATGCTAATGACACATGTGACTTGGCAGAGATGGCTAATGGACACGAGCAGAAGTGTGAAGGGATGGAGCAGTCAGAGCTCTCCCCCCACGGAAGCGACCCGATCGCCACGGAATCACTGTTGGGCACCCGGCCTGGAAACCCTCCTACTCTGCAAGAAGCGGTGGATACCGTAAGAGGCCTGGCCCGGCACCAGGAGGAGGTCGCCAGGATGGAAGCGAGCTGGCGTGCCCTAAAACTAAACTTGGAGCGGCGCCAATCCCTCTTACCTGAAGTGTCTGTACCGGAAGGTGAGGCACCCGTTCTAGTAGAGGAGTCCTTGCAATGTGATCCGGTTGACGTTGTCACAGTGGAGGCACCCATTCCTGCAAAAACCGCAGCACTGTCAGCACCCCAGATCCCGCTGTCTGCCCCCGTCGCTGAGACAGAAGAAGCGACACCCGTCCTCATGGAGGAGGCCGCGCAGGCACCAGAGCACTACCTGCCTGTACCGGAGCCCCGACTGTCATCTGATATAGAGCCGTCTGCTTCCTCCGCAGGGGAGCGCCGCCAGGACTGGGGGGCGACAGGAGAGCTGCCGCAAACCGGACACTGTAAGCTGCATGGAGCAGCTGGTGGAGGAGAATTTCAACCGGCGTCAGGAGGAAGAGTGGAGACGTTGGGAGCGGGAAGCAGAGCGACAAAGGGAGCAGCGAGAAACCCTAAAACTTCGGCAACGTAACCTGGAGAAGGACCGGGCAGATAAGGACCGGATGAGAAAGGATAAAGGAACCCTGTGTGAGCCGCGGCGTAAGGGTGCAGTACGGAGCTTTAAATTGAAAGGTGGTAGGGGCTTCATCAAGGAGCCTGGACTTTATTTAGAAGTCTTTGTGAACCGGCGGGACGTGGAGGCTCACCTCCCAGAAGGACACCCGGGGAGGGACCTGTTGCCAGGAGACTTGGTGACTTACACCCGACACTGGGGTTACAATGGATGGTACGCCCTAAATGTTACCAGGTGCGACCCCTACTCCCCAGTGTGTCAGGAACCTGTGAGACCCTCGGAGCCTTCAGCCTCCCACATCCAGGCCTCTGCAAAAGTGCCCACCCCACGCCGTAAATCTCCCAAGCCTCCCTCAGTGGTCTCCTCAGCAGCCCCAGCTATGGACATGATAAGTATAGCTGGCCCGTACCCGGCGCCTGTTAGGCCCCCTGGGGTTCGTTCAGTCCGGGACATAGGGTTCCAGACCCGGAGGGAGATGAAAGAGGTGGCCACACAGACCCAGATAGCGGGTCACGACTTGACTGTACAGGCCACACGACGTCATCAGGTCCTGGTGGTCCTTGGTGCCTCGGATGTTTGGCAAGCATCAGAAGAGTACCAGGTGGTACCTGGAACACCCCTGCCAAAGAAGTATAAATAACCCGGACAGGGTCCCTGTATGTAAATAGTTAAATTGTTGATAAATAGTTAAATTGTTTATGTACCCGGAAGGGTGAATGTTTATAAAAAAGTTTTTTAATTTAATAAAAAAAAAAAAAACACAGTTTTCATTACTTTTATTACAGTCTCATCCTGCGACGCCATCGATCTCCTGTAAAAAAATGAAAAAAAAAAAAAAAAGTATACCACCTGACCGACGCAGTCCATAGTAACGATTGTCCCACGACGATCCAGCTCTGCTACATCAGAATGACAGGCAGAGCCTGTCATCCCGGTGCAGCACAGCTGATTACCTGCTTCCCCGGCGGTGACGTCATCGAACTGACTGCTTTACGGCCGGGATTACCCAGCAGTCACTGCAGTTATCGCGAAAAACTGCATGTGACCGCCAGGGAGAAGATAATGGCGGCCATCAAGCAGTCCAGGACGTGACCGCCGGAGATCTTCTGCCAGGTAAGTGCCGCTGACTCCTGACAGACCCGACCGACGGACACTCACAGTGACAGTGACAAATCCGATTCCGGTATTCGATAAGACGAAAATATCGAAACGAATTATCGAAAGGCCGATAGAGCTAATATCGGCCGATAGCCGATATTTGCATTATCGTATCGCTCAACACTAGTCATCACCCAGTGATCGCAATTTAAGACTGCTTCAATTGCAAGGCACACAAAATCAATAACCCATACCTCCTTACACATAATAACTGGTTGTATCATTTATCAGCAATATATGAAACTAAATGGTTACTTACATAGATAATTTGATATCAGGTTTTGACTTTGCTATTTTTTGCTGATATGTGAGGAAGTAAACATATTATTCCTTCTTTTCTAAGAAAGTCTAACAGTATAGCAAATTGGTTGTGAATGGGGACTTGAATTTACGTACTCAGTTGGTACTGGGGTTTCCATGGCTGCACATTCACAATCCTGTTATTGATAAGTATCAGAAGGATTTTGTTAAGTGGGGTACCAATGGTCATAAGAGATGTTTTTGTTCTTTAAAACTTTTCTCCACTATTCAGGATGATCTGAGGGGGTACTCGAAAGACTTTGGAAATGTGTTCTAGGAAAAAGAGACATCGATATTACCTCCCCATTGTCCTTATGATTGCTATATTGATCTTGTCCAAATTACCTAAAGCTCATCTGCACCTGCGCAAGTGACACTGCAGCAGGGCCTTATGGGATTCGGAGACAGTGGCCGGAAGTTCCAACTGGGGATTATATATATACTGTAGATACGCATCCAAAAGAGTGATGAGTGGAAAACAACGTTATTAATGTTTGAAAGCCTATTTGAAAATGTTGTCACGCCTATTGGGTTAACCAATGCGGCAGCAATTTTTCAAAACTTTATGAACGATATATTTACTGACTGTATTGGAAGGTTTGTTGTGGCATCACTTGATCATAATCTAATTTTTTCACCTAATCTGGATTCGCACTGTGAACATGTGTGTTTTGTTTTCCGAAAGCTTAGAGAAAATTCTTTGTTTGCTAAATTGGATAAATGTGCTGAACATGGACTTCTCCCTGAACTCCACTATACTGTTCGGGTTCGGATGCCGAATAAAGTTTGTTGAAATGCTGCAGAACAGCCAATCAACAAGTTTTTAGACTGTGGGCACTTACGGAGCCATCACAGGCATTCCAAGGATTAGCATGGCTGTGATTTGCCATGCACTACATGTATAAACACTGGATCAAGAGTTGTGCTTCCATTCTATTCTCAGACTAGTGCAGAGTGCCAACAACAACCTGTTGCAGAGTGCTATCAAAGACTGGTGCACAGTGCCCTAACAGCCTGATGTAGAGTGCCATAATAGTCTGGTGCACATTGCGCTAACAACCTGATGTAGGGTGCCCTAACAGCCTGGTGCAAAGTGCCATAAAAGACTGGTGCAGAGTTCTGGATCACAAATTGTGCCGCCATTCTATTGTCATACTAGTGCAAAGTGCCCACAAAAGCCTGCTGCAGAGTGCCCCAACAGCCTGATGCAGAGTTCCCTAACAGCTGGGTGCACAGTGCCCTAACAGCCTGATGTAGAGTGCCCTAACAGCCTTGTGCAAACTGCAATAAAAGACTGGTGCACAATGACTAGACTGGTGCAAAGTGCTGGATCACAAATTATGCCGCAATTCTATTTTCAGACTAGTGCAGTGTGTACAAAACAGCCTGGTGCAGAGTGTCTAAACAGCCCAGTGCACAGTGCCATAATGAACTGGTGCAGAGTGCCATAACAATCTGATGCAGAGTGCCCTAACAGCCTGATGCAGAGTTCCCTAACAGCCTGGTGCACATTGCGCTAACAGCCTGATGTAGGGTGCTCTAACAGCCTGGTGCAAAGTACCCAAATAGACTGGTGCAGATTGCTGGATCACAAATTGTGCCGCCATTCTATTTTCAGGTTATTCCAGTGTGCCAAAAACAGCCTGGTGCAGAGTGTCTAAACAGCCTGGTGCAGAGTGTCTAAACAGCCTGGTGCACAGTGCCATAATGACCTGGTACAGAGTGCCCTAACAGCCTGGTGCAAAGTGCCATAAATAACTGGTGCACAGTGTCCTAACAGCCTGATGTAGAGTGCCCTAACAGCCTGGTGCAAAGTGCCATAAAAGACTGGTGCATAGTGCCCAAACAGACTGGTGCAGAGTGCTGTATCACAAATTTTGCCACCATTTAATTTTCAGACTAGTGCATTGTACCCAAAACAGCCTTAACAGCCTGGTGCACAGTGCCATAATGACCTAATGCAGAGCGCCATAACTGGCAGCTTGATGCAGAGTGCCCTAACAGACTGGTGCAGAGTGCCATAAAAGACTGGTGCACAGTGCCTTAACAGCCTGGTGCAGAGTGTCCCAACAGACTGGTGCACAGTGCCCTAACAGCCTGGTAAGTTTTAGAACCATGAGACAATACAGCCCCTACATCGACATTCAAAGCATCCACTTCCACAATGGTTTCTGGAGATTGGGTTGGATTAAAACTGGGGCAGACATAAAACAATCTTTAATAGTGTTGAGCGATACTGCTCAATATCTAAAAATATCGTATCGAAATGGTATCGCCGATATCACTAAATATCGTCGATATCCGATTCTGATACCGGAAGTCCCATGTAAGTCTATGGGAACAAAATATCGCAACAAAAAAAACCCTTTCTTTCGTTGTAAACACAAAATATACACACATAGAATACACATATATATATATATATATATATATATATATACATGTCATTGTGACATATATATATACATATATTTATAGTTTATACACTTCTACATAGTAAAATAGACTCTGATTCAATTGCCGGGTAAAGCCGTGACATGCCCCATAGAAGTCGACGGGCTCGGTGCCGAGTACCCCCAAAACCTCTGGCTCTGTGCGACTCAACTTGGGCGTCACGAACAGGATTCTGTAGCTCGCTATAAGCGAGTCCTGTGTGCCTGAATTGAACTGGTTTTGTGCTTGAGAATTGCTAAAATCATCAGAGAATGTATTTGCCATTTTTCAGCCATATCTGCGTCACGACGAGGCACTGGTGAAGAAGAAGGGCGTGCTCTTCGTGGGTGTACACTCACTCAGTGGTGCGAAAACGATGGCCGACCACTGTAAATGGTACTGCAATGTAACATCGTGCCCCACAGCTCTTCAGTTCCGCCTCCTCATCCTCCTCAGTGTGCGGAAACTAACACGAAGGTCCCGCCTCCCTACAAAAGAGGGGCCCTCTCCAGATGCTAATGACACATGTGACTTGGCAGAGATGGCTAATGGACACGAGCAGAAGTGTGAAGGGATGGAGCAGTCAGAGCTCTCCCCCCACGGAAGCGACCCGATCGCCACGGAACCACCGTTGGGCACCCGGCCTGGAAACCCTCCTACGCTGCAAGAAGCGGAGGATACCCTAAGAGGCCTGGCCCGGCACCGGGAGGAGGTCGCCAGGATGGAAGCCAGCTGGCGTGCCCTAAAACTAAACTTGGAGCGGCGCCAATCCCTCTTACCTGAAGTGTCTGTACCGGAAGGTGAGGCACCCGTTCTAGTAGAGGAGCCCTTGCAATGTGATCCGGTTGACGTTGTCGCAGTGGAGGCACCCGTTCCTGGAAAAAACTCTGCACCGGCAGCACCCCAGATCCCGCTGTCTGCCCCCGTCGCTGAGACAGAAGAAGCGACACCCGTCCTCATGGAGGAGGCCGCGCAGGCACCAGAGGTCTACCTGCCTGTACCGGAGCCCCGACTGTCATCTGTTCCAGAGCCGGCTGCTTCCTCCGCAGGTGAGCGCCGCCAGGACTGGGGGGCGCCAGGAGAGCTGCCGCAAACCGGACACTGTAAGCTGCAGTTTGATGGTGGAGACATGGAGCTGCTGGTGGAGGAGAATTTCAACCGGCGTCAGGAGGAAGAGTGGAGACGTTGGGAGCGGGAAGCAGAGCGACAAAGGGAGCAGCGAGAAACCCAAAAGCTTCGCCAACGTCAGCTGGAGAAGGACCGGGCAGATAAGGACCGGATGAGAAAAGATAAAGGAACCCTGTGGGAGCCGCGGCGTAAGGGTGCAGTACGGAGCTTTAAATTGAAAGGTGGATGGGGCTTCATCCAGGAGCCTGGACTTTATTTAGAAGTCTTTGTGACCCGGCGGGACGTGATGACTCACCTCCCAGAAGGACACTCGGGGAGGGACCTGTTGCCAGGAGACTTGGTGACTTACACTGGGGTTACAATGGATGGTACGCCCTAAATGTTACCAGGTGCGACCCCTACTCCCCAGAGTGTCAGGAACCTGTGAGACCCTCGGAGCCTTCAGCCTCCCACATCCAGGCCTCTGCAAAAGTGCCCACCCCACGCCGTAAATCTCCCCAGCCTCCCTCAGTGGTCTCCTCAGCAGCCCCAGCTATGGACATGATAAGTATAGCTGGCCCGTACCAGGCGCCTGTTAGGCCCCTGGGGTTCGTTCAGTCCGGGACATAGGGTTCCAGACCCGGAGGGAGATGAAAGAGGTGGCCACACAGACCCAGATAGCGGGTCACGACTTGACTGTACAGGCCACACGACGTCATCAGGTCCTGGTGGTCCTTGGTGCCTCGGATGTTTGGCAAGCATCAGAAGAGTACCAGGTGGTACCTGGAACACCCCTGCCAAAGAATTAGAAATAACCCGGACAGGGTCCCTGTATGTAAATAGTTAAATTGTTGATGTACCCGGACGGGTGAATGTTCATAAAAAAGTTTTTTAATTTAATAAAAAAAAAAAAACACAGTTTTCATTACTTTTATTACAGTCTCATCCTGCGACGCCATCGATCTCCTGTAAAAAAATGAAAAAAAAAAAAAGTATACCACCTGACCGACGCAGTCCATAGTAAACGAGTGTCCCACGACGATCCAGCTCTGCTACATCAGAATGACAGGCAGAGCCTGTCATCCCAGCGCAGCACAGCTGATTACCTGCTTCCCCGGCGGTGACGTCATCGGACTGGTTTACGGCCGGGATTACCCTGCAGTCACTGCAGTTATCGCGAAAAAACTGCATGTGACCGCCAGGGAGAAGATAATGGCAGCCATCAAGCAGTCCAGGACGTGACCGCCGGAGATCTTCTGCCAGGTAAGTACCGCTGACTCCTGACAGACCCGACCGACGGACACTCACAGTGACAGTGACAAATCCCATTCCAGTATTCGATATGACGAAAATATCGGTATTCGGAATCGAAAGGCCGATACAGCTAATATCGGCCGATACCCGATATTTGCAGTATCGTATCGCTCAACACTAATCTTTAAATTTATTAAAAGCCCCAACAGCATCCGGCGACCAAACAAAGATTCCCTTATGTGTGAGATCAGCAAGATGTATAACGATCTGAGAGGACCCCTAATGCATTTTCTGTAGAAATTGGTGAATCCTAGAAACTGTTGCAATTGGGGATGAGCGGGTTGGTGAATGTTTCACTTCATTGGGTTTGTTCAAACTGTAGTCCAAAGTTCTGTTTGGGCACCAGAACTTGATACAAACTTAACCTGAACACAATAGAAACCAATGGGGATTGGAACTTTTGTGCTGTGGGGGAGCGCCAGGGCCGTAGTCGTGGCTGATAATATCTGCTCTTATATTCCCTGGTCTCCCCTCACATACAAAGAATGTCCCATTGTCAGTGTACCTGCCTCTCTGCTCTCCGCATCTTCAGGGTCTTCTCCATGTTGCTTAAGACTCCCTCTGGTCATTTGCGCACAGAGACACAGTCCAGTTGTAACTTAAAACGTAGAACTTTAATTCTTTCTTTTCGCAGCACATCATTTCTAGATACAACATCAGCATAGGTTTTCATACAGTTCACATTCTCCACTATCCCTGAACTCCTTCCTAGGTCCTTCAGTACGTGCCCAGGTTGTACCATCTCATCCGGTACCACAGCATCCTCCCTGTTCAGTCTAACCACACCTAGGAGTTCCCTCATTCGTTTCACCCCAGACATGAAGGCATCTGCCCATGCAGTAAACTGCCACATTTTAGAGTGACTTGCTTCCCTGTACTGTTGTGACCCCTGCTGTAGCTTCTATTCCACCACGCTGTCACTGCTACTACCTTGGCTGAACTTCTGGATGGCTGGGTTCCTTGCTTTAAACATTACGGAGCTGTCCGCCCTATAGGGGTTCTATGACCCTACTAACTAGGATCAGGAAAACCCTCTATCTTATCCACGGTTGGCTCCTCCTATGTGAACTATATACACTATTGTGCCCCATCTAGTGTCCGATTAGGGGTACTACGCTTTCCCTAACCGACTGCATAATATAGATCTACAGCAATACAATATACAGCACATTTACAGTAACATACATTATCAATAGAATATATATACATGACGGCATAAAATTTAGTACCCCCTTACATTCCCCTCCCTTTAACAATGGTTGGCCCCTGACCATTCATGGATAACAACTTTATTATTACAACGTATTACTCCACGCAGGGAGACCAATGTACGAACGCGGTAGATGCACTAGCTCAACATGAGCCAAGTCCGTCCTTTTCTTATATCGAGTGCCAGGTTCTCAGTCCCCCAGGTAGCACCCACAGGTTATCAAATCCCGAAAACGTACACCAGAATTCAACGTATTTACAAGCACATGACCTTTTCTGCAAGATCAACAGTCCTTATAGACATCCTTGGGGAAAGCGCCCCCCTCCCTTCAACCCAAGTACTACCCTTGCATGACATGTGCATTGCCTGTCCTGTGTACATTCTGCTGCTGCATATATGAAAAGGAGAACCCGGGTCATCGTATATAACAAAGTTTCAAAATTTATTATTATCAAAGATTATTATAAATAGTAAAAATATGCAATAAAAGAATTTTACTTTCTCATAATTTTGTATGGAAACAAGATTGACCGATAAGCATAGTGGCCACAGTCAACAGGACAAATAACAAAACAGAGCATATTTTGGTAGATATCAAGAGGATTACCATCCAATTTTAAATAAGTTTCTTTATCTTTCAAGTGTCTACTTGCTTCTCGTTCATACATGGCTATTGGCCATAGAACTATATTTCCCCCCTTGTCTGCTCTCTTAATTACAATATCATCAAATGATTTCAGTACCTGGCAGGTTCTCCAGTACGCATGGGTCAAAACAAAACATTGTATTGGCTCTTCCCGATCAGGTGACCGGGAAGGTCCTGTACTTATACTTCACTTCTGCCACACTGAGGCCTTGCCCCCTGAGAAAGCGATGCTATTGCACTCGAAACGCGCGTCGGGGTACGTGTCTGCAGCACGGGCAGTCATTACTGCACAAATGGGTAATTAACCTTTTTATTTCTTCACTTATTTAACACTTCAGGCGTTGTGTATATGTATGTTTCTGTGATTTTTATGGCATGATCATTATTCCTAATATATTCAGCCCATCTATCCTTGTTGGTTAGTGGTCTGAATTGCCACTGTTACTATTATTTGACTGCCATTTCTTATTATCACATACACTATTTATATGCTCTGTTTTGTTATTTACCCTGTTGACTGCGGCCACTATTCTTGTGGGTCAATCTTGTTTCCATACAAAATTATGAGAAAGTAAAATTCTTTTATTGCATATTTTTACTATTTATAATAATATTTGATAATAATAAATTTTGAAACTTTGTTATATACGATGACTCGGGTTCTCCTTTTCATATATGTATTTTTGAGTCGGTATATCTGATAGCATTATTTTGTGCTGGTATTCCTTTTTTCATGTTCAAAGTCTGCTGCTGCAGTTGCACACAGTTCCAAGTCAAAGTTCTGCTTTCCAGTAGAAAAGACTCAACTGGCACAACAAAATTAAAAATGCAGCAAAAGTTCAACGTTCTCTCCTGGCCATACCAGCCCCAATTCTCCTGACTCTGGGGAAAGAGTTCCAGGGCTCCTTTGCCCACAGGGATGCGGAACAGTCCTGTTATATTTATTTTGCCATGGTGCAAAAGTCCTTTATAAATCAATGGCACGTGTCCTGTGCCACTCTATCTGTTTTTGAGGGCCATGCCCGTGTATGGGCCGACAATGACTCTGCAGCTGCAGAGTCCTTAGGTTGCCCAGATATGGTGGAAGCAGTACTGGACTGGGAGATGGATGGGGAACAGGAGTCCGATGTGAGGTAGGGTAGGAATTGAGGTTGGGGATGGTGGATCTGGGTTGGGAGATGTCTCCTGAAATCAGTAGAAGTAGGAAGATAAAGAGCAAGTAGTTATTGGAATTGTAAGAAGTTTTTTGTTCAATATGTTTGGGCAAGATGTGCTAAGGTTTTTCAGGAAGGTGAGAAGTGCATGGGAGCGGTACATGGGAGAGGGAAGTATAGAGGGGCTGATGTGTATGAGTCATGATGGAGAGGGAATGGGGTGGTGAATGTGGATGGCAAGGGAACATAATAGGATAGAAATAAAGCACATGGCTAAAATAAAGAGAAAAGTGTTGCTTACCTGTCTCCTGCCCTGACTAACTGCCATGATTAACTGCTTTTTCTATATGCTTAGCTTCTGGGATGCTTTGCTGAGGGAATGCATGCACCCCACACTGCGTGCACCCCTTACAATGCTTATAAATTTATAGGCCACAATGCAGGGTCAGGAGAGTTGGATTGTGGGAGCTGGTTTGGGATAAATTGGCAGTTGACTAGCACACCAGGGCTGGATAGATGATTAACCCCTTCCCGACCCATGACGCCACGTAGGCGTCATGAAAGGATCTCGTCCCTGCGGGCCGGGAGACCGGGGTCACTCAAAGGTCACCCGACCCGCAGTTACAGGACCCTTTGTGCTTCACCACAGGGGGGTTGGCTTAACCCCCCGTGGCCACGATCGCTCTGATTGGCTGTTAAAAGTGAAACAGCCAATCAGAGCAATGTGTAATATTTCACCAATTTAATTGGTGAAATATTACAATCCAGCCATGGCCGATGCTGCAATAGCATCTGCCATGGCTGGAGACCGAGCCCTGACCCCCCTCACACCGAGTCACGGCGGTGATCGGCCGCCGCCACCGAAAGATGGCAGCGATCGGTCACCGCCGTCACTTACAGCTCCCCTCCTCTTTTGGTCCACTGCCCCCACTTCCTATCCCCTCCCCCAGACTTCCGACCCCCCTACTCACCTCTCCCGATCCACCGATGTCCCACGATCGGGCCCGGCGTCCGCCCGGGCCTCTTCATGGGCGCCGCCATATTGGAAAATGGCGAGCGCATGCGCAGTGCGCCCGCCGGCCGGCGCATGCGCAGTGCGCCCCCCAGTGTTCAAAAATTTATTTTGATCACTGTGATAAACTGTCACAGTGATCAAAATAAAAAAAAGTAAATGAACCCCCCCTTTATCATAGGTAGGGACAAATATAAAAATAAAGAATTTTTTTTTTTTTCCTAGCGGATTTTGCTGCTGATCCGCAGCTGATTTTGCTGCGGATCCGCGGCGGATATCGCTGCTTATTCGCGGCGGATTTCGCTGCTGATCCGCGGCGGATTTCGCTGCTGATCCGCGGCGGACTTCGCTGCTGATCCGCGGCGGACATCGCTGCTGATCCGCGGCGGACTTCGCTGCGGATCCGCTGCGGATTTCGCTGCTGATCGGCGGCGGATTTCGCTGCTGATCCGCGGCGGATTTCGCTGCTGATCGGCGGCGGATTTCGCTGCTGATCCGCGGCGGATTTCGCTGCTGATCCGCGGCGGACTTCGCTGCTGATCCGCGGCGGACATCGCTGCTGATCCGCGGCGGATTTCGCTGCTGATCCGCGGCGGATTTCGCTGCTGATCGGCGGCGGATTTCGCTGCTGATCCGCGGCGGATTTCGCTGCGGATCGGCGGCGGATTTCGCTGCTGATCCGCTGCGGATTTCGCTGCTGATCGGCAGCGGATTTCGCTGCTGATCCGCGGCGGATTTCGCTGCTGATCGGCGGCGGATTTCGCTGCTGATCCGCGGCGGATTTCGCTGCTGATCGGCGGCGGATTTCGCTGCTGATCCGCGACTGATTTCGCTGCGGATCCGCGACTGATTTCGCTGGGGATCCGCAGCGGATTTCGCTGCTGATCCGCGGCGGATTTCGCTGCGGATCCGCGGCGGATATCGCTGCTGATCCGCGGCGGATTTCGCTGCTGATCCGCGGCAGATTTCGCTGCTGATCCGCGGCGGATTTCGCTGCTGATCCGCGACTGATTTTGCTGCTGATCCGCGGCTGATTATCTACTGATTCATCTGCGCTAGCGGGTATAGCATAACGCGATCACGTTATGCTATACCGTTACCAGCCGGTCAACGCTACGTGTTGAACGGGCTGGTAAAACGCAATATGAACCCAGCCTTAGGGTTAGAACTAGGGTTAGGGTTAGCATTAGGGCTAAGGTTAGAATTACGGTTAGGGTTGGAATTTGGGTTAGGGTTGGAATTAGGGTTAGGTTTGGAATTAGGGTTAGGCTTGTAGTTAGGTTTATGGTTAGAGTTGGGATTAGGGTTAGGGGTGTGTTGGGGTTATGGTTATGATTAGGGTTTGTATTAGGGTTAGGTGTGTGTAGGCGTTAGGGGTGTGTTGGGGTTAGGGTTGGAGTTAGAATTGAGGGGTTTCCACTATTTAGGCACATCAGGGGGTCTCCATACGCGACATGGCGCCACCATTGATTCCTGCAAATTTTGCGTTCAAAAAGTCAAACAGTGCTCCCTTTATTCCAAGCCCCGACGTATGCCCAAACAGTGGTTTATCCCCACATATGAGGTATCAGCGTACTCGGGAAAATTGCTCAACAACTTTGGGGGTTCTAATTTCTCCTGTTAACATTGGGAAAAAAAATTGGGGACTAAAAATTATTTTTGTGGAAAAAAATTGATTTTATATTTTCACGGCTCTGCGTTATAAACTTCTGTGAAGGACTTGGAGATTCAAAGTGCTCACCACACATCTATAGGAGTTCCTTGGGGGATCTAGTTTCCAAAATGGGGTCACTTGTGGGGAGTTTCTACTGTTTAGGCACATCAGTGACTCTGCAAACGTAACATGACGCCCGAAGACCATTCCATCAAGTGGGCATTTCAAAAGGTCACTACTTCCCATCCGAGCCCCGACGTGTGCCCATACAGTAGTTTTCTCCCACATATGGGATATCAGCATACTCAGGACAAATTGGACAACAACTTTTGGGGTCTAATTTCTCATGTTACCCTTGCGAAAATAAAAAAATTGGGGACTAAAAGATCCTGATTGTGGAAAAAATATTATTTTTTTATTTTCATGCCCGGGCGTTATAAACTTCTGTGTAGCCCTTGGGGGTTCAAAGTGCTCACCACAATCTAGATAAGTTCTTTGCGGTGTCTAGTTTCCAAAATGGGGTCACTTGTGGGGAGTTTCTACTGTTTAGGCGCATCAGGGGCTCTGCAAACGTAACAAGATGCCCGCAGACCATTCCATCAAGTTGGCATTTCAAAGCGTCACTACATCCCTTCCGAGCCCTGACGTGTGCCCAAACAGTGGTTCCCCCCCACATATGGGGTACTAGCTTACTCAGGACAAACTGGACAACAACTTTCAGGGTCCAATTTCTCCTGTAACCATTGTGAAAATAAAAAATAGTGGGCTAAAAAATCATTTTTTGAGAAAAAAAAATGATATTTTATTTTCACGGCTCTGCGTTATAAACTTCTGTAAAGCACCTGGGGGGTTCAAAGTGCTCACTATGCATCTAGATAAGTTCCTTAGGGCGTCTAGTTTCCAAAATGGGGTCACTTGTGGGGGAGCTCCAATGTTTAGGCACACAGGAACTCTCCAAATGCGACATGGCAACCGCTAAATATTCCAGCATATTTTCTATTCAAAAAGTCAAATGGCGCTCCTTCCCTTCTGAGCCCTGCCGTGCGCCCAAACAGTGGTTTATGATCACAAATGAGGTATCTGTGTACTCAGGAGAAATTGCCCAACAAATTTTAGAATCCAATTTATACTGTTGCCCATGTGAAAATGAAAAAAACTGAGGCTAAAAGAAAATTTTTGTGAAAAAAAAGTACTTTCTTTTTTTTACGGATCAATTTGTGAAGCACCTGGGGGTTCAAAGTGCTCACTATGCATCTAGATAAGTTCCTTAGGGGGTCTAGTTTCCAAAATGGGGTCACTTGTGGGGGAGCTCCAATGTTTAGGCACACAGGGACTCTCCAAATGTGACATGGCAACCGCTAAATATTCCAGCATATTTTCCATTCAAAAAGTCAAATGGCGCTCCTTCCCTTCTGAGCCCTGCCGTGCGCCCATACAGTGGTTTATGACCACATATGAGGTATCTGTGTACTCAGGAGAAATTGCCCAACAAATTTTAGGATCCATTTTATCCTGATGCCCATGTAAAAATGAAAAAATTGATGCTAAAAGAAAATTTTTGTTGGAAAAATTAAAATGTCCATTTTTTCCTTCAACGTTGCTTTAGTTCCTGTGAAGCACCTGAAGGGTTAATAATCTTCTTGAATGTAGTTTTGAGTAGCTTGAGGGGTGCAGTTTTTATAAAGGTGTCACTTTTGGGTATTTTCTGCCATATAGACCCTCAAAGTGACTTCAAATGTGAGGTGGTCCTTAAAAAAAATGGTTTTGTAAATTTTGCTGTAAAAATGAGAAATCGCTGGTCAACTTTTAACCCTTATAACTTCCTAACAAAAAAAATGTTGTTCCCAAAATTGTGCTGATGTAAAGTAGACATGTGGGAAATGTTATTTATTAACTATTTTTTGTCACATAACTCTCTGGTTTAACAGAATAAAAATTAAAAATTTGAAAATTACAAAATTTTCAAAATTTTTGCCAAATTTCCGTTTTTTTCACAAATAAACGCAAAAATTATCAACTTAAATTTACCACTAACATGAAGCCCAATATGTCACGAAAAAACAATCTCAGAATCGCTAGGATCCGTTGAAGCGTTCCTGAGTTATTACCTCATAAAGGGACACTGGTCAGAATTGCAAAAAATGGCAAGGTCTTTAAGGTCAAAATAGGCTGGGTCATGAAGGGGTTAAAGCTACTAGTCCTGCCTCTGTCTCTATGCTCTAACACTTTTCCCAAGATAGTATCTACAGTGACCCCTAACCATGGATATACAGCAATGAGTACTGAGTACAATGCTACAGATGAATTATAGCAAATATTCAGTAAGTAGAGTTCATTAAAATATATTGCAGGGTGATAGGCAGCACATGAGACAGCAAGCAAAGGTGTATAGTACCATTAAAATATATTGCAGGGTGATAAGCTGTATATGAGACAGCAAGCAGAGGTGTAGAGTTGTACTATTAAAATATACTGCAGGGTGATAGGCAGCTCATGAGGCAGCAAGCAGAGGTGTAGAGTTGTACGATTAAAATATATTGCAGGGTGATAGGCAGCACATGAGACAGCACGAAGAGGTGTAGAGTTGTACCTGTGTGAAGACAGAAGATGTATGTTAATTCTTTGCCATGAATTAACTGCTTTTTCTAGATGCTTAACTTCTGGAATGCTTTGCTGAGGGGATGCATGCACCCCACACTGTGTGACTCAATAGCACAATGCAGCCACCCATAGGCAGACTCTAATATAATGCAGCCCCCCATAGGCAGACTCTAACATAATGCAGCCCCATAGGCAGACTCTAATATAATGCAGCCTCCCATAGGCAGACTCTAATGTAATGCAGTCTCCAATAGGCAGACTCTAATATAATGCATCGCACCATAGGCAGACTCTAATATAATGCAGCCCCTATAGGCAGACTCTATAGTATAATGCATCCCCCATAGGCAGACTCTAATATAATGCAGCTCCCATAGGCAGACTCTAATATAATGCAGTCCCATAGGCAGACTCTAATATAATGCAGCCCCCCATAGGCAGACTCTAATACAATGCAGCTCCCATAGGCAGACTCTAATATAATGCAGCCTCCCATAGGCAGACTCTAATATAAAGCAGCCCCTATAGGCAGCTTCTAATATAATGCATCCCACCATAGGCAGACTCTAATATAATGCAGCCCCTATAGGCAGACTCTAATATAATGCAGCCTCCCATAGGCAGACTCTAATATAAAACAGCCCCTATAGGCAGACTCTATAGTATAATGCATCCCCCATAGGCAGACTCTAATATAATGCACCCTCTTAGACCTCTATAGTATAATGCAACTGAATAAAAATAAAGCAATACAATATTCACCTCTATTCCTCCTGGTTCCTACGCTGCTCAGAGCTCCAGCACATCTCTGGACAGCAGGCTCCGAGTAATGATGTCATCGCGCCCGCTGTCAGTGTCTGCGTCAGGAACGTCAGACACTGAGAGGGTGTTGCTGGGAGCATAACACTCCCACTGTCATCAATGCGGTCAGCTGTATCGGCATCTAGCTGATAAAGTTGAACCTGCGATGAAGAGCAGGGGGCCTACTGCTGGTACCGGGCCCCCCTGCCTGCACAGGGGCCCCATATCAGCCGGGTGGCAGAGAAGGGAGATCGATTCTCCCTGCTCTGCCGTAGAATGTAGCTGTATCGGCGTGCTGCGTTACAGCTGTTTCGACGTTACAGTAGACTAGCTCTGGGTCGGCCCCCTCAGAGAGCGGGGCCCCCAGTAGCTACGTTACTGAGCTCAGCCCCTGAAGCAAACATCACTGATGACGCTTTGTTTCAGTGAGGGGGCAGTGACTGCAGCATCGACCACAGCCTCTGCCCCCTGATGATTCTTCATTTGAGAATTACTTTACATTTCAGACCACCCCTTTAAGTCAATGATGATGGTAACAAATGTCTTGTCCAAAGAAGCCCTGTTTGTATCTGATTTAAAGAGCCTTTTCTACAAATAACATCACATAGTGAAGATGAATTTGCCCCCTCCTGTGACCTTTATGGAATTTTGAGCACCAAACTAATGGCATTTTTCAATTTCCAATCTAAATTTGACTGTAAATCTTTGTTAGCGAGCTGCATGTAAAGGCGATAAATAAGATTGCATTTATTTACATGCAGACCTTGTCTCGACATATGCATACATTACAAAGAAACCGAGAAAAACAATGACATGTAATGAGCTGCATTTTAACAGTGTCGAAACAATGAATTTCGTGAATAAATGTTAGTCCTGTTAGTGTTGCTAGGGAGACAGACTATAGGCTCACACATCTGCAGGGTATCTATGAGAGTGCGTGGTGTTATTCGTCAGCGCAGCTAATGCAAATTTATCTAGAGGCATACCAGAGGTTCTCATGGCACACGGCGCTCCTTATTCATATAACATCTGTGTACTTGTCTTATTTTTAATGAGGAACCTGCATGAGAGCTCAGGACAGTAAAAGCTGTCACACATAAAAATATTCATGGAATTGTTTTGTATTTTTTTAAATTAATTATTAATGTTTATCAAGATCATTTTAATAAAGTAAAATTTAATGCATTGTGTAAGAATATTTAGCAATCATTCTGCAGCCACAGAAAAATAATAGAAAGTGAATAAATACGAGGAAATTACAATGGCAGCTCCAAGGATCTTATGGAAATAACAAAACTCACAAAGTGCCATTTATTTTATTGTTTTTCTTTCTGTCAGAGGGGTCTTTGACCAGGTCCTGCACCCCTACTGTATAGTTATTTCAGTGTTTATCTAAGCAAGTGTAAAATGAATATCCATATACAATGCATCTAATGTCCACTAGATGGCCACGTGTAGCAGGAAAGCGCCAATCTTATCATTGGAATAATGTTTCTCAGTGAACTGCTATTTTCTTACCATCAAAGCACATAAAGGAAGTAAAAAGAAACCACAGCAAATCTGCCAAAGAAAAGACCACTTACATTCCTTCATGCCGACTTTTGACAGGTTACTTATGCAAGATATTTTTCAAACCTTTTACACAAAGTGCTATTTCAGTGTCAATGTTGCATAAGAAATTTCTAAACAGGATATGTACACAGGCAGCAGTGATGAAGAAGAATCACTATGTCATGAGCAGAATTCTTTTTTTTTAGTGTTTAATACTATAGCAAGGACATGCAGCCCCAATTTCATGAATTAAATATATTTGTGATGTGATAAAGAAAACTTCAGTTAGTCAAATAGCAAGTCAAGTTGGCAACCCTGGTTGAGAGACCCATGGCGCAAAATATCACCCAAGAAAGTAGCAGCACTGCCTCAAGGTCCATTACCCATTGTTGCTGCTGCCTTTGCTACTACCATCTCCAGAATGGATGCCAACCAACCATCCAAAAGTATACAGTGCACAGGCATTCCTGCACCACTGTCAGTCAGCGCCACACGTCACTGTCAAACAGCCAATGTGCGCTATTAAAGGGAATATGTCACCCCATTTTAGCCATATGAGATAAAGATATCATTGCATAGTGCGTCCCATAACTAATCTATGGGTACCTATGATATCTCCTGACACCTCAGTTTTCATGTAAAAATACCTTTGTAAAGTTCGTTTTCTAGTATGCAAATCCGTGCGGTCTGGTCCGATGGGCGGCGTTATTTTTCTTCCCCCCCCACTCCTCTGCTTCTCTTATGTATTTTTGTCTGTGACTAGCACAGACGGCGTAGTGTTTCCACACTTGTGCTTTTCAAAATCCCCTCGCGCATGCACAGTGTGCTTTGTCCAACAGTGGGCAAAGCATAAAATCATTACAGCGCATGCGCAGCTATTTGCCTTCACTTTCCTTGCCCCGGAAATGACTGCTTGCCTTGGACGACTTCCGAGGCAAGGAACGTGAAGGAAAATAGTTGCGCAATGGCTGTAATGATTTTATGCTTTCCCACTGTTGGGCAAAGCACACTGCGCATGCGCAAGGAGATTTTGAAAAGCGCAATCGCGGCAAGGCATCAGTAAAGAAAAAAAAACTGCGTAGGGCAAGAATGGAGGCGGTGGGGGAATTTGAAGAAACGCTGCCCATCGGACCGGACCGCAGGGATTTGCTTACTAGAAAACGAACTTTACAAAGGTATTTTTACATGAAAACTGGGGTGTCAGGAGATATCATAGGTACCCATAGATTAGTCATGGGACACACTATGCAATGATATCTTTATCTCATATGGTTAAAATGGGGTGACAGATTCCCTTTAAGGACATGCAGTACCACTGCTCAGAGGTCTCAGCTCTCATGCAATCCTTCATTTCGTACAGACTAGCATGCCCCGCACACCATCTGCCCCATCCCACAGAAACTCATATGTGTGGGCAATCACTCACTTGCACATGTCTTCCTCCAGCGCACTCCTCCAAATATGGCTCGCACTATTCCTCTACCATTTTAGGAAAGCGATAAAGAGGTCCTGTCACCAGGTCAGAAGGGGTCAGTTTTTTCACTTATGTTATTCCTGATGCTCCCCTGAGTAATTAGTGTTTATTTTTGTTATATCCGCGATACGTTCACGAGAAATGGGCCCTTTTATTTTGTTCTAAGTTTTATGGTCTTTACTCTTTACCAAGTGCACTTATCTCACAGGATTCTTTGGAGGAACTTTAGAACATTATGAATTATTATCGTGTGAGAATCACCCCACTTGATAAAGATCATAAAAATTAGCACTAAATAGAAAGGCCCATAACTCTGAAACTGTATGGCAGAATAAAAAAAAAAATAGAGCAATCAGGGAAACAGTGGGGATAAAATGAGCAAAACATGCCCACTTGTGATTTGGTGTCATGTTCTCTTTAAAAACCCAGTAAGTTTATATGTCAGTGTAACTCTAACAATGAGAAAAAATCCAGCTCACCATCATAGAATTCCCATGTAGTTCGGGATATGGAGAGAGTCTTTGACTGGACACGATAAGTCGCAGGAAGAGGTAAAAAATCCAGCTTCACAATCTTTCTTTTTAAAAAAAAATAATTAATAATATCTCTGTAAAATCCTTATCATGACTAAGGGTGTTATAGACTTGAAAGGCGTAGATCTATACTATACCTTCCTCATGGATTCTGTAACCATGCTATGAATTTGGAGTTTTAACCATTTTTTTCTTTGGTTTATTATTCACAAACAATGAAAGTGCTGATTTTTTTAAAGTTTGTGAAGCTAGATTTTCTACCTCTTTAGCATAAATATGCGTAAATTCTATAAGTAAATTCTACAGATCTTTAGAGAGAATACATGCGTTTGTCTCTAAATAACAAGTGTTCACGTAGGTGGGTCTTTGGGTGGTAGCCGTTCACGTGCAAGTAGTGAACATGTGTACAGTAAGTGTATGTATTTACTAAAAGAAAAATATCAATGTATGTGATGTGCGTGCATGTCAATAAGTTGTGACATATGCATATAGTGGGGAAAATAAATATTTGATACGCTGACGATTTTGCAAGTTTTCCCACCTACAAAGACTGGAGAGGTCTGTAATTTTTATCGTAGGTACATTTCAACTGTGAGAGACAAAATCTAAAAATAAAAACTAGAAAATCCACTTGTATTATTTTAAATAATTAAATTGCATTTTATTGCGTGAAATAAGTATTTGACCACCTACCACCCAGCAAGAATTCTGGCTCTCAGAGACCTCTTAGTTTTTCTTTAAGAAGCCCTCCTACTCTGCTTTCATTACCTGTATTAATTGCACCTGTTTGGTCTCATTACCTGCATAAAAAACTCTGTCCACACACTCAACCACACTCCAACACCTCTACTAAAGCCAAAACCAAAGAGCTGTCTAAGGACACCAGGGACAAAATTGTAGACCTGCACAAGGCTGGGATGGTCTACATTACAATAGGCAGACAGTTTGGTGAGAAGGTAACAACTGTTGGCACAATTATTAGAAAATTGAAGAAACGCAAGATGACTGTCAGTCTTCCTCAGTCTGTGGCTTCATGCAAGATCTCGACTCATGAGGTAAGAATAATTCTGAGAAAGGTCAGAAATCAGTCCGAACTACGTGTGAGTACCTGGTCAATGGACATGAAGGGAGCTGGGACCACAGTCTCAAACATTACCATAAGTAACACACTACACCGTCATGGACTATCATGGATTAAAATCCTACAGGGCATGCAAGGTCCCCCTGTTCATGCCAGCACATGTCTAGGCCCATTTAAAGTTCACCAATGACCAACTGGATGATCCAGAGGAGGCTTGGGAGAAGGTCATTTGGTCAGATGAGACTAAAATAGAACATTTGGTATCAATTCCATTCACCGTGTTTGCAGGAAGAAGAAGGATAAGTAGAACCCCAACACCATCCCAACCATGAAGCATGGTGGGAGAAACATTATACTTTGTGGGTGCCTTTCTGCCAAGGAGACAGGACAACTGCACCATATTGAAGGGAAGATGGATGAGGTCATGTATCGCAAAATTCCCTCAGTAAGAGCATTGAAGATGGGTCTTGGCTGGGTCTTCCAGCATGAAAATGACCTGAAACACACAGCTCTCGCATCGGATGCCATACGCTAGTCTGACCCCGACCATAATCTGATTTCCTCTCACTCTCCAAAGAGTATTAGAAGATTTTGTTTGTAAGGTCCATTGGGGACAATGATGATCGTGTCTGTAAAGCACTGTGGAATTTGATGGTGCTATATAATTGAGAAAAATAGACAAATTCTCTTGCCTCTAATTCACATGCTTAGGCCTAACTGTTACTCAGGCCTTTTACAGGTCTTCCAGGCACCACATGTGCAACATTCAACCTCTTGGCACCAGATTAATCCCTTTTATCAGCTTCTCTCTGCTCCTCATATCAGTATTACAAAACAGTGTTTCAGAGACTCAATGCAACACTCTCCCAGGGTCTACACAAATAGGTATCCAAATTGGGAAAATATATACTCATCTATTTAACTAATTAGCAGATGAATCAGGGTTTGCTCTATTGTTTAAATCGGACAAGTGCAATGTGAGAAAAAATCGGATTGCACTCGGACCCATGTAATTCAGTAAGGCAGTGCAGATCTGCGTATTTGTTCTCAGCTGTAATCAAAATGAGAAAAAAATCACAGCATGGTGCGATTCCACTCCGACATCTGATGGATGTGAGAAAAAAATCAGATGCCATATGAACCTTCAGTATGGCAGCCAATTTTTACGGAACGGGCTAGCTCCCACCTGGGAGTAAATCAGACGAATGCAATCCTATTAAAAATCGGATTACATTCGGACCAGTTTAATCAGTTCTCAATGGCGTTTTTTTTCCTGCTCCGATCGTGTGATCGGGTTGCGATCGGACAGGGAAAAAAAGCAGCATGCTGTGATTGGCTGCCAAATTCGTATCACATGCACCCAAATAAGCCTATGGGTGCGTGTGAAACATCACACTGCACTGTGCGATTTTTACCTATGCCGTCAGCAGATGAGATGGAGAAATTAATTTCTCCGTCTTCTCCGCACCTGCACTACGATTCTCTCATGTGAGAGGATTGGAGCACAGAGCAGGAGCTGAGTGACATTAGCATACCGCATCGGACGTGATACACTTATGGGACCCCGGCCATACAATACAATTCTGTAGCATAGGAAACTGTAAATGGTCCTGTAAATGATTAATAGCTGCTGGGTAAAAAAAAAAATAGATTGTATAGAGACAGCTCACAGATTACAAGTGAGGAAAAAGTTCATCCCACTTTCTGGGTGAGAATGGGACTGATATTTATGTGTTTTTATAAGCGATCACTTAGATTGACAAATTCAGTATTTTTTCCCTTTAAGGGGAGTATGATACTCACTGTCAATACAAGCTGTCAGGAGGCAAGGTCAGTATTTGGTCAGTATTTTTCATCATTATTTTTATGCCAAAACTAGTAGTGGAACTTGCAGAGAAAAGCTGTATTTTAGAGACACTCCTGGTTTTGACATGGAAATACTGATGAAATACTGATCAAAACTACTGATGGTGAATAAAGTCTAAAACAGTTTGTTGGACCTCAAGAGTTTTGTCCATATTGGGAATATTCATAGGCAGTGTGGGGTGCTAAGAGACCACCAGTAACATTGACTTTGGGGGGCCCACTTTTCAGCTGAGTACAAATATTACACTTCTCTTGTTCACAAATTTACCTCTATCTCTATATAATAATAAACTGGGTAGTTTGGTTAAAGAATGATGAGATGCTGCTTTTTTGTGTACAGGGTGAATCAAGTGAATTATGCCAAGTACTGCCCATATACTGGTGTTGAGGGCCTAGATCTGCACAGGGGCCCACCGGGGAATACCCTATTAACCTGTGGGCCAGTCCGAGCCTGTTCATAGGAATAATTTTAAAAAATGCAACATCTTATTGAAGATGCATACAAATTATGATATTTAAGCAGGAACAAGCTGTTAAAACAGTGCTCACATAAAATAGTCAGCTTACCATTCCTTGTAGAGATGTACAGGTGCTTCTTACTAAATTAGAATATCATCAAAAAGTTAATTTATTTCAGTTCTTCAATACAAAAAGTGAAACTTATATATTATATAGAGTCATTACAAACAGAGTGATCTATTTCAAGCGTTTATTTCTGTTAATGTTGATGATTATAGCTTACAGCCAATGAAAACCCAAAAGTCATTATCTCAGTAAATTACAATACTTTAAAATACCAGCTTGAAAAATGATTTTAACCCCTTCCAGGCATGCACTATACATATACTGCTCTGCTGGAGGGCGTTCCCACAAAAAGCAGTATATATATAGAGGCAAGATCGCGCGGCCTCACGCTGAGCGCCGCGGCAATCTCGTGTGGGTGTCAGCTGTTTGTGACAGCTGACGCCCTGCAGCAATGTCCACAATCAGTGCTAGCACCGATCATGGACAATTAACCACTCTAATGCCGCTGTCAGAAGTGGCAGCGGCATAGAGAAGCATCGCATTGTTCTGATGGTCTCCTTGGAGACCCCAGCACCAAGATGGTCACGGGGTCCTTCGGGGTCCTGCAGCTAAGATGCAGTGCAGAGTGTCAGATCAGCGATCTGCTGTAAAATAGTAATGTCCCATCCTGGGACAATGTAATAAGGTTAAAAAAAATTTATAATGTGTAAAAATATTTTTTTTTAATCCCCAAATAAAGAAAAAAAATATTTTACCAATAAATACATTTATTTATGTAAATAAAAAAATAAAAGTACATGTATTTGGTATTGCTGCGTTCGTAACGACCCCTCTATAAAACTGTCCCACTAGTTAACCCTTCAGTGAATACCTTAAAAGAATAAATAAAAAACAAGGCAAAAAAACAATGCTTTATCATCATAGCGCGAACAAAAAGTGCAATAAAATGCGATCAAAAAGACGGATGTAAATAAAAATGGTACCGCTGAAAACATAATCTTGTCCCGCAAAAAACAAACTGCCATACAACTCCATCAGCAGAAAATTAAAAAAGTTATAGCAGAATAAAGTGATGCAAAAATAATATTTTTTTATCTTTTATTGTGTAAAAGCGCCAAAACATAAAAAAAATTCCTGAACTGCTGGTTTTTGTTCATTCTGTCTCCCAAAAACCAGAATAAAAAGTAATCAAAAAATATTCTGTGTGCCCGAAAATGGTACCAATAGAAACGTCAGCTCGTCCCGCAAAAAAAGCAAGCCCTCACATGACTGTCTGCTGAAATATGAAAAAATTATAGCTCTAAAAATATGGTAATGCAAAAACTGTTTTTCGCAATAAAAAGCATCATTTAGTGTGCGATAGAAGCCAAACATAACCTGATATAAATCGACATCGCTGTAATCGCACCAACCTGACGAATAAAGTCGCCTAATCATTTATACCACATGAAGAACAGCATAAAAAAATAAATAAAACCAATTCTTCACATGCTGTTGTTTTTCATTCTGCCTCCCAAAGATCGCAGTAAGGCACATTTATCCTGCACTCTGCGCTGAGTGCTTGCTCTGGGTTTTCTGTGTTTTTTTCTGAAATATGTGATTCAGACAGAACCCCTGGCAGAAAATTCTCTATAATGAGGCATATGGAGGCACTGTGGATGCCGTCTGACCTGTGATCTGGTGGTGTCCGTCTGTTTAGGATTGCATAAAAGTGCCGTCGGCCACAGTTTTGTGCACTTCTGAAAAGAAGGACATCATGGAACAGAGGCCAGACAGAGTCCAGAATAATTCTGCTGCCTCACTGTAGTGATTGGATCCATTGGGGATTTCATCTGAATCATGTCACTCAGAGATTTAGATGGAAACCACAAAGTAAGTGATTAGCGTAGAGCGTCTGATAAATGTGATCCCAAACGTTATGTAAAATGTTCCCAATAAAACCTTCAACTCAATCCACAAAAAAAGCAAGTCCCCACTAAGATCTGTCATCTGTTAATGGAAATATAGGGGCTTCCACGTTACTGGTAGCACAAAGCTCTGGAAAAACGAAATGGCTCCTCACCCTCCAAAAGAAAATCAGCAAATTCTCCGCTCCTAAATCCAAATGCTCCTTCCCTTCTGAGCCCCAGTGTACCTAAACAACATTTAGCTCCCACATGTTTGGCATTTCTGTAGTGATGAGAGCCCCACTTAATTTACTGGTGCTTGTCTCCAGAAGCATGAGCTGGGCATATTGTACTGGTGACTGCAACATACTGGTCACTACAACAGCAGTTTGCAATTTTCACTCAGGAACATCCACTGCTGACTTGTTTCTGGAAAACTCCCATGGAGTCAAAATCGACACTACATCTGTAGATAATTTCCCAAAGGGTTATATTTTCCAAAATGGGGTCACTTGAGGGGGTATTTTGCTTTTCTAGCACTTAGGGGCTCTTTATATGGAATCCACAAACTAGTCTAGGAAAATCTGTGCTCCAGGAGGCAAATAGTGCTCCGTCCCTCCCGAGTTACTTCGTATGGTAAAGTAGCACTGTACTGCCACATATGGGGTATTTCTACTTTCATCAGAAATTGTGGGACAAAATGTGGTGCCATTTTTATCCATTTCCCAGTGTGAAAATGTAAAACTTGGGGCTAACACACAATCTTGGTGGTAAAAATGTAAATTATTTTTTCTTCACTGCCCAATGGTATAAATGTTTGTGACACACCTGTGGTGTCAATATAATTACTGCACCTCTAGATGTATTCATTGAGAGGTTTAATTTGTAAAATAGGTCAGTTATGAGGGGTTCTGCTGTTCTGGCACCTCAGGGGCTCTGTCAATGTAACATGGCACTTTCAAACAAAAGCAGCAAAATCTGCACTGTAATATGGTGCTACTTTTGTTCTGAGCTTTGTACTGTGCCTTAAAAGTAGTTTTTGACCAACATATGTGGTATTAGTGAACTCAGGAGAATTTGCACAACAAACGTTGGGGTCCATTTTCCCCTTTTGCCCTTGTGAAAATACAAAATTTGTAGCTAAAAAAGATTTTTGTGGGAAAAATGTGATTTTTTTTTATTTCCACGGCTCTGCATTATAGACTTTTGTGAAGCACCTGTGGGTTCAAGGTGTTCAATACACATCTAGGTAAGTTCCATAAGGGGTCTAGTTTTGAAAATGTTGCAACTTGTGGGGGGTTTCCACTGTTTAGGCACATTAGGGCTCTTCAAACGCGACATGGCGTCCGCTAATTATTCCATCAAATTTTGCCTTACAAATGTCAAATGGCACTCCTTCCATTCCAAGCCCTGTCGTGTGCCCAGTTGTTTTCCTCCACATATGGGGTATCAGCATACTCAAGAGAATTTGCACAACAAATTGTATGGCGCAACTTCTCCTTTTACCCTTATGTAAATGCAAAATTTGGAGCTAAAAAGATTTATTTGGGAAAAATGTGATTTCCACGCCTCTACGTTTTAAACTTCTGTGAAGCACCTGTGGGATTAAGGTGCTCAATACACATAAGTTCCCTAAGGGTCTACTTTCCAAAATGGTGTCACTTGTTGGGGGTTTTCACTGTTTAGGCACATCAGGGGCTCTTCAAATGCGACATGGCAACCTTATTCCAGCATATTTTACATTCAAAAAGTCAAATGGTGCTCCTTCCCTTCAGAGCCTTGCTGTGTGCCCAAACAGTAGATTTCCCCCACATATGGGGTATTGGCATGCTCAGGAGACATTGCACAACAAAATTTATGGTCCATTTTCTCCTGTTACCCTTGCGAAAGTAAAAAAGATTAGGTCTAAAGGAAAATTTTTGTGAAATAAAAATAAATGTTTATTTTTTCCTTCCACATTCTAAAAATTCCTGTGAAGCACCTGAAGGGTTAATTAACTTCTTGAATATGGTTTTAAGTACCTCGAGGGGTGCAGTTTTTATAATGGTGTCATTTTTGGGTATTTTCTGTGATATAGTCCCCTCAAAGTCACTTCAAGCGTGAGGTGGTCCCTAAAAGAATGGTTTTGCAAATTTTGTAGTAAAAATGAGAAATCGCTGGTCCACTTTTAACCCTTATAACTTCCTAAGAAAAAAAAAATGCTTCCAAAATTGTGATGACGTAAATTAGACATGTGGGAAATGTTATTTATTACTATTTTGTGCGATATGACTCTCTGATATATGGGCATAAAAGTTAAATGTTCAAAAATTGCGATATTTTCAAAATTTTCAACAAATTTCCATTTTTCACAAATAAACGCAAGTCATATCAAAGAAATTTTACCACTTTCATCACGAAAAAACATTCTCAGAACCACCAGGATATTTTGAAGCATTCCAGAGTTATAACCTCATAAAGTGACAGTGATCAGAATTGTTAAAATTGTCATGGTCAGGAAGGTGAAAACAGGCTTCGGGGCGAAGGGCTTAAAATCCAAAATGTTGGCCTACTTAAATGTATGTTCAGTAAATGCACTCAATGCTTGGTCAGGGCTCCTTTTGGATCAATTACTGCATCAATTTGGCTTGGAGGTGATCAGCCTTTGGCACTGCTGAGGTGTTATGGAAGCCCAGGTTGCTTTGACAGCAGCCTTTAGCTCCTCTGCATTGTTGGGTCTGGTGTCTCTCATCTTCCTCTTGCCAATACCAAATAGACTATGGGGTTAAGGTCAGGTGAGATTGCTGGCTAATAAAGCACTGTGATACTGTTGTTTTTAAACCAGGTGTTGGTACATTTGGCAGTGTGGACAAGTGCCAAGTCCTGCTGGAGATTGAAATTTCCATCTCCAGACAGCTTGTCGGCAGAGGGAAGCATGAAGTGCTGGTAGACAGCTGCGCTGATTTTGGTCTTGATAAAACACAGTGGACCTTCACCAGCAGATGACATGGCTCCGCAAACCATAACTGATTGTAGAAATTTCACACTAGACCTCCATCAGCTTGGATTGTGGCCTCTCCACTCTTCCTCTAGACTCTGGGACCTTGATTTCCAAATAAAATGCAACAAGGAAGCTTTGCAGGTGTTTTTTCTTAATTATTCTAATTTACTGAGATAATGACTTTTGGGTTTTCATTGGCTGTAAGCCATAATCATCAACATTAACAGGAATAAACACTTGAAATAGATCACTCTGTTTGCAATAACTCTATATAATATAAGAGTGTCACTCTTTGTATTCAAGAACTAAAGTAATTTAACTTTTTGATGATATTCTAATTTTGTGAGAAGCACCTATAGCTGTGGATTTCCTAATGGTACATGGAAAACGAGGCCAGTTCCCAGGTGTATTTAATTAAGTCAAAAGCATAGTGATTCAGCGCTGGTGCAAAAGTAAAACTTCTCGTTTATTTCTTCCTCATTAAAAATTGCAAACACGTAAAAAAATTGAGACATTGGAAAATGCCTTTCATTTTCATTTGTACTTTTGTTTTTTAATAAGGAAAACAAGAATTTTTATCTTTGTACCGATGCAGAACATTATACTTTCCAGTCTCCAACTTTTTTTTCAGTCTTAATTACATCCGACTTCTCATTTCATATGATTTAGTTGCTGCTATTAGTGATACACTTTATGATTCTAGCTGGTTGGTCTGCTAAGATAGTTTTGCTTAGTATCTCCATTATGTCAAGAAACCTCACCCTAAAAAAATGTTAAGCAACTAAGTCAAAACATTCATGAAGAAGACAAGGGCGAAAATCATGGTTTTATTTTGACTCGTCAGCCGCGTCTAGCTAGAGCAAATTCTATGGAGGATTTAAATGTCTTCTGCTTTACCATTGTTCTATGATTTCTACAAGTGTTCTCATTGATTATTATGCATTGCTGGCACTAACATGAGTTTATTAAGTTGTGCAATCTGATTGTGCTTTTTCTCTAGGTAGCTCATGAACTATGGATGTTATTATACATCATATTAAAAAAAAACCAAACAAATCTAAGATGATAAACTATCATAGGACACATGTAATGTGATAGCACCTTGCCAGGCAATATCAATTTATCCAAAATGTATCAAAAATCTGCAAAACATTTTCTCAATTCACTATACAATATAGCAAGTTGATGTTGCAGACCATGACAAAATGTTTTTAAAGGGACTACACTATGGCAATGGTTCTGCTTTCATTGCTGATGTGAATCATCATCCATGGTTACTTTCTAGAACATAGTTGAAAAAAAACCTTTGTCCATCAAGTTCAACCTTCTCAACCAATTATACAACAATAAATGTATAAACTAAAACAGTGGATTATCAATCTATTCCTTTAAAAAGTGACTTTGGTTATGTCCAAAAACAAGAAAAAATGGTACTCGTGCAAAATATAGTCATTTTGTTTACTTATATCTGATGGCAAAATACATGTTACTACACTAGCCACTAAGGAGACTCAAGGTCTCCAAAAATTCAATATAAACAGCACAAAAAGGCAGCAAAACACACCTGCCCAGATCTCAGAACAAATGCACTACAGGGTGCAGCCAGCCCATAAAGCAAGATGTTAGCAGCACAGGTGCAAAATACCAGATTAAACAGCCACTCTCCACATACCCATTCAAGGAGGGGATGACTGCACAGTGTCCGGTTCACAGCCTATTAATTACGCCCCTACTATTCGACTAGGCGAGCTGGCCAGTACACTCTCAATGTGCACCAGTGTGAACACCCCTTATGCGAGACCAAACATGCCTGGGCTCAGCTGCACGCCGAAAAATATTTTTGAATTTTTGCACTTTATTTTTCTGAGTGCAGCCGAGTCCAGGCACGTTTGGTCTCGCATAAGGGATGTTCACACTGGTGCACATTGAGAGTGTACTGGCCAGCCCACCTAGTCGAATAGTAGGGGCGCAATTAATAGGCTGTAAACCGGACACTGTCCAATGTCCTTGTGTGAACGGCACCCTATGCGGGCCTCTATTGTGCAATTGTATACTGAGAAGTCATCCCCTCCTTGAATGGGTATGTGGAGAGCGGCTGTTTAATCTGGTATTTTGCACCTGTGCTGCAGTGCTATCATCTTGCTTTATGGGCTGGCTGCACCCTGTAGTGCATTTGTTCTGTGTTCTGGGCAAAATACATGTTAGCAGAATTTGGAGGATAGCTCACTTTTTAAATAATTATATTGGTAAACTCAATGCAGTGCAAGTAAAAAGAAATGATAATCTTTTGTAAGGAATAAAATTGGTATGCAGCTTTAACAAAAACAGGTTAAGTGCATGCTTTAAATTCTCAGAAAGAAATCCTAGAAAACTCTGAATAAAACAAAATACCAGACAAGGTTAATAAGAGGATGATTATGTTCTCTGCAGACATCTGTTTTTAACCCCTTCACCCCCAAGGGTGGTTTGCACGTTAATGACCGGGACAATTTTTACAATTCTGACCACTGTCTCTTTATGAGGTTATAACTCCGGAACGCTTCAACGGATCTTCGCGATTCTGAGATTGTTTTCTCGTGACATATTGTACTTCATGTTAGTGGTAAAATTTCTTCCATATAACTTGCGTTTATTTTTGAAAAATACGCAAATATGGCGAAAATTTTGAAAATTTAGCAATTTTCAAACTTTTAATTTTTATTCCCTTAAAACAGAGAAATATGTAACACAAAATAGTTAAGAAATAACATTTCCCACATGTCTACTTTACATCAGCACAATTTTGGAATCAAAATTTTTTTTTGTTAGGAAGTTATAAGGGTTAAAAGTTGACCAGCGATTTCTCATTTTTACAACAAAATTTACAAAGCCATTTTTTTTAGGGACCACCTCACATTTGAAGTCACTTTGAGGGGTCTACATGACAGAAAATACCCAAAAGTGACACCATTCTAAAAACTGCACCCCTCAAGGTACTCAAAACCACATTCAAGAAGTTTATTAACCCTTCAGGTGCTTCACAGGAACTAAAGCAACGTGGAAGGAAAAAATGAATATTTAACTTTTTAGCCACAAAAATGATCTTTTACAAACTTTTTTTTTATTTTCACAAGGGTAAAAGGAGAAAATGGACAGATAAGGTTGTTATGCAATTTCTCCTGAGTACGCCAATACCCCATATGTGGGGGAAAACCACTGTTTGGGCACACGGCAGAGCTCGTAAGGAAGGAGCGCCGTTTGACTTTTTCAAACTAAAATTGGCTGGAGTTGAGATTGGACGCCATGTCGCGCTTGGAGAACCTCTGATGCGCCTAAACAGTGGAAACCCCCCACAAGTGACACCATTTTGGAAACTAGACCCCCTAAGGTACTTATCTAGATCTGTTGTGAGCACTTTGAACCCCCAAGTGTTTCACAAAAGTTTATAATGCCTGGGTGTGAAAAAAAAAAAAAAAAAAATTCCACAAAAATGATTTTTTAGTCCTAAATTTTTGAATTTTCCCAAGGAAATTGGACCCCAAAAGTTGTTGTCCAATTTGTCCTGAGTACGCTGATACCCCATATGTGGGGGTGGAAAACTGTTTGGGCGCACGGCAGGGCTTGGAAAGGAAGTAGTAACGTTTTGGAATGCAGACGTTGATGGGGGTCATGTTCCGTTTGCAGTGCCCCAGATGAGCCTAAACAGTGGAAATCCCCCACAAGTGACCCCATTTTGGAAACTAGACCCCCTAAGGAACTTATCTAGATCTTTGGTGAGCACTTTGAACCCCCAAGTGCTTCACACAAGTTTATAATGCCCGGGCATGAAAATAAAAAATCCTATTTTTTTCCCACAAAAATTATCTTTTAGTCACTAATTTTTTATTTTCCCAAGGGTATCAGGAGAAATTGGACCACATAAGTTGTTGTCCAATTTGTCCTGAGTACGCTGATGCCCCATATGTGGGG
>JARQOD010000004.1:297670596-297768460 GCA_033576555.1 Oophaga sylvatica | reverse complement strand
GTAAAAGCGCCAAAACATAAAAAAAATCCTGAACTGCTGGTTTTTGTTCATTCTGTCTCCCAAAAACCAGAATAAAAGTAAACAAAAAATATTCTGTGTGCCGAAAAATGGTACAATAGAAACGTCAGCTGCTCCCGCAAAAAAGCAAGCCCTCACATGAACTGTTCTGCGAAATATGAAAAATTATAGCTCTAAAAATATGGTTTAATGCAAAAACTGTTTTTCGCATAAAAAGCATCATTTAGTGTGCGATAGAAGCCAAACATAACCTGATATAAATCGACATCGCTGTAATCGCACCAACCTGACGAATAAAGTCGCCTAATCATTTATACCACATGAAGAACAGCATAAAAAAATAAATAAAACCAATTCTTCACATGCTGTTGTTTTTCATTCTGCCTCCCAAAGATCGCAGTAAGGCACATTTATCCTGCACTCTGCGCTGAGTTGCTTGCTCTGGGTTTTCTGTGTTTTTTTCTGAAATATGTGATTCAGACAGAACCCCTGGCAGAAAAATTCTCTATAATGAGGCATATGGAGGCACTGTGGATGCCGTCTGACCTGTGATCTGGTGGTGTCCGTCTGTTTAGGATTGCATAAAAGTGCCGTCGGCCACAGTTTTGTGCACTTCTGAAAAGAAGGACATCATGGAACAGAGGCCAGACAGAGTCCAGAATAATTCTGCTGCCTCACTGTAGTGATTGGATCCATTGGGGATTTCATCTGAATCATGTCACTCAGAGATTTAGATGGAAACCACAAAGTAAGTGATTAGCGTTAGAGCGTCTGATAAATGTGATCCCAAACGTTATGTAAAATGTTCCCAATAAAACCTTCAACTCAATCCACAAAAAAAGCAAGTCCCCACTAAGATCTGTCATCTGTTAATGGAAATATAGGGGCTTCCACGTTACTGGTAGCACAAAGCTCTGGAAAAACGAAATGGCTCCTCACCCTCCAAAAGAAAATCAGCAAATTCTCCGCTCCTAAATCCAAATGCTCCTTCCCTTCTGAGCCCCAGTGTACCTAAACAACATTTAGCTCCCACATGTTTGGCATTTCTGTAGTGATGAGAGCCCCACTTAATTTACTGGTGCTTGTCTCCAGAAGCATGAGCTGGGCATATTGTACTGGTGACTGCAACATACTGGTCTACAAACAGCAGTTTGCAATTTTCACTCAGGAACATCCACTGCTGACTTGTTTCTGGAAAACTCCCATGGAGTCAAAATCGACACTACATCTGTAGATAATTTCCCAAAGGTTATATTTTCCAAAATGGGGTCACTTGAGGGGGTATTTTGCTTTTCTAGCACTTAGGGGCTCTTTATATGGAATCCACAAACTAGTCTAGGAAAATCTGTGCTCCAGGAGGCAAATAGTGCTCCGTCCCTCCCGAGTTACTTCGTATGGTAAAGTAGCACTGTACTGCCACATATGGGGTATTTCTACTTTCATCAGAAATTGTGGGACAAAATGTGGTGCCATTTTTATCCATTTCCCAGTGTGAAAATGTAAAACTTGGGGCTAACACACAATCTTGGTGGTAAAAATTAAATTATTTTTTCTTCACTGCCCAATGGTATAAATGTTTGTGACACACCTGTGGTGTCAATATAATTACTGCACCTCTAGATGTATTCATTGAGAGGTTTAATTTGTAAAATAGGTCAGTTATGAGGGGTTCTGCTGTTCTGGCACCTCAGGGGCTCTGTCAATGTAACATGGCACTTTCAAACAAAAGCAGCAAAATCTGCACTGTAATATGGTGCTACTTTTGTTCTGAGCTTTGTACTGTGCCTTAAAAGTAGTTTTTTTACCAACATATGTGGTATTAGTGAACTCAGGAGAATTTGCACAACAAACGTTGGGGTCCATTTTCCCCTTTTGCCCTTGTGAAAATACAAAATTTGTAGCTAAAAAAGATTTTTGTGGGAAAAATGTGATTTTTTTTTATTTCCACGGCTCTGCATTATAGACTTTTGTGAAGCACCTGTGGGTTCAAGGTGTTCAATACACATCTAGGTAAGTTCCATAAGGGGTCTAGTTTTGAAAATGTTGCAACTTGTGGGGGGTTTCCACTGTTTAGGCACATTAGGGGCTCTTCAAACGCGACATGGCGTCCGCTAATTATTCCATCAAATTTTGCCTTACAAATGTCAAATGGCACTCCTTCCATTCCAAGCCCTGTCGTGTGCCCAGTTGTTTTCCTCCACATATGGGGTATCAGCATACTCAAGAGAATTTGCACAACAAATTGTATGGCGCAACTTCCCTTTTACCCTTATGTAAATGCAAAATTTGGAGCTAAAAAGATTTATTTGGGAAAAATGTGATTTCCACGCCTCTACGTTTTAAACTTCTGTGAAGCACCTGTGGGATTAAGGTGCTCAATACACATAAGTTCCCTAAGGGTCTACTTTCCAAAATGGTGTCACTTGTTGGGGGTTTTCACTGTTTAGGCACATCAGGGGCTCTTCAAATGCGACATGGCAACCTTATTCCAGCATATTTTACATTCAAAAAGTCAAATGGTGCTCCTTCCCTTCAGAGCCTTGCTGTGTGCCCAAACAGTAGATTTCCCCCACATATGGGGTATTGGCATGCTCAGGAGACATTGCACAACAAAATTTATGGTCCATTTTCTCCTGTTACCCTTGCGAAAGTAAAAAAGATTAGGTCTAAAGGAAAATTTTTGTGAAATAAAAATAAATGTTTATTTTTTCCTTCCACATTCTAAAAATTCCTGTGAAGCACCTGAAGGGTTAATTAACTTCTTGAATATGGTTTTAAGTACCTCGAGGGGTGCAGTTTTTATAATGGTGTCATTTTTGGGTATTTTCTGTGATATAGTCCCCTCAAAGTCACTTCAAGCGTGAGGTGGTCCCTAAAAGAATGGTTTTGCAAATTTTGTAGTAAAAATGAGAAATCGCTGGTCCACTTTTAACCCTTATAACTTCCTAAGAAAAAAAAAATGCTTCCAAAATTGTGATGACGTAAATTAGACATGTGGGAAATGTTATTTATTACTATTTTGTGCGATATGACTCTCTGATATATGGGCATAAAAGTTAAATGTTCAAAAATTGCGATATTTTCAAAATTTTCAACAAATTTCCATTTTTCACAAATAAACGCAAGTCATATCAAAGAAATTTTACCACTTTCATCACGAAAAAACATTCTCAGAACCACCAGGATATTTTGAAGCATTCCAGAGTTATAACCTCATAAAGTGACAGTGATCAGAATTGTTAAAATTGTCATGGTCAGGAAGGTGAAAACAGGCTTCGGGGCGAAGGGCTTAAAATCCAAAATGTTGGCCTACTTAAATGTATGTTCAGTAAATGCACTCAATGCTTGGTCAGGGCTCCTTTTGGATCAATTACTGCATCAATTTGGCTTGGAGGTGATCAGCCTTTGGCACTGCTGAGGTGTTATGGAAGCCCAGGTTGCTTTGACAGCAGCCTTTAGCTCCTCTGCATTGTTGGGTCTGGTGTCTCTCATCTTCCTCTTGCCAATACCAAATAGACTATGGGGTTAAGGTCAGGTGAGATTGCTGGCTAATAAAGCACTGTGATACTGTTGTTTTTAAACCAGGTGTTGGTACATTTGGCAGTGTGGACAAGTGCCAAGTCCTGCTGGAGATTGAAATTTCCATCTCCAGACAGCTTGTCGGCAGAGGGAAGCATGAAGTGCTGGTAGACAGCTGCGCTGATTTTGGTCTTGATAAAACACAGTGGACCTTCACCAGCAGATGACATGGCTCCGCAAACCATAACTGATTGTAGAAATTTCACACTAGACCTCCATCAGCTTGGATTGTGGCCTCTCCACTCTTCCTCTAGACTCTGGGACCTTGATTTCCAAATAAAATGCAACAAGGAAGCTTTGCAGGTGTTTTTTCTTAATTATTCTAATTTACTGAGATAATGACTTTTGGGTTTTCATTGGCTGTAAGCCATAATCATCAACATTAACAGGAATAAACACTTGAAATAGATCACTCTGTTTGCAATAACTCTATATAATATAAGAGTGTCACTCTTTGTATTCAAGAACTAAAGTAATTTAACTTTTTGATGATATTCTAATTTTGTGAGAAGCACCTATAGCTGTGGATTTCCTAATGGTACATGGAAAACGAGGCCAGTTCCCAGGTGTATTTAATTAAGTCAAAAGCATAGTGATTCAGCGCTGGTGCAAAAGTAAAACTTCTCGTTATTTCTTCCTCATTAAAAATTGCAAACACGTAAAAAAATTGAGACATTGGAAAATGCCTTTCATTTTCATTTGTACTTTTGTTTTTTAATAAGGAAAACAAGAATTTTTATCTTTGTACCGATGCAGAACATTATACTTTCCAGTCTCCAACTTTTTTTTCAGTCTTAATTACATCCGACTTCTCATTTCATATGATTTAGTTGCTGCTATTAGTGATACACTTTATGATTCTAGCTGGTTGGTCTGCTAAGATAGTTTTGCTTAGTATCTCCATTATGTCAAGAAACCTCACCCTAAAAAAATGTTAAGCAACTAAGTCAAAACATTCATGAAGAAGACAAGGGCGAAAATCATGGTTTTATTTTGACTCGTCAGCCGCGTCTAGCTAGAGCAAATTCTATGGAGGATTTAAATGTCTTCTGCTTTACCATTGTTCTATGATTTCTACAAGTGTTCTCATTGATTATTATGCATTGCTGGCACTAACATGAGTTTATTAAGTTGTGCAATCTGATTGTGCTTTTTCTCTAGGTAGCTCATGAACTATGGATGTTATTATACATCATATTAAAAAAAAACCAAACAAATCTAAGATGATAAACTATCATAGGACACATGTAATGTGATAGCACCTTGCCAGGCAATATCAATTTATCCAAAATGTATCAAAAATCTGCAAAACATTTTCTCAATTCACTATACAATATAGCAAGTTGATGTTGCAGACCATGACAAAATGTTTTTAAAGGGACTACACTATGGCAATGGTTCTGCTTTCATTGCTGATGTGAATCATCATCCATGGTTACTTTCTAGAACATAGTTGAAAAAAAACCTTTGTCCATCAAGTTCAACCTTCTCAACCAATTATACAACAATAAATGTATAAACTAAAACAGTGGATTATCAATCTATTCCTTTAAAAAGTGACTTTGGTTATGTCCAAAAACAAGAAAAAATGGTACTCGTGCAAAATATAGTCATTTTGTTTACTTATATCTGATGGCAAAATACATGTTACTACACTAGCCACTAAGGAGACTCAAGGTCTCCAAAAATTCAATATAAACAGCACAAAAAGGCAGCAAAACACACCTGCCCAGATCTCAGAACAAATGCACTACAGGGTGCAGCCAGCCCATAAAGCAAGATGTTAGCAGCACAGGTGCAAAATACCAGATTAAACAGCCACTCTCCACATACCCATTCAAGGAGGGGATGACTGCACAGTGTCCGGTTCACAGCCTATTAATTACGCCCCTACTATTCGACTAGGCGAGCTGGCCAGTACACTCTCAATGTGCACCAGTGTGAACACCCCTTATGCGAGACCAAACATGCCTGGGCTCAGCTGCACGCCGAAAAATATTTTTGAATTTTTTGCACTTTATTTTTCTGAGTGCAGCCGAGTCCAGGCACGTTTGGTCTCGCATAAGGGATGTTCACACTGGTGCACATTGAGAGTGTACTGGCCAGCCCACCTAGTCGAATAGTAGGGGCGCAATTAATAGGCTGTAAACCGGACACTGTCCAATGTCCTTGTGTGAACGGCACCCTATGCGGGCCTCTATTGTGCAATTGTATACTGAGAAGTCATCCCCTCCTTGAATGGGTATGTGGAGAGCGGCTGTTTAATCTGGTATTTTGCACCTGTGCTGCAGTGCTATCATCTTGCTTTATGGGCTGGCTGCACCCTGTAGTGCATTTGTTCTGTGTTCTGGGCAAAATACATGTTAGCAGAATTTGGAGGATAGCTCACTTTTTAAATAATTATATTGGTAAACTCAATGCAGTGCAAGTAAAAAGAAATGATAATCTTTTGTAAGGAATAAAATTGGTATGCAGCTTTAACAAAAACAGGTTAAGTGCATGCTTTAAATTCTCAGAAAGAAATCCTAGAAAACTCTGAATAAAACAAAATACCAGACAAGGTTAATAAGAGGATGATTATGTTCTCTGCAGACATCTGTTTTTAACCCCTTCACCCCCAAGGGTGGTTTGCACGTTAATGACCGGGACAATTTTTACAATTCTGACCACTGTCTCTTTATGAGGTTATAACTCCGGAACGCTTCAACGGATCTTCGCGATTCTGAGATTGTTTTCTCGTGACATATTGTACTTCATGTTAGTGGTAAAATTTCTTCCATATAACTTGCGTTTATTTTTGAAAAATACGCAAATATGGCGAAAATTTTGAAAATTTAGCAATTTTCAAACTTTTAATTTTTATTCCCTTAAAACAGAGAAATATGTAACACAAAATAGTTAAGAAATAACATTTCCCACATGTCTACTTTACATCAGCACAATTTTGGAATCAAAATTTTTTTTTGTTAGGAAGTTATAAGGGTTAAAAGTTGACCAGCGATTTCTCATTTTTACAACAAAATTTACAAAGCCATTTTTTTTAGGGACCACCTCACATTTGAAGTCACTTTGAGGGGTCTACATGACAGAAAATACCCAAAAGTGACACCATTCTAAAAACTGCACCCCTCAAGGTACTCAAAACCACATTCAAGAAGTTTATTAACCCTTCAGGTGCTTCACAGGAACTAAAGCAACGTGGAAGGAAAAAATGAATATTTAACTTTTTAGCCACAAAAATGATCTTTTACAAACTTTTTTTTTATTTTCACAAGGGTAAAAGGAGAAAATGGACAGATAAGGTTGTTATGCAATTTCTCCTGAGTACGCCAATACCCCATATGTGGGGGAAAACCACTGTTTGGGCACACGGCAGAGCTCGTAAGGAAGGAGCGCCGTTTGACTTTTTCAAACTAAAATTGGCTGGAGTTGAGATTGGACGCCATGTCGCGCTTGGAGAACCTCTGATGCGCCTAAACAGTGGAAACCCCCCACAAGTGACACCATTTTGGAAACTAGACCCCCTAAGGTACTTATCTAGATCTGTTGTGAGCACTTTGAACCCCCAAGTGTTTCACAAAAGTTTATAATGCCTGGGTGTGAAAAAAAAAAAAAAAAAATTCCACAAAAATGATTTTTTAGTCCTAAATTTTTGAATTTTCCCAAGGAAATTGGACCCCAAAAGTTGTTGTCCAATTTGTCCTGAGTACGCTGATACCCCATATGTGGGGGTGGAAAACTGTTTGGGCGCACGGCAGGGCTTGGAAAGGAAGTAGTAACGTTTTGGAATGCAGACGTTGATGGGGGTCATGTTCCGTTTGCAGTGCCCCAGATGAGCCTAAACAGTGGAAATCCCCCACAAGTGACCCCATTTTGGAAACTAGACCCCCTAAGGAACTTATCTAGATCTTTGGTGAGCACTTTGAACCCCCAAGTGCTTCACACAAGTTTATAATGCCCGGGCATGAAAATAAAAAATCCTATTTTTTTCCCACAAAAATTATCTTTTAGTCACTAATTTTTTATTTTCCCAAGGGTATCAGGAGAAATTGGACCACATAAGTTGTTGTCCAATTTGTCCTGAGTACGCTGATGCCCCATATGTGGGGGGGAACCACTGTTTGGGCGCACGGCAGAGCTCGGAAGGGAAGGAGCACCATTTGACTTTTTCCAACCAAAATTGGCTGGAATTGAGATTGGATGCCATGTTGCATTTGGAGAGCCCCTGATGTACCTAAACAGTGGAAACCCCCCACAAATGACCCCATTTGGGAAACTAGACCCCCTAAGGAACTTATCTAGATCTTTGGTGAGCAATTTGAACCCTCAAGTGCTTCACACAAGTTTATAACGTAGAGCCGTAAAATTTAAAAATCATATTTTTTCCACAAAAATGATCTTTTCACCCCAATTTTTATTTTTCCAAGGGTAACAAGACTCCAAAAGTTATTGTGCAATTTGTCCTGAGTACACTGATACCCCATATGTGGGGGTATACCACTGTTTGGGTGCATGGCAGAGTTTGGAAGGGAAGGAGCGCCATCTCACTTTTTCAACGCAGAATTGGCTGGACGCCATGTCGTGTTTGGAGAGCTCCTGATCTGCCTAAACAGTGGAAACCCCCCACAAATGACACCATTTTGGAAACTAGACCCCTCAAGGAACTTATCTAGATGTGTGGTGAGAACTTTGAACCCCCAGGTGTTTCACTAAAGTTTATAACGTACAGCCTTAAAATAAAAAATCCTTTTTTTTTTTACAAAAATGATTTTTTCGCCCCCAATATTTTATTTTCACAAGGGTAACAGAAGAAATTGGAACCCAAAAGTTGTTGTCCAATTTGTCCTGAGTACGCTGATACCCAATATGTAGGAGAAAACTACTGTATGGGTGCACGTCAGGGCTCGGAAGGGAAGTAGTGACGTTTTGGATTGCAGACTTTGATGGAATGGTCTGGGTGCGTCATGTCGCATTTGGAGAGCCCCTGATACGCCTAAACAGTGGAAACCCCCCACAAGTGACCCCATTTTGGAAAATAGACCCCACAAGGAACTTATCTAGATGTGTGGTGAGCACTTTGAACCCCGAAGTGCTTCACAGAAGTTTATAACGCACAGCCGTAAAAATAAAAAATCCTTTTTTTTTTTTACAAAAATGATTTTTTCGCCCCCAATATTTTATTTTCACAAGGGTAACAGGAGAAATTGGACCCCAAAAGTTGTTGTCCAATTTGTCCTGAGTACGCTGATACCCAATATGTGGGAGAAAACTACTGTATGGGCGCATGTCAGGGCTCGGAAAGGGAAGTAGTGACGTTTTGGATTGCAGACTTTGATGGAATGGTCTGGGGGCGTCATGTCGCATTTGGAGAGCCCCTGATACGCCTAAACAGTGGAAACCCCCCACAAGTGACCCCATTTTGGAAAATAGACCCCACAAGGAACTTATCTAGATGTGTGGTGAGCACTTTGAACCCCGAAGTGCTTCACAGAAGTTTATAACGCACAGCCGTAAAAATAAAAAATCCTTTTTTTTTTACAAAAATGATTTTTTCGCCCCCAATATTTTATTTTCACAAGGGTAACAGGAGAAATTGGACCCCAAAAGTTGTTGTCCAATTTGTCCTGAGTACGCTGATACCCAATATGTGGGAGAAAACTACTGTATGGGCGCATGTCAGGGCTCGGAAAGGGAAGTAGTGACGTTTTGGATTGCAGACTTTGATGGAATGGTCTGGGGGCGTCATGTCGCATTTGGAGAGCCCCTGATGCGCCTAAACAGTGGAAACCCCCCACAAGTGACCCCATTTTGGAAAATAGACCTCACAAGGAACTTACCTAGATGTGTGGTGAGCACTTTGAACCCCGAAGTGCTTCACAGAAGTTTATAACGCACAGCCGTAAAAATAAAAAATCCTTTTTTTTTTTACAAAAATGATTTTTTCGCCCCCATATTTTATTTTCACAAGGGCAACAGGAGAAATTGGACCCCAAAAGTTGTTGTCCAATTTGTCCTGAGTACGCTGATACCCAATATGTGGGAGAAAACTACTGTATGGGCGCATGTCAGGGCTCGGAAAGGGAAGTAGTGACGTTTTGGATTGCAGACTTTGATGGAATGGTCTGGGGGCGTCATGTCGCATTTGGAGAGCCCCTGATGCGCCTAAACAGTGGAAATCCCCAACAAGTGACCCCATTTTGGAAAATAGACCCCACAAGGAACTTATTTAGATGTGTGGTGAGCGCTATGAAGCCCCAAGTGCTTCACAGAAGTTTATAATGTACAGCCGTAAAAACAAAAAAATCTTATTTTTTTTACAAAAATAATATTTTCGCCCCCAGTTTTTTATTTTCCCAAGGGTAACAGAAGAAATAGGACAAATTTCACAATAACTCTTGGGGTCCAGAGTACGCTGATACCCCATATGTGGGGATAAACTACTGTTTGGACGCATGGCAGAGCTCAGAAGTGAAGGAACACCGTTTGACTTTTTCAACGCAGAATTGGCTGGAATGGAGATCAGACGCCATGTCACATTTGGAGAGCCCCTGATGTGCCTAAACAGCGGAAACCCCCCAATTCTAACTCCAACCCTAACCCCAACACACCCCTAACCCTAGTCCCAACCCTAATCCCAACCCTAACCCTAATCCTAACTCTAACCCTAATCCTAACTTTAGCGCCAACCCTAACCCTAACTTTAGCCGAAACCCTAACCCTAACCCTAATGGGAAAATGGAAATAAATACATTTTTTTTATTTTATTATTTTTCCCTAACTAAGGGGGTGATAAAGGGGGTTTGATTTACTATTTATAGCGGTTTTTATGATTGGCAGCTGTCACGCTAAAAGACGCTTTTTATTGCAAAAAGTAGTTTTTTGCATCGCCACATTTTGAGAGCTATAATTTTTGCATATTTTGGCCCACAATGTCATGTGAGGTCTTAATTTTTGCGGGACGAGGTGACGCTTTTATTGGTACCATTTTTGAGCACGTGACATTTTTTGATCGCTTTTTATTTCGATTTTTGGGAGGTTAGAATGAACAAAAATCAGCAATTCATGAATTTCTTTTGGGTGAGGCGTTTTTATTGTTCCGCGTGTGGTAAAATCGATAAAGCAGTTTTATTCTTCGGGTCAGTACGATTATGGCGATACCTCATTTATATAATTTTTTTATGTTTTGGCGCTTTTATAGAATAAAAACAATTTTATATAAAAAATAATTATTTTTGCATCGCTTTATTCTGCGAGCTATAACTTTTTTATTTTTTCGCTCATGATGCTGTGTGACGGCTCGTTTTTTGCGGGACAAGATGACGTTTTCAGCGGTACCATGTTTATTTATATCCGTCTTTTTGATCGCGTGTTATTCCACTTTTTGTTCAGCGGTATGATGATAAAGCACTGATTTTTTGCTTCGTTTTTATTTTTTATTTTTTAAGGGGTTCACAAAAGGGGTTAACTAGTGGGACAGTTTTATAGGGGGGGTCGTTACGGACGCGGCGATATCATATATGTGTACTTTTATTGTTTTATTTTTTTTATTTACAATAAGTAATGAATTTATTGGGGAATATTTTTTTTTTTTTTGGATTTTTTTTTACACATGTTTATTTTTACTTTTTTTTACTTTTTTACTTTGTCCCAGGGTGGGACATCACTGTATTTCATCAGATCGCTGGTGTGACAGTGTGCATAGCACTCTGTCACACCAGCGATGTGACAGGCAGTGCAGGACGCTTCCTCATGCCTGCTCTCGGCAGGCACTGAGGAAGCCGCCTCCCTCCAGGACCCCAGCGCCATCTTGTATCCGGGTCCTGGGAGGGAGGAAGCCCTCAGAGCAGCGCGATCACATCGCGCTGGTCTGAGGGTCTCAGGGGGGCGCGCAGGGAGCCCCCTGCCTGCGCGATCCTCCCCTGTGCCCCCAGTACACCGCGATCATGTTTGATCGCGGTGTGCAAGGGGTTAATGTGCCGGGAGCGGTCCGTGACCGCTCCTGACACACAGTCACGGGTGTCAGCTGTGATAATCAGCTGACACCCGGCGGCGATTAGCTGCGCTCCCTCCGGGAGCGCAGCTAATCGCCTATGACGTACTATCCCGTCCATGGTCAGAATGGCACGGGTTTTATGGACGGGATAGTACGTCTAATGTCAGAGAGGGGTTAAAGGAAGGAAAGGTACAACTTCAAAAGGCATTCAATAGTAACCAGAGGCAAATTCTACATTACTTGCTTAATTTGGTCATAATATGCCCAATTTGACCTGGTTATTAATTTATAGCAAAAGATCAACAAAAGATAAAAAAGACCCAAAACAAGGTTAACAATAAAAATAAAAAGCAGGTGACATATAGACAATTATACATCATTAAGATGCAATCTAAATCCAGCAGAATGTCTCATGTTAGGAGAAAAGCAGAGGCGCCTTGTAGGAGTAATACTAGTCTTGTTTTTAAATGTGAGACTAAGCACAGGAGATGTCAGAAGCAAGTTATAGAAGAGTTTCTAGGACAAAGATTCACAGTATACATGGGCTAAATGTGGAGCAAGTTTCTATATGAACAGAAATTAATATTGACAGCATTGCCTAATTAAAGTGTCTCCGTCTTGCCAGAAGTTTCAATCAGTCGAAGCCCTCCAGGCGGACCTTTCACAAGTCTGCTGTGACATAGAGTATAGACTTTTGTGTTAAAATGGGACAACTTCTTCAACCCCTTCATCCCATATTTCATTTTTTCATTTTTGTTGTTTCCTCTTCCAAGAGCCATAACGTTTTTATTTTTCTGTCAATATACCCATATGAGGGCTTATTTTTTGTGTGACAAGTTGTACTTTTGAATGACAACAGTCATTTTATCATGGAATGCACTGGAAGGTGAGAAAAAAATTCCAAGTGCATTGAAGTTGCAAAAAAGTGCAATTTCACAATTGTTTTTTTTTATTTATTTACCATGTTCATTATATGATAAAATAGACCTGACAATATAATTCTCCAGATCCGTATGATTATGCAGGTACCAAATATGTACCGCATTTTTTGGACTATAAGACGCACTTTTTTCCTCCTAAAATGTGGGGGGAAATGGGGGGTGCGTCTTATAGTGGGGATGAAAATTTGAGGAGAAATTTGTAAAAATAAAAAGAAATTTTCTTGAGTCGACATTTTCTGAGATTTGTAATGCTTCAACTTTTTGGGATATAGGGATTTGTGCTCTGAGCTAATGCTTTTACTCACACCATTTTGTGCAGATAAGATGGTTTGATTGCCTCTTATTGTATTTTATTGCAATCGTGCGAAGGCCAAAAGAATGTAATTCTTTGATTTTTTTCTCTTTACACTGTTTACTGATCAGAGGTACCAAATATGTATTTTTTTATTGTTTATTTTAATGGGGCAATAGGACGGCTATTTGAAGTTTGTGTTTTTTTTATTTTTTTTTCATTTTTTTCTTTTTTTACTTTTTACTGTATTTATTCGTCCCCTTAGGGGACTTGATGCTGGGATAGTCTGTTCACTTGTGCTATCTATAGCAGCGATCCAGCACTGCTATGTACAGTCATGGCCAAAAGTTTTGAGAATGACACAATATATTTTCACATGATCTGCTGCCCTCTGGTTTTTATGTGTGTTTGACAGATGTTTTTATCACAGACAGAAATATAATTGCAAACATATGAGTAACAAAAGTTTATATTGACAGTTAGAATGAGTTAATGCAGCAAGTCAATATTTGCAGTGCTGACCCTTCTTCTTCAGGACCTCTGCAATTCTCCCTGGCATGCTCTCAATCAACTTCTGGACCAAATCCTGACTGATAGCAGTCCATTCTTGCACAATCAATGCTTTCATTTTGTCAGAATTTTTAGGTTTTTATTTGTCCACCCGTCTCTTGATGATTGACCACAAGTTCTCAATGGGATTAAGATCTGGGGAGTTTCCAGGCCATGGGCCCAAAATCTCTATGTTTTGTTCCCTGAGCCATTTAGTTATCACCTTTGCTTTATGGCAAGGTTCTCCATCATGCTGGAAAAGGCATTGTTCATCGCCAAACTGCTCTTGGAGGGTTGGGAGAAGTTGCTCTTGGAGGACATTCTGGTACCATTCTTTATTCATGGCTGTGTTTTTAGGCAAGACTGTGAGAAAGCCGATTCCCTTGGCTGAGAAGCAACCCCACACATGAATGGTTTCAGGATGCTTAACAGTTGGCATGAGACGAGACTGGTGGTAGCGCTCACCTTGTCTTCTCCGAATGAGGCGTTTTCCTGATGTCCCAAACAATCGAAAAGGGGATTCATCAGAGAAAATAACTTTACCCCAGTCCTCAGCAGTCCACTGCCTGTACCTTTTGCAGAATATCAGTCTGTCCATGATGTTTTTTCTGGAGAGAAGTGGCTTCTTTACTGCCCTCCTTGAGACCAGGCCTTGCTCCAAGAGTCTCCGCCTCACAGTGCGTGCAGATGCACTCACACCTGCCTGCTGCCATTCCTGAGCAAGCTGTGCACTGCTGGTAGCCCGATCCCGCAGCTGAAACACTTTTAAGAGACGGTCCTGGCGCTTGCTGGTCTTTCTTGGGCGCCTTGGAGCCTTTTTGGCAACAATGGAACCTCTCTCCTTGAAGTTCTTGATGATGCGATAGATTGTTGACTAAGGTGCAATCTTTCTAGCTGCGATACTCTTCCCTGTTAGGCCATTTTTGTGCATTGCAATGATGACTGCACGTGTGTTATGATTTGGTAGCTGAGGAGAGCAGGCAAAAACGGCAGTACACCAGAGAGGTTGGAATCTACTGGATTGCAGTACCCTGACTAATCACCACAACTAAAGGCAGCCGTGGAGTGTTCCTATGTTGGTCCTAGATTCCTCGTCACAGCCTGAGAGGTTAACTACACCTAAAGATAGAAAGAGGAAAGCTATCTGCCCCGGAGTAGATCCCCAAAGAACATAGGAAGCCCCCAAACATGTAATGGCGGTTAGACAAGAGGAAATACAGACACAGACAGAAAATAGTATGAGCAAACGTTGGGGCCCAATCTGCCTAGACAGAAAAGGATAGGAAGGATACTTACTGCAATCCAAAAAAACCCTAAAAAATACCAACGCTACTAATTGCAAAAACACCTGAGAGCAAACGACCTCCACCACCTAAATTAGTTCTCTGGTGTAACAAAACTAAGCCGCAGCCACTGAAAAAACTGGAAAAGACAAATGAACAAATAACAGTGGCTCCAGAGGAACTGAGAGGAGCCCAAGCCCCCTGGGGGGGGGGGGAACCTGGCTAACCTCACAGAAAAGCAGAGAAATATGCAAATGGTAAGCACAAAATCAAAAAACTGAAAATATCTTATCTGAGAGCAGGAGAAGAGGCAAGACTCAGCAAGCTTCCAAGTGAACCAGGAAACAACGTTGAGACAAGAACAATTGATCACCGGCAACCATGATGGGAGGGAACCTCCCTTATATCCAGCCAGTCTGTGATTCCTGATTGCCAATCCTCATTGAATGGTTCAGTACTGTTTGTAACCACCAGAGGGAGCTTCTGCTCAGAATTCATTTCTAACACATTCACAACACACGTGTTTCTTTAGAGATAACCATGGTTAACAGAAGAGAAACAATGATGCCAAGCACCAGACTCTGTTGTGAATGTTTTAGAAATGAATTCTGAGCAGAAGCTCCCTCTGGTGGTTACAAACAGTACTGAACCATTCAATGAGGATTGGCAATCAGGAATCACAGACTGGCTGGATATAAGGGAGGTTTCCCCCCATCATGGTTGCTGGTGATCAATTGTTCTTGTCTCAACGTTGTTTCCTGGTTCACTTGGAAGCTTGCTGAGTCTTGCCTCTTCTCCTGCTCTCAGATAAGATATTTTCTGTTTTTTGTTTTTGTCCTTGCCATTTGCATATTTCTCTGCATTTCTATGAGGTTGGCCAGGTTCCCCTCCCCGGGGGGCTTGGGCCCCTCTCGGTTCCTCTGGAGCCACTGTTGTTTGTTCATTTGCCTTTTCCAGTTTTTTCTGTGGCTGCGGCTTAGTTTTGTTACACCAGAGAACTAATTTAGGTGGTAGAGGTCGTGTGATCTCAGGTGTTTTTGAAATTAGTAGCGTTGGCTTTTTTTAGGGTTTTTTTTGGATTGCAGTAAGTATCCTTCCTATCCTTTCTGTCTAGGCAGATTGGGCCCCAGCGTTTGCTCATACTATTTTCTGTCTGTGTCTGTATTTCCTCTTGTCTAACCGCCATTACATGTTTGGGGGCTTCCTATGTTCTTTGGGGATCTGCTCCGGGGCAGATAGCTTTCCTCTTTCTATCTTTAGGTGTAGTTAACCTCTCAGGCTGTGACGAGGAATCTAGGACCAACATAGGAACGCTCCACGGCTGCCTTTAGTTGTGGTGATTAGTCAGGGTACTGCAATCCAGTAGATTCCAACCTCTCTGGTGTATTGCCGTTTTTGCCTGCTCTCCTCAGCTACCAAAACATAACAAGCCTCCTTTTAAAGTGTCCAGTGGTGTCATTCTTACCTAATCATGACAGATTGATCTCCAGCCATGTCCTCATCAACACCCACACCTGTGTTGATGGAGCAATCACCGAAAAGAGGTTGGCTGGTCCTTTTAAGGCAGGGCTGCAATGATGTTGAAATGTGTTTTGGGGGATAAAGTTCATTTTCTAGCCAAATATTGACTTTGCAAGTAATTGCTGTTAAGCTGATCACTCTTTATAACATTCTGGAGTATATGCAAATTGCTATTAGAAAAAGTGAAGCAGTAGACTTTGTAAAAATTAATATTTGTGTCATTCTCAAAACTTTTGGCCATGACTGTATAGTGAAAATCATGATTTCCTATGAATGCTAGCTAAACGCTGGCTTTCACATGAAGATCAAAATGACAGGCACAGGGGTCTTTAGTAGACTTCTAGCCGTCATGGCAACCCACAATAATGTCACAGGCGCGCTGATGGGTGTATTGTTTGGTGCCCTAACTGCATGTGCTAAATGCGTCTGTTAGATATTGACAGCGGCATTTAACAGGATAACAGCCATGGGCAGAGCTCTGATCCACACGCAGCTGCTAGAGGCACAAAGTGGATAATTAAATTAGCCATCATTGGCCCAGAAATATGTGGGCTCAGCGAACAAGTCTGCATTAATGTCAGGGAACCATATCAGTATGTCATATAATGATAAAGAGTTAAAGATGCACTCCATAGTGATTGTTACATCGTAACATCAAAAATTGTGCACTGTTATGACACAGACAGATCTGAAATGTAGATGTGTTCAAATGTTCAAATCCCATAAGACATAGTGTTTATTTTGAATACATAGATTCAGTATTATACATTATTATGAATAAATTATTGTACAAACATTTGTGTTTAAACTGTACAAGGAAAATGTTACTGAATTAGCAAAGCAATACATTTTTTGCTAGTCATGGGTATGTAGTTGCTCCAATTGTGAATATGTATTGATTCCAATGCATCAACTGCTGTTGACTTATTCATTGCCTTGGGACATGATCAACCCCGTTTCCATTGCTCCTTTTTCCTGGTCAAATCTTTGAACGAGCAAACAATTTCCATTTACATTACACACATTACACAATTCTCAAAAGTTATTATTATTATTTATTATTATAGCACCATTTATTCCATGGTGCTTTACAAGTGAGGAGGGGTATACATAATAAATACAAGTATAGTAATCTTAAGCAATACAAGTCATGACTGGTACAAGATGAGAAAGGACCCTGCCCCCGAGGGCTCACAATCTACAAGGGATGGGTGAGGATACAGTAGGCGAGGGTAGAGCTGGTTGTGCAGTGGTTTGATGGATCGGTGGTTACTGCAGGTTCTAGGCTTGTCGGAAGAGGTAGGTCTTCTGGTTCTTTTTGAAGGTTTCCATGGTAGACGAGAGTCTGATATGTTGTGGTAGAGAGTTCCAGAGTAGGGGGGATGCGCGGGAGAAATCTTGTATGCGATTGTGGGAAGAGGAGATAAGAGGGGAGGAGAAGGAAATCTTGTGAGGATCAGAGGTTGCATGCAGTTAAGTACCGGGAGACAAGGTCACAGATGTATGGAGGACTCAGGTTGTGGATGGCTTTGTATGTCATGATTAAGGTTTTGAACTAGAGTCTTTAGGTAATGGGGAGCCAGCGCAGGGATTGACAGAGGGGAGAGGCCAGGGAATAGCGGGGGAAAGGTGGATTAGTCGGGCAGCAGAGTTTAGAATTGATTGGAGGGGTACGAGAATGTTAGAGGGGAGGCCACAGAGCAGGAGGTTGCAGTAGTCAAGGCGGGAGATGATGAGGACATGGACTAGGATTTTTACTGATTCTTGGTTGAGGAATGTACGGATCCCTGAAATATTTTTGAGTTGAAGTCGGCAGGAAGTGGAAAGGGCTTGGATATGTGGTTTGAAAGAGAGATCAGTGTCAAGGATAACCCCGAGGCAGCGAGATTGTGGGACTGAAGAGAGTGGGCAGCCATTTACTTTAATGGATAGGTCCATTGGGGGGTCACGTGAGATGGGGGAAAGATGATGAATTCTGTTTTGTCCATATTTAGTTTTAGAAATCTAGCGGAGAAGAAGGATGAAATAGCAAACAGACATTGAAGGATTCTATTTAGTAGGGAAGTGATATCTGGTCGAAAGATGTAGATCTGTGTGTCATCAGCATAGAGGTGATACTCAGCGAGTGGGAGACACTGAATGTCCGGTCTGTTAGGTATGATGCGATCCAAGATAGGGCCAAGTCTGTGATACCAAGAGATGAGAGGGTCAGTAGTATTAGAGAATGGTCCACTGTGTCAAAGGCAGAGGACAGGTCCAGGAGGAGGAGGACAGAGTAGTGTCGCTTGGCCTTGGTAGTTAATAGGTCATTGGTGACCTTAGTTAGGGCAGTTTCAGTGGAGTGGTGAGGCCGGAAGCCAGATTGTAAGTGGTCAAGGAGGGAGCAAGAAGAGAGGTGGGAGGACAGTTCAAGATGGACATGTTGTTCCAGCAGTTTTGAGGCATAGGGGAGAAGTGATATAGGGCGATAGCTAGATACAGAGGATGGGTCAAGAGAGGGCTTTTTGAGGATAGGTGTGATTGAGGCATGTTTAAAGCTTGAGGGGAAAACACCAGTTGTTAGTAGAGTTGAGCGATACTTTCCGATATCCAAAAGTATCGGAATCGGAATGGTATCGCCGATACCATTAAAATATCGGCGATACCCGATACCGATACCGGAAGTCCCATGTAAGTCTATGGGAACAAAATATCGCAACTAAAAAAACCTCTTTCTTTCCTTGTAAACACTAAATATACACACATAGAATACATATATATATATATATATACATGTCATTGTGACATATATATATATATATACATATATGTATAGTTTATACACTTTTACATAGTAAAATATCCTCTGATTTAATTGCCGGGTAAAGTCGGCTTCTGTGAAAAGACAGAAGCACCCGACATGAAATGACACTTGGTGTACATAGGGTTAACCATGTCTTTTCATGTCGTTTGCTATCTGATTTGCACAAACAATTACATGAGTGGCTGTGTGCAAAATTTCACACCTGTAGGGGTTAATTAAAGGTGTAAATTCGTTGTAAAAAAAACAGACTTTTTTGCTACGAATTTACACCTTTAACCCCTACAGGTGTGAAATTTTGCACACAGCCACTCATGTAATTGTTTGTGCAAATCAGATAGCAAACGACATGAAAAGACATGGTTAACCCTATGTACACCAAGTGTCATTTCAAATGACACTTGGTGTACATAGGGTTAACCATGTCTTTTCATGTCATTTGCTATCTGATTTGCACAAACAATTACATGAGTGGCTGTGTGCAAAATTTCACACCTGTAGGGGTTAATTAAAGGTGTAAATTCGTTGTAAAAAAACCGGACTTTTTTGCTACGAATTTACACCTTTAATTAACCCCTACAGGTGTGAAATTTTGCACACTTACACTCATGTAATTGTTTGTGCAAATCAGATATCAAACTACATGAAAAGACATGGTTAACCCTATGTACACCAAGTGTCATTTCATGTCGGGTTCTGCATTTCCACAAAAGCCGGCAATTGAATTAGCGGCTATTATACTATGTAGAAATGTATGAACTATAAATATAAATATATATATATATATATGTGTCACAAATTCAATGACATGTATATATATATATGAGGTGTAAAATTGCTGAAAAAAAATGCATGAGCTCCCGCCCTATTTTCGCAACCAGACAGACAAAGCCAGTGAGTGGGGGCAGATAATAATAGCCCAGAGAGAGACCATTTTTTTTGCCCCCCCCCGGCTACTTAACATCTGCCCCCAGACACCCCAGAAAGGGCAAATCTCTAATTAGATTTGCCCTTTCTGGCACTTTGCCCGTCTATTCCCATTGCCCTGTAGCGGTGGCGAATGGGTTAATAAGGGGTTAAAATGACCTTGCAATTGAAAGGTCACTTTAAGCCAGGTTAATAATTGAGAGCTGTCAATTAGACAGCTATCAATTATTAATCCTATTGTATGAAAGAAAAATCAAACACACACACTTTAATAAAAAAGAAGTTTAATGAAATAATCACAGTTTTTGACCATATTTTATTTACCTGCTAAAACCATTTCCTGTAATAAAAATAAAATAATAAAGCAAAATTATTCTTACCAATCCGATGCACAGTCAGGTCCCACGGTGTAATCCTTCAGAAAGGGTTAATGTTTACTGCAGGGACCGCAGCTAATGCTGCAGCCTCACAGTAAACCCCCAAATGAATGAGTTCCTCTCCTGGCTGACAGGAGAGGAAGTGGAAAGCTTAATTGATTGCTTTCCACTTTCACTTCAGGTCAGCCAGGGACACCATCAGTGACGTCAGAGGGAACTGGTTAACAAAAATAGGGGTTCCCTTCTAGAAAAAAATGGCGTGGGGTCCCCCTATTTTTGTTAACCAGCCAGATGAAGCAGACCGCTGAGGCCTGGATTTTCAGGCTGTTAAGGAGCCAAGATCCATGGACCTTGCCAGCCTGATAATACCAGGCCACAGCAGTCTGCATATCTTGGCTGATTAACAAAAATAGGGGATCCCCTCGAAAAAAATTGGCGTGGGGTCCCCCCTATTTTTGTTAACCAGCCAGATGAAGCAGACCGCTGAGGCCTGGTTTTTCAGGCTGGTAAGGATCCAATATCCATGGACCTTGCAAGCCTGATAATACCAGGCCACAGCAGTCTGCTTAGCTTGGCTGGTTAACAAAAATAGGGGATCCCCTCGAAAAAAAAACGGCGTAGGGGTCCCCCTATTTTTGTTAACCAGCCAAGTAAAATGCAGACTGCTGCGGCCTGGTATTAAAAGACTGTCAAGGCCCATGGATTTTGGCCCTCAACAGCCTGATAATACCAGGCTACAGCAGCCCCACATTTGGCGCATCAAAAGATGTGCCAATTGTGGCACTTTACCCGGCTCTTCCCACTGCCCTGTAGCGGTGGCAAGTGGGGTAATAAGGGGTTAATGTCACCGTTGATTGCACGGTGACAATAAGCCCGGTTAATAATGGAGAGGAGTCAATAAGACACCGATCCATTATTAATCCCAAAGTTTTTAAATGTGTAAAAAAAAGACACAGCAAGAAAAAAGTCTTTTAATGAAATAAAAGAGACAACACAGTTTTCATTAATTTTATTATACTCTCATTCCTGCGACGCCATCGATCTCCTGTAAAAAAAGAAAAAAAACAAACCAACAGTATACCACCTGTCCGACGCAGTCCATAACGACAGTCCCACGACGATCCAGCTCTGCTACATCGCAATGACAGCCTGTCATTGCAACGCAGCACAGCTGATTACCTGCTTCCCCGGCGGTGACGTCATTGGACTGACTGCTTTACGGCCGGGATTACCCAGCAGTCACTGCAGTTATCGCGAGAAACTGCATGTGACCGCCGGGGAGAAGAGGATGTCGGCCATGAAGCAGTGCAGCCCGTGACCGCCGGAGATCTTGTGCCAGGTAAGTGCCGCTGACTTCTGACAGACCCGACAGACGGACACTGACAGTGACAGTGACATCCCGTTTCCGGTATCCGATATGACGAAAATATCGGAACTCGGAATCGGAATTCCGATACAGCCAATATCGGCCGATACCCGATATTTGCAGTATCGGAATGCTCAACCCTAGTTGTTAGTGATAGGTTGAAGAGATGGGTTAGGGTTGGGATGAAGATTGTGGTGAAGTTTGGAATGAAGTGGGATGGGATCGGGTCAAGTGCACAGGTAGTGAGATGTGATCTTGAGAGTAGAGTGGAGAGTCAATCTTCTGTAATGGTGAAGCTGGTTTTGGAGTAAGGCATGGCAGTTAGGAGGAAGGGCTCTGTGGGTTGTTGACCATAACTGTGTCTGACGTTATCAATCTTCTTGAAAAATGAGGCATAGTCTTCAACTGAGATGAGGGGAAGGGAGGAAGTGTTGGGGGGGCGGAGGAGAGAATTGAAAGTGTTGAATAACTGTTTAGGGTTGTGAGACAGGGAGGATATGAGAGATGAGAGGTAGGTTTGTTTTGCTGCAGGGAGTGTGGCATTGAAAGTAGTGAGGGACTCATTGGAGTGGGATCTTTTCCATCTCCGCTCAGCAGCCCTGGAAGCTCGACTCAGTTCTTTGATCAGGCTGGTGTGCCTGTTGATTTTGCAAGCTTTGGTATGTGTGAGAGGGGCAACTGATTCCAAAGCTACAGCTATTGTGGTGTTATACAGAGCGGCAGCGGCATCCGCATTGTGTAGTGAACTTATGTCTGTAAGAGGGAGGAGGGATTCAGACAGTGAGTGTAGATCGAGATGTTTAAGATTTCTGCAATGGTGTGCAAGTTTGTGGGGTGGGGATTGTGGACCTGGAGAGGAGAGGGAAGAAAATGTAAGTAGGTTGTGGTCAGAAAGACAAAGAGATGAGTTAGAGAGGCTAGATAGGAAGCAGAGGCGGGTGAAGATGAGGTCTAGTGTGTGGCCATTTTTGTGAGTGGCTGCAGAAAACCATTGAGTGAGGCTGAAGGAGGAAGTAAGGGATAGAAGTTTAGTGGCAGCTCAGAGGGAAGTGTCAATGGGGATGTTAAAGTCGCCCAAGATGATAGTGGGGATGTCAGGGGAAAAGAAATGAAGTAGCCAGGTGCTGAAGTGGTCAAAGAAGGTGGTGACTGGCCCTGCGGTGTGGTAAATGGCAGCTAGTTGAAGGTTGGAGGGGGAGTAGATGCACCCAGAGTGCACCTCAAAGGAAGGGAGGTTAACAGAGGGTTGTAGTGGGATTGGGGTGAAGGAGCAGTTATCTGACAGGAGAAAACCAACTTCACCACCATGCTTGCTGCATAGTGCAGGAGGAGAGGCTGCGTCAGAGGGGGTGAGCCAGCTTTCCGTGATGGCGAGGAAGGAAAGTTTGTTAGTAATAAAAAGATCATGGATGAAGGAAAGTTTGTTGCAGACAGAGCGAGCGTTCCTGTTAGTGGGACTGGGGAAGCTGGGGCCGGGCAAATGGGTATAAGTTTGGAGAGGTTACGGAAAGTTGTGATAGAGTGTGGATGGGAGGTAGAAATGGCTGTGGGAATATGGTGAGGAGGACCAGGATTTGGAGAGATATCGCCGGCAGTGAGGAGGAGCAGAGAGAGTGTTAGCAGGTGGGAGCAGAAGAAGGCATGAGGGGGCTGTCTGTGTTTGGAGACAGAGGATTGTATGTTGAGAAACAGATCTGAGGAAGAGGTGAGATGGATGGGGAGGATTGAAGAAGAGAACAACAGTTCCTTGCTTGGTGTAGGAATTAGGGGGTTAGCAAAAAGTGAAGGATTATAGGGGTCAGAGTGAAAACGAACAGAAACATTGTTTACAGTGACTGTATCCAGTTACCTTCAGTTCCCTTCTGGTTTAATTCTGGATTAATTCATATCTCACACTTGTAAGATACACATTTATGGGATACACACTGCAGACTAAAGTCTTGGCAGACTTGTGCTATGCAATATATGTTCCAAAAAAAGTCCTCATAATATCTAAAGGGCACTTCTAATAATTATACAAACACAGAAGGGTCTATATAGTCATATAGCCCAAAAATACGAAGAGATCCCAGAGTAGTTATCAAAAGAGTACAAAGTTTATTAATATCGATTAAAATAGTAACATGAAAGTTCACAATAGAATAATCTCCAATCAAAAACACCCAATAAGGGGATACTGCATGGATACAGATTATACTGCACAAACTATATTATCCACATTAACATCCCATGGTGAACACATAGTAAATACTGGGAAATAAATCCCTAAGTGAATACTTTACCAAGGGGGTGCTGTAATAACGTGGCAATAGGTGCAGCGCTGCAGCCAGAGATCTCCCCCTCACCCCGACGCGCGTTTCGCTTTCCCGCTTCTTCCGGGGGCGTGATAGAGGAGGGTATAGTGGGGGTTTAAATGGTGGACATTACCGATCACATGCACCAATAGGGATACAAGAAATAGGCTGATCTATATCTCCTTAATCAGCCCCAGAGTTGTTACGGCGCATGAAGCTGATCATCGCTCACCGTGTAGTAACATCACTTCCTGTCCTGCGCCCTTTGGAACGCCTGCTAGTACGCAAGCGCTACAACTTATGGGCACATTCGGAAGTGTATGGGAGCGTGATCCAGCGCATGCGCTCTCACTGGAAAGCCGGAGAGCGATTAGGTTAGTAATATATATGGCATAATGCTAATCTCAAAATACCGCATCTAAACTAAGCTATTAACAAAAGATCGAACATTATTAATATATGTGGACCCCATACCACTATGTCCCTATTACCTAATGACGAAGTAAACAAGTGTAAATTAATGTCTAAAAACTACATTACCATAGAATTGTTATATATTAAAGTGCTCAACCCTAGTATGTAGGTGTGTATATACACCACAAATATAATTATATAAAATTGAATCATAATGATAAGTGCAAAAACATATTAATTATTGACATGCCAAATTATAAAATATAATAGATCCATAATAGATATAATGGTGACAGTGCTGGATCATAAATAAATCATCAAAAAAGAAACTACTAATAATACTAAATAAATATTCCCAATACTCCCTGTGATAGAAACCATAAAGGTAATAATGTGTAAATACATAACAGGGGCATAACAGGTATTTGACAAGAGTCCACAGCAAGATAATTCAATCAGATCTTCTCCTTATTAGATGCATCCATATAGAGAATCTTTTCAAAGTATCCACGGATCAGAATGTTCATCAATCATGTAACTAGAATATAAACTAAAATTAATAATGACAAACAGCTATAAAATAAGAAAAACAATTAAAACTAAACCCACCCCTTAAAAAATGTCTCCAAGAAATGAATTATATATAATGCATCAGAATTACAGAAATGCTGAAAAGCCCAGATTTTCATTAAGGCCTTGTGGAGCCAATGTGCCCAATCTATAAATCCAACGACTTTCACACTGAGCCAGGATTTTACCCAAATCACCTCCTCTTATTCCTAACCTTACTTGATCTATTGCTTTCACTATTAATCCTCTGGCATTGCAATCATGAAATTCTTTAAAGTGCCGAGGCAATGTTTTCAGCAAAGACATGTCTTCACATGTTGAAGCCTTTATGATATCTCTGACATGTTCCCTAACCCTTATTTTCAATTCTCTTGTGGTTAGACCTATGTAGATCTTCCCACATGGACATTGTGCATGGTAAATTACTCCTTGAGAGGAGCATGTCAGATGTTTAAGGATGTTGAAAGTTTTTGTACCATCAAAGTTAGAAAATTTAGTTTCCTTCACAAGATTCAAACATCCCTTGCACAACCCGCAGGGAAAAAAACCCTTCCGACTTGAATTGAATAGTTCACTTTTGTTAGAGCTCGGAGACACATAATGGCTCCTCACCAAAATATCTTTAAAGTTTGCCGAACGTTTTGCTACAAAGGACGGAGCTGGAGGTAAAATGGTTCTGAGAATCGGATCCACCTTTAACACCTCCCAGTGTCTACGAATGACACTAGTGAGGTTTTGCCATTGGTCATTGAAGGTGGAGATAAATCTAACCTGTTCTTGGTCCTTATTATCACTACTTTTAGATTTCCCATATAAAAGCTGATCTCGAGAATACTCTTAGCTCTCATGTATCCCCTTTTAATACACCGTTGGCTGTAACCTCTATTTTTAAATCTTCGTGTGAGATCCACAGCTTGCTTTTCAAATGAACGGTCATCCGAGCAAATTCTCCTAATTCGTAAAAATTGGCTTATAGGAATGCTTTTGATCGTGGATTGGAGATGAGAAGAATCTGCCTGAAGCAATGCATTAGTGGCTGTGGGCTTCCTAAAGACATCAGTATGAAGTTTACCATCGTGAGCTGCCTGCACGCCAATATCCAGGAAATCAAGGGTTCTACCATGACGGAAGGTAAGTTTAATGTTTATATCATTATTGTTGAGCACATCAACAAATTTACACAAACCGTCAATGGTGCCTTCCCACAGGAAAAAAATGTCATCAATGTACCTCATCCAGTTGTGAACCAAGTTCACATCCTGGATGAGGTCACCCTGAAAAACACTTCTCTCCCATGCCCCTAGAAATAAATTGGCGTAAGCCGGAGCACACGACGCCCCCATTGCCGTACCCTGTGTCTGTAAAAAAATAGAATCATCAAATGTAAAAACATTATGATTTAGGATAAATTCCAACAGAATCAAAACAAGGTCGGCAATGGGGGGACTGATGTTACTCGTTTGTAGGAACCATTTAGTTGCAGCCATCCATCTTTGTGCCTTATAGAGGTATAAAGCGACTCCACGTCCGCCGTGACCATGATCATATTACTATCAAGATGTATCTGGTCCAGACGTTGAAGGGCGGACGTGGTATCCTTAGTATAGGAAGGCAATGTACATACAATAGGCTTGAGGAAAAAATCCACTATGTTGGAAATAATTTCGCAGAGTCCACCATTTCCTGCAACTATTGGACGTCCTGGGGGATCCAGTGGATTTTTGTGCAACTTTGGGATGATGTAAAAGGTGGGCAATTTTGGATGGAATTTTTTGGTATTATCTAAAAGCTTCTTAGATATAATACCTTCTGAGAAAGCCTTCTCTAGAATAAAATTAGTTCAGCCTGGAACCTAGGCAGGGGATTGTATGTCATTTTGCGATAGCATGTTTTCTCATCCAATAACTTATAAGCCTGTTTTTCATACATACGATATGGCCACACAACCAGATTGCCTCCCTTATCAGATTGCTTGAATAGTACATCATCCCATGATTCAAGCTCCTTAAGGGCTAGTCTTTCCTCCCCGGTGAGATTACTAGAATAACTACGTCTAGTTACCAATTTTTCAATATCCTGTGTAACTAATTTAGTAAACACCTCCACCGCTGGGCATAAACCCAGTGGGGGAAACTTTTTAGATTTATCAAAGAGTTTATTGGGGATGTTACTTACCACTGAAGGATTACTTCTTCTTCAAGTGATTCCAAGATCTCTAAAGCCCTCAACTCATCCGGGGTGGAAAGACTATCCCCACTCTGAATTTTATGATGCAACCTCTTTAAAATGAGTTTTCTCGAGAAAAGGTGTGTGTCCTTAATCGCTATGAACGGATCATAGATGGAAGAAGGGAGAAGGTTAAACCTCTTTCCAACACTTCAAGTTGACTGGATGAATCACACGCTGAGACAAATTGACTACCTTAAATTGATCCTGATCCTTATGACGTTTATAGGTTTTATTAAACATATCCGGAAAATGTTTTACGTGTATCTTTCCTCAGATTGAAATCCCTACTTCTCTACATCACTTGTAGAGGCATGACTCTCAGTGCCCGATATGCTAGACGTCATAGATGGTTCTCTAGACCTCATTCTCTTGGCCCCACTTGTTTTCTCTGTTGCCACTTATATACCTTGTCAGAATCGTAGTCATTCATATCTCTCTGGAACTTTTTAATTTCATCTGGCTAACATCATCTTCCCACTTAATGGTATCTTTATCTAATCCTTTAAGCCATTTATCAAATGCCTCTTTGGGCACCTCTTTTTGTAGATGGTCATGAATGTCCGCCAGCTCCTATCAAGTTCCCCAATGACAATGTGTTCTTATCAATCAACACCTGAATAAATTCAAAAGAACATGTGGAAGCTGCCGTGACCCATCTTTAATCAGATCTCTTCTTGTATATCGAATGTAGGATACAGTTGTAGCGCTTGCGTACTAGCAGGCGTTCCAATAGGGCGCAGGACAGGAAGTGATATTACTACACGGGGAGCGATGATCAGCTTCATGCGCCGTAACAACTCTGGAGCTGATTAAGGAGATATAGATCAGCCTATTTCTTGTATCCCTATTGGTGCATGTGATCGGTAATGTCCACCATTTAAACCCCCACTATACCCTCCTTTATCACGCCCCCGGAAGAAGCGGGAAAGCGAAACGCGCGTCGGGGTGAGGGGGAGATCTCTGGCTGCAGCGCTGCACCTATTGCCACGTTATTACAGCACCCCCTTGGTAAAGTATTCACTTAGGGATTTATTTCCCAGTATTCACTATGTGTTCACCATGGGATGTTAATGTGGATAATATAGTTTGTGCAGTATAATCTGTATCCATGTAGTATCCCCTTATTGGGTGTTTTTGATTGGAGATTACTCTATTGTGAACTTTCATGTTACTATTTTAATCGATATTAATAAACTTTGTACTCTTTTGATAACTACTCTGGATCTCTTCGTATTTTTGGGCTATATGACTATATAGACCCTTCTGTGTTTGCATAATTATTAGAAGTGCCCTTTAGATATTATGAGGACTTTTTTTGGAATAATGATTTATTGCTGTTTTTATAACAGTTAGTCCGTATACTATTGAACGGAAAATATTTCTGTGTTTGATTATAATATAATAATGAGATTTTGCTGTCTTTTGAACAGACCATTTATTATAATGGACCTGAAAGCCAAAGAAAGCTCTTGGCGTTCCAAAGCAACTGATATCTTTAATCTTAACGCCCATTCCGTTTCGCCTGATGTCTCTAAGGATTATAAAGGATTAATGCAACGATATAGAAATGTGATGTATCGTAAAACAAAATTATGGTGGAACCGTACGTCATTAGAAAATTATATGTCTAAAAAAATTGTGCCCAGGGGATTGAGAGTGCAACTGTATCCTACATTCGATATACAAGAAGAAGATCTGATTAAAAGATGGGTCACGGCAGCTTCCACATGTTCTTTTGAATTTATTCAGGTGTTGATTGATAAGAACACATTGTCATTGGGGGAACTTGATAAGGAGCTGGCGGACATTCATGACCATCTACAAAAAGGTGCCCAAAGAGGCATTTGATAAATGGCTTAAAGAATTAGATAAAGATACCATTAAGTGGGAAGATGATGTTAGCCAGATGAAATTAAAAAAGTTCCAGAGAGATATGAATGACTACGATTCTGACAAGGTATATAAGTGGCAACAGAGAAAACAAAGTGGGGCCAAGAGAATGAGGTCTAGAGAACCATCTATGACGTCTAGCATATCGGGCACTGAGAGTCATGCCTCTACAAGTGATGTAGAAGAACGTAGGGATTTCAATCTGAGGAAAGATACACGTAAAAAACATTTTCCGGATATGTTTAATAAAACCTATAAACGTCATAAGGATCAGGATCAATTTAAGGTAGTCAATTTGTCTCAGCGTGTGATTTCATCCAGTCAACTTGAAGTGTTGGAAAGAGTTTAACCTTCTCCCCTTCTTCCCATCTAGATCCGTTCATAGCGATTAAGGACACACACCTTTTCTCGAGAAAACTCATTTTAAAGAGGTTGCATCATAAAATTCAGAGTGGGGATAGTCTTTCCACCCCGGATGAGTTGAGGGCTTTAGAGATCTTGGAATCACTTGAAGAAGAAAGTAATCCTTCAGTGGTAAGTAACATCCCCAATAAACTCTTTGATAAATCTAAAAAGTTTCCCCCACTGGGTTTATGCCCAGCGGTGGAGGTGTTTACTAAATTAGTTACACAGGATATTGAAAAATTGGTAACTAGACGTAGTTATTCTAGTAATCTCACCGGGGAGGAAAGACTAGCCCTTAAGGAGCTTGAATCATGGGATGATGTACTATTCAAGCAATCTGATAAGGGAAAGGCAATCTGGTTGTGTGGCCATATCGTATGTATGAAAAACAGGCTTATAAGTTATTAGGATGAGAAAACATGCTATCGCAAAATGACATACAATCCCCTGCCTAGGTTCCAGGCTGAACTAATTTTTATTCTAGAGAAGGCTTTCTCAGAAGGTATTATATCTAAGAAGCTTTTAGATAATACCAAAAAATTCCATCCAAAATTGCCCACCTTTTACATCATCCCAAAGTTGCACAAAAATCCACTGGATCCCCCAGGACGTCCAATAGTTGCAGGAAATGGTGGACTCTGCGAAATTATTTCCAACATAGTGGATTTTTTCCTCAAGCCTATTGTATGTACATTGCCTTCCTATACTAAGGATACCACGTCCGCCCTTCAACGTCTGGACCAGATACATCTTGATAGTAATATGATCATGTCACGGCGGACGTGGAGTCGCTTTATACCTCTATAAGGCACAAAGATGGACTGGCTGCAACTAAATGGTTCCTACAAACGAGTAACATCAGTCCCCCCATTGCCGACCTTGTTTTGATTCTGTTGGAATTTATCCTAAATCATAATGTTTTTACATTTGATGATTCTATTTTTTTACAGACACAGGGTACGGCAATGGGGGCGTCGTGTGCTCCGGCTTACGCCAATTTATTTCTAGGGGCATGGGAGAGAAGTGTTTTTCAGGGTGACCTCATCCAGGATGTGAACTTGGTTCACAACTGGATGAGGTACATTGATGACATTTTTTTCCTGTGGGAAGGCACCATTGACGGTTTGTGTAAATTTGTTGATGTGCTCAACAATAATGATATAAACATTAAACTTACCTTCCGTCATGGTAGAACCCTTGATTTCCTGGATATTGGCGTGCAGGCAGCTCACGATGGTAAACTTCATACTGATGTCTTTAGGAAGCCCACAGCCACTAATGCATTGCTTCAGGCAGATTCTTCTCATCTCCAATCCACGATCAAAAGCATTCCTATAAGCCAATTTTTACGAATTAGGAGAATTTGCTCGGATGACCGTTCATTTGAAAAGCAAGCTGTGGATCTCACACGAAGATTTAAAAATAGAGGTTACAGCCAACGGTGTATTAAAAGGGGATACATGAGAGCTAAGAGTATTCCTCGAGATCAGCTTTTATATGGGAAATCTAAAAGTAGTGATAATAAGGACCAAGAACAGGTTAGATTATTCTCCACCTTCAATGACCAATGGCAAAACCTCACTAGTGTCATTCGTAGACACTGGGAGGTGTTAAAGGTGGATCCGATTCTCAGAACCATTTTACCTCCAGCTCCGTCCTTTGTAGCAAAACGTTCGGCAAACTTTAAAGATATTTTGGTGAGGAGCCATTATGTGTCTCCGAGCTCTAACAAAAGTGAACTATTCAATTCAAGTCGGAAGGGTTTTTTTCCCTGCGGGTTGTGCAAGGGATGTTTGAATCTTGTGAAGGAAACTAAATTTTCTAACTTTGATGGTACAAAAACTTTCAACATCCTTAAACATCTGACATGCTCCTCTCAAGGAGTAATTTACCATGCACAATGTCCATGTGGGAAGATCTACATAGGTCTAACCACAAGAGAATTGAAAATAAGGGTTAGGGAACATGTCAGAGATATCATAAAGGCTTCAACATGTGAAGACATGTCTTTGCTGAAAACATTGCCTCGGCACTTTAAAGAATTTCATGATTGCAATGCCAGAGGATTAATAGTGAAAGCAATAGATCAAGTAAGGTTAGGAATAAGAGGAGGTGATTTGGGTAAAATCCTGGCTCAGTGTGAAAGTCGTTGGATTTATAGATTGGGCACATTGGCTCCACAAGGCCTTAATGAAAATCTGGGCTTTTCAGCATTTCTGTAATTCTGATGCATTATATATAATTCATTTCTTGGAGACATTTTTTAAGGGGTGGGTTTAGTTTTAATTGTTTTTCTTATTTTATAGCTGTTTGTCATTATTAATTTTAGTTTATATTCTAGTTACATGATTGATGAACATTCTGATCCGTGGATACTTTGAAAAGATTCTCTATATGGATGCATCTAATAAGGAGAAGATCTGATTGAATTATCTTGCTGTGGACTCTTGTCAAATACCTGTCATGCCCCTGTTATGTATTTACACATTATTACCTTTATGGTTTCTATCACAGGGAGTATTGGGAATATTTATTTAGTATTATTAGTAGTTTCTTTTTTGATGATTTATTTATGATCCAGCACTGTCACCATTATATCTATTATGGATCTATTATATTTTATAATTTGGCATGTCAATAATTAATATGTTTTTGCACTTATCATTATGATTCAATTTTATATAATTATATTTGTGGTGTATATACACACCTACATACTAGGGTTGAGCACTTTAATATATAACAATTCTATGGTAATGTAGTTTTTAGACATTAATTTACACTTGTTTACTTCGTCATTAGGTAATAGGGACATAGTGGTATGGGGTCCACATATATTAATAATGTTCGATCTTTTGTTAATAGCTTAGTTTAGATGCGGTATTTTGAGATTAGCATTATGCCATATATATTACTAACCTAATCGCTCTCCGGCTTTCCAGTGAGAGCGCAAGCGCTGGATCACGCTCCCATACACTTCCGAATGTGCCCATAAGTTGTAGCGCTTGCGTACTAGCAGGCGTTCCAAAGGGCGCAGGACAGGAAGTGATGTTACTACACGGTGAGCGATGATCAGCTTCATGCGCCGTAACAACTCTGGGGCTGATTAAGGAGATATAGATCAGCCTATTTCTTGCATCCCTATTGGTGCATGTGATCGGTAATGTCCACCATTTAAACCCCCACTATACCCTCCTCTATCACGCCCCCGGAAGAAGCGGGAAAGCGAAACGCGCGTCGGGGTGAGGGGGAGATCTCTGGCTGCAGCGCTGCACCTATTGCCACGTTATTACAGCACCCCCTTGGTAAAGTATTCACTTAGGGATTTATTTCCCAGTATTTACTATGTGTTCACCATGGGATGTTAATGTGGATAATATAGTTTGTGCAGTATAATCTGTATCCATGCAGTATCCCCTTATTGGGTGTTTTTGATTTTAGATTATTCTATTGTGAACTTTCATGTTACTATTTTAATCGATATTAATAAACTTTGTACTCTTTTGATAACTACTCTGGGATCTCTTCGTATTTTTGGGCTATATGACTATATAGACCCTTCTGTGTTTGTGCAATATATGTGCTGCAAAGTGCAATCAGGTGTGAAGTAGATAGGAGTGGTCTGTGCTCATCTTGGTCAGACAATTAAGAGTGGACCACATGCATATGATCAAGCTAAAGTAAACAAGGTAATAAATTTCACTGGGGTAAAGCAGGGGGTTAGTTGAAAGACATACCGAGTGAATACTAGGAGCAGAGGTAAGAAGTCTGTGTGGAAAGCTGAGTGATGCACCGAGTAAACACTAGGAGCAGAGGTAAGAAGTCTGTGTGGAAAGCTGAGTGATGCACCGAGTAAACACTAGGAGCAGAGGTAAGAAGTCTGTGTGGAAAGCTGAGTGATGCACCGAGTAAACACTAGGAGCAGAGGTAAGAAGTCTGTGTGGAAAGCTGAGTGACGTACCGAGTGAATAAGTTGAATAAGAATGATATTAGCTCCTTTAAAAGATTTTATGTATGATGAATAAGCATAATTGGACACATCGTTCAGTCGCTCAACCCACTTACATTAGACAAACCCATTAAAATTACATTGATTTAATGGTCGTTAGCATTAGAACCCCAAGAATTGGCCAATGTAAATGCAGCTAAATTGTTACCAGTGCATCTTATTATTGTATGCCAATTAGAGATGAGCGGATCTGACAAGCACCAAGTTGTGCTGATTCTACAAGGAAATTCCAATTGCAGCGAAGTTTTTCGCTGAAAATTGAATGCTTCCTATTATTCACTGGAATCTCTCTAGACTCTGGAGCCTAATAAATGTAAGGTACAAAAAGAATAAAAATAATACACACCTCTCCCTATTGTCATGGATTTCCTTTACCAGCTTCCTTACATCCTCCCGTTGTGTTGCACACCCTGCCCTGGTCTGATGTAAGAGCCGGCCATAGTGGTGGCCGTGGTCACTACAGCATCAGTGTCCTGGCCGTCCCCTACAGAAACATCAAGTACATTGCTGTACGCACCTGTATCTCCAGGTTCAGGTCACTCTGGGCACTTCTCAGACAAGGAAGATTCCTTCCCACTGCGACCCCCATCAAATGAGACACAGTCCATTGCAACTGGAACGATTTCTTTACTACAAACTTTGCACAGCATATCCACAGTTGTTACATTTTGTGTTTCATTCTCTTCCATATGGGATTCCTCAATTTTCCTTGCACTGCTGACGCTTCCTTGCAGTACACGCCCGGACCGGACAATCTTAGACTGCTTCCCAGCTCTCTCCCGACTCAACCTCGCCACCATGGCAATTCCCTCTGCCTGCTTCACCCCAGGATAGAGATCATCAGTCACTAAGTTAGGCTGCCTCTGGCAAAGCATCTGACCCGTCTGTACTGTTTCCTGTGAAGCTTCAGCATCCCTTTATTCCTTTCTCACTGGTCCCGTTAGCTCCATGGTCATCTGTCTTTAGACCCCCAAGCGTCCGCCCAGTCAATGAGCTGCCATAACTTTTTCATTCTGGGAACTAGCGCCGAACAGATGCAGCAGCGCTGGACACCCGCAGCAGCGCCAGATACCCGCAGCAGCGCGCAACACATCGGAACATCCCCTCATCCCAGCCTGTGGCCTGCAGCATCACCCCACTCCTGCCTCCTCCAGAAGAGACCCTGGGACCCTGCATCACCGCAGCCATCACCCCCGATAAGCAATAAGATGCATGGATTATAAGAAGCACCACCATTTTATTAAAAAAAAAAATTCTTATTTTTCTCCTCAAAATTTGGGAGGCATCTTATAATCCGGAGCGTCTTACAATCCAAAAAATGCAGTATATCTCTGTGCTATTAGTTCCAATGTGACTCATAGAGTGCATAAGGGGTGTGTTTGAACATAAGGCAAGTATATAGTTTAACCCCTTAACCCCCAAGGGTGGTTTGCACGTTAATGACCAGGCCAATTTTTACAATTCTGACCACTGTCTCTTTATGAGGTTATAACTCTGGAATGCTTCAACGGATCTTCGCGATTCTGAGATTGTTTTCTCGTGACATATTGTACTTCACGTTAGTGGTAAAATTTATTTGATATAACTTGCGTTTATTTTTAAAAAAACGCAAATATGGTGAAAATTTAGAAAATTTTGCAATTTTCAAACTTTGAATTTTTATTCCCTTAAAACAGAGAAATATGTCACACAAAATAGTTACTAAATAACATTTCCCACATGTCTACTTTACATCAGCCCAATTTTGAAACCAAATTTTTTTTTGTTACGAAGTTATAAGGGTTAAAAGTTAACCAGTGATTTCTCATTTTTACAACAAATTGTACAAAACCATTTTTTTTTAGGGAACGCCTCACATTTTAAGTCACTTTGAGGGGTCTATATGGCAGAAAATACCCAAAATTGACACCATTCTAAAAACTGCACCCCTTAAGGTTCTCAAAACCACATTCAATAAGCTTATTAACCCTTCAGGTGCTTCACAGGAGCTGAAGCAACGTGGAAGGAAAAAATGAACATTTAACTTTTTAGTCACAAAAATGATATTTTACAAACATTTTTTTTATTTTCACAACGGAAAAAGGAGAAAGTGGACAGATAAAGTTGTTGTGCAATTTCTCCTGAGTACACCGATACCCCATATGTGAGGGAAAACCACTATTTTGGCGCACAGCAGGGCTTGGAATGGAAGGAGCGGCGTTTGACTTTTCCAAACCAAAATTGACTGGAATTGAGATTGGACGCCATGTAGCGTTTGGTGAGCCCCTGATGTGCCTAAACAGTGGAAACCCCCCACATGTGACCCCATTTTGGAAATTAGACCCCCTAAAGAACTTATCTAGATGTGTGGTGAGCACTTTGAACCCCCAAGAGCTTCACGCAAGTTTATAATGTAGAGCCGTGAAGAAAAAAAATCATATTTTTTCCACAACCATGATGTTTTAGTCCCCAATTTTTTATTTTCTCAAGGGTGAGAGGAGAAATTGGACCTCAAAAGTTGTTGTCCAACTTGTCCTGAGTACGCTGATACCCCATATGTGGGGGGGAACCACTGTTTGGGCGCACGGCAGGGCTCGAAAGGGAAGGAGCGCCGTTTGACTTTTCCAAACCAAAATTGGCTGGAATTGAGAATGGATGCCATGTCGCGTTTGGAGAGCCCTGATGTGCCTAAACAGTGGAAACCCCCCACATGTGACCCCATTTTGGAAACTAGACCCCCTAAGGAACGTATCTAGATGTGTGGTGAGCACTTTGAACCCCCAAATGTTTCACGCCAGTTTATAATGTAGAGCCGTGAAGAAAAAAAATCATATTTTTTCCACAACCATGATGTTTTAGTCCCCAATTTTTTATTTTCCCAAGGGTAAGAGGAGAAACTGGACAACAAAAGTTGTTGTCCAACTTGTCCTGAGTACGCTGATACCCAATATGTGGGGGGAACCACTGTTTGGGCGCATGGCAGGGCTCGAAAGGGAAGGAGCGCCGTTTGACTTTTCCAAACCAAAATTGGCTGGAATTGAGAATGGATGCCATGTCGCGTTTGGAGAGCCCCTGATGTGCCTAAACAGTGGAAACCCCCCACATGTGACCCCATTTTGGAAACTAGACCCCCTAAGGAACTTATCTAGGTGTGTGGTGAGCACTTTGAACCCCCAAGTGCTTCACGTCAGTTTATAATGTAGAGCCGTGAAGAAAAAAAATATTTTTTCCACAACCATGTTTTAGTCCCCAATTTTTAATTTTCCAAAGGGTAAGAGGAGAAATTGGACCACAAAAGTTGTTGTACAACTTGTCCTGAGTACGCTGATACCCCATATGTGGGGGAACCACTGTTTGGGCGCATGGCAGGGCTCGAAAGGGAAGGAGCGCCCTTTGACTTTTCCAAACCAAAATTGGCTGGAATTGAGAACGGATGCCATGTCGCGTTTGGAGAGCCCCTGATGTGCCTAAACAGTGGAAACCCCCACATGTGACATTTTGGAAACTAGACCCCTAAGGAACTTATCTAGGTGTGTGGTGAGCACTTTGAACCCCCAAGTGCTTCACGCCAGTTTATAATGTAGAGCCGTGAAGAAAAAAATCATATTTTTTCCACAACCATGATGTTTTAGTCCCCAATTTTTTATTTTCCCAAGGGTAAGAGGAGAAATTGGACCACAAAAGTTGTTGTCCAACTTGTCCTGAGTACGCTGATACCCCATATGTGGGGGGAACCACTGTTTGGGCGCATGGCAGGGCTCGAAAGGGAAGGAGCGCCGTTTGACTTTTCCAAACCAAAATTGGCTGGAATTGAGAATGGATGCCATGTCGCGTTTGGAGAGCCCCTGATGTGCCTAAACAGTGGAAACCCCCCACATGTGACCCCATTTTGGAAACTAGACCCCCTAAGGAACTTATCTAGGTGTGTGGTGAGCACTTTGAACCCCCAAGTGCTTCACGTCAGTTTATAATGTAGAGCCGTGAAGAAAAAAAATATTTTTTCCACAACCATGTTTTAGTCCCCAATTTTTAATTTTCCCAAGGGAAAGAGGAGAAATTGGACCACAAAAGTTGTTGTACAACTTGTCCTGAGTACGCTGATACCCCATATGTGGGGGGAACCACTGTTTGGGCGCATGGCAGGGCTCGAAAGGGAAGGAGCGCCTTTTGACTTTTCCAAACCAAAATTGGCTGGAATTGAGAACGGACGCCATGTCGCGTTTGGAGAGCCCCTGATGTGCCTAAACAGTGGAAACCCCACATGTGACATTTTGGAAACTAGACCCCCTAAGGAACTTATCTAGGTGTGTGGTGAGCACTTTGAATCCCCAAGTGTTTCACTAAAGTTTATAATGCCCTGGCGTGAAAAAAAAAAATTTTTTTTTTCCACAAAAGTGATCTTTTTAGTCCCCAATTTTTTATTTTCCCAAGGGTAACAGTAGAAATTGGACCCAAAAGTTGTTGTCCAATTTGTCCTGACTACGCTGATACCCAATATGTTGGGGTGAACCACTGTTTGGGCGCACGGCAGGGCTCGGAAGGGAAGTAGTGACATTTTGGAATGTAGACTTTGATGGAATGGTCTGCAGGCGTCAGGTTCCGTTAGCAGAGCCCTTGATGTGCCTAAACAGTGGAAACCCCCACAAGTGACCCCATTTTGGAAACTAGACCCCCTAAGGAACTTATCTAGGTGTGTGGTGAGCACTTTGAATCCCCATGTGTTTCACTAAAATTTATAATGCCCTGGCGTGAAAAAAATAATAAATTTTTTTTTCCACAAAAGTGATTTTTTAGTCCCCAATTTTTTATTTTCCCAAGGGTAACAGGAGAAATTGGACCTCAAAAGTTGTTGTCCAATTTGTCCTGACTACGCTTGATACCCCATATGTTGGGGTGAACCACTGTTTGGGCGCACGGCAGGGCTCGGAAGGGAAGTAGTGACATTTTGGAATGCAGACTTTGATATAATGGTCTGCGGGCATCAGGTTCCGTTAGCAGAGCCCTTGATGTGCCTAAACAGTGGAAACCCCCCACAAGTGACCCCATTTTGGAAACTAGACCCCCTAAGGAACTTATCTAGGTGTGTGGTGAGCACTTTGAACCCCCAAGTGTTTCACTAAAGTTTATAATGCCCTGGCGTGAAAAAAAAAAATATTTTTTTTCCACAAAAGTGATCTTTTAGTCCCCAATTTTTAATTTTCCCAAGGATAACAGAAGAAATTGGACCCCAAAAGTTGTTGTCCAATTTGTCCTGAGTACGCTGGTACCCCATATGTGGGAAAAAACTGTTTAGGCACACGTTGGGGCTCGGAAGGGAAGTAGTGACGTTTTGGAATGCAGACTTTGATGGAATGGTCTGCGGCGTCATGTTCCGTTTGCAGAGCCCCTGATGTGCCTAAACAGTAAAAAAAAAAACACAAGTAACATAATTTTGGAAACTAGACTCCCAAGGAACTTTTCTAAATGTGCCCCCCTTTTGGAACTAATCTGTTTCCTGTAAAGTAAATTAGTAGTGCATGGAGGTGTGGTACAATTTGAAGCAATCCTTCATACACAGGCCAGGTTTTTTGGGGCAGGTGTCGCATTGATAAATGGTGTCCTTGCGTATTCCCCTTTTGTAACACACTCGGCACCTTTTTTGCGATTTACCTTTTTTTCCAGTTTGCGGGACCTCCCCCGGGAAATGCTGACCTGGTACAATACGCGCACCTTCAGTTCCGGAAGTACTGGGGCCCGCTCCTTCCTGAGCGCCAAACATCAGGGCCTTGATCACTACCTCCTGGAACTGAAGGTACGACGTATTGGTGTGGCGTGCACATCGTGACAACAGGAAAGCGTTGAGCATTGCCATTTGGACGATGTGCACTGCCAGCTTTTTGTACCACACCCGTGCCTTTCTCAAAGCACTGTACGTTGGAAGAGTTGATCGGAGAGATCAACACCCCCCATGTATTTGTTGTACCCAAGTACACAGTCCGGTTTGCGGACCTGTGTAGAGGTACCCCGTACAGTGCTGAGGGCGCTGCCATCACCGTGTATGGTGGTCAAGAGTAGGACATCCCTCCTGTCCTTGTACTTGACCACCAGCAGGTGGTCGCTACATTGGGCTCTGCTCTCACCCTTTCTGAGCATCTGCCCAAGCAGCGTCTTCGGGAGGCCCCTGATTTTTGCGGACAGTACCGCAGGCTGCGGTACCTCGCGCAAAGAGGGATTTGTAGAGTGGGATGCTGGAATAAAAGTTATCGGTGTAGAGGTGATAACCTTTATCCAGCAGTGGGTGAACCAAATCCCACACAATTTTCCCACTCACTCCCAGGACAGGAGGACACTCAGGGGGTTCAATCCTGGAGTCCTTTCCTTTGTAAACTCTAAACCGGTGAGTGTACCCTGAGGTACTCTCACACAGTTTGTAGAATTTAATTCCGTACCTGGCCCTCTTGCTGGGCAGGTACTGACGGAATACGAGCCGTCCCTTAAAATGAACCAAGGACTCATCCACGCAGATGTCTCTTTGAGGCACGTACACTTCAGCAAACTTTTTGTTGAAGTGTTCGATGACCGGCCGAACTTTGAACAGACGGTCAAAGTTGGGGTCATCTCGTGGGGGACACTGTGCATTATCGTTATAATGCAGGAATTTGTGGATGGCCTCAAAACGCGTCCGGGCCATGACCATTCGGAACACTGGAGCGTTATATAAAATATCAACACTCCAATATTGCGAAGTTCTGGCTTCTTCAGGATCCCCGTGTGAAGGACCAGGCCCCAAAACTGCATCATTTCAACTGCGTCTACAGGAGACCAGTTAGAATATGATGAACGGGGTTTTGTGCCAAAAATTGACGAGCGTACAAATTCGTTTGTTCCACCATGTGGTTAATAAAATCCTCAGAGAAAAAGACTTTGAAAAAGTCTATTTCTGTGAGGCCGGTGGTGTCAAACCTGATTCCTGATTCTGCCACAAAATCAGGAATCAGTGGCTCGTAATTTTCGGGGGGCGAGGTCCACATGGGATCCGCAGTGGGGTGCGCTTGTTCGGCTTCGACTTCATCTTCTGGAATGGCGGCCGCTGCCTCATCTTCTGTCCTGGGGGTCTGCGTGGTGGTTCCGCAGGACCCGAGGAGGAAGATGAGGAGGGGGAAGAGGAAGAGGATGAGGATGAGGAATCTGAGAAATAAAGAAATGTGGGATCCTCTCCCTCGCTATCAGTGTCGGAGGCAAGGAAAGCGTATGCCTCCTCCAATGAATAGCGCTGTTGGGACGAACGGGACGGGTGGGGCATTTTTTTGTGACTATGGTGCTTGGGTGTACTTTATTGATAACTGTGTATGTGTGTGGGGGGGGATAGTGCTTGGTGTAAACTATGCTAAAAAGAAAAATCTAAAAAAAAGAAAAATGGGAAGAAAAAAATGCCTATGAAAAGAAAAGTGTAAAACAGCAGGCCCTAGCTCTGATAAGTGAACTGCGTCACTTATCAAAGTTCGGCGGCTGCTGGATGTGCGCACAGGAGTGGCGCAAGGAGGGGGTGAAAAAAAAAAAAGAAAAGGGCAGGCGCGAGCTCTGATAAGTGAACTGTGTCACTTATCAAAGTTCGGCGGCTGCTAGATGTGGCGCAAAGGGAGTGGAGCAAGGAGGGGTGAACAAAAAAAAAGGAAAAAAAAAAGGAAAAGGGCAGGCGCGAGCTCTGATAAGTGAACTGTGTCACTTATCAAAGTTCGGCGGCTGCTAGATGTGGCGCAAAGGGAGTGGCGCAAGGAGGGGGTGAAAAAAAAAAAAAAAAAAAAGGGCAGGCGCGAGCTCTGATAAGTGAACTGTGTCACTTATCAAAGTTGGCGGCTGCTAGAAGTGGCGCAAAGGGAGTGGCGCAAGGAGGGGGTGAAAAAAAAAGAGGAAAAAAAACGGAAAAGGGCAGGCGCGAGCTCTGATAAGTGAACTGTGTCACTTATCAAAGTTCAGCGGCTGCTAGATGTGGCGCAAAGGGAGTGGTGCAAGGAGGGGGTGAAAAAAAAAAGAAAAAAAAAAGGAAAAGGGCAGGCGCGAGCTCTGATAAGTGAACTGTGTCACTTATCAAAGTTCGGCGGCTGCTAGATGTGGCGCAAAGGGAGTGGAGCAAGAAGGGGGTAAAAAAAAAAAGGAAAAGGGCAGGCGCGAGCTCGATAAGTGAACTGTGTCACTTATCAAAATTCGGCGGCTGCAGGGTGTGCGCACGGAGGTGGCGCAAAGGGGGCTGAGCGCACGAGTGTTGATCGGTGAACAGCGTCACCAATCAACGCTCGGTGGCTGCTAAATGTGCGCACAGAGGCGGCGCAAAGGCAGGTGACAAAAAAAAAAAGAAGGTAAAACAGCCGACGCGAGCTCTGATAAGTGAACTGCGTCACTTATCAAAGTTCGGCGGCTGCAGGGTGTGCGCACGGAGGTGGCGCGAAGGGGGCTGAGTGCACGAGTGTTGATCGGTGAAGAGCGTCACCAATCAACGCTCGGTGGCTGCTAAATGTGCGCACGGAGTGGAGGGAGTAAAAGAGGGGATGGGTTAAGGGTGTGGGGAAGAGAGATAGGGATCAACACTTACGGTTGTAGTCTCTCTTCGTTTTTTCTATCTTCTTTCTTCTATCTTTTCTTCTTTCTTCTGTCTTCTTTCTTCAGCACTACAAGGCCCAGCACAGGAGGAGAGATCTGTTGTATGACCGCTCTGCAGGAATCCTCAGCAAGTGTGAGGACCCCTGCAGAGCAGTCACTCACAGGTCAGAGCCAGGTGAGACAGGTCACAGAGCGGTCAATTCGCTGCTGTGACCTGTGATTGGTGGGATCCATCATAACAAGATTCCACCAATCAGATCTCTCCTGGTTACCCTGGCAACCTGCCTAGGATCGGAGCTCACAGCTCCGATCCTGGGCAGGTCACAGCCAGGGCAGCAGCCAGGTCACCTGCAGGGCACAGCACGGTCACACAGCGGTCCGACCGCTGCTGTGCCCTGTGATTGGCGCAATCGACGATTACATCGATCGCGCCAATCAGCTCCTGCAGGCCCTGCTGGGCCTGTCCTGAGCCTCCTTAGCAGGATCGGTGCTATTACAGCACCGATCCAGCAAGGATCGGTGCTATTAGAGCACCGATCCCACAAGTCAGCAGCAAGTCACAGCGCTCGTGCGCCACGGTTGTGCCTTGCGATTGGCGCGATCGACGATGACATCGATCGCGCCAATCCGCTCCTGCAGGCCCTGCTAGGCCTGCCCTAGGTTCCGGCCTAGGATCGGTGCTATTATAGCACCGATCTAGCAGGAACCGGCAGGGCACAGCGCGGTAATACCGCGTCTGTGCCCTGCGATTGGCGCGATCGATATTATCGGCGATCGCGCCAATCCAGTGGGGGTCTGAATTATCCTAGGCCCAGGCCTAGGATCGAGTACATCAGTACTCGAATCCTAGCCTGGGATCTCACTGTTTCAGCCAATCTGATTGGCTGAAACAGTGAGAAAGCCTGTGATTGGCTGTTCAGGATTGACCAGGCAATCACAGCGCTCGGGAGGCCGGATGGGGAGGACACCGCCCGGGATGCCGACACCATCTTCCTAGAGGTAAGATGGCATCGGAATTTTAATGCGATCACCGCGACTTAAGTCGCGATGTCGCATTAAAGGGCATGACGTACTATTCCGTCCATGGGAATTAAGTACCAGGTCACATGGACGGAATATTACGTCAAATGGGATTAAGGGGTTAATTAAATGATCAGAATGTTAAATGGTGCTATATAAGTGAGTAAAATAAATAAATATGGAAAACTACAACATCTTAGATGACCTCTTTTTTTAGGGCATCACTATGTCTTCTAGACGTGGAATGAACAAGTTTGTGACATTTTCTTCATCTATCTTTTTCCATTCTTCAAGAGCAACCTTTTTTACCACCTGGATGCTGGATGGAGTGATGCTCAACTTGTCTCTTCAGAATTCTGCATATGTGTTCAGTTGTGATCATATTAGGAGACATATTTGGCCATTCTTCTTGAGAAATGCAACAGAGGTATGTTTTGGATCATTGTCATGTTGGAAAAGTGTTAATCTACCAAAGACAGAGTTATGGTAACATCTCTTTCAATATTCTTGTGTTCATTTTGATTTCTTGGTTTCTCTGTCACTGTCTGCCCCTTCTGGTGCACTTCATATATCTAAGAGGGGTGACCAACAAATGCTTGGTATTGATATGAATCATTAAAATTATGAAATCTATTTTTTTCTATACAAAGCAAGAAGAAACAGGGCAATATTCAGCTAAGAGAGAATTTATAACTTCTATATTGAAAAATTAATAACAAGCATATATTAGTTTAACACATAAATATTGCAGTGTTCCACAGGAGCCATATAAAAGCAAAGGCAGAATAATATTAATAATAATAATCATAATAATTTTATTTATATAGTGCCAATATATTCTGCAGTAGGCGGACATAATATGTAAAAAAGTGTTTTTCATGTACAATCAAACAATTATTATACTACATATGGTTTTTAAATAATGCATTGCTTAGCGTGTGCTATTGGATGCATTGAGGATGTACAAGTTCTTCTCCCAAAATTGGAATATCATCAAAGTTAATTTATTTGAGGTCTTCAATACAAAAAAGTGAAATTCATATATTATGTAGAGTCATTACAAACAGAGTGGTCTATTTCAAGTATAAGTTAATGTTGATCATTGTGGCATACAGCCAATGAAAACCCAAAAGTCATTATCTCAGTAAATTAGAATAAATAACAGAAAACCCTGCAAAGGCTTTCCAAGTATTTAAAAAGATCCCTTAGTCTGTTTCAGTAGGCTCCACAATCATGGGGGAGACTGCTGACTTGACAGATGTCCAGAAGGCAATCGTTGACACACTCCACAAGGAGGGTAAGCCACAAAAGGTCATTGCTAAAGAAGCTAACTGTTCACAGAGTGCTGTATCCAAGCATATTAATGGAAAGTTGAGTGGAAGGAAAAAGTGTGGTAGAAAAAGGTGCACAAACAACCGGGATAACGGCAGCCTTGAAAGGATTGTTAAGAAAAGGCCATTCAAAAATTTGGGGGGAGATTCACAAGAATGGACTGCTGCTGGAGTCAATGCTTCAAGAGCCACCACACACAGACGTATCCAGGACATGGGCTACAAGTGTCGCATTCCTTGTATCAAGCTACTCATGACCAACAGACAATGCCGGAAGCATCTTACCTGGGCCAAGGAGAAAAAGAACTGGACTGTTTCTCAGTGGTCCAAGGTGTTGTTTTCATATGAAAGTAAATTTTACATTTCACTTGGAAATCAAGGTCCCAGATTCTGGAGGTAGAGTGAAGAGGCACACAATCCAAGCTGCTTGAGGTCTAGTGTGAAGTTTCCACAATCAGTGATGGTTTGGGGAGACATGTCATCTGCTGCTGTACTGTAGGTCCACTATGTTTTATCAAGACCAAAGTCAGTGCAGCCATCTACCAGGAAATTTTAGCGTACTTCATGCTTCCCTCTGCTGACAAGCTTCTTGGAGATGGAAATTTAATTCTCCAGAAGGACTTGGCACCTGTCCACACTGTCAAAAATACTTGGTTTAAAAACAACAGTATCACTGTGCTTGATTGGCCAGCAAACTCGCCTGACCTTAACCCCATAGAGAATCTATGGGGTATTGTCAAGAGGAAGATGAGAGACACCAGACCCAACAATGCAGATGAGCTGAAGGTTGCTATCAAAGCAGCCTGGGCTTCCATAACACCTTAGCAGTGCCACAGGCTGATTGCCTCCATGCCACGCAGCATTGATTCAGTAATTGATGCAAAAGGAGCCAACATTCAGTAGGCCAACATTTCAGATTTTAAAATAATTTTTAAAGCTGGTGTTATAAAGTATTCTAATTTACTGAGTTAATGACTTTTGTGTTTTCATTGGTTGTAAGCCATAATCATCGACATTAACAGAAATAAACACTTGTAATAGATAACTCTGTAATTAATCTGTATAATATACGAGTTTCACTTTTTGTATTGAAGAACTGAAATAAAAAAGCTTTTTGATGATATTCTAATTTTGTGAGAAGCACCTGTACATGAACAGGAGGGAGCAGATTCCAAGGACAATTTAGGAAGAGAGAACAGGGAAGTGTTACATTAGTGTAATGAGGTGATAAGCCTGTCCAAAGAAATGCGAGATAAAATCAGTTACAATGAGATCCCATGTGAAAGGCTAATACCAGATGAATGTATTATTGTAGAGCCTGTTTTAAAGGTAATGTGTCATTTTTTTTATTTTCTATATATCTGTCTGTATTTTAAAAAAATTATATCATGTACTTTTTACTGTTACTTCTGAGATTTATAATAGGCTGTACTTCTTATTATGTAGAAATCACTTTTCAGCAGTCATCCAATTGTCATCATAAGCAGGACTACAATGCCATATTTCTTTTAAATATTATATTTAACCCCATCCAGATGTGTGGCATACATGTACCTGCGAGGTTCATATGTATGAAGTGAGCTCAGTAGCTGAGCCTGCACCATACATATCAGATTCTGTAAATTTCTGAGATCGACATTTATGACATGCAATCTGGTCTAGGCATTCCGACACAATCGCAGGGCTTGCTATGGCAGGAAGGGGGATCTGATGAAGGCTACCATGGCTTCTATGTTGATAAGGCAGGCTTGACTTCTTTGGAGTCCATGACATTTGATGCTTAAAGCAAGACTTTGTATGTTCTCCCAGTGCTTGCTTGGGTTTTCTCCGGGTTCTCTGATTTCCTCCCACATTCCAAAGACATAATGATAATAATGTCTGTAAAGCGCTGCATAATACATAGCACTATATAGGCAAAGCATAATAAATATTAAAGCAGCACTGGCATTGCAGTATATAGAAAAAGCAGTTCAAAGGTACCGTATGTGGAAAAAATATTAAAAATGTAATAAAAATTAAAAATTTGGATCACTCTCCTTTTCAGCCTTTAAAATTAGACATTAAAAAATATCAAAAATATACATATTCTGTATCACTGTGTACACAAAAGTCCAATATATTGAAATATATAATTATGAACATCACATGTTAAACACCATAAAGCAATGGAAATTGGCAACACATTTTTTTCCAAATTGAATTATTTTTTTTTCCAGTTAACACAAGAGTAATACAACTTTGGTAATGCTATAAATTAAGTAGCTAGGTAATTTCTAGAATAAACACGAAACCTTACATAACAAAAATGGAAATTTCTTAATTTTTTATCACCATTACACTGCACTTGAAATTTTGATTTACCATTTCGAATAACTTATAGGGTAAAATTAATGTTGTCATTCAAAACACATGAAAATTGCCTCTTCACAGAAGAAGAGGACTTGAACTCTATAGTGCCAGCTGTTGGTAGCAGCGATCCTACAAGTCTTTATCGACCCTTTAACGAGACTTGCAATATGACTTAGGCTAAAGTATGAGAACTGATTTGGATAGGTGAGAGTCTCTGGATTGGGATCTAAGGGGTATCTTTTCGCCGTGCAGTGATCCTCTAGGAAATTTAATATGCAAAATGCCTCTTCAGAGAGGACAAGGACTTGGACTATATAGTGCCAATTGTTGGAAGCAGCAATCCAACAACTCATCTTGCAAACAGCAAGCCCTCATGTACAGTAGCTATATGCAGCAGTAAGGGGGTAACTTTAGATAATTATTATAATAAAGTTATATTTTTTGTTACCAGAATAATGGTAAATGACTCAGCTTTGCAGTAAGTAGCTATGCTGTTGCACACCAAAGGGGAGGATTTATTTTATCCCACTTAAAATAGCTTTCAATCGTAATAAGACAAGATTCATTCATAAAAGGAGTGGGGCTCAGCCAGGCAAATGTCTGAGGATTTAAGTGCTGGATGCAAGAAATTATCTTTTCTGTGTAGGTAGTAATAATCTGCTTTCATACTCCCTATTTACTGGTTTATATCCATAAGCATTTAGTGGAATGAACTGTACTAAATTAGGGTGTGTTGGGCCACTTTGAAGTTAAGCTGTGTAAACATCTTCTATAGTTCAGGTCAATGGATTACCGTTTATTAGACACCTCTGCTATTGTGACAGACCTTTTCTCAAGATCAAAGGGAATTAGTATCTTATCTGATTTAAAATATCTACTAGAGGCTAATAGGTTTGCACGCTGATGGAATAAATGATAAAGTGGTTTGACAGACAATTATGCCCATATGTACATTAATATCTGAAATGTAACCTAAAACTCAGCTTTACCGTGATTTGTTTTTGTTATTTAGACAAGTGTGACAGTTTTACAAAGTTTATAACCAAGGGTGGGGGAGTGGTGGAAACTCTACTCCTTCTTTTCGCACAGTGTTATACTGAGTGACAATGTATGCTCTTCACAGAGAATTATTTAAATATTAATAATGGTCACATACTAAATAAAACTTTAGATTAGGAAGAAGTTTGTTAACCCCTTAATGACCGCCGATATGCCTTTTAATGGCTGCAGTTAAGAGTACTTAGTCCTCAGCGCCGCTTTTTAAAGGTGCTGAGAAATAAGTTTATAGCGCTCCCAGTGTCAGAAATTCCGTGGGTAGCTGAGACCCTGGAGAACATGATTCGGGTCGGTTTTTACCAACTACAGTGTTGCGATCACCGTTATTCACGGAATAAGGGTGACCGCAAAAAAGAAAAAGTCTGATTTCCCATTTGAAAAATATTTAGAGTTGAGAGTCCTCAGTGGTTGATACCTTTTAATGGCTAACTGAAAAGATGGTAACAAATTGCAAGCTTTCCAGACTACTCAGGTCTCTTCATCAGGCAAAGACTAATACATTAATAATAATAATAATTATATTTCTATAGTGCCAACATATTCCGCAGCACTGTACATTATAGAGGGGACTTGTACAGACAATAGGCATTACAGCATAACAATGAACACAGATCAAAGTAGATACCAAGAGGAATGAGGGCCCTGCTCGCAAGCTTACAATCTATGAGGAAAAACATTTAATTTTTCTCTCCTCTGAGGTGATCTAGCACATCAGAGGAAAGAGAAATAGGGTCCCCCAGTATCTCCTGTGTCCCTGGACCCTCCTGCGTTTCCCAATGATGTCTCCCGGCCATCAGCGTCTTCTTCCGGGAAGAAAATGGCTGGCTCATGCGCAGTGCGCCCCCTGAGATCTGTCGGCTGGCACCCGGCAACAATAGGAAATTTTTCCTATTGGTTCATTTTGATCACTGTGATAGACTCTATCACAGTGATCAAAATAAAAAATAGTAAATCAACCCCCACTTTATCACCCCATTATTTAGGTAAAAATAATAAAATAAAAATGTATTTATTTCCATTTATCCATTAGGGTTAGGGTTGGGACTATTGTTAGGGTCGGAGTTAGAGCTAGGGTTAGGGTTGGGGTCATAGTTGGGGTTATAGCTAGGGTTAGGGTTGGGCTAGGGTTAGGGTTATGGATGGGGTTATAGTTTGGTTGTAGCTAGGGTTAGGGTTATGCTTGGGGTTATAACTAGGGTTAATGTTGGGCTAGTGTTAGGGCTATGGTTGGGGTCATAGCTAGGGTTAGGGTTGGGCTAGGGTTGCGGTTATGGTTGGGGTTCTAGTTGGGGTTGTACCTAGGGTTAGGGTTGGGCTAGGGTTAGGGTTGGGGTTGGGTTAGGGTTAGGTTTCAGCTAGGGTTAGAGCTAGGGGTAGTGTTGGGGCTAGGGATAGGGTTGAGATAGGGTTAGGGTTGAGGCTAGGATTAGAGCTAGGGTTATGGTTGGACTAGAGTTAGGGTTGGGGCTAGGATTAGGGTTGGGGCTAGGGTTCGGGTTTTACCTCACCACTTGCGCGATTGACCCACTCCCATCCCACCTCATCCCTAACTTTGCCAGTCTTCATCCCTACTCTCACACACCTCTTCAACCTTTCACTTACAAATGGTGTCTTTTCCTCATCCTTCAAACATGCCTCAATCACACCCATCCTCAAAAAGCCCTCCCTTGACCCATCCTCTGTGTCTAACTATCGCCCGATATCTCTTCTCCCTTATGCCTCAAAACTACTGGAACAACATGTATATCTCGAGCTGTCCTTCCATCTTTCCTCCTGTTCCCTCTTTGACTGGTTACAATCTTGCTTCCGAACCCATCACTCACCTGAAATTGCCCTAACTAAAGTCACTAACGACCTGCTAACCGCCAAAAGCAAGCGACACTACTCTGTCCTACTTCTCCTGGACCTGTCTTCTGCCTTCGACACCGTGGACCATTCCCTCCTGCTACAGATTCTCTCATCTTTTGGCATCACAGACTTGGCCCTGTCCTGGATCTCATCATACCTAACAGACCGAACATTTAGTGTCTGCCTCTCACACACCACCTCCTCACCTCGCCCCCTGCCTGTCGGTGTTCCTCAAGGCTCAGTCCTAGGACCCCATCTCTTCTCCATCTACACCTTCGGCCTGGGACAGCTCATAGAATCCCACGGCTTGCAGTATCACCTCTACTCCGATGACACGCAGATCTACCTATCTGGACCTGACCTCACCTCCCTACTGACCAAAATCCCACAGTGTCTATCTCAGCCTTCGTTTCTGCTCGCTTTCTCAAACTGAACATGGACAAAACAGAATTCATTATCTTTCCCCCACCTCATTCTACTCCTCCACCTGACCAATCCATTAATGTCAATGGCTGCTCGCTTTCCCCAGTCCCGCATGCGCAGTGCCTTGGGTGATCCTCGACTCTGCCCTCTCTTTCAAAACAAATATCCAAGCCCTCGCCACCTCCTGCCGCCTCAAACTCAAAAATATTTCCCGAATCTGCGCATTCCTCAACCATGAAACCATAAAAGCACTAGTGCACGCCCTTATCTTCTCCCGCCTCGACTACTGCAATCTCCTACTCTCTGGCCTCCCCTCTAGCACTCTGGCACCACTCCAGTCCATCCTACACTCTGCTGCCCGACTAATCCACCTGTCTCCTCACTATTCCCCAGCCTCCTCCCTATGCCAGGCCCTTCACTGGCTTCCTATTGCCCAGAGGCTTTGGTTCAAAACCCTAACCATGACATACAAAGCCATCCACAACCTTTCTCCTCCATACATCTGTGACATGGTCTCCCGGTACCTACCCACACGCAACCTTCGATCCTCTCAAGATCTCCTTCTCTACTCCCCCTCATCTCTTCTTCCCACAACCGCATACAAGACTTCTCCCGAGCATCCCCCATACTCTGGAACTCCCTGCCGCAAAACATCAGACTTTCCAACAACGGAAACCTTCAAGAAGAACCTGAAGACCCACCTGTTCCGACAAGCCTACAGCCTGCAATAATCCTCAGTCTACTGAACCACTGCACAACCAGCTCTACCCTCTCCTAGTGTATCCTCACCCATCCCTGTAGACTGTGAGCCCTCGTGGGCAGGGTCCTCTCTCCTTCTTGTCTATATTTTCCCTTTTCACATGTAAAGCGCCATGGAATAAATGGCACTATATAAATGTATAATAATAATAATAATAATAATTTCGTTTTGACCATTTGATAGGGGGTTATTATTAAAAATAATGGAAACAACTGAGAATATCCTCGTAAAGCAAATATATGAAGCAATGATTCAAGGAGAAGTCATTATTGTGGGGGACTTCAACTACCCTAAAATACACTGTGGAACCGAAACCTGCAGTTCCTGCAAAGGTAATAGGTTTTTGACAACCATGAGAGACAATAACCTTTCACAACTAGTTCACAACTTAACAAGAAGGGGGGCACTGCTAGACCTAATATTAACTAACAAGCCAGACCGCATATCAAATATAAGTGTTGGGGGTCACTTGGGTAATAGTGATCACAAAATAATAAGTTTTCAAGTATTCTTTAATAAGATGTGTAGAAGAGGGGTTACAAGGACACTAAACTTCAGGAAGGCAAATTTCCAATGGATGAAAGATGATCCTAGTGCAATAAACTGGGACGATATCCTGAAACATAAAAGTACACAAAGAGAAAGGGAGAAGTTTATTAGTATCCTGAATAGGACCTGTGCACAGTATATACCATATAGGAATAAACATGCTAGAATTAGGAGAAAACCACTATGGCTAAATAAAACTGTAAGGGGCACAATAAGTGACAAAAATAAAGCATTTAAAGAATTAAAGCAAGTAGGTTGTGATGAGGCATTAAATAAATACAGAAAATTAGATTCATTGCCAGAGAAAGTAAAAATAATCCCAAAATATTGTTTAACTATATACATAGTAAGAAACTAAAAAATGATAGTGTTGGACCCCTTAAAAATAGTTTGGATGAAATGGTGGATGAGAGTGAGGAAAAAGCCAATATGCTTAACGACTTTTTTTCAACAGTATTTACACAAGAAAATCCCATGACGGACAACATGATCAGTGATAACAAAAATTCTCCATTAAAATTCACCTGCTTAACCCAGCAGGAAGTAGGTCGGCGTGTAAAAATCACTAAAGTTGACAAATCCCCGGGCCCGGATGGTATACACCCCCGAGTACTGCAGGAATTAAGTACAGTCATTGACAGACCATTATTTTTAATCTTTAAAGATTCCATAATAACAGGGTCTGTACCACAGGACTGGCATATAGCAAATATGGTGCCAATGTTCAAAAAGGGGACAAAAACTGAACTTGGAAATTATAGGCCAGTAAGCTTAACTTCTACTGTAGGTAAAATCCTGGATGGTTTTCTAAGAAATGCTATACTGGAGTGTCTGAAGAAGAATCACTTCATGACCCAATATCAACATGGGTTTACGAGGGACTGTTCCTGTCAAACTAATCTGGTAAGCTTCTAGGAAGAGGCAAGTTCCGGACTGGACCAAGAGAACGCAGTGGACGTGGTGTATATGGACTTTTCAAAAGCTTTTGATACAGTGCCACACAAAAGGTTGATACATAAAATGAGAACAATGGTGATAGGGGAAAATATGTGTAAGTGGGTTAATAACTGGCTCAGGGATAAGAAACAAATGGTGGTTATTAATGGAGTACACTCGGACTGGGTCGCGGTTAGCAGTGGGGTACAGCAGGGGTCAGTGTTGGGCCTCCTTCTTTTTAACATATTTATTAATGACCTTGTAGGGGGCATACAGAGTAGAATTTCAATATTTGCAGATGACACTAAACTCTGCAGGGTAATCAATACAGAGGAGGACAATTTAATATTACAGGAAGATTTATGTAAACTAGAAGCTTGGGCTAATAAATGGCAAAATGAGCTTCAATGGAGATAAATGTAAGGTCATGCACTTGGGTAGAACAAACAAGATGCATAATTATGTGCTTAATAGTAAAACACTGGGCAAAACTGTCACTGAAAAAGACCTGGGTTATGGGTGGACAACAAACTCACATTTAGTGGCCAATGTCAGGCAGCTGCTGCCAAGGCAAATAAAATAATGGGATGCATTAAAAGAGGCATAGATGCTCATGAGGAGAATCTTGGGGTTATTTAGTTTGGAAAAGCAAAGGCTAAGGGTGATCTTATTACAGTGTATAAATATAGGAGTGGACAGTACAAAGACCTTTATAATTATCTTTTTACTCTTACACCTGTGACGGGGACAAGGGGCCATCCTCTACGTCTGGAGGAAAGAAGGTTTAATCATACTCACAGACACAGAATCTTTACTGTAAGAGCAGTGAGACTATGGAACTCTCTGCAGTATGATGTAATGAGTGGTTCACTGCTAAAATTTAAGAAGGGACTGGATGCCTTTCTCGAAAAGTTTAATGTTACAAGGTATATATACTAGATTCCTTGATAGGGCGTTGATTCAGGGAACTAATCTGATTGCCGTATGTGGAGCCAGAAGGAATTTTTTTTCTCCTATGTGGAAATTAATGTTTGCCTCATGGTTTTTTTTGCCTACCTCCTGATCAACATGTAAAGGTACTGACACACTAAACGAGATCGCTAACGAGATCGCTACTGAGTCACCGATTTTATGATGCAGTAGCGATCTCGTTAGCGACTTAGCTGTGTGTGACATGTAGCGGCGATGTGGCCCCTGCTGCGATGTCGCTGATCGCTTATGAACGTTCTGAGCCATTTTTTGGTCGTTGGTGTCCCGCTGGTGAGCCTGAATTGCTGAGTGTGACACCCTTTATGAGCGACTTTACCAGCGTCGCAGGCGGGACTAGGTTTTCTCAACGACCGCAGAGGTCGTTATACAGATCGCTGATGAGATGTGTTTGGAAGCTAACTAGCGACCACATAGCGATCACACCAGCGATCTCGCCAGGTCGTGTCGTTGTCGTGATCGCTAGTGCGATCGCTAAGTGTGACAGTACCTTTAGGCTATGGGTTGAACTAGATGGACTTAAAGTCTTCCTTCAACCTTAAATACTATGTTACTATGTACAGTATATGCCATTGATGACTTTTTTGAGTTTCTCTATTGGTTTGGCTGATTCTGCCATGCAGAATGTATCTGATACAAATATCAAAGAACATATTTAACTCCTACAAAGGCTATTAGTATGATGGTTCAAAATCAGCACCAGTATCAACACTAGAGGACTCTGATTTGTTCAACTGTGCACAAACAGCCCTGAACAAGCAGTCTCTCCCTCCAATAAGAGCTGTCCTTGCGCTGTGCAATGGTGTCGGTGTGCCGAGCGTGTTTGCACCTCTCCTTTTACAACCCCTGATGGTCTCATACAGCCAGCCAATCACAGTAATGCCACTACTAAGATAGCTACAGCATTACTCTGACTTGAAGGCAATCCCTGCATGCTTTTTGGCTGTGTAACAGCACCAAACATGCAGGGCAAGGATTTGAGTTTCAAATTCAAGCACCAGCCAATGCTTGCCGAGTGCAGAGCACATTAAAGCTCCCAGGTACTCGAGTTATATTCGAGCATAACCGAGCACGTTCACTCAACCATAATCACCAGTAATGATACTGCGTTATCCTAGTAACTCGGACGTGTTTGAGTAATATGTTAAAGTCCCCACGGCTACATGTTTCATGCTGTTAGACAGCCGCAAAACACGCGAGGATTACCTGTTAGTATAATATAGGATAAATAGGATTTATTCATTTTTTAAAAATGCTATTGAATAGATTTCTCGTTTCAAATGCAATGAACATTATAAAAATATCTCCGATCACCAGAGTAGCAATAGGCATATTGTTTCTGACTAGTTATGAGCAGACCTTTCAAGGTTTGATTCAGTTCGATTCGCAGAACGATTAAACGTTTGCCGAACATGTTTGACAAAGGGATCAACAAACATACCTGAACCCAATTAGATTCATTTGGAGGCCAAATCAAACATGTACACAACACCTTAAGGTGTGACAAAAAGCTTCCCAAACAGCTAAAATTAGGGCTAGACACCATGAAAAGTGTCATCAATTGACCCACAGTTTAAATTTGCAAATGGCTCAGCAGCAGTCAGCCATGGGCCATGCATGAGGTATTAGTGTCTTGGCCAGCATTTACTGCTTTGAATTGAAGTATCAATGTAGACCTTGTGGTTAAGAGAGCTGTGTAAGCCTTCTTAGCTGAAAGACCTGATACCTCATGCAACATTTCTTTTTTTTTTTTATTTATTCCAGCCATTACTCAGATGGCACAAACATCAGTTTCATAGACTACTATTGGCAGAAAAATGTAAGGATAGTGTCGTCACTGTTATCTCGTTAACCCTTTCCTCCTTGGAATGTGGTACCAGAGAGAATAAGACACAGACCAAAGGATGCGTCAATAAGCTCTGACATTTATTGCTAACAAAGGGATTCATATACACCCCTGAAGCAGGAAGCGGAATTACCATATATGGCAGTTAATACAACATAAACATAAAATGCTAGTTTCACTTTAAAAACTCCATTCTTGGCTTTTGGCCCCGTTTAGCTCCTAGCACAGAGCGTCTCTTCTCAGGCGGGGGGGGTGTATTGTATTGACTAAAATGAGGAACATCTTATCTTGTCTCCTGGTACACGTCAGCCTGTCGGTTAAAAAAAACAACAAGGCCTCTGAACTTTAGAAAAATGCTAGCTCTAAGAAAAAATGCTGGTTCAGCGATCACATTTCCCTCCTTTTGTTCCTTCATTTAATCAATACACATCTTCATACCTCCTCTGTGTCCTAGTACATCGTTTAATACACATCAAACAAATTTTAAACACTAAAAATAGATGGCAAGACATATTAATAAAACCTGTAGACCAGCTTGTATTACCCCAGTCAGCCATCCCCCTATACCTTTGAACCAATTTGCGGGGTTAAGAAAGGAGAAAGTATTTGCCCACCATGAATCTTGATTCTTCAGATTTGCCTCATCATATAGTTTCCTTAACTTTATGACATCCTCTAGCTTATGTTTAAGGGTTAAAACACTAGAATTATCAATATAATGGCAACATGCAGGTCCAATAATCTGGCACATCCCTCCTTGAGCTGCAGTTAGGTAATCTAACACGAGGGTATGTTGGTTATTAACAATAATTAACTGGTTCTGTACTGCAAGGGACCCATTCATGATATCTAAAATATCCCATATTTGATCATCTAGGTAGTCTGTGGATTCTACCAACTTATCCCACGTCTGAGTTATCATAGGGTAGATGAATAATGCACTGAAAAATTTATTTGCTATCCCCATCTCCACTATGTGTGGTCTCCCATTTGGGCGAGGTCTATTGTCTGCAGATCGTTTATGTAGTGTATGGTTTGGAATAGACAATGGATTTAATCTATCTGGAGTGATGAGATAGGTGGCTGGTGTCAATCTAGCTAGGGTGCATTTCCCGGTGACTCCTACTGGAAGCCACTTAAATGCCTTGTCCCCACATACCCAATACATTGATGGTGGAAGGTTCCATATAGCTGAATGCTGTAATACTAATCGGTGTGCCAAATCTATAAACTTTGAAATATTACTCATCATGCACCATCTGGGCTTTTGTCCTACTGGGGAGCAGTATCCTGCGGTAGGTTCTCCACAGGTGGGAGTGTTCTTCTGATACCCTTCATCTTTATTACACCTCAGGTTACCTGGTTTGTTAGCACAAGTTTCATTATTCCCATTCTCAAAGAAAACATTATTTTCCCATCTATCAGTGTGCAGGTATCGTTCTAATAGGGAGGGCTTGAAAGCATCTGAGCTTCCTGAAGTGACCCCAAAACTTATCTTTAACCCCTGTGTCGGTATTTCTCCCAAAGAGGTTATACTAGTTCTATTTCTGGGTACCCATGCTCCACCGTTAAAAAAAATAGATACTGTCTTGGGATTATCTGTCCTGTTAGATTTCCCTGCCACCATGGAAAATCAGTCCAACCCACTACCGGTATTCCTACCGTGGTGTTCCAAAGTTTTTGAGTGGCATTGTTGCTTAATGTGTCTGAGCAGTTACCCCAAGAGTTAATTTCTTCCCACGAGACTGGGACTGCAAGAAATGGTAGACTGGTGGATGTCACCGGCGCGTGTGTACAAATCCAACAGTTTGCAACAGTTTTGGTTTTGTTCTTTCAGTCCATCCACTAAAGCTAAGTGGTGTCTAATGAATCTGTTATCATCACCATCTACTCGGCTAAGTCTGTTCCAAGCATCCGTTATTGCAAGGATGCAAGCAAATGTCATTAGTAGCGTCATTCCTCTTCTGGAGGCTCTCCAAGGATCTTCTTACAATGAGATGCGTGGATCCAAGTTTCCTTGCCTTGTAGCTTGACTGCGGTACTTGTCGTCAGTAGAACTTGAAAAGGTCCGTCAAATCTCGGATCCAGACTCTTTCTCACGTGTCTTTTAATGACTACCCAGTCTCCGGGCTGCAGGCTGTGACTCCCAGGATCCTGGTTCGGATCTGGAAGAGAACTGAAGACATTATCATGTACTTTCTTAAGTCTTTTATGCAAATCCCTTACATATGAGCTTAATACATGGTTACTCATTTCCAGTGCTTGGGGAAAGAAACATCCTAAACTAGGCACTTTGCCAAATAGTACTTCATACGGTGAAAGTCCAGTTTTTCTATTTGGAGTGTACCTTACTGAGTATAGGGCAAATGGTAAACATTCAGGCCAAGATTTCCCTGTTTCAGCCATGGCCTTTTGGATTTTTAACTTCAATGTCCCATTTAGTCTTTCTACTTTTCCACTGCTTTGTGGATGATATGGGGTGTGGAAAGCTTGTTGAATTCCCAGAGCTGTCAAGACTTCATTCATTATTTCACCTGTGAAATGTGTACCTCTGTCACTTTCGATCACCTCTGGTACTCCATACCTGCACACCACCTCCGCAAGCAGCTTCTTTGCGGTTGCCGCAGCCGTAGCCTTGGCAATCGGGAAAGCCTCTGGCCAACCTGAGAATAAATCAGAACACACCAACACGTACTCCCATGACCCTGATTTTGGCAGCTGAATATAATCAATCTGCAGTCTCTGGAAAGGATAGAGGGGCCGAGGGGCGTGTTTGGGTGGTGTCTTGACTACCCTTCCCTGTTTATGTGTAGCACATACCATGCATCCCTGGATCAAGCCTTCTATACAGGTGGAAAAGCCTGGTGCCACCCAATGCTTCTGCATCACGCTCATAACAGCAGTTTTGGACTGGTGGGTTGGCCCATGTAACATCTGGGCAACCGCAGGGTACAACGCTCTTGGAAGGCATTGGCGCATCCCTCTTCCCCATACCCCAGTTGCTGCATTCAGACATGCACCTTCTTTTTCCCACTTTTCTACTTCCTCCTGGCGCACCTGAGCCTGCATCTGGGATAAGGCATCCTCCAACACAAAGGGATTTTTGGGAGCGCTTACCTGGTGCATCGTTACCCCTTGGAGTGGTCTACTGGCTGCTGATTTTGCTGCTGCATCGGCCATTGCGTTTCCTTTACTCACCTGATCAGTGCGTCTGGTATGTGCTTTAACTTTTATGACAGCTACCTCTTTTGGTAATTGTAATGCATCAATTAACTGCTGGACTGCGTCAGCATTTTTAATGGGATGTCCTGCTGCCGTCAGGAATCCTCTAGATTTCCAAATTGGACCAAAATCATGAGCTATACCGAATGCGTATCTAGAATCTGTGTAGATGTTAACAATTCTACCTTCAGCTATCTTACAGGCCTCGGTCAGAGCCTTAAGTTCAGCCTCCTGGGCCGACTGATGTGGGAGCATTGGTTCTGCTTTGATCACTGCATTCAGGGAGACGATGGCATACCCGGTGTGGAAGGTACCTGAGTCATCTTGGTGGCGAGATCCATCTACAAAAAATTCAAAATCAGCATTAAGTCTTTCAGTTTCAAACACTGTGGGTAGGCCTGCTGTTTCCTGTGCCATAAGCTGAACACAATCATGAGGAATCTCCTCTCTTGGATCTTCTTTGTACAATACCGTACCTGACCCCTCCTTTAGATCCGAGAGAGGTAACAATGTGGCAGGATTAAGTGTGGTACATCTCTGCAAAGAAACATTTGGAGGCATTAAAAGTGTACATTGCAATCGAAGGTGACGTGCAGCTGAAAGATGTGCCGGTTGCACCTGGTTCAGTATGGTATATACATCATGAGGTGTAAGTACTGTCAATGGATGATCAAGAACAATGTCTGATGATTTGTGGAGCAATAGTCCTACAGCATGTACTGCCCGTACACAGGACGGGGCACCTCTAGCCACTGCATCTAGTCTTCCACTGAAATAGGCTACAGGCCTTTGATTGTCACCATGTAACTGAGTCAATACCCCTGCCGCGTGTCCCTGCTGTTCGTGGAGATACAGGGTGAATGGTAGTTCGTAGTTGGGGGTTCCTAGCGCTGGAGCTGCCACAATCCTGTTTTTGAGAAAATAAAAACAGTCTATACCTTCAGGAGTTAGTTTAAAAGGCACAATGGTGATACAGTCATAGAGTGGTTGCATGAGGATTGACACAGCATGTATCCACTGTCTGCAGTAGGAAACCAGTCCAAGAAATGTCCTGAGAGCGGCAACATTAACAGGAATAGGAAAATTCTGTACAGCTTCTTTGCGAGCGTTGGTCAGATGTCGCGCCCCTGGTGTAATGCAATGTCCCAAAAAGATAACTGAAGATTTACAAAATTGCAGTTTATCCAGCTTGGTACAGAAACAACATGAGTGATATCGTTGCAGTGCGACACTGTTTCCTGGAGGGGGCACAAATCAGTAAGTCATCAACATATTGCAGAACAACTACTTTTGGCATTTTCCATCTTTCCAGTATCTCTTGCAGACTGGCAGTCTCTACAGGCACTGAAATCACGTATCAAAAAAAAAAAAAATTATTATTATCTAGTTCAGTCTGAATGCCTGAGAACTTTCACGCTACAGCTTGTAGCCAAAAAAAACTAGCTTAAAAAGATCAAAACCAGGAAACAGATACCTGTCCCGAGTCTCCACATGATGGACATGTGATGTGTGTGACTCTGAATTCTGCTCTTGTGACATGTCAGTGATCTTTTTCTCACAGACAATTTAACACCTTTTCAATCTTATTCACATAAAAAAAATCACTTCCTGGTCCGTTCAAATTAACTTGCTGTACCTTCTACACGATGCACCACTGCTCTTTTATAGCAGATGGTAATCTATTAACAAACTTCCCCGTTGCCTTTCAAATAACAAAAACGAGAAAAAAAAACATTTCATTATGCAGCGTAAAGGCTGCCTGTCTATTTGCTTCTCATGTACTCTGACCTTCTATTCACATGCCTAGCCCTTCGATTCTTACGTACTGTGTCTATTCCAAAAACCTATTCAACAAAGGTGATTAAAAATCTGAAAACTGCTGCACTCTGGCTCTGCGTGACTTCGCTGAATGCCTGATGGGAGGGGTAAATCAAACCGCTGCGCAGTTTGTGAGTGTGCTCTCCCTCAGCCTGCAGCTTCCTTATCTGTGGAGTGACCTTGGTCTAAAGCAAGCTAGTAGGAAAAAAAAAATGGTTGGAGAATAAAACTCTGAAAAACAACCCTTGTTACTAAAACAGCTAATTAAAAACAGTAAAGAGGTGGAAAAAACTGATTGTAAAATGATAAAAAGAAAAAGAAAAGTACTTTAAAACTTTTGTCTGGTAGCGTAGGCTTTTTTTTTTTTTTTTTTTTTCTACCGCCCTCTGGAATGCCATCTTGCTGCTGCCAGCACTTCCTCCCTCCCTTATATCTCTGCTTGCTGTCACTGACTTTTGCATTATCAGGTCCGGTCCTACCAACATAACACTTGTATGTCTCATCTATCAGTCTATCGTATCTGGCTTCATCTGCCAATTTCCCTTTTATCAGTGCTTGCAAATCCTGTCTAGTTGCTTCATTAGAGTCAACTGCTCTGTAGGGCTCCATGGTCTGTATAACACTGCTGTCCGGGGGGCGCCTGGAGCTTGTCCGTCCACCTCACCTCCCGCAGCACCCGGGGTACCAGGTACCATTACTGTCCTCATTGGAAATAAATTGGCCGGGGGAGGTCTGGGTCCACCGCAACCTACACAGACATCTACCGTCAGGGGATTCTGCTGTCCACAACTGGGGCAGACCCAACAGTTCGGTCAGTGGGAAGTCAGTGGGAAAGTCTGATACTGTGGTGGAGTTAACGTAGGGGGCAAACAGGAGGGTAAATCAGTCATCCCTGTTTTTGTCAGTCTGTAACGTCAGTCTCCTAATTCTTCAGTCTTTCCCTCTAAGTAATCACACGCACTCATCCACAGGTTCACTGTTTTCAACAGACCTTTGTCTCTCAACCATCCATAATGTGAGTTAAAGAACCTTTTCCATTTATCACTGTTCAATTCTCCGTTTTCATTCATGCCTGCTTTACACAATACTTTGTCAATGCCTATCAAAGCTTGCTTTCCTTCTCTGCGCACAACTAAATCTTTAGCAGTAACACCTTCCTTGGTGTTTTGGTTCCCCATTTTTGTATCTCCTCACCTAGAAGAGATTCTCTTGTCACCAAGACAAGTTTGTCACCAAGACAATTGCGTCACTTAGACAATGGGCCACAAAGGTTTCTGAACCATTCCACTGCTCGCTTTCCAAGATTTGTACGCCAACCAAATGAACAATCCGATCACACACACACCAAGACAAAACCACAACACAATCATCGGATCCATACTGTCATTTTTCAAAGGAGGAAAGGCAGGACTGACAATTAATCTGAAGGTCTACTGGTTCAAAGGGACCTGAGCCAGGAATACCTGTGATTTACCTGGAAAGCCGACCGCTCGGGGAAGAGGGAGTCCACTATACAGTGATATAGATTTTAGGTAGAATATAATAAGTATTCTTACCCCAGCGCTGTGTATATCACCAACAGAAAGCTCCGCTCATCCCACGTCTCCGGACCGGTCGGGATTCCTCAGAGTAAAATAACTCAGGCCCCTGGTTGGGCGCCAGTTGTCGTCACTGTTATCTCGTTAACCCTTTCCTCCTTGGAATGTGGTACCAGAGAGAATAAGACACAGACCAAAGGATGCGTCAATAAGCTCTGCCGTTTATTGCTAACAAAGGGATTCATATACACCCCCGAAGCAGGAAGCGGAATTACCATATATGGCAGTTAATACAACATAAACATAAAATGCTAGTTTCACTTTAAAAACTCCATTCTTGGCTTTTGGCCCTGTTTAGCTCCTAGCACAGAGCGTCTCTTCTCAGGCGGGGGGTGTACTGTATTGACTAAAATGAGGAACATCTTATCTTGTCTCCTGGTACACGTCAGCCTGTCGGTTAAAAAAAACAACAAGGCCTCTGAACTTTAGAAAAATGCTAGCTCTAAGAAAAAAATGCTGGTTCAGCGATCACAATAGTAACACAGGTGGTTGACGGAGCAATTGACCCAACAGTAGAACATTTTATAATGGCACAGAATCAGTCAGCCATGGCCAATGCATGAGGTATCAGGGTCTGCCCAGCATTTACAGCTTGGAATTAAAGTTTTAATGAGGACCTGGTGGTTAAGGAAATTGTGTAAGCCTTCTTACCTGGGAGCCCTGATACCTCATGTAACAGCTCAATTTTCTTTTAGTTTCCCAGCCACACTCAGGTGGCACAAACATCAATTTCATATACTACTATTAGTAGAAAATTGTAAGTATAGTAGCACAAGTAGTTGACTGATCAATTGACCCACAGTAGAACCTTTTATAATGACACAGAAGCAGTCAGCCATGGCCCATGCATGAGGTATCAGGGTCTGGCCCAACATTCACAGCTTGGAATTGAAGTTTTAATGAGATCCTCGTGGTTAAGGGAATGGTGTAAGCCTTCTTAGCTGGGATCCCTGATACCTTATGCAACAGCTCAATTTATTTTAATTTCCCAGCCACACTCAGGTGGCACAAACATCAGTTTCATAGACTACTAGTGATTGAAAAATGTAAGGATAGTAACACAGGTAGGTAACTGATCAATTGACACACAGTAGGACATTTTATAATGTCACAACAGCAGTCAGCAATAGACTATGCAGGTGATAAAAGGGTCTGGGCCAGTATTTAGACCTTTGCATTTAAGTTTACATTAAGATGAGGTGGGTGAGGTACCATTGTAGGCTGGCTGTGCTAGGAGACGTGATACCTCATGCAACAGCTCAATTTTTTCTTTCTCCCTCCAAGACTCAGGTGGCACAATTATCATCTTGCTAGAGCACTAATGTTAGAAAAATGTAAAAATAGTTACACTGGTAGTTGACTAAAACTAAGTGCAGGAAAGCTGTTCTGGGAGCCATAGTGCAACAGGCACCTCACATGAAGGCGACCCAACTGGGAGTACAAATATTTCCCAAAATTAGGGGCAGACAATAGGAAAAAGGGCATCAATTTACCTACAGTAGAAATTTGATAATGGCACAGCATGTGCCATGAATGAGGTGTCAGGGTCTAGGCCAGTATTTAGAGCTTTGAATAACAGTTTCAATTAAGACGTGGTGGCTGAGGGAGCGGTGAAAGCCTTCTTATCTGAGAGACCTGATACCTCAAGCAACACCTCCAATTTTTTTTTTCCAGCCACACTCAGATTGCGCAAACATCAGTTTAATATTGTACTATTGGTAGAAAAATGTAAGGAAAGTAAAACAGGTAGTTGACTGAAAGTAAGGGAAGGCCTCCCTGTCTGGGAGCCCCACTCACACAGGCAACCCACCATATGGAGACCCAACATGGAGTCTCCAAATTTCAAAAAATAGTTGTCACACAGCACTAAAGTGGCATCAATTTCCACAGAGTAGAAACAATATAATAGGTCACTGACAGACCTTCTACTACACGCAATCCATTAGAAATAGACCCAACTTGGAGTCTCCACATATCTAAAAAAAGATTATCTCACAGCACTAAAGTGTCATCAATTTCCACAGAGTAGAAACAGCACAATAGGCCTCTCACACACCTTCTACTACAAGTAACCCACCAGATGGAGACCCAACTTGGAATCTCAACATTTCAAAAAAAATGTTTGCAACATCAGCAACAGTATCAACAGTAGGCATAGAAAACACAAAGATGGCACAGTCTGCAATAACATGAGATCAACACATGACACTAAAAACGACACCATCGCCTAGTATGCCCAATCTGCAACTGGGGTGCAAAATTCATTGGAGACCCATGACTTGTTCATTCTGATGACAGTCAGGCGGTGTTCACTTTCAGGGGACAGCCAGATGCGCTTATCCATCATAACTCCACCAGAAGCGCCCAAGACACGTTCTGAGAGAATGTTGGCTGCCAGACAAAACCTCCAAGGTGTGACAGGCAAGCTCAGGCCACTCTACCATTTTTGAAGACCAAAATGTAAAAGGGTCCAAATCTCCCCTGATGGCATTGATCTTGCGCTCCAGATTCTCCTGCACCATCCTCTCCAAATGTTCATAACATGTCACACTTGTACTCTGTTCTGCTGGTGCACGGGCTAGTTTAAAAAATGTGTTAAACGACTTGCTGAAATTTCTTATGCCAATTACACTGCTGCTGCTGAATATGATGTTTTTGCAATAACACCTTGACATTCTCTGGGTGGGACGTCTAGAACTGTGATGCACACTGGGTTCCTCACTGCTGTCTTGGGGAAAACCACCCCTAAAGGGTATGCCACACTAAACAATATCGCTAACGGGATCGCTAAAAAACGTCACTATTTAGCGATCCCGTTAGCGATATTGTTCAGTGCGGCAGCTTCCAGCGACGAGCTTCCTGCTGTGATCTCGCTCGTCGCTGGAATCGCTCCGGACCCTATTTCATCGCTGGCGCTCCCGCTGGGTAAGTATCTAATCGCTGTGTGGCACCTTTTCTTAGCGATTTAGCGGTACTTTTGTACCGCTAAAGTCGTTAAGAAGATCGCTAACGGCGATAGCGTCGTTAACTATATCGCTAAATGTGGCCGCATTTAGCGATATAGAAACAATCCCGCTAGCGATCTCATTAGTATGCAACGCTAACGAGATCGCTAGCGGGATCGAGTAGTGTGGCAGTACCTTAAGATTGTCTACAAGAATATTTCGATACTCCAATACTCCAGTATGTGCCTATCCCTTTCCGGGGGGGAAGGCAGAGAAGCATCTGGCTAAATTTTCTCTTGTACTGTGGATCTAACAAATTGGCAGCCCAATAGTCAGCACTATTTCTAACCCTAAAAATATGGGCATCATGTTGAAGATAGTGCAGCAAGGAGAGGCCCATGTGTTTGGCACTTTCAATAGGTCCCAGTCCATGATGTGTTGGTGGTGGAGTAGCACTCAAGGTTGCTTCCTCCATTTCCTCCAACCAACCATACACAACAGAGAACGGATCATTATCCTCCTCACCTCCTGACTGTTGCACACCCAACACCTTATCCTCCTCCATTTGTTCCTCGGCTCCTGTATATTCACTAACAGTTTGTATGGTACCATGAGCCCCCCCTTGATTGCTGCAAGCCACCCTCCGTGGCACCTGCCTGTGAGATGACATTCCGGAAATTTGAGATATTGTTATCCCTTCCGCATTCTCTTCTGCTTTCACTTCTTCCTCTGAGATCACCGCCCCAACATGCAGACTATTCAAAGTGTGCTCCAACATGTAGATGACCGGAATAGTGATGCTGATTATGTCATTGTCAGGGCGCAACCATCTTAGTAGCCATTTCAAAACTGTGCAGAAGAGTGCAGAGGTCCTTCACCTGTGCCCACTCTGCAAGCATGATTTGCGCCACATCCATACTGTGTTGGCCCAGGCTATGAAAAAGGACATACTGCACCAGGGTTCCTCAGTGCTGCCACAATTGCTGCAACATGTGTAGAGTGGAATTCCACCATGTTGGAACATCGCAAATCAAACGGTTAATTGATAGGTCAAAAGACCTCTGTAGCAATGCAAGTCGATGACCTGGGGGGTGCTATCGTTGGAAGTGAGCACACAGTGACCATGCTTTCTGCAGCAGTGCATCCAAGTGGGGATAGTGGCAGAGAAATTACTGTACCACTAGGCTGAGGACGTGAGCTATGCAAGGCACTTGTGTGAGGTTGCCACATTGTAGGGCCGCCACCAGGTTTGCACCGTTATCGCAGACAACCTTCCCTGGCTCCAAGTTTAGGGGTGACAGCTATTGCTCTATCTTGGCCTGGATATCTGTCCACAACTCTTGAGCTGTGTGACTGCAATCTCCAAGGCATATTAATCTAAACATTGAGTTATTGTGGTGAGCCATGGCTGTGCATTACAGAGGTGGGGGAGACTGCTGGAATGCATGTCTGATTAAGCGAGAGGTGGAGGGCACAGGTGGAGGCCCTAGAGGAGGTGGAGGAAGCAGAACAGTTGAGGAACTGTGAGATAGAGAGGTTTATCTCACAAGTCGTCGGGATTCCAATACTTGTGGAGCAGACCCTTGACCGCTTACCCCCACAGTCACCATAGTAACCCAGGGCCCAATCAGCAAGATGTAATGCCCCTGCCCATGTTTGCTCATTCAGGTGTCAGGGGTGAAATGCACCCTGGCAGAAATAAATTTTTTCAGGAAATGGTTGATGTTGTTGGTGACATGCTGGTGTTAAGCAGGCACCGCTTTCTTATAGAAGTAATGGCAACTGGGCTACTGATACTGGGGGACTGCTATGGCCATCAACTTTCTGAAACAGTCTGTATCCACCAGACGCAAAGTCAGCAATTCGCGGCCAACAAATTGGAGATGGTGGAGTTCAAGCTCTTACCTTTGCCATGTGTAGGAGGATGTGGAAACATGTCAGTCTGAGATTTGATTTAATAAATTAATAGTGTTTTTTATTCATTTCTACGCGTTTTGAAGGTACAGGCTCTTCTTCAGGAAGCCATATTAGTTTCTGTTGTAAGAGTGCTAGGAAAGGAGTCACAAAATTCAAAGGATATGCATAGTTTTTGAAACAGAAAACACGTGAAAATGCTAGCAGTGGTTTTCCTTCTTTGTCGCCATTTTTGCACCGTCTATTTTTCATAGAAAATAGTAGCATCTTCTAAGCAGGAGCAGCCTGAAAATGGTTAGTTCACTTCTGTTAGATGCTTCACTGCTTTCGAAACCTGAAGTTAGTAAGATAAGTTAAAAAACACTAAATACAGTACACGGAAAATCATTTTGACATTGCAGTGCATATATTAATTATTAATATTTTTTTTGCATTTTTCCAGATACAGTGGGTACGGAAAGTATTCAGACCCCTTTAAATTTTTGACTCTCTGTTTCATTGCAGCCATTTGGTAAATTCAAAAAAGTTTATTTTTTTCTCATTAATGTGCACTCTGCAACCCATCTTGACTGCAAAAAAATAGAAATGTAGAATTTTTTGCAAATTTATTAAAAAAGAAAAACTGAATTATCACATGGTCATAAGTATTCAGACCCTTTGCTCAGACACTCATATTTAAATCACATGCTGTCCATTTCCTTGTGATCCTCCTTGAGATGGCTCTACTCCTTCATTGGAGTCCAGCTGTGTTTAACCCTGCTGTTCTGTTCGCATTTACTATACACTTGCACTGTTTCGGGGAAATATGACCCAACCTATTAAAATGTTGAAAACAAAAAACAAGAAACAAATATCCGAAAATGAAACAAAATAAAAAATATATATTGCAAAAATTGCATGAAGTTGTAATAATAATAATAATAAGGGTATTTGGTAAACATCATTTTGATCAAAAGAATGTACAAGCCATCCCGCCACGTCAAGGCAACCCTTTGTGGGACAGTCCTACTCTAATATTAAAAAACCTTTCCACTTGTCAAGTGACACAAATGTGAACAAGGCAGAGCGACTGATCCTACCAGTTGAAGCTCAGGCCAGACAGGATGGATTTTCTCAACTCAGAAACAGGACGGTCACACCCTTGTATGCACAGAATGCACTAAGAACTAAATAAAAAACTGGGTCTGAACTGAAAAAATAATAAGTTGATGTGTATGCAAAATGTAAATGCATATCAAACACATGACCATTAAACAGAGAAAACAAAAAACAAGAAACAAATATCCTAAAATAAAACAAAATAAAAAATATATATTGCAAAAATTGCATGAAGTTGTAATAATAATAATAAGGGTATTTGGTAAACATAATTTTGATCAAAAGAATGTACAAGCCATCCCGCCACGTCAAGGCAACCCTTTGTGGGACAGTCCTACTCTAATATTAAAAACCTTTCCACTTGTCAAGTGACACAAATGTGAACAAGGCAGAGGGACTGATCCTACCAGTTGAAGCTCAGGCCAGACAGGATGGATTTTCTCAACTCAGAAACAGGGCGGTCACACCCTTATATGCACAGAATGCACTAAGAACTAAATAAAAACTGGGTCTGAACTGAAAAAATAATAAGTTGATGTGTATGCAAAATGTAAATGCATATCAAACACATGACCATTAAACAGAGGAAACAAAAAACAAGAAACAAATATCCTAAAATAAAACAAAATAAAAAATATATATTGCAAAAATTGCCATAGGCGTGGCATCCATATTCATGGCCTTAATGAGTGGTACCACGTGACCAATCAGCACAGGAGAGCTGCATGAAGCCGGGACAACGGAGGATTGCAGGGGACATTCAGCGACAGCACAGGGAGGGTGAGTTTGACTGGGGGAGAACGGAGAAGGACGCGGGAAGCACGGAGCAGGATGGGGGAGGATGGGGGAAGCACCAAGCAGGACGGGGGAGTACAGAGGAGGACGCGGAGCACGGAGCAGGACGGAGGGAGCACAGAGGAGGACGCAGAGCACAGAGGAGCACAGAGCAGGACGGGGAGCACAAAGGAGGCCGCGGAGCAAGGAGCAGGACGGGGGAGCACAAAGGAGGACGCGGAGCACAGAGGAGCACAGAACAGGACAGGGGAGCACAGAGAAGGACGCAGAGCATGGAGCAGGAATAACTTTCTACCACAGTAATTCACAAGCACACTAAAGTGCAAATAGTGCACTTAGTTCAAAAAGCTACCGTAAAGGCGTGCAAAAAGAATAGCAATGAATAATAAATAATAATCACTTAAATTAGTGGACAGAGTGTAGTGATGGTGCTCCCACTGCCCCAACGCATGTTTCGTTGTGTTACTTCCTCTGGAGGTGTGTGCTGAGCAGGGGGACGAGGTATATAAAGACAATGCTGACCAATGCGGGTGGGAAAAGCACAGTTGATAGTCTCAACTGCAGATAGAAATCCGCTGACATGCAATCTGGATGAGGCGCATACGCAGTGCAAACCCGAAGCCATAATGACGCCTTAGCTCGCAACCTGGTGGAACGCAAGCACAGGCGCGTCATCAAGATGACAGCGCATGTGCAAGAGTCCATGGCGGTCACTCAACAATGCATCAGCGGTGGATCCACCGCGCATGCGCACCACAGACATTAATGAAGCAGAATACATCTATCAGAAGAAAGTGAAGGAAAGCGTGAAGGAAAGGAGGACAAAAATGAATCAAATGGTGTCATATGTTGAGGTGATATATATAATAAATGGCTTGTGAAAAGAAGGGGGGGTATGAGGCATGTGTGAGTGAAAATATGTAAAAAAAGGGGAGGTTGTAAGAAATAAGCAAATGAAACAGCTCAGACAAAGAGCATAATATATATGAGATAATAATGTATATATGGGGTGAGAAAACTGAGCACATATTATTGAGTACATACATAGTTGTATTTGTGGACATGTGGTTGAACCTTATTTGGACCTAATACATGTGTTTGGCCTCCCTCTTTTTGGTCACAGTTGTTGCAGACTCTGAAATTATTCTCTTTTTCTATGTATATGGTATTTTTAAATTGATCACTGAATAAAATATTTTCTATGGTACTTACGCTCCTTTTTTTTTGGTGTTCTCATTTTGTCCTTTTAGTCCATGTAAAGATTTGTATTCACAGAGCAGTGTCCTCTCTCACAGAATCCAGTGTCTTCTCTCTGAGGATTGAAAGTGAAACTACTTGTGTCCTCTCTCACAGAATTGAAAGAGAAATGACTGGATGAGTACTTGCTCACTGATCAGAACAGTGAAACCTCCACCCTTTTGAATAATGAGATGAAGTATACAGGAAAACAAATACATTTTGCAGGCAGAAATAATTAGTGACCTGTTGAACAGTATAAAATGTTATCGGGTCATATTGACCCGAACACTACAAGTGTAACAATCAGCGTGCAGCAAAAAGTAAACAAAAAAACAAAAAAAAAAACAACACTCATAGTAAGAACCCTCAAATGAGGAAAAGTCAATTACTCACAAGTTTCAGATCCACATAATAAATAATCTGCAGGGTCTCAAATTTCATTTCAGCTAATATTGACCCGAACAGAACAGCAGGGTTAATTAAACTGATAGGACTTGATTTATAAAGGCACACACCTGTCCATTGAGACCTCAAAGCTCACAGTGCATGTCAGACCAAATGAGAATCATGAGGTCAAAGGAACTGTCCAAGGAGCTCAGAGACGATTGTGGCAAGGCACAGATCTGGCCAAGGTTACAATAGAATTTCTGCAGTACTCAAGCTTCCTAAGAGCACAGTGGCCTCTATAATCCTTAAATGGAAGAAGTTTAGGACCACCAGAAGTCTTCCTAGACCTGGCCGTCCAACCAAACTGAGCAATCGTGGGAGAAGAGCCTTGGTGAGAGAGGTAAAGAAGAACCCTAAGATCACTGTGGCTGAGATCCACAGATGCAGTAGGGAGATGGGAGAAAGTTCCACAAAGTCAACTATCACTGCAGCCCTCCACCAGTCGGGCCTTTATGGCAGAGTGGCCCGATGGAAGCCTCTCCTCAGTGCTAGACATATGAAAGCCCGCATATAGTTTTCTAAAAACTCCCAGACTATGAGAAATAAGATTTTCTGGTCTGATGAGACAAAGATAGATCTTTTTGCTGATAATTCTAAGCGGTGCGTCTGGAAAAAACCAGGCACTGCTCATCACCTGCCCAATACAATCCCAACAGTGAAAGATGGTGGTGGCAGCATCATGCCATGGGAGTGTTTTTCAGCTGCAGGGACAGGACGACTGATTGCAATAGAAGGAAACATGAATGTGGCCAAGTACAGAAATACCCTGGATGAAAACATCTGCCAGAGTGCTCTGGACCTCAGACTTGGCCGACAGTTCACCTTCCAACCAGAGAATGACCCTAAGCACACAGCTAAAATAACAAAGGAGTGGCTTCAGAACAACTCTGTGACCATTCTTGACTGGCCCAGCCAAGCACTGACCTAAACCCAATTGAGCATCTCTGGAGAGACCTGAAAATGGCTGTCCACCAACGTTCACCATTAAACCTAATGGAACTGGAGAGGATCTGCAAGAAAGAATGGCAGAGGATCCCCAAATCCAGGTGTGAAAAACTTGTTGCATCAATCTCAAGAAGACACATGGCTGTACTAGCTCAAAAGGGTGCTTCTACTCAATACTGAGCAAAGGGTCTGAATACATATGACAATGTGATATTTCAGTTAATCTTTTTTAATAAATTTGAAAAAAATTCTACATTTGTTTTTTTTCATTCAAGTTGGGGTGCAGAGTGTTCATTAATGAGAATAAAATAAACTTTTTTGAATTTACTAAATGGCTGCAATGAAACAAAGAGTAAAAAATGTAATGGGGGTCTGAATACTTTATGAACCCACTGTAAGTACGAAATAGAATCTGCCTTAATAGGTACCATGTTCACTTTTAGAGAGTTTTCATCTCTTGAAGCTCATGCATGCACAGCGTCTTGCATAACCCTGTAGAAAACAGCAGTTCTTACATATTTCATTTATGATAACAAAACTTTATGAACTTTAATAACAAGTAATATGCCCTGCAGCTAAACACTTTATTTTTATTTTAAAAATATTCATTTCTAATAAACTGGTTAGCAAATATTATAATATTAAATATGTTACTATAACCCATTAGTTTTACAGATTGTACAGAAGGTTTAAAGATACATTAAAAGGAGACAAAACTCTTTAATGTAAAAAAACATATTCAATACCATAGCGACATGAAAAAAAATAGAAAGTTATGGGCTATGTAATACTTTTTTGTCTGTTTATTAGCACATGTTCAGCAATTGTGGCATGTACCTATGTAAAATCTGGAAAAGAATGGAAACATTTTATCTAAACCAACAGCTTGTACTGCCAGTATCAATGTTTTCAATATAAATCCTTTCACTTTTCATTTGGCGTTTTGTTTTCCATTTAGAAAGTGGAATCCATATGCCTAACATATGTTACCTGTTAAGTGCAAACAGACCTCTGCGGAGAATCGTGGTGCCATTCTCAGCAACCAGCTTAAGTTTACAGTTACTCAGCCATTCACTCCTCCGGCCATTATGTCCTTTTGGCAGTGGCTGGCCTCTCACATTGCTACATTTCCATTATCAACAGAGGTAACATTTCTCCTTGTGGAGAGAGTCAAGTTGGAATAAGGGTGAGTTTCCACGGTCAGGAAACGCTGCGTGTTTGGCGCTGTGCGCTGGCGCAGCGCCAAACACGCAGCGTCCAGATGTTACAGCATAGTGGAGGGGATTTCAAGAAATCCCATCTCCACTATGCGTAATAACACGCAGGCGGAAGACCTGCGTATCCGGACATGGGGCGCGTCTTTTCAGACCGCAGCATGTCCTAGCGTATTGCGGCGACGCTGCGTCGCCGCAACAGAATTTAACACAGGGCTATGTAGCCCTGCATTCTTTCCGGAGGTGTCCTGAACACCTCCGGAAAGAATGCGTGTCAGAAAGGGGGCAGGGCTTAGACGAAGCGGAATTTCCGCTCCGTCAAATGCGCTGTGTTTCCTGACGGTGGAAACACAGCCTAAGGAGACTTATTGGCCATTCAGTGCTCCTCTGGGAAATTAAATATACAAATAGCCTCTTCAATGAGGAAGTGGACTAGGTGAAATAATAGACTGCTATAGGATGTATAAAATTTTTGATTCTATTTACACATGTCTAGCAACTTTAGCATGTACAGTATGTAAAGCATGGAAAAGAATGACAACATTTTATCTAAACCAGCAACTTTTATTGATAGCATTAATAAATGATGGTAGAGTTTCAGTCCTCTTCTTCTCTGAGGAGGCTATTTGCATATTTAAAGGCCTAGAGGAGCAGTGAATTGCCTATAAAATCAGACTCCTTGCTTTGCACTGATGAGAAGCAAACCTCCTGAAACACACTCTGCAAATGAAGTTTCTGGTTTGGCTTCTTATCCCATTGAGATGTCTGATTTTTCTTGTATGTAAAAACATGGACCATTGTTCATCAGAGGTTTGGATCCAAGTTTCATCAGTGTTTGATCAATATGTCAATTTTCACCATCAGTGTTTCATTGCTGAATATCAGTGATGATGACTGAATAAATAAATAAATTACAAAGCTTCTACTCTTCATTGCAGTATTACAGTATCTGTCAAAGTTTGCTTTGTATTCTGAGAGCAACATGATGTATTGGCATAAAGGATAATAGAAAAAATTGGAGTCTGGCTCAACAGGACTAGATTTTCCTTTTCTTTTTATTTTTCAAAAGTATAGTGCATACAAAAGAAAATGTTCATGGTCGACATGACCCAGTCGACGCGTTTCGACTAGGTCATGTCGACCATAAAAATTTTCTTTTGAACGCACCATAATTTGTTTTGAAAAATAAAAATAAAATGAAAATCCATTCCTGTTGAACCGGGCTCCAATTTTTTCTATTATTCTTGATGTAAGGCCAGGGCAAGGCCGGTGTCTGAGCCCCAGGTGGAAGAGCATAGAGCAACTGGGTGAGCTGGAATTAAATTTTTAGTATTGGCATAAACCCTGATTCCACTGATGTGTCACTTACTAGGCTGCTTGTTGCAGTTTCAATAAAATCAGTGTATTTTTAGCAGGAAATTATCACTAGATTAGTTGTCTCATGCCACGTAGTCCTTAGTCTCTGTGTAACCCCACCCTCACCATTGATTAACTGTTTTCTGCCAATACACCATGTACAAAGAAAGCTGTCAATCAATGGCATGAGCAGGATTATACAGAATTCAGCATTCAGAGACCTGTTAGATCTGCAGCAGAGAATACAGTTATTTTATCAAGATGACAGCATGCAAACCTGTAAGTGACATTTCTCTGGAAGTAGGGTCTGTTTTCCTACATCATGCTGTTCCTACATTATGTAACAAAAAACGCTGACAGATTCCTTTAAATCATAGACATCACACAGTTTGCACACTGCTGTCATTTGTGTGCTGTTCATGGTTTGCATGGAACCATAGAATTGAATGGATAATTTTCATCCTTTACTTGGATCAAAAATATACCTGTTGCCATGATTTTTTATGGACCACTCAGTCTTAAAAAAACAAGGACATGTGTAGAACTCCCTAGATTGTAATGTTTTTCTTTTCTATTTTTGAACAGCACATCATTGCTTGTCCTATAATTGTCCTTACGTTGACTTGGCACTCAACACAATGAGGAATGCTACCCCTTAGACCAGGGGTCTCAAACACGCGGGCTGTGGGCCACATGCGGCCCCTGAGGCAGGCATATGCGGCCAGCGGTGCACCACGTCTCAAGAGGAGGAGTGCGCCGCTCTGTAGTGGCTGTGGCCCTGCGTGATGACATCTCTCTGGCGCTGTGTAATGACATACGCCAGGGGGTCGGCGGGGGAGGGGGTGTCAGATCATGCTAACCCCCTTTGCACGTCTCTGCAGCCCCCCTGCTTCTCCCACGATCTCAGGCTTCTTCCTTCAGAGGTCACGTGGTACCGCTCATTAAAGTCATGAATATGCACATATTCATGACTTTAATGAGCGGTAACACCTGACCGATGAAGGAAGAATAGCTGTCGGAGACTGCGGGAGAAGCAGGGGGGCTGCAGAGACGCTCCAGGAGGGGGTAAGTATATGCGATATTCACCAGTCCCCGGTCCACCGCTGCACACCGCTGTGTCCTCTGCATCCTCTGGCTGTGATGTTCAGGTCAGAGGGCGCAATGACGTAGTTAGTGCACGCCGCGCCCTCTGCCTGAACAGTCACTGACAGAGGAGCCGGACGATGGAGCGACGCGCAGCGGTGGTTCAGGGACAGGTGAATATCGCAGGTGCCGGGGCCCTGAGACAGCGGTGACACGGGCACCTGGCCCCCATCGACGATAGATGAGTATGTAATTTTTTTTTTATTTGCAGCAGCAGCATATGGGGGCATAATCTATGGAGCATCTTATGGGGGCATAAAATATATGGAGCATCTTATGGGGGCATAAAATATATGGATCATCTTATTGGGCATAAAATATATGGATCATCTTATGGGGGCATTAAATATATGGATCATCTTATGGGGGCATAAAATATATGGAGCATCTTATGGGGGCATAAAATATATGGAGCATCTTATGGGGCATATAATATATGGATCATCTTATGGGGGCATAAAATATATGGATCATCTTATGGGGGTATAATCTATGGAGCATCTTATGGGGGTATAATCTATGGAGCATCTTATGGGGCATAAAATAAATGGAGCATCTTATGGGGGCATAATCTATGGAGCATCTTATGGGGGCATAAAATATATGGAGCATCTTATGGGGGCATAAGATATATGGATCATCTTATGGGGGTATAAAATATATGGAGCATCTTATGGAGGCATAAAATATATGGAGCATCTTATGGGGGCATAAAATATATGGAGCATCTTATGGGGGCATAAAATATATGGAGCATCTTATGGGGCATATAATATATGGATCATCTTATGGGGACATAAAATATATGGATCATCTTATGGGGGTATAATCTATGGAGCATCTTATGGGGCATAAAATATATGGAGCATCTTATGGGGCATAAAATATATGGATCATCTTATGGGGGAATAATCTATGGAGCATCTTATGGGGCATAAAATATATGGAGCATCTTATGGGGACATAAAATATATGGAGCATCTTATGGGGGGGCATAAAATGTATGGAGCATCTTATGGGGGCATAATCTATGGAGCATCTTATGGGGCATAAAATATATGGAGCATCTTATGGGGCATAAAATAAATGGAGCATCTTATGGGGGCATAATCTATGGAGCATCTTATGGGGGCATAAAATATATGGAGCATCTTATGGGGGCATAAGATATATGGATCATCTTATGGGGGTATAAAATATATGGAGCATCTTATGGAGGCATAAAATATATGGAGCATCTTATGGGGGCATAAAATATATGGAGCATCTTATGGGGGCATAAAATATATGGAGCATCTTATGGGGCATATAATATATGGATCATCTTATGGGACATAAAATATATGGATCATCTTATGGGGGTATAATCTATGGAGCATCTTATGGGGCATATAATATATGGATCATCTTATGGGGGCATAAAATATATGGATCATCTTATGGGGGTATAATCTATGGAGCATCTTATGGGGCATATAATATATGGATCATCTTATGGGGGCATAAAATATATGGATCATCTTATGGGGGTATAATCTATGGAGCATCTTATGGGGCATAAAATATATGGAGCATCTTATGGGGCATAAAATATATGGAGCATCTTATGGGGCATAAAATAAATGGAGCATCTTATGGGGGCATAATCTATGGAGCATCTTATGGGGGCATAAAAATATATGGAGCATCTTATGGGGGCATAAGATATATGGATCATCTTATGGGGGTTTAAAATATATGGAGCATCTTATGGAGGCATAAAATATATGGAGCATCTTATGGGGGCATAAAATATATGGATCATCTTATGGGGCATAAAATATATGGATCATCTTATGGGGCATAAAATATATGGATCATCTTATGGGGGCATAATCTATGGAGCACCTTATGTGGCATAAAATATATGGAGCATCTTATGGGGGCATAAAATATATGGAGCATCTTATGGGGGCATAATCTATGGAGCACCTTATGGGACATAAAATTCAGTGCATTGTGAAAGTATTCGGTACCCTGGAACTTTTCAACCTTTTCCCACATATCATGCTTCAAATATAAAGATACCAAATGTAAATTTTTGGTGAAGAATCAACAACAAGTGGGACACAATTGTGAAGTTGAACGAAATTTATTGGTTATTTTAATTTTTTGTGGAAATACAAAAACTGAAAAGTGGGGTGTGCAATATTATTTGGCCCCTTTACTTTCAGTGCAGCAAACTCACTCCAGAAGCTCATTGTGGATCTCTGAGTGATCCAATGTTGTCCTAAATGACTACTGATGATAAATATAATCCACCTGTCTGTAATCAAGTCTCTGTATAAATGCACCTGCTCTGTGATAGTCTCAGGGCTCTGTTTGAAGCACAGAAAGCATCATGAAGACCAAGGAACACAACAGGCAGGTCCGTGATACTGTTGTGGAGAAGTTTAAAGCCGGATTTGGATACAAAATGATTTCCAAAACTTTAAACATCCCAAGGAGCACTGTGCAAGCGATCATATTGAAATGGAAGGAGTATCATACCACTGCAAATCTACCAAGACCTGGCCGTCCCTCTAAACTTTCATCTCAAACAAGGAGAACACTGATCAGAGATGCAACCAAGAGGGCCATGATCACTCTGGATGAACTGCAGAGATCTACAGCTGAGGTGGGACAGTCTGTCCATAGGACAACAATCAGTCGTACACTGCACAAATCTAGCCTTTATAGAAGAGTGGCAAGAAAAAATCCATTTCTCAAAGATATCCATAAAAAGTGTCATTTAAAGTTTGCAACAAGCCACCTGGGAGACACACCAAACATGTGGAAGAAGGTGCTCTGGTCAGATGAAACCAAAATCGAACTTTTTGGCAACAATGTCAAACGATATGTTTGGCGTAAAGACAACACAGCTCATCACCCTGAACACACCATCCCCACTGTCAAACATGGTGGTGGCAGCAGCACGGTTTGGGCCTGCTCTTCTTCAGAAGGTTTATGGAAGCTGGTTCAAATTGATGGGAAGATGGATGAAGCCAAATATAGGACCATTCTTGAAGAAAACCTGTTGGAGTCTGCAAAAGACCTGAGACTGGGACGGAGATTTGTCTTCCAACAAGACAATGATCCCAAACATAAAGCAAAATCTTCAATGGAATGGTTCACAAATAAACGTATCCAGGTGTCAGAATGGCCAAGTCAAAGTCCAGACCTGAATCCAATGGAGAATCTGTGGAAAGAGCTGAAAACTGCTGTTCACAAACGATCTCCATCCAACCTCACTGAGCTCGAGCTGTTTGCCAAGGAAGAATGGGCAAGAATTGCAGTCTCTCGATGTACAAAACTGATAGAGACATACCCCAAGCGACTTGCAGCTGTAATCGCAGCACAAGGTGGAGCAACAAAGTATTAAGTTAGAGGGGCCGAATAATATTGCACGCCCCACTTTTCAGTTTTTGTATTTCCACAAAAATTTAAAATAATTAATAAATTTCATTCAACTTCACATTTGTGTCACACTTGTTGTTGATTCTTCACCAAAAATTTACATTTGGTATCTTTATGTTTGAAGCATGATATGTAGGAAAAGGTTGAAAAGTTCCAGGGGGCCGAATACTTTCGCAAGGCACTGTATATGGAGCATCTTATGGGGGGCATAAAATATATGAAGCATCTTATGGGGGCATAATCTATGGAGCATCATATGGGGCATAATCTATGGAACATTTTATGGGGCCATAAGCTTTATGGAGCAACATATGGGGTATATTATTCTATGGAGCATTTTATGGGGCCATAACCTTTATGGAGCAGCATATGGGGCATATTATTCAATGGAGCATTTTATGGGGCCATTATTAACCTTTGTGCAGCATTATATGGGGCATATTATTCTATGGAGCATGTTATGGGGCCATTATTATCCTTTATGCAGCATTATATGGGGCGTATTTTGTATGGAGCATCTTATGGGCCATTATGAACTGTATGGAGCATTATATGGGGCTCCTGATTCAATATGGATATTCAAAAATATTTAACCTACTGATGTCTCAATTAATTTTACTTTTATTGGTGTCTATTTTTATTTTTGAAAATTTACCAGTAGCTGCTGCATATTCCACCCTAGGCTTATACGCGAGTCAATAAGTTTTCCCAGTTTTTTATGACAAAATTAGGGGGGTCGGCTTATACTCGAGTCGGCTTATGCACGAGTATTTACGGTAAGCTGTACATCGCAGCTGACAACTTATTTGAACAGCCACAGAGAGAGGGGGAGGTCCGGAGGGAGAGAATTGTTATAGTAGTTCAAATAAAGAACTGTTTAACAATAATTTTGTACTGTATTAACTTTGAATGGAATGCAGCCCCCAGCTTAAATTTTTTTTTATGTGCGGCCCCTTTACTCTGCCGAGTTTGAGACTCCTGCCTTAGACCTACTTTCAGAATCCTTTCACACAGTCAGATTAGTCTACCCACTTTGCATTGAGGGCAAACACCCCAGAACATATGTTGATTCTTGTTTTTTTGGCTAAGATCAGGGGTAGTATTGTTTAAAAAGACAGCTATGGCTTGGGCTGCCCTAGTAAATTGGCACAATATGTACGCTGGATAAGATACACTGGGCAGTACTCCAGGTAACTTAAGGCTGGGTCTCACATAGCGATACACCAGCGATCCCGACAACGATCAGGATCGCTGGTGTATCGCTACATTATCGCTGCTGAGCTGCCAAACAGGCAGCTCAGGCAGCGATCAGTACAAGCGACACTGCGGTTAACATCGCTTAGTTACCCGCAGTGCACCTTGGATACCAGCGCCCTGATGCAGGGAGCTGGTAACCAAGGTACACATCAGGTTTCCAGGCGCTGCGTGGTGCCTGGAAACCCGCTGTGTACCTTGGTTACCAGCTCCCTGCTTCAGGGAGCTGGTATCCAAGGTACACAGCGAGTTTCTAGGCACAGCCCCGCGCCTGGAAATCCGCTGTGTACCTTGGTTACCAGCGGATCGCTGGTCTCCCGCCTGTCACACGCAGCGATGCGTGCCTGTCAGCGGGAGAGACCAGCGATCAAAAAAATGTCCTGGCCTTTCAGCTACGATCAGCGATACCAGGCAGGGGGGCTGATCGTCGCTGAATGTCACACACAGCGATATCGCTGGTGAGCTCGCTGCTGCGTCACAAAACTAGTGAATCAGCAGCGATCTCGCTAGCGAGATCGCTGTGCGAGACGGGGGCTTTATATAGTCATCTGATGGAGACCATGGCTCTCCAGGATAAATGTCATTCTTTTGAGAGGGTGAATTGTCCCAGGAGTGATGACCTTGGGGTGTTCTAACTCACTGGACAAGCACATTTGCACTGCACTTCAACTTTTAATTCTTTATCAGCACACATGCTTTTCTGGGCCTCAGGCTAGGATGAGGATATTTTTAAATTCCCAGAGATACGGCTAGTATTAAGGGTATGCCACACTAAACAATATCGCTAACGGGATCGCTAAAAAAGTCACTATTTAGCGATCCCGTTAGCGATGTTGTTGTGTGCGGCAGCTTCCAGCGACGAGCTTCCTGCTGTGATCTCGCTCGTCGCTGGAATCGTTCCGGACCCTATTTTTCTCGTCGGCGCTCCCGCTGGGTAAGTATCTAATCGCTGTGTGGCACCTTTTCTTAGCGATTTAGCGGTACTTTTGTACCGCTAAAGTCGTTAAGAAGATCGCTAACGGCGATAGCGTCGTTAACTATATCGCTAAATGTGGCCGCATTAGCGATATAGAAACAATCCCGCTAGCGATCGCATTAGTATGCGTCGTTATTGTGATCGCTAGCGGGATTGTTTAGTGTGGCAGTACCTTAACACTACAAATGCCTTCAATATTCATTTAATTATTTTCACTTGTGTGTCACCCTTTGCAAGTGTTTCTTTGTTGCTAGGACTTCTCAGGGTGTGCTTCATTGATTTGGGGGGCAGTGTATGGTAATCAGGTTTCTCCTGAAAATCCCTGGCTCTCCTCTCTCGGGAGGGGAGTCTATCTAATTGGCTCCTAGTTCTGCTTGGGTGGCAGATGCTAGGATCAAGAATGGATCTCCCTTGGCTTCAACTTGGCCACTAGTCCCTGACCCTCGCTGTGGCCTTCTGACTCGGAGGGACAGGAATCAGTTATTGGGGGCCTTTCTCTTACTGGAAAGGACTACAACTGACTGCATCATAGTGCACTTTATTTTGTCACTTTTTTAGCACACTCTAGTGTATTGCATAGTTCTCAGCCTCTAAAAAAAACATGTCAGCAAATAGAGCTTCTTGTTTGACTTCTTATCATAAGTCATGTGGCAAAACTAATTAAAGGTTCAATATTGACTTTTTAGGATTTCAAGATCCAATAGGTTTCACTAGAGTTTTGTTTGGCTTCCTATCTAAAGAAGCAATTTACATAATCAACAGAGTCATGTATTCAACCATTTAACAAATACTAGGAAGCTAAACTTGGATTTTCAGCAACAGGAAATATAGCAAACCTAGCAAAAAATAATATATATACAGTACAGACCAAAAGTTTGGACACACCTTCTCATTCAAAGATTTTTCTTTGACGATGAAAATTGTAGAATCACACTGAAGGCATCAAAACTATGAATTAACACATGTGGAATTATACATTACACTTTAAAAAAAGTGTGAAACAACTGAAAATATGTCTTATATTCTAGGTTCTTCAAAGTAGCCACCTTTTGCTTTGATTGCTGCTTTGCACACAGAAAAGGTGAGCGGATGGACTCTACATGCCTGGTTCCCACCGTGAAGCATGGAGGAGGTGGTGTGATGATGTGGGAGTGCTTTGCTGGTGACACTGTTGGGGATTTACTCAAAATTGAAGCGGTGAGTGGTCCAGCTCACCCCAAACCATCTCGATTGGGTTCAGGTCTGGTGACTGTGGAGGCCAGCTCATCTGGCGTAGCACCCCAACACTCTCCTTCTTGGTCAAATAGCCGTTACACAGCCTGGAGGTGTGTTTGGGGTCATTTCCCTGTTGAAAAATAAATGATGGTCCAACTAAACGCAAACCGAATGGAATAGCATGCCGCTGCAAGATGCTGTGGTAGCCATGCTGGTTCACTATGCCTTCAATTTTGAATAAATCACCAACAGTGTCACCAGAAAAGCACCCCCACATCATCACACCACCTCCTCCATGCTTCACGGTGGGAACCAGGCATGTAGAGTCCATCCGTTCACCTTTTCTGCGTGCAAAGCAGTAATAAAAGCAAAAGGTGGCTACTTTGAAGAACCTAGAATATAAGACATATTTTCAGCTGTTTCACACTTTTTTGTAAAGTGTAATGTATAATTCCACATGTGTTGATTCATAGTTTTGATGCCTTCAGTGTGATTCTACAATTTTCATAGTCATGAAAATACAGAAAAATCGTTGAATGAAGGTGTGTCCAAACTTTTGGTCTGTACTGTATACATAAAAAATATACTAAAATGTCTATATACAATATTTTTCTATTTATCTAGTATCTGCTTATTTATCTACAAATGTTAGATTTACTCGAGATGGGTAGTGTGCATATACATTTTGCACGGTGCAGCTGCTTATTTACTTTCTATTGAAGCAGATGTATACAAATTATGAAGGATTGTTTTCATGATTGTTTGGATTTTATAGATTTGTCATTAAAATAAAGGAACTTCATGCTGCAATATGTCCCTAGGAAAATGAATTCCAGCTGAGTTTTTTTGTAAAGAAAATGTTCCCTACTGTTATTAATATCACAATTCATGGGACAAAAATTACTGCAATTTGGGAAATAGACAGCTCCTTTAAGTTTTTCCGAATAATGTCAGAGATAGGAAAGAGAAAAACACTAAACGATAATGTTGCTAGATGCATTTTTGCTGTATGTTAAGTGACATAGTGTGGGAGACATTACATTTTATCACTGCATTCCACTTATGCCTTTAGAAAGATTTTATTCTTGCAATTGACCAGCATCTGTTACACATTTTTTTCTGCTGTCTAAAATAGAAGAAATAGCATAATAGACGGCCATATTCCATGCAAGTCTTACAGTTTAAAGTAGACAATCAGTTATACATTTTTACGATGGGTCTTATGGGTGACATATACTACTCTACCTTTATATAGTGGCACATAGTATAGCCTTCAATTGAAAGTACTATGGAAGTACAGTTAAATTAAGTTGGTAAAACCCTCATAAATTGACAAATTCGAATCTGGCCAGATCTGCTCATTTCAATAGATCACTCTAAACTACAATTTTAATAATGGAATAGAAATTTGACATTAATATATTTATGCAGTTAATTTGGTCACATACATCTGACATAAGGGAAAAAGGGAATCAATAATCAACCCAACAACTAATATTAGCAACCGTCTTCCATGAAAATGTAAAGCATACAGCGAGATATAAAGTATCCTTGCATTTCTTATGTACGGAAGGCTCGGTGTCTATTCTTAACACACTTGTCTGATCCCATTGAATAACTCTGCAGCAGGTATGTGCTATAATTTACTTGTCTCGCTTTGAAGACAAGGCTAACTATTTTGCGTCCTATGGTTGGAAGATCTTGGATAGACACTGATTATAAAGACAGGAAACATTTTGCATGTTTAAACATAGTAATTTTTTCTTTATCAGTTAGTTTAAATCCACTTGGGGCAATTTTTATGGATTGGAATCAACCACAGTAAAATAATTAGTCATTATCACCCTCTGACCCGCCTTCCAGTAATGAATCACTTCAAAGAGTCACAGATACAGAGGCATTCTCAGTACAAGATGCTTTCTTAATTAACTTTTGCACTTGGTCAACGGTGTAGTAAGTTCAAACTCAAAACAAGAAGTGCAAAAAGTTCAAAAAAGAATTTATTTTGACAGTAAACTATCTAATATATACTTTCCTTGTAATGTCTTCACATCCTGTTCCGTCCAGATGTGTCCGGATCCCTGAATTCCAAGCGGCGGAAGATCACCGACCGCCATATTGGGACACCCAAGTGATGGATGTCTCAATATGGAAACTGCTGGTGGTACCAGCCTCTTGTGCGGTACCACCAGCGGAACACTGTTGCCACACACACACACACACACACACTGTATATGCCGTACGCACCACACACACAAACACACACTGTATATGCCGCACGCACTAGACACACACACTGTATACGCCGCATGCACCATACACACACTGTATACGCCGTACGCAACACACACACTGTATACGCCATACACACCACACACACACTGTATACGCCATATGCACCACACACTGTATATGCCATACGCACCACACACACACATTGTACACGCCATAAGCACCACACACACACACACTGTATATGCCATACGCACCACACACACACATTGTACACGCCATAAGCACCACACACAACACTGTATATGCCATATGCACCACACACTGTATATGCCGTAAGCACCACACACACATTGTATACGCCATAAGCACCACACACACACACTGTATATGCCGTACGCACCACACACACACTGTATACGCCGTATGCACCACACACACACACACACATTGTACACGCCATAAGCACCACACACACACACTGTATATGCCATATGCACCACACACTGTATATGCCGTAAGCACCACACACACACACACACTGTATATGCCATAAGCACCACACACACATTGTATACGCCATAAGCACCACACACACACACTGTATATGCCGTACGCACCACACACACACTATATACGCCGTATGCACCACACACACACACACACACACTGTATACGCCGTACGCAGCAAACACACACACACTGTATACGCCATACGCACCACACACACTGTAAACGCTATACACACATTGTACACGCCGTACGCAACACACACACTATATACGCCATACGCACCACACACACACTGTAAACACCATACACACACTGCGTACGCCGTACACACTACACACACTGTATATGCCATACGCACAACACACACCGTATATGCCGTACACACCACACACTGTATACGCCATACGCATCACACACACACACACATTTGACGCCTGGAGAGGTCGACTATCTCGTGACCAACCAACCACCACCCTGCTCCCCAATATAAACAACAGACCACATTCCTTTTGGATGTTAAAGGCCACAGCAGCAGTCAATTTTATTTATATATTTCTTTAATTGAAAGACACTTGGTGGGGTCCTCGAAATTCTAAAGTTGTAAGGTCTGGTGATTACCCTCGGGCATTGCCCCTTCCCCCCCGCTTTGCTACGGGCCATGTTTTCTTTTAGCTCAGGAGCACCGTGAGTCCAGGGGAAGAAGCTGCCTCTACCGTTACGGTATGAACCAAAATCACAACCACGTGACCCCGACATGCCACCGCCGGGTGTCACCCCTTTCCATGTTAATGTGACCCCGACCTTCCTTCGCCGGGTGTCACCCACCTATCACCAGACCACCATCACATACCATCCAATGAAGGGGGATTCACGCCTTTCAACGGATCCCCCACCCCCACATTTTTTACCAACTTCAAGGACCCACCAATGCCACACCGAGAGCACCCCCCATCAGGTTCTCAAGACCCCACCCACCAGTGCTGCTGTGGCCCTACATATCCCTTCCTGCAATCCTCTGATCCATAGAGCCATTCCAAAAGGGGTTAAAGTGCACGCCATCCGTCCTCCAAAATTCTTCCCCTTTCTCCTCCAGTTCCCATGGTGTATTGCCACTCCCCCTCTATTTTCCACAAATCGTGATATTGCCTTGTTGACCTTTTTCCTGGCTCTGTTAACCTTTTTTATTGACCTAGCCCCTCGCCAGACTTTCCTGGGTACGATACTGGACCAAACTATCCTCATTCCCGGAAAGGCTGCCCCAGGTGTTTCAGGTCTTTCCTAATGCTGTCAATCAGTCTTTTGGCTGTGCGAGCCGCTAGGTCGTTGCCTCCCACATGTAGTAGTAGAATGTCTGGTGCCCTCTGAACCCGCGCTGCTCTGCACACCTCGTCATGTACTCTTCTCCATGTTAGGCCCCTGAAGCCCACCCACTTAATTACCGCCGCTCCCTTTGGGTAACCTAACTGTCTGCCGTCTGCATGTTTGTCTGCTTCCCGTGCTCCCCAGTACACGTAGGAGTGACCAAATATCCAGATTAACAGTGGGCCTTTTCCTGTAATAAAGCAGACATATGTGAGTGACACGGTTATATACGCCAACCTATGCCGCCCCGGCCTGCTTAATGACTCCTGAGCCCCAGCACTACGTTCCAAAGTCCAGGAGGACATGGCATACCCTCCTGGTTTGCTTCCGGAGTTAAGGCACGGGATCTTGCCCACTGAAAGCGGGAGAGCGCGTCAGCTATGGAGTTAAATTCCCCCGGTACGTGCGATGCTGTGAAGTGTGCATTGATTGACAAGCATTCCAATACCAGCTGGCGCAATACTCTGATTACTGGGGGTGAAGAGGCTGTTATATTATTTATAGCCATTACTACGCCCATGTTGTCACATTTAAAGCGTATTCTCCTGTTCGCGAGCTGATCTTTCCACAATGTCACCGCCACTAAAATTGGGAAAATCTCTAGTAAAGCAATGTTCTTAACAAGGCCCGCTGCAACCCATTCCTTTGGCCATTCTGCCGCACACCACCGACCCTGGAAATATGCTCCAAAACCGTAGCTCCCGGCTGCGTCTGTGAATAAATCTATGTTCGAGTTGCAGCAGACATCCTCCATCATTAAAGATCGCCCGTTGTAATTCTCCAAGAATGTGCTCCATACCGCTAGGTCTGCTTTGTTATCACTTGACAGTCGGAAGCAATGATGGGGGGATTTTGCTACCGCGGTAGCCCCCGCCAACCTTCTAGAAAAAATTCTACCCATGGGCATCACACGACAAGCGAAGTTCAGACTGCCTAGTAACGACTGCGCTTCCCGAAGTTTCAATTTTTTGAGTTTCAAAGCCCGGTGTATCTCACTTCTAATGGCCAACACCTTATCCGCCGGAAGCCGACATTCCCACCAAGCTGTGTCGATGACTATGCCCAGGAAAGAAATACAGGACATTGGCCGTACTGTTGTCACGCTGTCTAATGATATGTATACAATGTCAGTAAACTATTAATACAGGAACAACACTCTATACAACAACTAGTATAGCAACATCAGCATGTAAGTATAGAATAGATTTACCTGACACGATATCTGCTGAACTCAGGGTTAATCTTGAGGACTTGATGAGCTGAAACAGGAAAGAGGTGGACCGGGATCTAACCTGACCCTAAAACTGGGGTCCTAACTAATCCCTCACCTTGGAGGTACTGATAATGGTTCAGAGGTCCAAGTCTCCAGCCTAACCCTGTCTCCTATCAGTCCCTGAACCCTGTAATCAGTCCTAAGAAGGATCCTGACTACCACCAAAGGGATATGGGCTGATCTCTGCTAAATACACAGATTAGACATATAGGACAGACTGGAGAAAACACAGACTCGCATACACACTCAAACACAGAAGGAACATAAATGGTCTGGGAAATAAAATTCTAAGCAAGTTGAGCTTAAAACAACTAAGGAGCTCTTTAACTTAAGTCAACACAGATTCATTCCTATCTGTGGTCTGCATGAAGAATTTCACTGGCAACTCCCAAAACAGACAACCAGGGATTTAAAGGAAACCAATCAACAAATAATCAATTGCAGCCGGGAGAAACTGAACCCAGTCCCAGAACCGAGCACAGACAGAATTAACTCCCTCACTGCCAAACACAAAGAAACAGCAACTCAGCTGTGAGAAGTCAGAATGTGCAACCGCGACGATCTTCGTGGCAATGCACACATGACAGTACCCCCCCTTCTACGAGGGGCCTCCGGACCCTCAGGGCCAGGTCTGCCCGGGTGAGTTCTGTGTAAGGTCCGAACCAACCGATCTGCGTTAATGTCAGACGCAGGAACCCACGTCCTCTCCTCTGGACCATACCCCTTCCAATGCACCAAGTACTGAAGGGACCGGCGATTCAGACGTGAGTCAATGATCTTTGACACTTGAAACTCCAAGTTACCATTGACCACCACTGGAGGAGGAGGTAGAGGTGACGGTATGACTGGTGCCACGTACCTCTTAAGTAATGACTTGTGGAACACATTATGAATTTTAAACGTAGGAGGGAGGTCCAGACGAAATGCCACAGGATTAATTATGGAACTGATCCTGTACGGCCCGATGAATCTGGGACCCAGTTTCCAGGAGGGAACTTTAAGTTTTATATTCCTGGTAGACAACCATACCAGATCGTTCACATTCAGATCTGGACCAGAAACTCTCCTCCTATCAGCCATACGTTTGTAACGGTTCCCCATCGTACTCAAATTATTAAATACACCTCTCCACACAGAAGCAAGTGACGACGAGAAACGCTCCTCCTCAGGAACCCCAGAAGGGCCCCCCCCATTGAAAGTACAAAACTGGGGATGGAAACCATATGCCCCAAAAAACGGGGACTTACCAGTGGACTCGCTCCGCCTGTTGTTAAGAGCGAACTCTGCCAGAGGCAAGAAAGAAGACCAGTCCTCCTGGTTCTCTGAGACAAAACATCGGAGATATGTCTCTAAGCTCTGATTCAGACGCTCTGTCTGACCATTGGTCTGCGGATGAAAAGCCGAGGAAAATGACAATTGCATCCCCCGACGTAAACAAAATGCCCTCCAAAATTTAGACACAAACTGAGACCCCCTATCTGACACCACATCAGAAGGCAACCCATGAAGTCTAACGATCTCCCCAATGAACACCTGCGCCAGAGTTTTAGCATTAGGGAGTGCAGGAAGAGCAATGAAATGTGCCATCTTACTGAACCTGTCAACAACCACCAGTATGACAGTATTCCCTGACGACGGAGGAAGGTCCGTAATGAAGTCCATAGATAAATGAGTCCATGGACGCTCCGGAAGTTTCAAGGGTAAGAGGGTCCCAGACGGACGGGTATGCGGGGTCTTAGAGCGAGCACAAACCCCACAGGACGCGACAAAAGTTATAACATCTTTATTAGCATTAGGCCACCAAAACCGGCGAGAAAGGAGATCTAAAGTAGCCTTACTCCCTGGATGTCCTGCTAGAGCAGAATTATGATGTGCCTCAATAACCTTTTGTCTCAACAGATTTGGGACAAACAGTCTCCCTGGAGGTCCTGCAGGGGCGTCCCCCTGAGCCTCTAATACCTCCTCCTCAAGCTCAGAACATACAGCCGACACTACCACCCCCTCCTGAAGGATAGGACTCGGGTCATCCGTTTTCCCGGCCCCTGGGAAACTGCGAGACAAGGCATCAGCCTTCACATTCTTAGACCCCGGACGATAAGTGACGACAAAATTAAACCTGGTAAAAAACAACGACCATCGAGCTTGTCTGGAATTCAGACGCTTAGCGGATTCCAAATACAACAGGTTCTTGTGATCAGTAATGACGGTAACCGGGTGGACTGCCCCCTCCAAAAAGTGACGCCATTCTTCAAAAGCTAACTTAATGGCCAAAAGTTCCCTATTGCCGATATCATAATTCCTTTCGGCGGACGACAACTTCTTAGAAAAGAAAGCGCACGGATGCCATTTACCAGGGGACGGACCCTGGGACAATACAGCACCCACCCCTACGTCAGACGCATCCACCTCCACAATGAACGGCTGAGATGCATCTGGTTGGATGAGAACAGGTGCCGAAGCAAAACATTTTTTCAAAGAGGAAAAAGCTTGGCAAGCTTTGTCCGACCATTTAGAAAAATCCGTCCCTTTTCTTGTCATGTCAGTGAGAGGTTTGACAACAGATGAGAAATTACAAATAAATTTCCGGTAGTAGTTAGCAAACCCCAGAAAACGCTGCAGAGCCTTAAGATCCTCTGGCTGATCCCATTCAAGCACTGCTCTCACTTTTTCAGGGTCCATACGGAAACCGGAGGCTGACACCAAGAAACCCAAAAACTGAAGTTCCTGTACAGCAAATACACACTTCTCCAGTTTGGCGTATAGTTTATTGTCTCGCAAGATCTGCAACACCTGTCTCACATGCTCCTGATGAGACACAAGATCTGGCGAGTAAATTAAAATGTCATCCAAATATACGACCACAAACAGCCCCACAAGGTGACGAAAAATGTCATTAACAAAATGTTGGAATACTGCTGGTGCAGTAGTCAGACCAAAAGGCATGACAAGGTTCTCATAATGTCCCTCCGGCGTGTTAAACGCCGTTTTCCACTCATCCCCCTCTTTTATCCTAATCAGATTATACGCCCCCCTGAGATCCAATTTAGAAAACCATTTGGCGCCCACAATTTGATTGAAGAGATCAGGAATAAGAGGGAGAGGATACGGATCTCGAACAGTAATCCGATTAAGTTCGCGGAAATCCAAGCAAGGGCGTAGGCCTCCATCTTTTTTCTTCACAAAGAAGAACCCCGCGGCTACTGGGGAAGATGAAGGTCTAATATGCCCAGGATTGAGGGTCCCCTTGTAGGAGCGAGATAACAATTCCCACTCTCTGCTCTTCACTCCCTGATGATCGAGGCCGAAGCCGAAAATACAATTTACATGCTTCCCGGAAGGTGAAAAATTTGTCTCGCCCACCAGTGAACCTGTCCGGGAGAGCTACTTTAGGTTCAAATCTGGTTTGCTCCAGGGGAGACAAAACTTTGGACTTAATGTCCGTCAGCTCCATGGATAATCCCTGCAACTGCAGAGCCAGCTGAGCTACTGGATCCATGGTAACTGGAGATAATTTTATTGGCCAGTGAAAATGTCACGCTGTCTAATGATATGTATACAATGTCAGTAAACTATTAATACAGGAACAACACTCTATACAACAACTAGTATAGCAACATCAGCATGTAAGTATAGAATAGATTTACCTGACACGATATCTGCTGAACTCAGGGTTAATCTTGAGGACTTGATGAGCTGAAACAGGAAAGAGGTGGACCGGGATCTAACCTGACCCTAAAACTGGGGTCCTAACTAATCCCTCACCTTGGAGGTACTGATAATGGTTCAGAGGTCCAAGTCTCCAGCCTAACCCTGTCTCCTATCAGTCCCTGAACCCTGTAATCAGTCCTAAGAAGGATCCTGACTACCACCAAAGGGATATGGGCTGATCTCTGCTAAATACACAGATTAGACATATAGGACAGACTGGAGAAAACACAGACTCGCATACACACTCAAACACAGAAGGAACATAAATGGTCTGGGAAATAAAATTCTAAGCAAGTTGAGCTTAAAACAACTAAGGAGCTCTTTAACTTAAGTCAATACAGATTCATTCCTATCTGTGGTCTGCATGAAGAATTTCACTGGCAACTCCCAAAACAGACAACCAGGGATTTAAAGGAAACCAATCAACAAATAATCAATTGCAGCCGGGAGAAACTGAACCCAGTCCCAGAACCGAGCACAGACAGAATTAACTCCCTCACTGCCAAACACAAAGAAACAGCAACTCAGCTGTGAGAAGTCAGAATGTGCAACCGCGACGATCTTCGTGGCAATGCACACATGACAACTGTTTTATCAGGGGCCAAAGGGACTCCAAACTCCTTAGCCACCCACTCTAGGCACTTCAAGATTACCTCACAGACCTCAGAACTGGCAGGGCCTACGCACCAAAAATCATCCAAATAGTGGATCACCGAGTTCCAACTAGACATGTCTCTTACCACCCACTCTAAAAAACTGCTAAAGGCCTCAAACAATGAACAGGATAGAGAACAGCCCATGGATAGACACCTATCTACAAAGTATTCCCCTTCCCAATAACAGCCGAGCAAATGTTGACTAACCGGATGCACAGGCAACAAACGAAACGCGGATTCAATGTCAGCCTTGGCCATCAGCGCGCCTTTTCAGCACTTTCTCACCCACTGCACAGCCTCATCAAAAGATGTGTATATAACCGAACATAATTCAGGGTCAATGACGTCGTTCACGGACTTGCCACGTGGGTATGAAAGGTGGTGGATCATACGGAACTTGTTTGGCTCCTTTTTTGGCACAATGCCCAAAGTAGAAACCACCAAATTCGGCATGGGAGGAAACTTAAATGGTCCTGCCATTCGGCCCAGCCGCACCTCGCTCTCTAATTTCTCTGTCACTACTCCGGGGTGATGATACGCCGAATTAAGATTTTTTAATTTTTTTAAATACTGGGAAAGCCGGGGTGGGAATAACAGAACCGTCTCTGAAGCCTCTGATTAGTAGATCTGTTTTGGGCTTATCGGGATACCTATTTAGATAGGGAAGCATCGCGTGCAATTTGATTGGGGTCTGCCCCTTGACCATGGCTAGCCCCCCCCGCATTGGCGCTGTTCTTTCGGACACATCTGCTAGCCCCGTGGGAGATTCCATTGCACCATGAACATTGATGTCTGAACTTACAACCGGGCCCGAATTTACATTGGCCCTTATTGAACTGCCAACATATGCCTTGCCTATAGGTGGCGCTCCAGCCTTGTCCGTTACCTGCCGTTTGACTTCCTGTTCCGTAACCCCCTTGGCCTCTCCCTGAAAGGGACCTACATATCTGTTTACAGGGGCCATAATTTTCAGCCACTGTCCTATGTCTTTCTGGTTCCATCTCATGGCAGAGTGAATAGCCTTCCGCTGACGAAACTGCTCGTCATATCGTAGCCACGAAACCCTACCATACGACCTATACGCCTCCCCTATGGAGTCCATGTAACAAAATAGTTGCGAACAGTTCTCTGGCGCCTTCTCCCCTAAAATGCTGGCAAAAATCACGAATGCCTGCCACCAATTTGAAAACGTTTGGGGCACTGACTGACTACGGCGCCTATCCTCATCATCCTTTTTACTCCCTTCCCTTCCTGATCTCTCTGATCCCAGCCTATCCATCGGTAATAAAGAAAATATGTCAATGTATTCCCCTTCCAGATTTTTTTCTTTACCTTCTTCTTGAGGTGGCCCCCTAGAGGACCGGAGAAACAAAAATAAACTTGTCCCGTGCCCTATCGTCCAATTCGCTGTCCTCACCCTCCACCGCTGACGATTCGTCTGACCCTGAATCCTCACCCCGGCTCACCCCCCCTGTCTGGCGTATGGGCCTGTCCATGCTGCTAAGTGTGACGGGCCTGGGTCCTCTAACCGCTGTAGCCTCTTTTCTAGCCAGGCTATCACAGCCTCAAACTCATTGCTAATCTGCTGAGGGGCTGACGCACTAAAATTTGCAGTGCTTACATGGGACCTTTGCGCGCCTCTGCCCTTTCGACTACCCTTCCCATTTCTACCTGCACTGGTGCTGGGAGACAGACAAAACATGGAGTCATAATTACCAGGCCCTCACAGCCATGCTGTTCCCTCAGTCCCTGTTCTTCCGTTGTCGTCGGAGTCACTCTCCTCCTCAGAGCGGTCCAGCGTTGGGATTCCCGGCCATCCATCGTCCCGGGCCGGTGTGGTTTCTGGTTCTTCCCTTTCTCCATATTCACTGCGGCGTTCCTCCCGGCGTGCTAGGGGCCCACCGTGTTGTAAGGATCTCCCCTTGGGTTGGACTCTCCCCCTCCCCTTGGGTTGGACTCTCCCCCTCCCCTTGGGGTGCTGGCCTGTTCCCTCCCTAGATGGGCTTCTGGGCCGCTGCTGCGTCTGAACCGGCATTTCCAGGGCCAGCCTCTCTGGGGGCCTGGTCCGGCGCAATGGCCTTCTAGTCCCTGTGTTCCCCCGCTGGTGCCCGGCGCGGCCTGATTCTGGTTGCAGAATCATGTTTTTATCAGGCATAAACTTGGCCTGCTCCCTAGGGGTATCTATTTTTTCAGGCGCATTGGTGGCCAGCTCGGCTTCCTGGGTCCTTAATGAAGGACCCCGGAAGCAAGATGGCGGCGCCCATAGCACGTGGGCCGCCTGCCCTGATTTCCTATGCTGCGGCCGCTTTCTCTCTACCCTGGGGGAGCGGTCTCGGCAGCGCGAACCTCCTGCCCGCCTGCTTGTTTGCACGGGCTGGTTTCTGGGTCGGTCGGTGGCGGGGCTGCTGTTACCCGACATAACAGTGGCCCGGCGCCGCTTCCTAGTGGCCCGCCCGTCGGCTTCCCTGGCAACCCTGACCCTGCCTCTGCCTCCTCCCCTGCTTGCCCGAGCGTCGGGGGCCTCTAAAACTATCAGGGGCTCGTCCCTGTCCAAACCGCCGGCTTGCCCCACGTCCCCCTGCCCGTCTGCCTCCCCAGTGCCCTCTTGAATACCGATGGGGTGCCCGTCCTATTCCCCCTGGCTCCCGCTGGACCCCACACGCTGAAGGACGTCTTCAGCTGAGTGTCCCTTGTCCCTAAATGTCTCTTCCCTGCGTCCCAAGATGCTGCCGATTGCTGCCTGTAACCAACCCGGGGGTCGTGCCCTGGCCTCCTCCTGCAGTGCCCCTATTAGTTCCTCCATACCTGGTGAGTAAAAGGGGGGGAGTCCTTGTTCTCTGTGCGTCTGTGGAGAGAGAGAGAGAGCCCCCCGTCCCTGTCCCGTCCTTTTAACCCCTTCCTATATCTTGCCTCCTACCCCTACCCCTGTGTCATTTCCTCCCCTTCTGTTGTCCAGTGCCCTTCTTCCTATCCCCCTCTCTCCCCCCCCTTGCCTCCTTCCTCCTGGTCACTCACTCACTCCCAGCGTCATGTCCGTCTCCTCCTATCCTGTCGTTCGTATCCGCCGGGTGCTGTATACGCCATACGCACCACATACACACACTGTATATGCCGTACAAACCACACACTGTATACGCCATACGCGCCACACACACACACACTGTATACGCCATACGCACCACATACACACACACTGTATATGCCGTACGCACCACACACACACTGTATACGCCATACACACCACACACACATTGTATATGCCATACGCACCACACACACACACACACTGCATACGCCGTATGCACCACACACACACTGTATACGCCGTATGCACCACACACACACTGTATATGCTGTACGCAGCAAACACACACACACTGTATATGCCGTACGCAGCAAACAGACACACACACTGTATGCGCCATGAGCACCACACACACACACACTGTAAACGCCATACACAAATACTGTATACGCCGTACGCAACACACACAGACTGTATATGCCATACACACCCCACACTGTATACGCCGTACGCACCACACACACACTGTATACGCTGTATGCACCACACACACACTCTATACGCCGTATGCACCACACACACTGTATACGCCGTACGCAGCAAACACACGCACACTGTATACACCATACGCACCACACACACACACTGTAAATGCCATACGCACCACACACACACTGTATACGCCGCACACACCACAAACACACTGTATATGCCGTACGCACCACACACACACACTGTATACGCCGTATGCACCACATACACACACACTGTATATGCCATATGCACCACACACTGTATACGTCGTACGCACCACAAACACACTGTATATGCCGTACACACCACACACACACATTGTATACGCCATAAGCACCACACACACACACTGTATATGCTGCACGCACCACACACAGACACACACTGTATACGCTGTATGCACCACACACACACTCTATACGCCATATGCACCACACACATTGTATACGCCGTACACAGCAGACACACACACATTGTATATGCCGCACGCAGCAGCACACCGACACACTGTATACGCCGTATGCACCACACATACTGTAAACAGCATGCACACACACACTGTATATGCCGTACACACCACACACACACACTGTATACACCGTACGCACCACACACACACTGTATACGCCGTATGCACCACACATACACACTGTATATGCCATATGAACCACACACTGTATATGCCGTACGCACCACACAACACACTGTATACACCGTATGCACCACACACACACTGTATACGCCGTATGCACCACACATACACACTGTATATGCCATATGCACCACACACTGTATATGCCGTACGCACCACACACACACACTGTATATGCCATAAGCACCACACACACACATTGTATACGTCATAAGCACCACACACACACCCTGTGCACGCCGTATGCACCACACACACTATACGCCGTATGCACCACACACACACACTGTATACGCTGTACGCACCACACACACTGTAAACGCTATACACACACACTGTATACGCCGTACGCAACACACACACTATATACGCCATACGCACCACACACACACACTGTAAACACCATACACACACTGCGTACGCTGTACACACTACGCACGCAAACACACACTGTATATGCCATACGCACCACACACACACACACACACCGTATACGCCGTACACACCACACACTGTTTACGCCATACGCACCATACACACACACTGTATATGCCATACGCACCACATACACAAACACTGTATATGCCATACAAACCACACACTGTATATGCCATACACACCCACACACACACTGTATACGCCATACGCACCACATACACACACACTGTATATGCCGTACGCACTACACACAGTATACGCCGTACGCACCACACACACACTGTATACGCCATACACACCACACACACATTGTATACGCCATAAGCATCACACACACACTGTATATGCCGTATGCACCACACACACTGTATACGCCGTACGCAACACACACACACTGTATACGCCATATGCACCACACACACACTGTATATGCTGTACGCAGCAGACACACACACACTGTATATGCCATACACAGCAGACACACACCGTATGCGCCATGCGCACCACACACACACACACTGTAAACGCCATACACAAACACTGTATACGCCGTACGCAACACACACAGACTGTATATGCCATACACACCACACACTGTATACGCCATACGCACCACACACACACACTGTATATGCTGTATGCACCACACACACACACTCTATATGCCGTATGCACCACACACACTGTATATGCCGTACGCAGCAAACACACACACACTGTATACGCCATATGCACCACATACACACACACATGTATATGCCGTACGCACTACACACAGTATACGCCGTACGCACCACACACACACTGTATACGCCATACACACCACACACACATTGTATACGCCATAAGCATCACACACACACTGTATATGCCGTATGCACCACACACACACACACACTGTATACGCCGTACGCACCACACACACACTGTATACGCCGTATGCACCACACACACATGTATATGCCGTACGCAGCAAACACACACACACTGTATACGCCATACGCACCACACACACACTGTAAATGCCATACACACACTGTATACGCCGTACGCACTACACACACAAACACACCCTGTATATGCCATACGCACCACACACACACTGTATACGCCGCACACACCACACACACACTGTATATGTCGCGCGCACCACACATTGTATACGCCGTACGCACCACACACACACACTTTATACGCCGTATGCACCACATACACACACACTGTATACGCCATATGCACCACACACTGTATACGCCGTACGCACCACACACACACTGTATATGCCGTGCACACCACACACACATTGTATACGCCATAAGCACCACACACACACACTGTATATGCTGCACGCACACACACAGACATAGACTGTATACGCTGTATGCACCACACACACACTCTATACGCCGTACGCACCACACACATTGTATACGCCGTACACAGCAAACACACACACTGTATATGCCGTATGCAGCAAACACACCAACACACTGTATACGCCATACGCACCACACACACACTGTAAACACCATGCACACACACACTGTATATGCCGTACACACCACACACACACACTGTATACACCGTACGCACCACACACATGTATACGCCGTATGCACCACACATACACACTGTATATGCCGTATGTACCACACAAACTGTATACGCCGTACACAACACACACACTGTGTATATGACGTAGGCAGCAACCACACACACACTGTATATGCCGTACGCAT
>JARQOD010000004.1:297241596-297670496 GCA_033576555.1 Oophaga sylvatica | reverse complement strand
GGGATAAGGTCAGGGCTCTGGCCAGTCATTTTTCATTGCTCGTTATTCAGATTTTTTTCAGTCACAGAAAGAACAAGCAAGAAATGTACTTATTGTTTTTATATATTATTCATCTTTAACCCCTTAACGACCAAGCCATTTTGTAGGTTAAAGACCAGGCCAATTTTTACAATTCTGACCACTGTCATTTTATGTGCTTATAACTCTGGAACGCTTCAACGGATCTTGGCGATTCTGAGATTCTTTTCTTGTGACATATTGTACTTCATGATAGTGGTAAAATTTCTTCAATACAACTTGCGATTATTTATGAAAAAAACGGAAATATGGCAAAATTTTTGAAAATTTTGCAATTTTCAAACTTTTAATTTTTATGCCATTAAATCAGAGAGATATGGCACAAAAAATAGTTAATAAATAACATTTCCTACATGTCTACTTTACATCAGCACAATTTTGGAACCAAAATTTTTTTTTGTTAGGAAGTTATAAGTTAAAATTTGACCAGCAATTTCTCATTTTTCCTACAAAATTTACAAAACCATTTTTTTAGGGACCACCTCACATTTGAAGTGAATTTGAGTGGTCAATATGACAGAAAATACCCAAAAGTGATACCATTTTAAAAACTGTACCCCTCAAGGTGTTCAAAGCCACATTCAAGAAGTTTATTAACCCTTTAGGTACTTCACAAGAATTGAAGCAATGTGGAAGGAAAAAATGAACATTTAACTTTTTTTCCCAAAAGTTTTCTTTCGACACAATTTTTTAAATTTTGTCAAGGGTATCAGGAGAAAATGAACCACAATATTTGTTGTACAATTTCTCCTGAGTACACCGATACCCCATGTGTGGGGGAAAACCAATCTTTTTGAGCACGGCAGTGCTCAGAAGGGAAGGAGCATCATTTGAGATTTTGAATGTCAAATTGGCTGGAATCGAGAGCGGACACCATGACTCGTTTGGAGAGTCCTTGATGTACCTAAACAGTAGAAACCCCCCATACGTGACCCCATTTTGGAAACTATACCCCCAAGGAACTTATCTAGATCTGTGGTGAGCACTTTGAACCCCCAAGGGCTTCACAGAAGGTTATAACGTAGAGCCGTAAAATTTAAAAATCATATTTTTTCCACAAAAATGATCTTTTCACCCCCAATTTTTATTTTTCAAAGGATAATAGGACCCAATAGTTATTGTGCAATTTGTCCTGAGTACGCTGATACCCCATATGTGGGGGTAAACCACTATTTAGGCGCATGGCAGAGCTCGGAAGGGAAGCAGCGCCATTTGACTTTTTTGGCTGGAATTGAGATTGGACGCCATGTCGCATTTGGAGAGTCCCTGATGTGCCTAAAAAGTGGAAACCCCCCACAAGTGACCCCATTTTGGAAACTAGACCCCCCAAGGAACTTATCTAAATGTGTTGTGAGAGCTTTGAACCCCCAAGGGCTTTACAGAAGGTTATAACGTAGAGCCGTAAAATTAAAAAATCATATTTTTTCCACAAAAATGATCTTTTCATCCCAATTTTTATTTTCCAAAGGGTAAAAGGACCCCAAAAGTTATTGTGCAATTTGTCCTGAGTACGCTGATACCCCATATGTGGGGGTAAACCACTATTTTGACGCATGGCAGAGCTCAGAAGGGAAGGAGCGTCTTTTTCAAATGCAGACTTTGATGGAATGGTCTGCGGGTGTCATGTCACATTTGGAGAGCCCCTGATGTGCCTAAACAGTAGAAACTCCCCATAGGTGACCCCATTTTGCAAACTAGACCCCCCAATGAACTTATCTAGATGTGTGGTCAGCACTTTGAACCCCCAAGGGCTTCACAGAAGTTTATAACGTAGAGACGTGAAAATAAAAAAATCATATTTTTTCCACAAAAATAATATTTTTGCCCCAAAATTTTTATTTTTATAAGGGTAACAGGAGAAATAGGACCCCAAAAGCTATTGTGCAATTTGTCCTGAGTACGCTGATACCCATATGTGGGGGGGGAACCACTATTTTGACGCATGGCAGAGCTCAGAAGGGAAGGAGCACCGTTTTTAAATGCAGACTTTGATGGAATGGTCCGCGGGTGTCATGTCGCGCTTGGAGAGCCCCTGATGTGCCTAAACAGTAGAAACTCCCCATAAGTGACCCCATTTTGCAAACTAGACCCCCCAATGAACTTATCTAGATGTGTGGTCAGCACTTTGAACCCCCAAGGGCTTCACAGAAGTTTATAACGTAGAGACGTGAAAATAAAAAAATCATATTTTTTCCACAAAAATAATATTTTTGCCCCCAAATTTTTATTTTTATAAGGGTAACAGGAGAAATAGGACCCCAAAAGCTATTGTGCAATTTGTCCTGAGTACGCTGATACCCATATGTGGGGGGGGAACCACTATTTTGACGCATGGCAAAGCTCGGAAGGGAAGGAGCACCGTTTTTAAATGCAGACTTTGATGGAATGGTCTGCGGGTGTCATGTCGCGCTTGGAGAGCCCCTGATGTGCCTAAACAGTAGAAACCCCCCACAAGTGACCCCGTTTTGCAAACTAGACCCCCAAGGAACTTATCTAGATGTGTGGTCAGCACTTTGAACCCCCAAGGGCTTCACAGAAGTTTATAACGTAGAGCCGTGAAAATAAAAAAATCATATTTTTTTCCACAAAAATTACCTTTGTGACCCCAAATTTTTATTTTTTATAAGGGTAACAGGAGAAATAGGACCCCAAAAGCTATTGTGCAATTTGTCCTGAATACGCTGATACCCCATATGTGGGGGGAACCACTATTTTGACGCATGGCAGAGCTCAGAAGGGAAGGAGCACCGTTTTTAAATGCAGACTTTGATGGAATGGTCCGCGGGTGTCATGTCGCGCTTGGAGAGCCCCTGATGTGCCTAAACAGTAGAAACTCCCCATAAGTGACCCCATTTTGCAAACTAGACCCCCCAATGAACTTATCTAGATGTGTGGTCAGCACTTTGAACCCCCAAGGGCTTCACAGAAGTTTATAACGTAGAGACGTGAAAATAAAAAAATCATATTTTTTCCACAAAAATAATATTTTTGCCCCAAAATTTTTATTTTTATAAGGGTAACAGGAGAAATAGACCCCAAAAGCTATTGTGCAATTTGTCCTGAGTACGCTGATACCCATATGTGGGGGGGGAACCACTATTTTGACGCATGGCAAAGCTCGGAAGGGAAGGAGCACCGTTTTTAAATGCAGAATTTGATGGAATGGTCTGCGGGTGTCATGTCGCGCTTGGAGAGCCCCTGATGTGCCTAAACAGTAGAAACCCCCCACAAGTGACCCCGTTTTGCAAACTAGACCCCCAAGGAACTTATCTAGATGTGTGGTCAGCACTTTGAACCCCAAGGGCTTCACAGAAGTTTATAACGTAGAGCCGTGAAAATAAAAAAATCATATTTTTTTCCACAAAAATTACCTTTTTGACCCCAAATTTTTATTTTTATAAGGGTAACAGGAGAAATAGGACCCCAAAAGTTGATGTGCATTTTGTCCTGAGTATGCTGATATCCCATATGTGGGGGGGGAACCACTGTGATCGCCTTACTGCGATCTTTGGGAGGCAGAATGAACAAATCCACAAAAGGTGAAGAATTGGTTTTCTTTTTTACGCCGTTCCTCGTGCGGTATTAGTGATTAGGCGACTTTATTTTTCGGGTCGGTGCGATTACAGTGATACCAGATTTATACCATTTTTTCATGTTTAGCTTCTGTCACACTCCAAAAGACGCTTTTTTTTGGAAGAATTTTTTGTAAGAAAATTTTTTATCGCCGTATTTTGAGAGCTATAATTTTTCCATATTTCGTCTGATAGAGTTATCTGTGGGCTTATTTTTTTGCGGGACGAGCTGACATTTTTATTGGTATCATATTCGGGCACATAACATTTTTTGATCGCTTCCTATTCCGATTTTTGTGGATGCAGAATGAACAAAAACCAGCAATTCAGGAATTTTTTTTTTTTCCTCCGTTCCGCATGTGGTAAAATTGATAAAGCAGCTTTATTCTTCAAGTCACTACGATTACAGTGATACCTCATTTATATATTTTTTTATGTTTTGGCGTTTTTTTACACAATAAAAAATTTTATAGAAAAAATAATTATTTTTGCATCAGTTTATTCCGCGAGCTATAACTTTTTTATTTTTTCGCTGATGATGCTGTATAGCAGCTTGTTTTTTGCGGGGCAAGATGACGTTTTCAGCGGTACCATGATTATTTATATCCGACTTTTTGATCGCGTATTATTGCACTTTTTCTAAGAGGTATGATGATACCGCTTGGAAAAAGTATAATTTACTACTTTTTTGTGGGTTTTTTTATGGCTTTTACTGAAGGGGTTAACTAGGGTTATGCTTTTATAGATGGGATTTTTATGGATGCGGCGATACCAAACATGTGTATTTTTTTTGTTTTTTTATTACATAAAAATGTGTATTTTTTAGGGGAATTTTTTTTAAATTATTTTTTAATATTTTTTTTACAATTTTTTAAAAAAAATGCTTTTTTTACCTTGTCCCTTTATGGGTCTTTCACTTTTTTACTTTTGATTGCAGATACAATGCATTGCAATGCTCCAGCATTGCAATGCATTGTACCTATAGTGAAAGCTGCTGTGACCATGATCACAACCGCCGCTCCTGGCTGTCAGTGCAGGAAGCTTGGCCACTGCAGCACTGAGCTCCTGCACTGATCGGGCAGGAGAAGCTGAAATTTCAGCATCTCCTGCCCGATCGCTGCTGTGTTTGGTCAGTCACATTGACTGACCAATCACAGCGCTGTAGGTGCGTGGACCGACGGCAAAGGTCCCCACACCGCTTGCCGTGCCTGTCAGCTGTCTGTGACAGCTGTCGGCACTGAACTACCACTGTGTTTACACGCAGTGGTAGTTCAAAGGCATGATGTTCACAGTCCGTCAAGGTGCCAAAACTGACACCTTGCCATGACGGACTGTGCAAGTCATTGGACATTAAGGGGTTAAGTAAAAGTGTTAAAACAGATTTATTTTTCAGGTTAGTGCAATTATAGGGATACCAGATTTATATTTTTTTATGGTTTGCTACTTTTGCACACTAAGGCTGGAGTCACACTCAACGTATAAAAATATCGGACCGATTTTGACAGCCGAGAATCGCACCAATGTTCTCCTTACGGTGATCCGTATGTAATCCGTTTGCAATGCGAGGATGCGATTTCCTCGCATCTAAGTATCCGTGTGACATCTGTATGGCATCCGTATGTGATGCGTATGCCGTGATTTTCTCGCAGACTTGCAAAATGGACATATAATGGATCCATGGCCTGAAATAATTTAAATCCTAATCAGCAACCCTATTTATTTGATCTACAACAGGATCCCATCCTCCAATCTTTGCAGTACACTGCATGCTTTTGTTGTGTTGTTGCTACTTTGTGTCAAACATGTCAGACAGGCTTACTTTGAACACTACTGATCGGGTTCTTTTACACTGGGTTTTGTCCTGACACTTTGTGGAGCCTTACCCAGTGATTGTGGATCCGAGGAGGCGGGGACGAATGTGGGTGCATCTGCTTTTGAGGCGACGGCTGACTAAACGCCATTATCACGGTCTTTATGCTTCTAATACGCAGTCATCCTGACAAGTTCTACAAATATTGTCGGATGAGTATGCCCACATTTGACATTTTGCTGGAGACTGTGCGCCCTGGGATCACCTTCAAGAACACCAAGATGCGCATGCATATTTTCGCAGAGGAGTGCCTTTTTCTTACTTTACGGCATGTATTCCACCTCTATGTATATGAAGTTTTTTACTTGGGTTTGAAGTGAAATACACTCAGCCATTCCTTTTGTTGTAGTGTTTTGTTCCCATTTTGTTTCCTCAATTTTTGTACCTCAATTTGCCTTTGTCATTATATGCTGTTTGTAATATGACCAAAGGCATTGAATTGTGCTGTTTTTTACTTAGCCTTGGCTTATTTTCAAATGCTCATAACTTTTATAAACTCCTAAAATGTTTATTTGAGCCATGCACATGTAAATTATTTTTTATTTCTCTTCACTTATTACTGTTTTTAAGCACAAAGTGAAAAAAACAAATAATTAAGATTTGCTCGTAAGAGCATGTGCAAAATGTGGTGTCATCCATGTACTTACGGTCTGAGGTCCATAACAGGAGCCAGAAAATTCAGTCTATCATAATAAATATATTTTCTTTTTTGGGTGCTGCATCACCACCTCTGGCCCGCTGCTGTCGCTCCTGCCGGTACTGGTCTCGGCAGCTGCGCCACCATCTTGTGACATCAGTGACTGCAAAGTAACACAAAAAATGTTTTAACTTTCAATCACAGTGTTTGGCTTGCAAAATGTAGGCTTCAGTGTAATGTGGCCTACTATTTGGCAAGTGTGAAGTCTGAAATAGGCCACAGATTACAAACAACATCACATATGATGTTTCATTGCATAGCACTCGTCCATATTCCTCTCTAGTGTGACTTCGGCCTAAGAACAATAATTTAGAAAAAAAATTGTTTTGGCATTCTGAGAGCTGTAACTTTTACTTTCTTCCACAACAGCAACATTAGGGCTCTTTTTTTTGCAGCACTATTTGGAGTTTTCATTTATACCATTTTTTATACACAAAAGACTTTTTGATCTCTTTTTATTCAACTTTTTGTATATCAAAATGATGAAAAAGATACATTTTTTGCATGTTTTTTTTTCTGTGTTCACCACATGGAATAAATAACATGACAGTTTTATAATTTGGGTCATTCCAGACATGGAAATATCAATTATATGTACTTTTTCTTTCTTATTTTTATTTTACACAAAAGCTGCACTTTTGGTGGCAAAACAACTTGTCATGTTATTGATGTGCTCTTTTTGTGTGTTTTATTACTTTTTTACACATTTTATTTCTTTTTTACTTCTTCCCACTGTAGGACATGAATATTTTTTACTTTGACTACTCGTCTTACTTCTGCACTAACACAGCCTGTTAGACCCTGCTTATCCAGTTCATTTCATTCAGTTTTTATTTTAGTTTAAGTGTATGGCCTTCCTTTCTTTGAGCTAGGCATTATGTTGAAATAGCTTTCCATGGCTGGGTATCCATAGTCGAGCACCGGTCTTGTTCAGAGGCCTTATTCACATTGAGGTAATTTTTGACACACGGTAAGTGTTAATACTATAGTTTAGGGCCGTTCTGATTGGATACAACTTGTCGCTGCTGGGATGGCTTTTATACTTTTTTGATCAGAAACAGTGTTTGCTAATTACACTATGTTAGTTATTTGTACTATTGTTTTTTGCTTACTTACAACAAGGTATATGTTCATTTTTTTTTTACACCTACAGGATTTTCACCAGCTGAGAAGCGCTACTCACTTATTCCTCAACACAGTGAAAAAGTGACACTGAGGAATAAGGTTCCTTAATGGAAGCTGTGAAAAGGGGTGTTGGCGGTCTAAGGCTAAGTTCACACGTTGCGGAATTGCCGTGGAAATTTCCGCGGCAATCCCGCACTTCTCCCGCAGGAAATACGCACGTTTTTTGTATGCGTATTCCCGCCAGAATAATAGCGTTTTCCTAGCGATCTGTAGCATCGCTTGGAAAACTGATTGACAGGTTGGTCACACGAGTCAAACATAGTGTTTGACTCGTGTGACCAACTTTTTACTATTGATGCCGCCTATGCCGCATCAATAGTAAAAAGATCTAATGTAAAAATAATAAAAAAAATAATAAATAATGATATTCTCACCTTCCGGCGGCCCCCGCAGCCTTCCCGCCTTCAGCGACGCTCCCGGCAACCCCGGTCCCAGGAGTGCTTTGCGACAAATTACACCGATGAAGTAGCATCTCGCGAGACCGCTATGCCATCTGGGTGATTCTCGCAAAGCACTCCTGGGACCGGGAGTTGCCGGGAGCATCGCTGAAGGCGGGAAGGCTGCGGGGGCCGCGGGAAAGCTGCGGGGGCCGCCGGAAGGTGAGAATATCATTATTTTTTATTTTAATTATTGTTTTACCAGGGATATGGTACCCAGGGCCTGGAGGAGAGTCTCCTCTCCTCCAGACCCTGGGTACCACCGCACATGAACCGCTTACATTCCGCAAAATTAATGAACATGTTGCTATTTTTTCCGCGAAGCGTTTTTTTCGCGGAAAAAAACGCAACATGTGGCCAAAACATGCGGAATCAATTAACATGTATAGGATGCTTAATGCTTCCGTTTTTATCGCGTTTTTACCGCGGAAAACCGCGGAAAAAACGCGAAAAAAACGCAATTATTCCTGATCGTGTGCACTTAGCCTAAAAGGGATTAAAAAACAGATAAAAATTACTTGTTTAGATAAAAATGTTGAAATCCTTGTACCAAAGAAAAAAGATAATTCTAACTCTATGTTATACGTCTTTATGACAGTTTTATAGTAATTCAGTTTGTGAGTATGTCAGTGGTTTAGACTGGAAAAATGCAATCTCTAGAAAGCCATAAATATTTATTTATTTTTTACTCATGAGGTCAAGCTGAAATGTAACATTTTCAAAACTATGATGTTACTCCAATCTCTCCATCTGTGGTTACAGCCCTGTTTTGGTAATGAGCATTCAAAATCCAGCTGTGAAAACAAGAGGATCAATAATCTGTTTATGAACTCTCAGTGGGATCTAAACTGAAGACTTAGGCCGGAGTCACACTGGCGACAAAATCGGACGACTGCAATGCGATGAAATATCGCATTGCAGTCGGACCTATGTTAATCTATGGAGCAGCTCCCAGTATCAGATTTTTTGTGGTCCGTTTTAAACGTCCGTGTACAATCGCAGCATGCTGCGATTGTCACCGATTGTGGGTCGACTATCGCCAATGCAAGTCTATGGGAGCGATGAAAAATCTGATTACAAACGGACCACACTGTGTGACTTGCGATGAAATCGCATCGGTGTCCTTTAGAAAAGCCGGCAATTCATCCCCCGCTATACTGTAAAATCACACTGACAGCTTTAATAAAGACTAGAAAGAATAGATATATACACATAGAACACATATATATATATATATACATGTCATTGTGACATGTACATATACATATATTTATAGTTCCTAGACTTCTACATACTGTAATAGCCGCTAATTCAATTGCCGGGTTTTGTGAAATCACAGAAGCCGACATGAAATGATACATTGTTTCCACACATTTAACCATGTAATTTCATGTATTTTTATATATGTTTGAAACATACAATTACATGAGTGTATTTGTGCAAAATTTCAGACATGTAGGGGTTAATTAAAGGTGTAATTTCGTTGAAAAAAAATGCGTGGGCTCCCGCTGTATTTTCTCCACCAGACAGACAAAGCAAAGCGAGTGGGGGCAGATAATAATAGCCCAGGGAGGGTGCATTTTTTTTGTGCCCCCCCTGGCTACTAACATCTGCCCCCAGACACCCCAGAAAGGGCAAATCTATAATTAGATTCGCCCTTTCTGGCACTTTGTCCGTCTATTCCCATTGCCCTGTAGCGGTGGCGAATGGGTTAATCTCACCTTATTGTCACCTTGCAATTGAAAGGTGACCTTAAGGCAGGTTAATAATTGATAGCTGTCAATTAGACAACTATCAATTATTAATCCTATTGAAGTAAATAAAAAAACACACACACTTTAAGAATAAATAATTTTAATGAAATAAAAACACATTTTTTTGACCATATTTTATTTTACACTTAATCCGTGCGAAGCCATTGATCTCCTAAAATAAAGAAAAAAAAATAAAACAACATTATTCTTACCTATTCCGCCGATCTGTCACGTCCCACGCTGTAATCCTTCACAAAGGGTTAACTAGCTTTGAGCCAAGCAGTGCAAGTAATCCTGCATGCTCAGCTCAAAGCTCATGAATGAATAAGTTCCTCTCCTGGCGACAGGAGAGGATGTGTTTCATGAATGAAGCTTAATTGATTGTGTCCACTTTCCCTTTAGGTCAGGTCACTAAAGTTAAATTGCCAATAAATCAATTAAGCTCCATTCATGAATCTATTCCTCTACTTTCGCTGGGAGAGGAACTTATTCATTCAGGGGAATACAGGTCTGAGACAGCATTATTAGCTCTCTGCGACCTGTAACCTGTTAACCCTTTCTGATGGATTACACCGTGGGACCTGACTGTACATCGGATTGGTAAGTATAATTTTGCTTTTTTATTTTATTTTTATTACAGGAAATGGTTTTAGCAGGAAAATAAAATATGGTCAAAAACTGTGTGATTATTTCATTAAACTTATTTTTTATTAAAGTGTGTGTGTTTGATTTTTCTTTCATACAATAGGATTAATAATTGATAGTTGTCTAATTGACAGCTATCAATTATTAACCTGGCTTAAAGTGACCTTTCAATTGCAAGGTCATTTTAACCCCTTATTAACCCATTCGCCACCGCTACAGGGCAATGGGAATAGACGGGCAAAGTGCCAGAAAGGGCGAATCTAATTATAGATTTGCCCTTTCTGGGGTGTCTGAGGGCAGATGTTAGTAGCCAGGGGGGGCACAAAAAAAATTTACCCTCCCTAGGCTATTATTATCTGCCCCCAATCGCTTTGCTTTGTCTGTCTGGTGGAGAAAATACAGCGGGAGCCCACGCATTTTTTTTCAACGAATTTACACCTTTAATTAACCCCTACATGTCTGAAATTTAGCACACATATACTCATGTAATTGTATGTTTCAAAAATATATAAAAATACATGAAATTACATGGTTAAATGTGTGGAAACAATGTATCATTTCATGTCGGCTTCTGTGATTTCACTGAAGCCGGCAATTGAATTAGCGGCTATAACAGTATGTAGAAGTGTAAGAATTATAAATATATGTATATATATATGTCACAATGACATATATATATATATATATATGTGCTCTATGTGTATATATCTATTCTTTCTTTTGGCATTTAAATACTATTCTTTTGGATCGATTATATGTCAGTTTTGCAAGCCTGCGAGAAAATCTCGCAAGTCGGATGAAAATCGGATGTTACAAGGTACACACACATGCGATTAAATCGCATCTTTGAAGGAAAATCGGATGCCAGAAGGATGTGTGATGTTTTTATTTTGATCCGATTGTCGACCGTCTAAAACGGACCGATTTTTTGTGGTTGTGTGTGACACCGGCCTTATAGGAAAATCAGCCTCCTGAAGAAGGTAACAGTGTAAAGATAATGACGAGTACAAAGTGGGAAAGGGTGCATGAGCTGTGGAGGTCCAAGGTTAGGTTTCATAACCACTTAGTTACAGCTGGGATATTTGTTACCACCCCTGTAAATCAGTATCACTATTTGACGTTAGCTGATTTCCAAACTAATCTTTTCTTTTTGATGCAGAGTAACTGGGGGCAATGCAACAAGAAGTTAAAAATTAGAAAAAAATGGTAATAGTTATGCAATGTAATTTTACACTATTTCATGATGAATTAAAATTAAATGTCTCAAGCAGCCAAAATGTTTAACATGTTAAAGGAATTATTTCTCTTGACAGCTGCCAAAGAATGGCCACACTGACTGTATAGATGCGCGCTTGCCTCTCAATGTACCTGGTGTGGCACGTAATATTTGTGGCATGCAATATACCACCATTTATGAATTTGACGAGCAGGTGTCACCACGCCCTATAATGCCCTCGTCCCACCCGGCTCTATCCACTTTGTCAAAGCTGAGAAAAAATGGCATAAAAAAGACTAAAGTAGCAACATTTTTCTGCAGCCTCATATTGCTAAAAAAATTTGACTTTTTAAAGCATTTATGCCAGTTTTCTGGTTTAAAAGCTATGATGAATCAGGGCTTTTCTTTTCAGGTTTCTCAAGACATGTTTTACTTTACTATAACATATTACATTATTCCAGTTAAGGAAAACAGACTATGAAATACTTATCAGCCAAAGATGAGGTTCCCTTCTCATCTTTGGCTGATAAGTATTGCCTTTTCTTCATATTTCATGATTGACAGACCTTTGGCTGTTTGCAACATGTTCATTTTTTGGAATTCATGTGTGAGGTAAATGATACTAGCCTCCTTGAATCAGGGTCTATTATATACTCCTGAATTGTTGCAACATATATATTTTTTAGCAGATGGATTATTATATCTATATCTGGAAACATTTTTGAATCTGTCTGTTTGCTTTTTCCTATTTACACTCCTTGTAGTATTTTTTGATTATGGGATTTTTTTGTGTGTGCTAGCGGATTTTAGCGGATATATCTGATCCTTCTGTAGACGTTTTTTGATAATAAATGGGTATCAACCCGATGGTCTGTATCTGCAGCATATGAGTATTTTTTGACTACGAGATAAGTCTATTTAAGCTGCATTTTCAACATTTTTTACTCTGAGATAAGCCCTGATTTAGGGTACTTTGAGATAAGTTTACAGCACTTTAGCACTTTTTTGAGTGAGACATTTAGCTCTCCCCACATAGAATTGTTTTTTCTGATTATTATGTATGTGTGTGGTTTTTCTCTGTATCCTGTTTTTGTGTACCTAGGGTGGTCTAGGGCTTTTTAGGGTTACAGACATTGAGCGGTGGCACCATATCGTCAACAACTAGGGTGCCAACCTCCGCAGTCAGGAAGGGATTTATGAGGTAGCCCATTAGGGTGAGAGTAGCTTTTTTTGTCCCTACAAATATATCCACTCTTGACATTTGTTTTGCAATTTGTTATTGGCCCTGGACCCCCTGGTATTTAGGTATTCTCTATTCATGATGTTTTAATTATTGAATTAAAGGTATTTTTTAAGGGTTATTTTTCTTTGTTCTTTCTGGTCTTCTTTTTGATTCTGTGATCCCTATTATCTTTTTCTGAGGCTTTTTTGAATTTACCAAATGGCTGCAATGAAACAAAGAGTATATACTCTTTGTTTTATTGCAGCCATTTGGTAAATTCAAAAATATATACAGTACAGACCAAAAGTTTGGACAAACCTTCTCATTCAAAGATTTTTCTATATTTTAATGACTATGAAAATTGTACATTCACGCTGAAGGCATCAAAACTATGAATTAACAAATGTGGAATTATATACTTAACAAAAAAGTGTGAAACAACTGAAAATATGTCTTCTATTCTAGGTTCTTCAAAGTAGCCACCTTTTGCTTTGATTACTGCTTTGCACACTCTTGGCATTCTCTTGATGAGCTTCAAGAGGTAGTCACCGGAAATGGTCTTCCAATAGTCTTGAAGGAGTTCCCAAAGTTGCTTAGCACTTGTTGGGCCTTTTGCCTTCACTCTGCGGTCCAGTTCACCACAAACCATCTTGATTGGGTTCAGGTCTGGTGACTGTGGAGGCCAGGTCATCTGGCATAGCACCTCATCACTCTCCTTCTTGATCAAATAGTCCTTACACAGCCTGGAGATGTGTTTGGGGTCATTGTCCTGTTGAAAAATAAATGATGGTCCAACTAAACGCAAAAGCATGCCTCTGCAAGATGCTGTGGTAGCCTTGCTGGTTCAGTATGCCTTCAATTTTGAATAAATCCCCAACAGTGTCACCAGCAAAGCAACCCCACACCATCACACCTCCTCCGCCATGCTTCACGGTGGGAACCAGGCTTGTAGAGTCCATCCATTCACCTTTTCTGCGTCGCACAAAGACACGGTGGTTGGAACCAAAGATCTCAAATTTGGACTCATCAGACCAAAGCACAGATTTCCACTGGTTTAATGTCCATTCCTTGTGTTCTTTAGCCCAAACAAGTCTCTTCTGCTTGTTACCTGTCCTTAGCAATGGTTTTCTAGCAGCTATTTTACCATGAAGGCCTGCTGCACAAAGTCTCCTCTTAACAGTTGTTGTAGAGATGTGTCTGCTGCTAGAACTCTGTGTGGCATTGACCTGGTCTCTAATCTGAGCTGCTGTTAACCTGCGATTTCTGAGGCTGGTGACTCAGATAAACTTATCCTTAGAAGCAGAGGTGACTCTTGGTCTTCCTTTCCTGCGGCGGTCCTCATGAGAGCCAGTTTCTTTGTGGCACTTGATGGTTTTTGCAACTGCACTTGGGGACACTTTCAAAGTTTTTCCAATTTTTCGGACTGACTGACCTTAGTTTCTTAAAGTAATGATGGCCACTCATTTTTCTTTACTGAGCTGCTTTTTTCTTGCCATAATACACATTCTAACAGTCTATTCAGTAGGACTATCAGCTGTGTATCCACCAGACTTCTGCACAACACAACTGATGGTCCCAACCCCATTTATAAGGCAAGAAATCACACTTACCTGACAGGGCACACCTGTGAAGTGAAAACCATTTCCGATGACTACCTCTTGAAGCTTATCAAGAGAATGCCAAGAGTGTGCAAAGCAGTAATCAAAGCAAAAGGTGGCTACTTTGAAGAACCTAGAATATAAGACATATTTTCAGTTGTTTCACACTTTTTTTTAAGTATAAAAAAATATTTAGAGTTGAGAGTCCTCAGTGGTTGATACCTTTTAATGCCTAACTGAAAAGATGGTAACAAATTGCAAGCTTTCAAGACTACTCAGGTCTCTTCATCAGGCTAAACTAATACAAAATCTGAAGAATCACATATTTATACTCCACACAGAACTACTGGCTAACACAGTACAAAGATATACATCTATTTTGTTAAGTATATAATTCCACATGTGTTAATTCATAGTTTTGATGCCTTCAGTGTGAATGTACAATTTTCATAGTCATGAAAATACAGAAAATTTTTTGAATGAGAAGGTGTGTCCAAACTTTTGGTCTGTACTTTATATATATTTATATATATATATATATATATATATATATATATATAATCTTCATTAACAAATATCTAATGATCAGTTGAAATTCTTCCATTCAGTAAACAGAATCAGGTTCACTTTCACTTTTTGGGCTTAAGTCATGTGGAAAATCTACATCTCAGACTGCCTAGGGCACTTTACTTGGACAAACATGTGCCTAAAGTAAACTTTTCAACAAGAAGTTTATCTATCACAAAGATAACATTTATCACAAGGTCAAGTGAATATGAAACCATTACAACCCCAAGTAACCACAATATCCACACATGTAACCGTACGTATTTTCAGACATCTGTTTTACGAGTAGATTCCAAAGTAATATAAACATGAATATAATGTGTTGTTTCAGATTCAATTTCACCACCTCCTGTAAAATAACACAGAGGTGTAATGTAATCTGGAAAGTTTTGCAGCCACTGTTCAATTTCACTTTCTAGGTCTTTGCATGTATATTTCTTTTTAATCTTTTACTTACAATGGCTGAATATTTTAGTATCTTATTCCTGGAATAACATTATTGTAACCAATTCTTAAGTTATTAACCTGAGCGGAGCATTACTTTGATATCATATTGATACTATATCTATATTTAAAATTCATGAAACAGTGAGCAACAGTGAAGTAAAAAATCAATTGGCATCAGAATGATTAATGTCCTTTAGTGTTACTAAAGAATTTACTACAATTCATATACTTTCAAACTCTTTAATGTGAGCTATCAGCTTATGGAAAACTTCTTGAAGTAAAATTATATCCTTTCTAAATTACCTACAGTCATATTTAATAATAGCTCTGGTCCTTTTAGAAAGAGAAACTATCATTGTCTTAAGTCTGCTCTCTATGGTCTCACTAATTTGTCAGCTGTTTGAGCCTTCCTGCCTCTGAGCAGGAAGAATATACAACACTGTGGGATGTGAGAGTGCAGCGTGGAAACAGAGAAGATCTTTACTGTTGTCTTACTGCTCTTTCCTACTTCATGTTGAATGCTGTTATAAAGAGGCAATTTAATATTGATTCCTGCGTAATAGGAAGCATGATGAAGAGGCTAAAAATAGCAGCTGTTAAAAATGCTTTTATAGCTTTGTGGCTTTCTTTGAACGGTATGGAATGAGAACATAAAGGGCTACAACAACTTCTCATCCTTTACATTACAAGTCACAAATTAGTAAAATGTCAACTAAATGTAATTGAAAGTAATTGTTTCAGTACAGAATACTGATTTCCTGTTTTGTCAATTAACATTCTACAACCACCTATATCCCGTTCTTGCAAAATAACCCTTTAGATGCAGCTATGTCTTCATCTTGCAGAGTAACGCTTTAGAAACAGCTGTATCCTCCTCCTTTATATTGGCTGCAGAATTGTCACGCTGTTACTGCATAGAAGAGGTCTGGGGTCTATGCTGACCCTAAGCTGGGGTCCTGACTAATCCCTCTACCTGGAGGTACTGTTTATGGTACAGAGGTCCAGGCCGCCAGCGTAATCCCTATCTCCTGAGGATCCCTGAACCTCAGTGATCCAGTCCTGAGAAGGACCCTGATCACACACCGGGGACTGGTAGGTATATGTCTAAACACAGTAATAAACGAACGAGACAGTACAAGGGGTAAACTAAAATCCACCTTGCATACAAAAATCACACCACAGGAAACAGAGGGGACACCAACGGGTACGGAGATAAATGATAAAGCGAGGAGGGGAAAAAGACCACACAGGTACTCTTAACTTCAGCCTTCACCATACAACGATCCGCTCTGCTGGTCTGCATGAATGCTTTCACCGACACTTCCCCAGCTGACAGGCAGGTATTTGAAGGAAACCAATTATCACAACATTAATTGCAGCTGAGCGAGGCTGGTCTAGTCCAGCACAGAGAGAGGAAGAATTAACTCCCTCTTTGCTGAAAAACACCCAGCACCAGAAACTCAGCTGTGAGAAGTCAGGGTGTGCAATCGCGACGATCTTCGCAGCGACACACCCGTGACAGTACCCCCCTTCTACGAGGGGCCTCCGGACCCTCAGGACCGGGTTTATCTGGGTGAGTAGTATGGAAGGCCCGAACCAATCGGTCTGCGTTAATATCCGACGCAGAAACCCACGTCCTCTCCTCAGGACCATACCCCCTCCAATGAACAAGGTACTGAAGGTACCGGCGATTCAGACGTGAATCGATGACTTTCGACACCTGGAACTCCAAGTTACCATTGACCTCCACAGGAGGAGGAGGTAAAGGTGAAGGTATCACCGGCGCCACATACCTCTTAAGGAACGATCTGTGAAACACATTATGAATTTTAAATGTAGGAGGGAGGTCAAGACGGAATGCAACCGGATTAATTATAGCACTGATCTTGTATGGCCCGATGAACCTGGGACCCAGTTTCCAGGAGGGAACCTTAAGTTTTATATTTTTGGTAGACAACCATACCAGATCGTTCACACTTAGGTCCGGACCAGACACTCTCCTCCTATCAGCCATACGTTTGTATCGGTTCCCCATAGTACTCAGATTATTCAGCACTCCTCTCCACACTGAAGCAAGTGACGACGAAAATCATTCCTCCTCAGGAACCCCAGAAGAGCCCCCCCTATTGAAAGTACAAAACTGGGGGTGAAAACCATATGCCCCAAAAAACGGGGACTTACCAGTGGACTCGCTCCGCCTATTATTTAGAGCAAATTCCGCCAGCAAGATAGAAGCCCAGTCCTCCTGGTTCTCTGACACAAAACACCGGAGATATGTCTCCAAGCTCTGGTTCAGACGCTCTGTCTGACCATTGGTCTGCGGGTGAAAAGCCGATGAAAATGACAACTGCATCCCCGCCGTGTACAAAATGCTTTCCAGAATTTGGACACAAACTGAGACCCCCGATCCGACACCACATCGGAGGGTACCCCGTGAAGCCTTACAATCTCCCCAATAAACACCTGCGCAAGAGTTTTAGCATTAGGAAGAGCAGGAAGAGCGATAAAATGTGCCATCTTGCTGAACCTGTCCACTACAACGAGTATGACTGTTTTACCCGAAGATGGCGGGAGGTCCGTAATGAAGTCCATAGACAGATGAGTCCACGGACGCTCCGGGATCTTCAAAGGTAAGAGGGTCCCCGACGTACGGGCATGTGGGGTCTTAGAGCGCGCACAAACCTCACAGGACGCGACAAAAGTTACCACCTCCCTATGTAAGTTAGGCCACCAAAACCGGCGCGAGAGGAGATCCTCAGTTGCTTTACTCCCTGGGTGTCCTGCCAAAGCAGAATTATGGTGTGCCTCGATCACCTTTTGTCGCAACTGATTTGGAACAAACAGTCTCCCTGGAGGTTCTACAGGGGCGTCCCCCTGAGCCTCCAATACCTCCTCCTCAAGCTCAGAGCATACTGCAGACACCACCACCCCCTCCTGAAGGACCGGAACCGGGTCCTCCGTATTCACAGCCCCTGGGAAACAGCGAGATAAGGCATCCGCCTTAACATTTTTTGACCCAGGACGATATGTGACGACAAAATTAAACCTGGTAAAAAAACAACGACCACCTAGCTTGTCTGGGATTCAGACGTTTAGCGGACTCTAAATATAGCAGATTTTTGTGATCGGTAATGACGGTGACCGGGTGGACTGCCCCCTCCAAAAAATGACGCCACTCCTCAAAAGCCAACTTAATGGCCAAGAGTTCCCTATTGCCGACATCATAATTCCTCTCAGCGGACGACAATTTTTTAGAGAAGAAGGCGCACGGATGCCATTTACCAGGGGACGAACCTTGTGACAATACTGCTCCCACCCCTACCTCGGAAGCGTCCACCTCAACAATGAACGGCTGTGACGCATCAGGTTGAATAAGTATGGGTGCTGAAGCAAAACATTTTTTCAAAGCGGAAAACGCTTGACAAGCCTTGTCAGACCACTTTGAAAAATCCGTCCCTTTTTTAGTCATGTCTGTGAGAGGTTTAACTATGGACGAAAAATTACGAATGAACTTCCGGTAGTAGTTAGCAAACCCCAGGAAACGGTGTAATGCCTTAAGATCCTCTGGCAGATCCCACTCAAGAACTGCCTGCACTTTCCCAGGGTCCATACGAAAACCGGATGCTGACACCAGGAACCCTAAAAACTGAAGTTCCTGTACGGCGAACACACACTTCTCCCATTTGGCGTACAGTTTATTATCCCGCAAGATCTGTAACACCTGCCTAACATGCTCCTGATCAGACACAAGATCCGGCGAGTAAATTAAGATATCATCCAGATATATGACCACAAACTGTCCCATTAGGTGGCGAAAGATGTCATTTACAAAGTGTTGAAACACCGCCGGGGCAATACTCAGACCAAATGGCATGACAAGGTTCTCATAATGCCCCTCCGGAGTGTTAAACGCCGTCTTCCACTCATCCCCCTCCTTCATCCTAATCAGATTGTACGCCCCCCTGAGATCCAACTTAGAGAACCATTTGGCACCCACGATCTGATTGAAGAGATCGGGAATAAGTGGGAGCGGATACGGATCTCGGACCGTAATCCGATTAAGCTCACGGAAATCCAGGCAAGGGCGTAGGCCTCCATCTTTTTTTTTTCACAAAGAAGAACCCCGCGGCCACCGGGAAGATGAAGGTCTAATATGCCCCTTAGCCAGACTCTCTGAAATATAATCCTTCATGGCCTGTCTCTCAGGACCAGAAAGGTTATACAACCTAGATTTCGGTAACTTGGCCCCAGGAAGCAGGTTAACAGAACAGTCATACTCGCGATGAGGAGGTAGTTCTTGACACCCTTTCTCCGAGAATACATCCTCAAAGTCTACCAGAAATGGAGGTAAGGCCCTAGGAGCGACCGCCCCAATGACCGTATTCATGCAGTTTTTATTACAGAATTCACTCCATTGGCTTATCTCTCTGGATTGCCAATCAATAACCAGGTTATGCTTAGTTAACCAAGGAAGGCCCAGCACTATAGGAGTGGGAAGACCCTCCAACACATAACAAGATAACAGTTCTTTATGTAACGCCCCCACTTGAAGATCTATGTTATGCACTGCTTTCAAAAAACTTCCCTGACCGAGAGGTCTGGCGTCGATCGAGAATATGGGGACGGGTTTAGTCAACACACTCAATCGCATACCTTGAACCCGGGCAAAGCGAGCATCCACCAGGTTAGCCCCGGAACCACTATCCAGAAGAACAGATATCCTCTCAGTTCAAGCACCCACCACCACCTCCGCCGGTACGAGAAACTGAGACGAACTTAGGGACGAAATACTTAATCCCAGATTGCCGTCCACCACACAATCTGGGATCAATAGTTTTCCGGCGACTTCTCACTCTGCAAAGGACGGGATGGACACCCCCTAATAAAATGTCCCTTTTTTCCACAGAAGAAACAACCTCCTGTTTTGTGGCGCCCCACCGATCCCCTCCCCCGGAATGATGTCCCTCCTAATTGCATAGGTGTTATGTTTCGGTAGCTGAGGAGTGCAGGTAAAAAAGGAAATACACCAGAGCAGTTGGAATCTATGAGATTGCAGTACCCTGACTAACCACCACAACTAGAGGCAGCCGTGGAGCGTTCCTACGTTGGTCCTAGACGCCTCGTCACAGCCTGAGAAACTAACTACACCTAAAGACAGAAATAGGAAAGCTATCTGCCCCGGAGCAGAACCCCAAAGATAATAGAAAGCCCCCAAACATGTAATGGCGGTTAGACAAGAGGAAATACTGACACAGAAAGAAAATAGTATGAGCAAACGCTGGGGCCCAAACTATCAAAATAGAAAAGGATAGGAAGGGTACTTACTGCAATCCCAGAAAACCCTGAAAAACACCAACTCTACTAATTTCAAAATCACCTGAGATCACACGACCTCTACCACCTAAATTAGTTCTCTGGTGTAAGAAAATCAAAACAGCAGCCACTGAAAAAACTGGAAAAAGCAAAAGTACAAAACTCAGTGGCTGAACTAAACAGAGAGGGCAAAAGCCCCCGGAGGGGACCCTGAAGGCCCCCACAGAAGTGCAGGACAAAATGCAAAAATATAGCAAAAACACAAAAGAAGAAAAATTCTTATCTGGTAGCAGGAGATGCAGACACGACACAGCAGGCTACAAGGGAAACTGGAAAGAAGGATTCAGACCAGAACAATTGATCACCGGCAACCCTGATGGGAAAATGACTCCCTTATATAAGACCAATCAGTAACACCTGATTCCCAGTTCTCACAATCTTCACTAGTACCGCTTGTAACCACCAGAGGGAGCCTCTGCTCAGAACTCATCTCAAACCCATTCACAACAGTACCCCCCCTTGAGGAGGGGTCACCGAACCCTCATTTGAGCAACCAGGTCGGTCAGGATGAGTTCTATGATACGCACGGATAAGTCTCCTAGCATGGATGTCCGAAGCAAACACCCAAGAATTGTCTTCCTGACCATAACCTCTCCATTTAACCAAATACTGGAGTCTTCGTCTAGAAAAACGAGAATCCAATATTTTCTCAACCACATACTCCAGATTGCCCTCAACCAAAACAGGGTCAGGAGGCACAGTAGCAGGAACCACTGGCTCAACAAACCTCTTCAACAAGGACTTGTGGAACACGTTATGGATCTTAAATGTCCCTGGAAGAAGCAAACGAAAAGAAACAGGATTAATAATCTCCATGATCTTATAAGGTCCAATGAACCTAGGCTTAAATTTAGGAGATGCTACTCTCATAGGAATATTCTTTGAGGACAACCAGACCAAGTCCCCCACTTTAAACCGAGGACCATCAGTCCTATGCCGGTTAGCAAACCGCTGGCCTTCTCCTGAGAGAGGGACAACCTCTCCACTACCTGGTCCCAAATCTGTTGCATACGCTCAACAACAGAGTCAACACCTGGACAGACAGAAGCTTCCGTCTGTCCTGAAGAAAATCGAGGGTGAAAACCAGAATTACAGAAAAACGGAGACATCAAAGTGGCAGAGCTAGCCCTATTATTAAGAGCAAACTCAGCCAAAGGCAAAAAAGAGACCCAGTCATCCTGATCAGCAGACACAAAGCATCTTAGATAAGTCTCTAATGTCTGGTTTGTTCTCTCAGTTTGACCATTGGTCTGAGGATGAAATGCCGAGGAGAAAGACAATTGAACACCCAGTTTAGAACAAAAAGTCCTCCAAAATCTGGAAACAAACTGGACTCCTCTGTCAGACACAATGTTCTCAGGAATGCCGTGTAAACGAACCATGTGCTGAAGAAACAACGGCACCAATTCAGAGGAGGAAGGCAACTTAGGTAATGGCACAAGATGTATCATTTTGGAAAACCTATCACAAATTACCCAGATGGTGGTCATTCTCTGAGAAACAGGAAGATCGGAAATGAAATCCATAGAGATATGGGTCCATGGTCTCTTGGGCACAGGCAATGGCATCAACAAACCACTAGAGCGAGAGCAAGGCTTGGAGCGAGAGCAAGTCCCGCAGGACTGCACAAATTCCCTGACATCGCGAGACAAGGTAGGCCACCAAAAGGACCGACTAACCAAGTCTCTGGTACCAAAAATTCCGGGATGCCCAACCAATGCGGAACAATGAATCTCAGACATCACACTCTTTTTCCATTGGTCCGGGACAAACAATTTTCCAACAGGGCAGCGCTCGGGCCTATCCTCCTGACACCCCTCCAGAGCAAGTCTCAAATTGGGCGAGATGGCGGAAAGAACTACACCCTCTTTCAAAATAACAGAAGGATCAGATAACTCAGGAGAGTCCGCAAGGAAACTCCTCGAGAGGGCATCCGCCTTAACATTCTTAGTGCCAGGAAGAAAGGAAACCACAAAATTAAAACGTGTGAAAAACAAGGCCCACCTGGCCTGTCTAGGATTGAGTCGCTTGGCAGATTCCAGATAGACCAGATTCTTATGGTCCGTAAGGACCACCACCTGATGTTTGGCTCCCTCCAGCCAATGTCTCCACTCTTCAAAAGCCCACTTCATGGCCAATAACTCCCGATTACCCACGTCATAATTACGTTCAGTAGGAGAAAATTTTCGAGAGAAAAAGGCACAAGGGTTACTTTTAGAGGTCTCTGGATCTTTTTGGGACAAAACGGCACCTGCCCCAATTTCAGAGGCATCAACCTCCACCTGAAATGGCAGAGAAACATCAGGCTGCCGTAGAACAGGAGAGAAAGTGAATCTCTGCTTAAGTTCCTGAAATGCAGAGACTGCCTCAGGAGGCCAATTCACCAATCAGAACCCTTTCTGGTCAAATCAGTTAATGGTTTAACAATAACCGAGAAATTACCAATAAATTTACGATAAAAATTGGCAAAACCCAAAAATCTCTGAAGAGCCTTTAATGAAGTAGGTTGGACCCAATCACAGATGGCCTGAACCTTGACCGGGTCCATTTCAATAACAGATGGGGACAAAATGAATCCCAGAAATGAGATCTTCTGTACGCCAAAAAGACACTTTGATCCCTTCACATACAGAGCATTATCCCTCAAAATCTGGAACACAGTCCGAACATGTTTCACATGAGAGTCCCAGTCATTAGAAAAATCAAGATATCATCCAAATAAACAATCAGAAATTTGTCCACAAAATCCCTGAAAATGTCATTCATGAAGGACTGGAAGACGGAAGGGGCATTAGTGAGCCCAAAGGGCATCACTAGGTACTCAAAATGCCCTTCAGGGGTATTGAATGCCGTCTTCCATTCATCCCCATGCTTAATGCGAATAAGGTTATACGCCCCCCTGAGGTCAAGCTTGGTAAACCAAGTAGCGTTTTTCACCCTGGAAAACAGGTCAGAAATCAAGGGTAACGGGTATTGATATTTCACAGTAATATTGTTCAAGAGACGATAATCAATACACGGCCTTAATGAACCATCTTTTTTGGCCACAAAGAAAAAACCGGCACCTAAGGGTGAAGAGGATGGTCTGATATGACCCTTCTCCAATGATTCCTTGATATAAGACCGCATAACGTCATGTTCAGGTACAGACAAGTTAAAAAGGCGACCTTTAGGGAATTTACTACCCGGCACTAATTCAATAGCGCAGTCATAGCTCCTATGGGGAGGTAAGGATGCAGATTTACTTTCGCTAAACACATCAGAAAAATCAAACAAAAAGTCAGGAACATCCTGAGCCTGGGGGAGGCAGAAAAAACAGGAGTGTTGGTATTAACACATTGGCAGCCCCAACTGGTTACAGACACAGATTTCCAATCCAAAAAGGATTATGAGACTGTAACCAAGGGAAACCCAGCACTATAATGTCATGCAGATTATATAGAACCAAAAATTTGCAGCACTCCTGGTGATCAGGTTCAACCCTCATTATCACCTGAGTAGAGAACTGGGGTTTATTCTCAGCCAAAGGGGTAGAATCGATCCCCAGTAGGGGAATAGACTTCTGTAGGGGTATCAAGGGAAACCCACAACGTTTAGCAAAATCATAATCCATCAGGTTAATAGCTGCTCCAGAATCAACGAAAGCCTGAGCAGAAAATGAGGACAGAGAGCATATCAGAGTGACAGTTAATAAAAACTTAGTCTGAACACTACCCAAGACAACTGAGCGTGCAAAACGTCTTCCCCGCTTAGGGCAGACTGAAATAGCATGAGAGGCATCACCACAGTAGAAACATAACCTATTGCGCTTTCGAAACTCATGACGCTGTGCCCCAGACACCACTCCATCACACTGCATGGGCTCAGAAGCTGGCTCACAAGGCAACACCACTCCACGCATACTTCTCCGCTCACGCAAACGTCTGTCAATTTGAATCGCTAATGACATAGAATCATTGAGACCAGAGGGGACAGGGAATCCCACCATAACATCCTTTACATTATCGGACAGACCCTTCCGGAAAAGGGCCGCCAAAGCGTCGTCATTCCATTTGGTCAGGACTGCCCACCTACGGAATCTCTGACAGTATAACTCAGCGTCATCAAGCCCCTGATTTAATGCCAACAAGGCTTTTTCAGCTTGATCAGTGACATTAGGCTCATCGTACAATAACCCCAAAGCCTGAAAAAATGCATCAACATCACTCAAAACAGGATCCCCAGGTATCAGGGAAAAAGCCCAATCCTGAGGATCGCCGCGCAGGAGAGAGATGACAATTTGAACCTGCTGCGCTGCGTTTCCTGAGGACTTAGATTTTAAGGCAAAAAACAATTTACAATTATTTTTGAAATTCTGAAACTTAGCTCGATCCCCCAAAAACAAATCTGGCATGGGGATCCTAGGTTCCACAACAGGCAACCCAGCAAGATAGATAGCAATACTCCGAACCTCAGTGGCAAGCTGATCCACACGGCCAGACAACTGTGCAAACTCCATTGGGAGAAAAGATCCTCCCCAGCACCCAGAGATACAGAGGGAAAAAAAAAAAAAAAATGCAACAAACAGAAAAATATCTCTGACAACTCTGACAACCTTTTTTCTATCACAATATTTTTTCCCTTCTGTGAGTACCATACAATTTTAAATTTTTAGGCCGGTGATACTGTTATGTTTCGGTAGCTGAGGAGTGCAGGTAAAAAAGGAAATACACCAGAGCAGTTGGAATCTATGAGATTGCAGTACCCTGACTAACCACCACAACTAGAGGCAGCCGTGGAGCGTTCCTACGTTGGTCCTAGACGCCTCGTCACAGCCTGAGAAACTAACTACACCTAAAGACAGAAATAGGAAAGCTATCTGCCCCGGAGCAGAACCCCAAAGATAATAGAAAGCCCCCAAACATGTAATGGCGGTTAGACAAGAGGAAATACTGACACAGAAAGAAAATAGTATGAGCAAACGCTGGGGCCCAAACTATCAAAATAGAAAAGGATAGGAAGGGTACTTACTGCAATCCCAGAAAACCCTGAAAAACACCAACTCTACTAATTTCAAAATCACCTGAGATCACACGACCTCTACCACCTAAATTAGTTCTCTGGTGTAAGAAAATCAAAACAGCAGCCACTGAAAAAACTGGAAAAAGCAAAAGTACAAAACTCAGTGGCTGAACTAAACAGAGAGGGCAAAAGCCCCCGGAGGGGACCCTGAAGGCCCCCACAGAAGTGCAGGACAAAATGCAAAAATATAGCAAAAACACAAAAGAAGAAAAATTCTTATCTGGTAGCAGGAGATGCAGACACGACACAGCAGGCTACAAGGGAAACTGGAAAGAAGGATTCAGACCAGAACAATTGATCACCGGCAACCCTGATGGGAAAATGACTCCCTTATATAAGACCAATCAGTAACACCTGATTCCCAGTCCTCACAATCTTCACTAGTACCGCTTGTAACCACCAGAGGGAGCCTCTGCTCAGAACTCATCTCAAACCCATTCACAACAGTAGGCTCCTCTGGACTGACCAGGGGAAGTTCCATATAAGGGACCCTTGAGGAAGGTGGAGTCATCACAAGGGGCGAAGTTACCCCGCACCTCTCCCGAAGACGTCTGTCAATACGATTAGCAAGGGCCATAGCGGCTTCCAGTGACGTGGGAGGGTCATACTGTGCCTGCACATCCTTTAATTTGTCAGATAAACCTTGACAAAACTGGCTCCTAAGAGCCAGGTCATTCCACTGGGTGTCCGTGGCCCATCTACGGAACTCCGAACAGAATTCCTCTGCCGGACTATCTCCCTGCTGGATCCTACGTAACTTAGATTCAGCAAGGGAGACCCGATCCGGGTCATCATACACAAGACCCAGAGCCGTAAAAAACCCATCCACTGACTGGAGAGCTGGGGAGCCCGGGGTGAGAGCGAACGCCCAGGATTGGGGGTCTCCTTGTAGGAGCGAGATGACAATCCCCACCCTTTGTTCCTCACTCCCAGATGACCGGGGTCGCAGCCGAAAGTACAATTTGCATGCCTCCCGGAAAGCAAAAAACTTGTCCCGCCCCCCAGTGAATCTGTCAGGGAGAGCTACTTTAGGTTCAGGTCCAGCCTGCTCCGGGGGGTACAAAACCTTGGACTTAACGTCCGCCAGCTCCATGGACAGACTCTGCAACTGCCGAGCTAGACTGACTACTGGATCCATGGTGACTGGAGAAAATCTTTAGATGGTCGGTGAAAATGTCACGCTGTTACTGCATAGAAGAGGTCTGGGGTCTATGCTGACCCTAAGCTGGGGTCCTGACTAATCCCTCTACCTGGAGGTACTGTTGATGGTACAGAGGTCCAGGCCGCCAGCGTAATCCCTACCTCCTGAGGATCCCTGAACCTCAGTGATCCAGTCCTGAGAAGGACCCTGATCACACACCAGGGACTGGTAGGTATATGTCTAAACACAGTAATAAACGAACGAGACAGTACAAGGGGTAAACTAAAATCCACCTTGCATACAAAAATCACACCACAGTTAACAGAGGGGACACCAACGGGTACGGAGATAAATGATAAAGCGAGGAGGGGAAAAAGACCACACAGGTACTCTTAACTTCAGCCTTCACCATACAACGATCCGCTCTGCTAGTCTGCATGAATGCTTTCACCGACACTTCCCCAGCAGACAGGCAGGTATTTGAAGGAAACCAATTATCACAACATTAATTGCAGCTGAGCGAGGCTGGTCTAGTCCAGCACAGAGAGAGGAAGAATTAACTCCCTCTTTGCCGAAAAACACCCAGCACCAGAAACTCAGCTGTGAGAAGTCAAGGTGTGCAATCGCGACGATCTTCGCAGCGACACACCCGTGACAAGAATGCACAGAAACGTCTTATTGTGAATAACAAAAATACATTTGTGATCTTATTTGTGTTTCAATGAGTCACTGCCCTTTGGAGTTTATTATTGAATTAAATCATCATGTTAGTGATTTCATTTGGTAAATAAAAAAAAAATAAGTGAACAACAGGACAAATGGTGAAACCAGGCAAATCCTGCCAAATCAGAGCACATGGCTCCACTTCAAGAAAAGAGAATCTCACCAGATTTTGTGCTCATTCTGGTAAAATTAAAGGAAAACCTGCATTGCTGTAATATTGCTGGAAATTATCTGCCTTGCTAATGATATCTATTTCAGAAAAGTCTTAGAATTTGATTTACAGTCACTTTTAATTTTGTTCCCATTACTTTTAAGTCCTATTATGGTTCAGGAAGAAGGATCTATTATCTACGTACCAGTCCCTAACCCCATTCATGAAAAGTTTACTACATATCTTGCCTTAATATTTACTTCAAGATAACATATTATTAGTGACTATTAATATCAGCTCTATCAGTCACTACTAACAGTGCACGTTACAGAGTATAGTAATAGCAATAGATTTAGTAGCTCAAATTAATATTTTATTGACTTACAGAAATATTCATATCCCACCAAGGACAACATCTGCAAGGAGTTTGTATGTTCTCCCCATGTTTTTGCTTGGGTTTCCTCCGGGTTCTCTGGTTTCCTCCCACACTCCAAAAACATACTGATAGGGAATCTAGATTGTGAGCCCCATAGGGGAAAGTGGAAATAATGTCTGTACAGCGCTGTGGAATTAATGGCACTATATAAATGAGTAAACTAAATAAATAAATATACATTATAGTTCCATGTTCACCAATGCCCAGTAATAGTGTCAGTAACTGTAATAATTACGGAATCTTAAAATCTGCTTTTTCATAAAAGAAAAAATCTCACTGATGCCCATTCAAGAACTTTGTGACATACTTGGGCTTTAAACTAGATGTAAATAGCCAATTTACAGATTAAGGCTATGGTCACATAAGCAAAGATTCTCTCAGATCATTTATGTTAATAATGACACTCAGATCAAACTTTGATCCAAATTTGATTTGAATGTCAGCTTAGCGTGATGCTCTGAGATGAGAATATGTAGAACAGGTGAGGAGAAGATGGAGAACAAACCTTCCCCATCGTCTCCATTGTGTGAGTCTACTGAAACCAGACTGTACTCATCCGATGTATTTGCTCGTGTGAGCAAGCAGTAAAGATTATTACTTTGTGCCAATTACTTTTTTTACAATGACTATTTATGATAGCTGTGCTGGGACACTTCAAAGAGAACATACTAGCTGAACCTCTATATAAGATTTGCAATATTTTTTCCTTTCAGCATAAAAACATAGTCTTAAGATATTTTGTGAGTGCAATGATATCAAATTTTATTTTCTTTTTTTGCTGTGCAAGGATATCTGTGTATCTTGTCAGCTAGTAAATAGAAACAAAAAAATATACATATATATAGTGGATGCGTAATTTATTCATACCCCTTAAATTTTTCACTCTTTGTTTCATTGCAGCCATTTGGTAAATTCAAAAAAGTTCAAATGTAAGAAATGTAATGTAGAAATTTTTACAAATGTATTAAAAAGAAAAACTGAAATATCACAGTGTTATAAGTATTCAGACCCTTTGCTCAGTATTGAGTAGAAGCACCCTTTTGAGCTAGCATAGTCATGAGTCTTCTTGGGAATGATGCTACAAGTTTTTCACACCAGGATTTGGGGATCCTCTGACATTCTTCCTTGAAGATCCTCTCCAGTTCCGTCAGATGGGATGGTGAACGTTGGTGGACAGCCATTTTCCGGTGTCTCCAGAGATGCTCAATTGGGTTTAGGTCAGGGCTCTGACTGGGCCAGTCTAGAATGGTCACAGAGTTGTTCTGAAGCCACTCCTTTGTTATTTTAGCTGTGTGATTAGGGTCATTGTCTTGTTGGATGGTGAACCTTTGGTCAAGTCTGAGGTCCAGAGCACTCTGGAAGAGGTTTTCATCCAGGATATCTCTGTACTTGGCCGCATTCATGTTCCCTTCAATTGCAACCAGTTGTCCTGTCCCTGCGGCTGAAAAAACACCACCATAGAATGATGCTGCCACCACCATGTTTCACTGTTGGGATTATATTGGGCAGGTGATGAGCAGTGCCAGGTTTTCTCCACACATACCACTTAGAATTATTACCAAAAAGTTCTGCCTTCATCTCATCAGACCAGAGATTCTTGTTTCTCATAGTCTGGGAGACTTTCTTGTGCTTTTTAGCAAACTCTATGCAGGCTTTCATATGTCTGGCACAGATAAGAGACTCCTGTTGGGCCACTCTGCCATAAAGGCCTGACTGGTGGAGGGATGCAGTGATAGATGTCTTTGTGGAACTTTCTCCATCTCCCTACTACATCTGTGGAACTCAGTCACAGCGATCTTGGGGTTCTTCTTTACCTCTCTCGCCAAAGCTCTTCTCCCACAATTGCTCAGTTTGGCTGGACGGCCAGGTCTAGGAAGAATTCTGGTGGTCCCAAACTTCTGCCATTTAAGGATTATGGAGGCCACTGTGCTCTTAGCAACCTTGAGTACTGCAGAAATTCTATTGTAACCTTGGCCAGATCTGTGCCTTGCCACAATTCTGTCTCTGAGTTCCTTTGGCCAGTTCCTTTGACCTCATGATTCTCATTTGGTCTGACATGCACTGTGAGCTGTGAGGTTTTATATAGACAGGTATGTGCCTTTATAAATCAATTCCTATCAGTTTAATTAAACACAGCTGGACTCCAATGAAGGAGTAGAACCATCTCAAGGAGGATCACAAGGAAATGGACAGCATGTGACTTAAATATGAGTGTCTGAGCAAAGGGTCTGAATACTGATGACCATGTGATATTTCAGTTTTTCTTTTTTAATAAATTTGCAAAAATTTCTACATTTCTGCTTTTTTCAGTCAAGATGGGGTGCAGATTGTACATTAATGAGAAAAAAATGAACTTTTTTGAATTTACCAAATGGATGCAATGAAACAAAGAGAGTGAGAAATTTAAAGGGGTCTGAATACTTTCTGTACCCACTGTACATAAATACAGTCCTCAGAGTTAAAATGCTCTCAATTTTTCAAGTGGATGAAAATTATGAGCGGAAGGGTTTGAACATGAATGAGAAAAATGGTTTACTGGCTTGATTTTAGTGTCTCTTTTATAACAGGTGCTGCAGTTTATTAGAAAGATATGTACTGTAAATTACTTAATGCACGATTTGTATCATTAGCTATCATCCTATTTGAGTGATGGTATTTGCAAATGCGTTACCCCCATCTAAATGTTTGGTCATGCTATCCAAATAACACTGACATCTTTACTGTCCAATTTATAATGGTGTCCCATTACTATGCATTATACATAAGCTGTTATCTTCTCTGAACAGTTATATTAAATAGCCTTTAACATTTTCAGTATGTCATGGTGCCTGGTTCTCCTATCTCAACTTTGTATACTTACATTGTCATAATTCTCTCTTTCCACTATATCAACCATATATTGCCCACATTCATTCATTTATCAGTAGACACTTGGGTTTTATTTGATGAGCTTTGTGACATAATTATTTTGTACAGCATACCATTTACAGCATACAGATTAGGATTTGTTTTTTGTCTATTACTCAAATGGACAAGTATTAAATAATTATGAAGAATTACACCTTTACACTTATAGCATGAGCAGTTCTACAAAAGTATTATTTTCCTTTTGTTTTTAGCTGGTTTACACTATAGATTTATATTTTTGTTTGAAAGATACACAGATATCTCACTGTGGTGATATAAACAAATGGATATGAAAGAGATACAATAGTGTTTCCACATGGAAATTCGAGTTTTCTCTGGAAATTTAGAAAATGAAGAATCCCAGAGGAAGTAACAAGTCAAACATTGATAACGGGTGCCTATACTATAGGATACTATCATTATGACCTGGCTAGAAAATCCTTTAATCAAGTTTCATTAACTCTTTATTGAAGAAAGACTCAGCATACATATAGAATTGTATTAGGCCATGTATGGAGAACAGCTTCTATAATGCAAATAATGATTTAATGCTGTACAGTTTTCTATGTATTAAAGAGAATCTGTCACCTCATTTTTTGCATTTAAGATGGGGATTCCGCCATTATGGGCTTATCTACAGCATTTTATAATGCGACACCCCTTTGACCGGACTGCCCCTGGGTGCCTATAATCTAACTTGTTTTTCTTATCTTTCAGGTTACATCGGGGGCTTATCTACAGCATTCCAGAATGCTGTAGATAAGCCCCTAATGGTGGCGGCCACTTCTTATATGCAAAAAATGAGGTGACAGATTTCCTTTAATTTGCCCAACTTTCCAAAACAATTACCTTATTTTCCGATGTATAAGATGACTGGGTGTATAAGACGACCCCCAACTTTACCAGTTAAAATATAATATCTTCTTAAAAGTCAAGGGTCTTCTTATATGTCGGGTGTCGTCTTATAGGGCTGTGCGGAGGAGTGGTCCTGATGACGAGGTGAGAGGGCGCCTCTCCGGGAAGATGTAAATGCAGTATCCCTATTACCTCTTTGTGGCAGCACTGCTCTGTGCGGCTCTCTGAGCTACGGGGGTGGCAGCAGATCTGTGTGCAGCATAGTGGGCTCCGCCGGCAGCTCTTTGTGCAGTGTGGGATCTTTGCCGGCATTTCCTCAAAGACCAGAGGACCCCACAGCTCCATTGCTGTGATGCGGTGGCCTCCGGGAAAATGGCGGCTGGGGCGGCACATGCTAAGATTCAGATCTCATCCCAAGATCTGGGGAGATGAGATCTCGCGACGAGATCTCATTGCCGAGATCTGAATCTGAGCATGTGCTGCCCCAGCGGCCATTTTCCCAGAGGCCACTGCATCGCAGCAATGGAGCTGCAGGGGCCTCCGGGCTTTGAGGAAATGCTGGCGGAGCCCCCCATGCTGCACAAACAGCCACCGGCGAAACTCCCAGGCTGCACAAACAGCCGCACAGAACACCGCTGCCGCAAGGAGGTAATAGGGATATTGCATTTACACCTTCCCGTTGAGGTGCCCCTTCACCTCGTCATCGGGACCACTCCTCTGCACCACGCTGTAAGACGACACCAGGAGTATAAGATGTCCCCCGACTTTTAGGAAGATTTTCAGGGTTAAAAAGTCATCTTAAACGCCAGAAAATATGGTAATAGGCATTTGAGAGTAGCTAAGCATCAAGATTGGGACTGAGATACACATAGTCAGGATCCTGCCTCATAATCTGGCATTGAAGATAACTTTCCCTAATCAGTTTACCCACGTAAATACAGCGAAATTTATTGGTCGTTAAATGACTTCCTGTGGGGAAGGGGGTTGGTCCTCTCAGCACATATAATATTGGTTTGGCAGCCAAACATAGCCAGCAATCTTGCCAATATCATGATTTATCATACACCATCCTCTGAGAGGAACAGAGGTCGCAATCTGCAGACCGGATATAACCTTGAGAGAAATGTGCTGTCTTCCAGGTGCAAAAATTAAAGATGTGTCTGACAGGATATCATGACTCTTCAGACCTACAGATGACTACCCATTCCTGCTAATACAGTTCTGGCAAAAATTAAGAGAACACTGCAAAATCTTCAGTTTGTCTGATTTTTCTCTTTATAGGTATATTTTTGAGTAAAATGTAAATTGCTCTTTTATTCTATAAACTACTGACAACATGTCTCCGAATTTTAAAAGCAATAAATTTTGTATTTATTTTCAGAAAATGAGAAAATGATCAAAATAACAAAAAAAATGCAGTGCTTGCAGACCTCAGATAATGCTAAGAAAACAAGTTCATAATCATTTTAGAAACAACAATACTAATGTTTTAACTCAGGAAGAGTTCAGAAATCAATATTTTGTGGAATAACCTTGATTTTTAATCACAGCTTTCATGCGTCTTAGCATTCTTTCCATCAGTCTTTCACACTGCTTTTTGGTGACCTCATGCCACTCCTGGTACAAAAATTTAATCAGTTCTTTGATGGCTTGTGACTATCCATGTTCCTCTTGATTGCATTCCAGAGGTTTTCAATGGGGTTCAGGTCTAGAGATTTGGCTGGCCATGACAGGGAATAGATGTGATGGTCCTTCATCCACACATTGATTGACCTATCTGTGTGGCATGGCGCATTGTCCTACTGGAAAAACCAGTCCTCAGAGTTGGGGGAACATTGGCTGAGCAGAAGGAATCAACAGTTTTTTCCGGATAAACTTGTATGGCTTGTGACTATCCATCTTCCTCTTGATTGCATTCCAGAGATTTTCAATGGGGTTCAAGTCTAGAGATTTGGCTGGCCATGACAGGGATTTGATGTGATGGTCCTTCATCCACACATTGATTGACCTATCTGTGTGGCATGGCGCATTGTCCTACTGGAAAAACCAGTCCTCAGAGTTGGGGGAACATTGGCTGAGCAGAAGGAATCAACAGTTTTTTCCGGATAACCTTGTATGGCTTGTGACTATCCATCTTCCTCTTGATTGCATTCCAGAGATTTTCAATGGGGTTCAAGTCTAGAGATTTGGCTGGTCATGACAGGGATTTGATGTGATAGTCCTTCATCCACACATTGATTGACCTATCTGTGTGGCATGGCGCATTGTCCTACTGGAAAAACCAGTCCTCAGAGTTGGGGGAACATTGGCTGAGCAGAAGGAATCAACAGTTTTTTCCGGATAACCTTGTATGCGGCTTGATTCATACGTCCTTAGCAAAGATTAACCTGCCCAATTCCAGGCTTGCTGAAGCATCCCAGATCATCACTGATCCTCCACCAAATTTCACAGTCTGAGCAAGACACTGTGGCTTGTACGCCTCTCCAGGTTTCCGGCTAACCATTAGACAACCAGATGTTGGCAAAGCTGAAAATTAGACTCATCAGAGAAGATTACCTTACTCCAGTCCTCTATGGTCCAATCCTTATCGTCTTTGGCAAATTTCAGCCTGGCTCTCCATTGCTTCTCATTGATGAAAGGCTTTTTTCTAGCTTTACATGACTTGAGCCCTGCCTCTAGGAGCCTGTTGTTAGGGTTCGAGTTCCCGCTGCTGCACAAGGGGAGTCTCGAACCAGTCCCCTGCGGTCTCCCATCCATCTCCGTCCGCAGTGGATCCTGCTCAGCAGAGACGTCGGTCCCAGCGTCTTGCCCATTCCAATACTGTGCAGAGACTTGCTGCTGCCCCTTCTGAATCTTCTATTATAACCAGTGCAGGAGAAGATGTCTTTGGGATGAAGTCCTGTGTTTCCCCTTCTGAGCATGCCCAGGGTAAGATCTCTCATTGGAGATCAGGGGTCACATGTTCAGGTACTGCAGCAGCTCCTATTGGTCTGCCAGGAAGGTCCTGAAACTACATGTGTTTTGGAACAGTTTCTCATTGGTCCTTTTTCTGGCAGGTCCTGTAGCTGTTACTATAAAAGGGTGGCATGGCTGGGCTGCCATGCACTAGTATCAATTGCATTATGTGCTTTGCGCCAGTGTGATCATGTACGCATGTGGTTAGGGCTCGGCTGAAATAAGCCCCTAGAATACCGGCTTCTCCGGTGAGGAGATTTGGGTGCACGTGGTTAGGGCTTGGCTGAAATAAGCCCCTAGAATACCGGCTTCTCCGGTGAGGAGATTGCTTGATTGCGTTGCTTTCTGCATGATCAAGGACTGCTATCAGCACAGCAGTTATCTGTGTATCCCTGTGAGTCTAACAGGACACAGTCTTTTTCTCAGCGGCTCTGTGACGCAACAGGGTTCACTTTATAACGCTGGTTCAGCGCCCTAGCATTTTACTTTGCGGCTCACTGAAGTTAAGTGAGTTTGTACTTATCGCCATTATGGCATTCCTGTTAGCTGCTCTGGGGATTAACAGAGTTCGCACTAACTGCCACAGCGCGCTACGGTGTTTATTTTAGCGACTCTGCGGGATAAGAGTTCGCTACTTTCACCATTTTACTAGCAGCGAGCTTCACCTGCACGGTGTACCCCGGGCTGCGAACGCACCTCTCTACAATATCTATTTGGTGCGTTCCGCAGACCCTAACATAATACTAGCGCCTGGGTCTGGCTAGTAAAATGGCGGACGACCAGCGTCTACAGCAGTACATCCAGCAGCTGGAGGGTAGGTTGGCGGTCCTTGAGCGCACAATCTCAGCTGTGGATGTTACCGAAGTCGCTGTTCAGGCTGCTAGCGTAGCTGGAGCCAGTTTGTCCACCGCTACCTCTGCTCCGACTTTATCCCACCTCCCACTTCCAGACAAGTTTACGGGTGACAGTAAACATTGTCGGGGATTCGTGAGTCAGTGCTCTATACAGCTTGAGCTTCTGGCAACACGTTTCCCCACTGAACGGGCACAAGTGGCTTTTATTGTGTCTCTTCTGTCGGGCAGAGCATTGGAGTGGGCAATGCCGCTGTGGGAGCATGACGATCGTGTGGTGCGAAGTGCTCCTCGGTTTTTGGAGGCTCTGAAAAAGGTCTTTTTAGGACCTCAGGTCACGCACGATACGGCACTCCAACTGCTGGCAATGTCACAGGGCTTGTCCATGGTCAGCCAGTTCTCAGTCCAATTTCGGACTTTGGCCTCTGAATAAAGTTCTTTTTCCAGTGTTCAGGAGAGGACTGGCAGACCATGTAAAGGACACTTTGGCTACCAGGGAGATTTCTGCCACACTGGAGAAACTCATTTCTATATTTACCCGCATCGACCTCCGTTTTCACGAGCGGAGGTTAGAGCGGACCCAGTGTAGGCAGAGGTTTCGGTTGGCACCCACCTTTGCCAAACCTCTTGAATCTCCTGTTCGGGCATCCGACTCCCCAGAGACCGTGGAGACTACTCAAGTGGGATCTAAGTCTCGGACCACTCGAGTATCCGTGGTCTGTAGAGTCTGTCAGCAGCCACGACATTATGCCAACCGATGTCCCCAGCGAATGAGTAAACGGTCATGTTCCGTGATCATGGGTGCAGGGTCATTAGACGCGAGGGATTTTGCTCTGAAAGTGCTCCTTAAAGGGTTAATCTCTCTAGGTTCATCCACTCTTCCCGCCAAGCTTTGTGTGGACTCTGGGGCAGAGGGGAATTTTATGTCCTCCTCCTTTGCCTCTCGCCATTCCATACCGTTGATGACGCTCGCCGAGCCAATATCGGTGAGAGTATTGAATGGAGCAATCCTGCCCTCACAAATCACCCACCAGACTGTCTCACTACCTCTGTCTGTGTCCCCTTCTCATCAGAAGAATATATCCCTTTTGTTTTGGGTTGGGGTGATCATTGCAGAGACAGATGTCTCAGAGAGGACGTTCTGGTTTCCACCACGGAGATACCTATAGACCTTGCTTCTCTCCCCAAGGTTTATCGGTCATGCGCGGACGTATTCTCCAAAAAGGCAGCGGAGACTCTTCCGCCTCATCGCCCCTATGACTGTCCTATAGACCTCTTGCCTGGAACGGAGCCTCCTCAGGGAAGAGTGTATCCTCTCTCTCTTCCTGAGACGGAGGCCATGTCACAATACATCCAGGAAAATCTGGCAGGAGGGTTTATTAGGAAGTCAGTGTCACCAGCAGGGGCAGGATTTTTCTTAGTGCAGAAGAAGAATGGAGAATTACAACCGTGTATAGACTATAGGGGTCTTAACGCCATTACCGTTAAGAACAAATATCCTTTGCCCCTAATATCTGAGCTCTTTGATAGGCTCCGGGGAGCAAGGGTATTTACTAAGCTGGATCTTCGTGGTGCCTATAACCTGATCCGGATCCGTGAGGGGGACGAATGGAAGATGGCGTTCAATACCAGAGATGGACATTACGAATATCTTGTGATGCCCTTCGGGCTCTGTAATGCTCCAGCCGTCTTCCAAGATTTCATTAATGACATCGTCCGGGACATGCTTGCCACCTCTGTGGTAGTCTATCTGGATGACATTCTCATCTTTTCTCCTGATATGGACACCCAACGGAGAGATGTTTTCAGGGTTTTCGATCTCTTGCGGGCAAATTCCTTATATGCGAAGTAGGAGAAGTGTGTGTTTGAGCAGGAGTCTCTGCCATTCCTGAGCTATATCATCTCCACTCAGGGATTGGCTATGGATCCTGCCAAACTACAGGCTGTAATGGATTGGCAAGAACCCCACTCTCTTAAAGCGGTGCAGCGCTTTATGGGGTTCATTAATTACTATCGCCAATTCATTCCCCACTTCTCTACTTTGGATGCTCCCTTGGTAGCCCTCACCAAGAAGGGAGCCAATCCCAAATTGTGGTCAGAGGAGGTCTCCAAGGCCTTTACTTCAATCAAGTCCCATTTTGCTAGCGCTCCTATCCTATATCGTCCCGAGGTTGATAAGCCTTTTATATTGGAGGTAGAAGCCGTGTCCGTTGGTGCTGGAGCAGTCCTTTTTCAAAAGGATGCTCAAGGTCGTAAACATCCTTGCTTCTTCTTCTCCAAGACCTTCACACCAGCGGAGAGGAATTATTCCATTGGGGATAGGGAGTTGCTAGTCATGAAGTTGGCCTTTTCCGAGTGGAGACATCTCCTGGAGGGGGCTCACTTTCCCTTTCAAGTGTTCACTGACCACAAAAATTTGGTCTATTTACAGACCGCCCAGCGGCTAAATTCCCGTCAGGCCAGATGGTCCCGGTTCTTCTCCCGGTTCCATTTCACCCTCCATTTTCTCTCCGGGGAGAAGAACATTCGTGCCGATGCTCTGTCTCGCTCCGTGGTGTCCTCTGAGGAGGTGGAGGAGGAGCCTCGGCTGATTGTCCCCACAGAGCCACAGAGAGCCTAAGAACTGTGGCCCTGGTTTCGCTAGAGTCTGTGCCTCCAGGCAAGACTTTTGTGCCCATCAATTTGCGACCGGAGGTACTCTCTTGGGCACACTCGTCCAGTGTGGGTGGACATTTTGGGGCAAAGAGGACATCTGAGTTGCTGGCGAGGACATACTGGTGGCCACATATGGTCCGTGACCTCAGGGAATACGTTCAGGCGTGCGTCTCCTGCGCCAAGAATAAGTCCCCTCGACAACGGCCAGCTGGGTTGCTTTTCCCTTTACCGGTGGCAGACAGGCCCTGGGAGATGGTTGGGATGGATTTTGTGGTGGGCTTACCCAAGTCTCGGGGCTGCACCATCATCGGGGTGATAATCGACCACTTCTCCAAAATGGTGCACTTGGTGCCGTTACCACGGTTACCGTCTGCACGGGCCTTGGCAGCATTATTCATTAGGCATATTTTCTGCCTACACGGTATGCCAGACAAAATTGTCAGTGATCGAGGTCCCCAGTTTGCGTCTCGGTTCTGGAGAGAACTGTGTCGTTTACTCAGCATTGAGTTGAATCTCTCCTCTGCATACCATCCTGAGACTAATGGGTTGGTAGAGAGGGCCAACCAGACCTTGGTCACATACTTGCGACATTTTGTCCTTGCTACCGTGGGCTGAGTTCGCTCTAAATAATGCTGTGGCTGACTCCACAGGTCAGACCCCATTCCTCCTGAACTACGGTCAGCATCCACGGGTACCAGTGCCCATGCCAGTGTCTTCCGCCAATTCCAGGGTGGCAGACTGGGCTGTGGAGGCACGGGACATTTGGGACCGCACCCAGGATGCCATTCAGACTTCTAAAGAGAGGATGAGGTCTTCGGCCAATGCCCATCGGCGCCCCGCTCCTACATTTGCTCCTGGTGACCTAGTGTGGCTCTCTGCCCGAAACATCAGACTACGTGTAGAGTCCACCAAGTTGGCACCTCGCTTTTTGGGTCCCTTTAAAGTTATTGAGCTAGTGAACCTGGTGGTTTACCGCCTAGCCCTTCCGCCTCGCCTTGGTATCACTGACACCTTTCACGTGCCCTCCTGAAACTCATGGCCATTTCACGGTTTTCCGAGCCATCTGCCGGGACGTCGGGTTCATCTACCGACGATCATGAGGTGAACGCCATTATTGGGTGCAAGGTGGTACGAGGAAAAAAAATTTATTTGGTGGTTTGGAGGGGTTATGGGCCTGAGGATAGGTCCTGGGAGCCTGCCGAGCATGTTCACGCTCCGCAGCTCATCGCTGCCTTTGAGCGCAGCGAGGCCCAAAGAAGGGGAGGCCCTAGGAGGGGGGTAATGTTAGGGTTAGAGTTCCCGCTGCTGCACAAGGGGAGTCATGTACCAGTCCCGCTGCGGTCCCCCATCCATCTCCGTCAGCAGTGGAACCTGCTCAGCAGAGACGTCGGTCACAGCGTCTTGCCCATTCCAATACTGTGCAGAGACTTGCTGCTGCCCCTTCAGGATCTTCTATTATAACCAATGCTGGAGCAGACATCTTTAGGACGAAGTCCTGCGTTTCCCCTTCTGAGCATGCCCAGAGTAAGATCTCTCATTGGAGATCAGGGGTCACATGTTCAGGTACTGCAGCAGCTCCTATTGGTCTGCCAGGAAGGTCCTGAAACTACATGTGTTTTGGAACAGTTTCTCATTGGTCCTTTTTCTGGCAGGTCCTGTAGCTGTTACTATAAAAGGGTGGCATGGCTGGGCCGCCATGCGCTAGTATCAATTGCATTATGTGCTTTGCGCCAGTGTGATCATGTACGCATGTGGTTAGGGCTCGGCTGAAATAAGCCCCTAGAATACCGGCTTCTCCGGTGAGGAGATTTGGGTGCATGTGGTTAGGGCTTGGCTGAAATAAGCCCCTAGAATACCGGCTTCTCCGATGAGGAGATTGCTTGATTGCGTTGCTTTCTGCATGATCACGGACTGCTATCCGCACAGCAGTTATCTATGTATCCCTGTGAGTCTAACAGGACACAGTCTTTTTCTCAGCGGCTCTGTGACGCAACAGGGTTCGCTTTATAACGCTGGTTCAGCGCCCTAGCGTTTTACTTTGCGGCTCACTGAAGTTAAGTGAGTTTGTACTTATCGCCATATAGCGCTGTGGCATTCCCGTTAGCGGCTCTGGGGATTAACAGAGTTCGCACTAACTGCCACAGCGCGCTACAGCGTTTATTTTAGCGACTCTGTGGGATAACAGAGTTCGCTACTTTCGCCATCTTACTAGCAGCGGGCTTCGCCTGCACGGTGGACCCCGGGCTGCGAACGCACCTCTCTACAATATCTATTAGGTGCGTTCCACAGACCCTAACACCTGTTACAAACTGTTCTTGCCGCGCACTTCACCCCAGCTGCCTTTTGCCATTCCTTTTGTAGTTCACTTGATGTCATCCTGCGGTTGCTGAGTAACATTCGAACAAGGTGACGGTCATCCTGGTCAGTGGATGGTGCCGTCAGCAAGAATTTGGATTTCTGAATCACGGAGTGAATTACCTATATGATGGACTTCTTGCTTGAGATGGGGTGCACTTTACGAAGACTGGAAAGCATGTATTTGGAAGTCGCCTTGCTACACTCATCAAGAGAGCTTTAAACTAGAACAGTGTGGGAAGGGAAGCAAAATGCCAGGAAAAGCCATACACCTGACAAATACTATTGAGAAAACTGCTATTAAAAGTGGAAAGGAAGAATAAAGAGAAAAAAATCTAAATAATAAAAATATTGGAGAAGAGAAACCAATCACAAACTAAAATGTTTCTACACAAATGCACAAAGCATGGGCAACAAACAAGGAGAATTGGAACTACTAACGCAGGAAAAGAAATATGATGTCATTGGAATCACTGAAACTTGGTGGGACGATACACATGATTGGCATACAATCCTAGAAGGAGGAGGTGTCGCATTGTATGTTAGAAAAGCGTATATCTGCACAGAGATTGAAGCTTCAGAGACTGGGAGTTCTGTGGAAACTGTTGGGTAGAATACAAGGAGAGAAAAACAGAAAGACACCATTGGGCTGCACGGTGGCTCAGTGGATAGCACTGCAGCCTTGCAACGCTGGAGTCCTGGGTTTAAATCCCACCAAGGACAACATCTGCAAGGAGTTTGTATGTTCTACCCGTGTTTGCATGGGTTTCCTCTGGGTACTTTGGTTTCCTCCCATACTCCAAAAACATACTGATAGGGAATCTAGATTGTGAGCCCCATCGGTGACAGCGACGATAATGTGTGCAAACTGTAAAGTGCTGCGGAATATGTTAGCGCTATTTAAAGATTATTATTATTGTAGGCATTTACTACAGGCTGCCTGTGCAACCTGTAGATATGGATGAACTCTTTATGCATCAAATGGCCAAGTTCTCCAAAAAATAAGACATAGTGGTCATGGGAGATTTCAACTATCCAGACATTTGTTGGGAATCTCTCTCATGCAAAACTAACAGGTCATGCAATTTCTTATCCTCTCTTGCTGACAAGTTTATCTTCCAGAAGGTAGGGGAGAAAACTAAGGTATCTACTACCTTGGACCTAATCATTATAAGCAGGGAGGAAATGGTTGAGGAGGTAAGAGTGGCTGGGACCCTAGGAGGTAGCGACCATGCTATTTTAGAATTTTGGATAACTAGAGGAGGAATACCTGTGAAGACTCAGACTTCAAGGTTAGATTTCAGAAAGGCAGATTTTAAGGGACTTAGAAAAAGAATTGGAGGGATGCAATGGCTTGATATCCTTAAGGACAAAAATGTTCAGGAAGGATTGGAAGTCTTGAAAAATGAGATTTTCAAAGCACAATCATTAACAACTCCAAAAAGAGGAAAGAATAAGAAGCGTTTAAGGAAACCAGGATGGATGAACACAGAACTTAACCCCTTCACCCCCAAGGGTGGTTTGCACGTTAATGACAGGGCCAATTTTTACAATTCTGACCACTGTCTCTTTATGAGATTATAACTCTGGAACGCTTCAACGGATCTTCGCGATTCTGAGATTGTTTTCTCGTGACATATTGTACTTCACGTTAGAAGTAAAATTTCTTCGATATAACTTGCGTTTATTTTTGAAAAAAACGCAAATATGGCGAAAATTTTTAAAATTTTGCAATTTTCAAATTTTGAATTTTTATTCCCTTAAAACAGAGAAATATATCACACAAAATAGTTAAGAAATAACATTTCCCACATGTCTACTTTACATCTGCAAAATTTTGGAACCAAAATTTTTTTTTGTTAGGAAGTTATAAGGGTTAAAAGTTGACCAGCGATTTCTCATTTTTACAACAAAATTTACAAAGCCATTTTTTTTAGGGACCACCTCACATTTGAAGTCACTTTGAGGGGTCTATATGGCAGAAAATACCCAAAAGTGACACCATTCTAAAAACTGCACCCCTCAAGGTACTCAAAACCACATTCAAGAAGTTTATTAACCCTTCAGGTGCTTCACAGGAGCTGAAGCAACGTGGAAGGAAAAAATGAATATTTTACTTTTTAGCCACAAAAATGATCTTTTACAAACTTTTTTTTTATTTTCACAAGGGTAAAAGGAGAAAATGGACAGATAAGGTTGTTATTCAATTTCTCCTGAGTACGCCAATACCCAATATGTGGGGGAAAACCACTGTTTGGGCACACGGCAGAGCTCGTAAGGGAAGGAGTGCCGTTTGACTTTTTCAAACTAAAATTGGCTGGAATTTAGATTGGATGCCATGTCGCGTTTGGAGAACCTCTGATGTGCCTAAACAGTGAAAACCCCCCACAAGTGACACCATTTTGGAAACTAGACCCCCTAAGGTACATATCTAGATCTGTTGTGAGCACTTTGAACCCCCAAGTGTTTCACAAAAGTTTATAATGCCTGGGTGTGAAAAAAAAAAAAACAATTTTCCACAAAAATGATTTTTTAGTCCCAAATTTTTGAATTTTCCCAAGGAAATTGGACCCCAAAAGTTGTTATCCAATTTGTCCTGAGTATGCTGGTACCCCATATGTGGGGGGGGGAACTGTTTGGGCGCACGGCAGGGCTTGGAAAGGAAGTAGTAACGTTTTGGAATGCAGACGTTGATGGGGGTCATGTTCCATTTGCAGTGCCCCAGATGAGCCTAAACAGTGGAAACCCCCCACAAGTGACCCCATTTTGGAAACTAGACCCCCTAAGGAACTTATCTAGATCTTTGGTGAGCACTTTGAACCCCCAAGTGCTTCACACAAGTTTATAATGCCTGGGCATGAAAATAAAAAATCCTATTTTTTTCCCACAAAAATTATCTTTTAGTCACTAATTTTTTATTTTCCCAAGGGTAACAGGAGAAATTGGACCACATAAGTTGTTGTACAATTTGTCCTGAGTACGCTGATACCCCATATGTGGGGGGGAACCACTGTTTGGGCGCACGGCAGAGCTCGGAATGGAAGGAGCACCATTTGATTTTTTCCAACCAAAATTGGCTGGAATTGAGTTTGGATGCCATGTTGCATTTGGAGAGCCCCTGATGTGCCTAAACAGTGGAAAACCCCCCCACAAATGACCCCATTTGGGAAACTAGACCCCCTAAGGAACTTATCTAGATTTTTGATGAGCAATTTGAACCCCCAAGTGCTTCACACAAGTTTATAACGTAGAGCAGTAAAATTTAAAAATCATATTTTTTCCACAAAAATGATCTTTTCACTCCAATTTTTATTTTTCCAAGGGTAACAAGACTCCAAAAGTTATTGTGAAATTTGTCCTGAGTGCGCTGATACCCCATATGTGGGGGTAAACCACTGTTTGGGTGCATGACCCTGACGAAGGAAAAACCTTTCCGAAACGCGCGTCGGGGCGCGTTCTAGAGCCCGGTCTCCCACGTCTGTTTCCTCCCTGGTATTTTCAGGTAGTATCTTTATGGGTGCCTTGTTGTCTCGGCAGTAACGGTGTTGGTGCTCACACAAGCACATTCTGCCTATTTCACTATAGTGGTGTGGCAAGTGTTTAGTTTTGGGCAGGTAATATTAGTTCTTGCTGCAAATTATTTTGGGTTGCATCATTAGTTCTTGTGTGGCACATATTATTTAGTGCACTGTGCTAGCTACATCTGTTTTGTTGGCAGTTTATATTACACTATATATTTTTTGCATTGATTTTATATTTTTTTATGAGGGCACATACATCTATTATACACATATAGTTTAAATGGATAATTATTCTTTTTTCTTTTCATCACATTATATGTTGCATTTACTATTTACCTGATTTATTCACAAAATAATACCAGGGTATTGGTTCGTGTGGGGCCGGGTTCCTTTTTATTTATATTGATGTCTGTGCTATTCTACATGTATATTTAATAAAAATTTATATATATTTTTTACTCCCACTGCCTGGGTGAAGTCTTTTCTTCTCTCCCCCTGTTCCTCTTGCACGCAGGTGTTTATTCATTGTTTGGGTGCATGGCAGAATTTGGAAGGGAAGGAGCGCCGTCTGACTTTTTCAATGCAGAATTGGCTGGACGCCATGTCGTGTTTGGAGAGCTCCTGATCTGCCTAAACAGTGGAAACCCCCATAAATGACACCAATTTGGAAACTAGACCCCTCAAGGAACTTATCTAGATGTGTGGTGAGAACTTTGAACCCCCAGGTGTTTCACTAAAGTTTATAACGTACAGCCGTAAAATAAAAAATCATTTTTTTTTTTTTACAAAAATGATTTTTTTGCCCCCAGTATTTTATTTTCACAAGGGTAACAGAAGAAATTGGAACCCAAAAGTTGTTGTCCAATTTGTCCTGAGTACACTGATACCCAATATGTGGGCGAAAACTACTGTATGGGCACACGTCGGGGCTCGGAAGGGAAGTAGTGACGTTTTGGATTGCAGACTTTGATGGAATGGTCTGGGTGCGTCATGTCGCATTTGGAGAGCCCCTGATGCACCTAAACAGTGGAAACCCCCCACAAGTGACCCCATTTTGGAAAATAGACCCCACAAGGAACTTATCTAGATGTGTGGTGAGCACTTTGAACCCCGAAGTGCTTCACAGAAGTTTATAACGCACAGCCGTAAAAATAAAAAATCTTTTTTTTTTTTTGCAAAAATGATTTTTTCACCCCAATATTTTATTTTTACAAGGGTAACAGGAGAAATTGGACCCCAAAAGTTGTTGTCCAATTTGTCCTGAGTACGCTGATACCCAATATGTGGGAGAAAACTACTGTATGGGCGCACGTCAGGGCTCGGAAGGGAAGTAGTGACGTTTTGGATTGCAGACATTGATGGAATGGTCTGGGTGCGTCATGTCGCATTTGGAGAGTCCCTGATGCGCCTAAACAGTGGAAACCCCCCACAAGTGACCCCATTTTGGAAAATAGACCCCACAAGGAACTTATCTAGATGTGTGGTGAGCACTTTGAACCCCGAAGTGCTTCACAGAAGTTTATAACGCACAGCCGTAAAAATAAAAAATCATTTTTTTTTTTGCAAAAATGATTTTTTCGCCCCAATATTTTATTTTTACAAGGGTAACAGGAGAAATTGGACCCCAAAAGTTGTTGTCCAATTTGTCCTGAGTACGCTGATACCCAATATGTGGGAGAAAACTACTGTATGGGTACACGTTGGGGCTCGGAAGGGAAGTAGTGACGTTTTGGATTGCAGACTTTGATGGAATGGTCTGGGGGCGTCATGTCGCATTTGGAGAGCCCATGATGCGCCTAAACAGTGGAAATCCTCAACAAGTGACCCCATTTTGGAAAATAGACCCCACAAGGAACTTATCTAGGTGTGTGGTGAGCGCTATGAAGCCCCAAGTGCTTCACAGAAGTTTATAATGTACAGCCGTAAAAACAAAAAAATATTTTTTTTTGTACAAAAATGATATTTTCGCCCCCAGTTTTTTATTTTCCCAAGGGTAACAGAAGAAAAAAGGACAAATTGCACAATAACTCTTGGGGTCCAGAGTACGCTGATACCCCATATGTGGGGATAAACTACTGTTTGGACGCATGGCAGAGCTCAGAAGTGAAGGAGCACCGTTTGACTTTTTCAACGCAGAATTGGCTGGAATTGAGATCAGACACCATGTCACATTTGGAGAGCCCCTGATGTGCCTAAACAGCGGAAACCCCCAATTCTAACTCCAACCCTAACCCCAACACACCCCTAACCCTAGTCCCAACCCTAACCACAAACCTAACCCTAACACACCCCTAATCCCAACCCTAACCCTAATCCTAACTTTAGCGCCAACCCTAACCCTAACTTTAGCCGCAACCCTAACCCTAATGGGAAAATGGAAATAAATGCATTTTTTTATTTTATTACTTTTCCCTAACTAAGGGGGTGATAAAGGGGGGTTTGATTTACTATTTATAGCGGGTTTTCATGATTGGCAGCTGTCACGCTAAAAGACGCTTTTTATTGCAAAAATAGTTTTTTGCATCGCCACATTTTGAGAGCTATAATTTTTGCATATTTTGGCCCACAGAGTCATGTGAGGTCTTATTTTTTGCGGTACGAGTTGACGTTTTTATTTGTACCATTTTTGAACACGTGACATTTTTTGATCGCTTTTTATTTAGATTTTTGGGAGGTTAGAATGAACAAAAATCAGCAATTCATGAATTTCTTTTGGGGGAGGCGTTTTTATTGTTCCGCGTGTGGTAAAATTGATAAAGCAGTTTTATTCTTCGGGTCAGTACGATTATGGCGATACCTCATTTATATCATTTTTTTATGTTTTGGCGCTTTTATAGAATAAAAACAATTTTATATAAAAAATAATTATTTTTGCATCGCTTTATTCTGCGAGCTATAACTTTTTTATTTTTTCGCTCATGATGCTGTATGATGGCTCGTTTTTTGCGGGACAAGATGACGTTTTCAGCGGTATCATGTTTATTTATATCGGTCTTTTTTATCGCGCGTTATTCCACTTTTTGTTCGGCGGTATGATGATAAAGCATTGATTTTTTGCTTCATTTTTTTTTTTTTAAGGGGTTCACTAAAGGGGTTAACTAGTGGGACAGTTTTATAGGGGGGGTCGTTACGGACGTGGTGATACCAAATATGTGTACTTTTATTGTTTTGGTTTTTTATTTACAGGAAGAAATGAATTTATTGGGGAATATTTTTTTTTTTTTTTAATTTATTTTGGATTTTTTTTCATAACATGTTTATTTTTATTTTTTTAACTTTTTTACTTTGTCCCAGGGTGGGACATCACTGTATTTTATCAGATCGCTGGTGTGACAGTGTGCACAGCACACTGTCACACCAGCGATCGCTCAGGCAGTGCAGCAGGCTTCTCAGTGCCTGCTCTCAGCAGGCACTGAGGAAGCCGCCTCCCTCCAGGACCCCGGCGCCATCTTGGATCCGGGTCCTGGGAGGGAGGAAGCCCTCAGAACAGCGCAATCACATCGCGCTGGTCTGAGGGTCTCAGGGGGGCGCGCAGGGAGCCCACTCCCTGCGCGATGCTTCCCTGTGCCCCCAGTAACACCGCGATCATGTTTGATCGCGGTGTACTAGGGGTTAATGTGCCGGGAGCGGTCCGTGACCACTCCTGACACACAGTCACGGGTGTCAGCTGTGATAATCAGCTGACACCCGGCGGCGATTAGCTGCGCTCCCTCCGGGAGCGCAGCTGATCGCCTATGACGTACTATCCCGTCCATGGTCAGATTGTCACGGGTTTTATGGACAGGATAGTACGTCTAATGTCAGAGAGGGGTTAAACACATGCTAAAAAGGAAGAATGAAATGCTTATCAAATGGAAAGAGGGAGGCATATCTAAAGAAGAATATAATGCTGTCTGCAGAACCTAAAGGGCAAGAATCAGATTAACTAAAGCTGACAATGAATTAAGGCTTGCAAGATACTCCAAAAGCAATAAAAAAGGATTTTGGGGATATGTCAAAACTGAAAGAAAGTCAAAGATGCTATAGGATTTTTACAGTATGAAAATTATGAAATGTTAAGAAAGGATGCTGAGAAGGCAGAACTTTTAAATTCCTATTTTGCATCTGTTTTCTCTCAGAAAGGAAATGTAACATCAACTGATCTTCACTGTTCAATTAAAGAAATAGGAGAATACAGGATATCTATACACCGAAAGATAGTGAGGAAACACTTAGCTAACATAAATTAATTCAAGTCTCCAGGTCTAAATGAATTACACCCCAGAGTACTGAAGGAGATAGCAGAAGAAATTTTTAAACCAGTCTCCATAATCTTTGAAAATTTTGGAGAACAGGAGAAGTACCAGAAGACTGGAGATGAGCAAATGTTGTTCCTATCTTCAAAAAGGGGAAGAAGGTGAACGAAGGGAACTATAGGCCAGTGAGTCTGTCTTCTATACCAGGAAAGATCCTTGAACAAATTATTAAACAACATGTATGTAAGAACCTAGAAATAATGAAGTGATTAACCAGACTCAGCATGGGTTTGTAACTAATAAGTCATGTCAGACTAACTTAATTTCCTTCTATGACAGAATCACTGACAGGGTAGATCAGGGAAATTGTTGTGAATGTGTTAGAAATGAATTCTGAGCAGAAGCTCCCTCTGGTGGTTACAAACATTACTGAACCATTCAATGAGGATTGGCAATCAGGAGTTACAGACTGGTGTTATATAAGGGAGGTTCCCTCCCATCATGGTTGCCGGTGATCAATTGTTCTTGTCTCAACTGTGGTTCCTGGTTCACTTGGAAGCTTGCTGAGTCTTGCCTGCATCTTCTGCTATCAGATAAGATATTTCTGCTTTTATTTTTGTGCTTGCTTTTTGTATTGTTCCCTGCACTTCTGTGGAGGTCAGCCAGGTCCCCTCCGGGGGCTTGTGCTCCTCCCAGTTTATCTGAGCCACTGTTATTTGTTCATTTGCTTTTTCCAGTTTTTTCAGTGGCTGCGGCTTAGTTTTGTGACACCAGAGAACTAATTTAGGTGGTAGAGGTCGTGTGATCTCAGGTGTTTTTGCAATTAGTAGAGTTGGTATTTTTTAGGGTTTTTTGGATTGCAGTAAGTGTCCTTCCTATCCTTTTCTGTCCAGGTAGATTGGGCCCCAACGTTTGCTCATACTATTTTCTGTCTGTGTCTGTATTTCCTCTTGTCTAACCGCCATTACATGTTTGGGGGCTTTCTATGTTCTTTGGGGATCTGCTCCGGGGCAGATAGTTTCCTCTTTCTATCATTAGGTGTAGATAACCTCTCAGGCTGTGACGAGGTGTCTAGGACCAACGTAGGAACGCTCCATGGCTGCCTTTAGTTGTGGTGGTTAGTCAGGGTACTGCAATCCAGTAGATTCCAACCTCTCTGGTGTATTGCCTTTTTTGCCTGCTCTCCTCAGCTACCAAATCATAACAGTATCACCGGCCAAACTGAAAATTATATGGTACTCAACAGAAGGGAAAAATAGTAAAAGGAAAAAGAAAAAAGGAAGTTGTCAGAATTTTTTTTTTTTTTCTCTGTTGCATTTTTTCCCTCTTTTTCTCTGGGTGCTGAGAAGGATTTTTTTTTCTCTCAATGGAGTTTGCACAGTTGTCTGGCCATGTGGATCAGCTTGCCACTGAAGTTCGGAGTATGCTACCTATCTTGCTAGGTTGCCGGTTGTGAAACCTAGGATCCCCATGCCAGATTTATTTTTGGGAGATCGAGCTAAATTTCTGAATTTCAAAAATAACTGTAAGTTGTTTTTTGCCTTAAAACCTAAGTCCTCAGGGAACGCAGCACATCAGGTTCAAATTGTCATCTCTCTCCTGCGCGGCGATCCTCAGGATTGGGCTTTTTCCCTGACACCTGGGGACCCTGTTTTGAGTAATGTTGATGCATTTTTTCTGGCTCTGGGGTTATTGTACGATGAACCTAATGTCACTGATCAAGCTGAAAAAACCTTGTTGGCATTAAATCAGGGGCTTGAGGACGCTGAGTTGTACTGTCAGAAATTCTGAAAATGGGCAGTCCTGACCAAATGGAATGATGATGCTTTGGCAGCCCTTTTTCGGAAGGGTCTGTCAGAGAATGTAAAAGATGTTATGGTGGGTTTCCCTGCTCCCTCTGGTCTCAATGATTCTATGTCTTTGGCTATTCAAATTGACAGACGTTTGCGTGAGCGTAGAGGTATGCGTGGAATAGTGTTGCCTTGTGAACCAGCTTCTGAGCCCATGCAGTGTGATAGAGTGGCTTCTGGGGCACAGCGTCATGAGTTTAGAAAACGCAATGGGTTATGTTTCTACTGTGGTGATGCCTCTCATGCTATTTCAGTCTGCCCTAAGCGGGGAAGACATTTTGCACGCTCAGTTGTCTTGGGTAGTGTTTAGACTAAATTTCTGTTGACTGTTACCCTGATTTGCTCCCTGTCCACATTTTCTGCTCAGGCTTTTGTTGATTCAGGAGCTCTCACGGGTGTATCGCCACAAAGATCGTCGCGATTTCACATTCTGACTTCTCGCAGCTGAGTTGTTGGTGCTTGGTGTTTGTTGGCAGTGAGGGAGTTAATTCTACCTTTCTCTGTGCTTAGACTAGGTCCAGCCTCGCCCGGCTGCAGTGTATTAGGCACTAATTAGCTTCCTTCAAATACCTGCCAGTCTGCTTGAGAATTGTCGGTGAAAGCATTCATTCAGACCAGCAGAGCGGATCGTTTCTGAGAAGACTTAAGCTAAGAGTGCCTGTTGTGGTTTATCCTCTCCTCGCTTATCGTTTATCTCCTTAACCTTTTGTGTTCCCTCTGTAGTTGAAGTTTTGTTGAAAGGCAGTATTTACTTTACCCCTTGTCTGTCTCGTTTGTCTTATACTGTTTGTAAGCTGTGACCTGCCCATTCCCTGTGGTGGTAATCAGGGTCCTTCTCAGGACTAGATTACAGTGGTCAGGGATCTACAGGAGACAGGGTTACGCTGGCGGCCTGGACCTATGTACCATTAACAGTACCTCCAGGTAGAGGGACTAGTCAGGACCCCAGTTTAGGGTCAGCATAGACCCCGGTCCACCTCTATCCTGAGACAGCGTGACATTTTCACCGACCACACTAAAGATTCTCCCCAGCCACCATGGATCCAGTAGCCCAGCTAGCTCAGCAGTTGCAGAGTTTGTCCATGGAGCTGACGGACGTTAAGTCCAAGGTTTTGTACCCCCTGGAGCAAACCAGATCTGAACCTAAAGTAGCTCTCCCGGACAGGTTCACTGGTGGGCGGGACAAATTTCTTACCTTCCGGGAGGCATGTAAATTATATTTTCTGCTGCGGCCTCGGTCGTCGGGGAGTGAAGATCAGAGGGTGGGAATTGTCATCTCGCTCTTACAAGGGACCCTCAATCCTGGGCGTTCTCTCTTCCTCCGGGCTCCCCGGCTCTCCAGTCAGTAGATCGATTTTTTACAGCCCTGGGTCTGGTATATGATGACCCGGATCGGGTCTCCCTTGCTGAAACAAAGTTACGTAAGATACAGCAGGGAGATCGTCCGGCGGAGGAATTTTCTTCAGAGTTCCATAGATGGGCCACAGATACTCAGTGGAATGACCCAGCTCTTAGGAGCCAGTTTTGTCAAGGGTTATCTGACAAATTAAAAGATGTGTTGGCTCAGTATGATTCTCCCCCGTCACTGGAGGCCGCTATGGCCCTTGCTATTCGCATTGATAGACGGCTTCGGGAGAGGTGCGGGGTGACTCGCCCCCTGTGATGACTCCATCTTCTACTAAAGTCCCTTATATTGAGGTTCCCCTGGTTTGTTCCGAGGAACCTATGCAGTTAGGAGGGACATCATTCCGAGGGAGGGGATCGGTGGTGCGCCGCAAGACAAGAAAGTGTTTCTTTTGCGGGAGAAAGGGACATTTTATTGAGGGGTGTCCATTGCGTACTTTACTGAGCAAGAAGTCGCCGGAAAACTTTTAATCCCAGGTTGTGTGGTGGACGACAGTCTGGGAGTATGTATTTCGTCCCCAGGTCCGTCTCAGTTTCTCGTACCAGCGGAGGTGGTGGAAGGTACGAGAACTGAGAGGATTTCTGTTCTTCTGGATAGTGGGGCCGGGGCTAATCTGGTGGATGCTCGGTTTGCCCAGATGCAAGGTATGCAACTGAGTGTATTGGCCAAACCTATCCCTATATTCTCTATTGACGCCAGGCCTCTCGGTCAAGGTAGCTTTTTGCAAGCCGTGCATAACATAGACCTTCGAGTGGGGGCAATACATAAAGAACTATTGTCTTGTTATGTGTTGGAGGGTCTTCCCACTCCTATTGTGTTGGGTCTTCCTTGGTTAACTAAGCATAACCCAGTTATTAATTGGCAATCCAGAGAGATAAACCAGTGGGGTGAATTTTGCAATAGTAACTGCATGAACACAGTCATCGGTGCGGTCATGCCTAGAGCCTTACCTCCTTTTCTGGAGGACTTTGAGGATGTGTTTTCAGAGGAAGGGTGTCAAGAATTACCTCCTCATCACGCGTATGACTGTTCTATAAAATTGCTTCCTGATGCTAAGCTACCTAAATCTAGGTTATATAACCTTTCTGGTCCTGAGAGGCAAGCTATGAAGGATTATATTTCTGAAAGTCTGGCCAAGGGGCATATTAGACCTTCATCTTCCCCGGTGGCCGCGGGGTTCTTCTTTGTGAACAAAAAAGATGGAGGCCTACGCCATTGCCTGGATTTCCGTGAGCTTAATCGGATTACGGTCCGAGATCCGTATCCGCTCCCACTTATTCCCGATCTCTTCAATCAGATTGTGGGCGCCAAATGGTTCTCTAAGTTGGATCTCAGGGGGGCATATAATCTGATTAGGATGAAGGAGGGGGATGAGTGGAAGACGGCGTTTAACACTCCGGAGGGACATTATGAGAACCTTGTCATGCCATTCGGTCTGACTACTGCCCCGGCGGTGTTTCAACATTTTGTTAATGACATCTTTCGCCACCTAGTGGGACAGTTTGTTGTCATTTATCTAGATGACATCTTAATTTACTCGCCGGATCTTGTGTCTCATCAGGAGCATGTGAGACAGGTGTTGCAGATCTTGCGAGACAATAAACTGTACGCCAAATGGGAGAAGTGTGTATTCGCCGTACAGGATCTTCAGTTTTTAGGATTCCTGGTGTCAGCTTCCGGTTTCCGTATGGACCCTGGAAAAGTGAAGGCAGTGCTTGAGTGGGATCGGCCAGAGGATCTTAAGGCACTGCAGCGTTTCCTGGGGTTTGCTAACTACTATCGGAAATGTATTCGTAATTTCTCATCCGTTGTCAAACCTCTCACTGACATGACAAAAAAAGGGACGGATTTTTCAAGGTGGTCTGACAAAGCTTGTCAAGCATTTTCCTCCTTGAAAAAATGTTTTGCTTCGGCACCCATACTCATTCAACCGGATGCATCACAACCGTTCATTGTGGAGGTAGACGCGTCTGACGTAGGGGTGGGTGCGGTATTATCTCAAGGTCCGTCCCCTGGTAAATGGCATCCGTGCGCTTTCTTCTCTAAAAAATTGTCGTCCGCTGAGAGGAATTATGATGTTGGCAATAGGGAACTCTTGGCCATTAAGTTGGCTTTTGAAGAGTGGCGTCATTTTTTGGAGGGGGCAGTCCACCCGGTCACCATCATTACTGATCACAAGAACCTGCTGTATTTAGAGTCTGCAAAACGTCTGAATCCCAGACAAGCTAGATGGTCGTTGTTTTTTACCAGGTTTAATTTTGTCGTCACATATCGTCCTGGGTCAAAAAATGTAAAGGCTGATGCCTTATCTCGCAGTTTCCCTGGGGCCGGGAAGACGGATGACCCGGTTCCTATCCTTCAGGAGGGAGTAGTGGTGTCGGCTGTATGCTCTGAGCTTGAGGAGGAGGTATTGGAGGCTCAGGGGGACGCCCCTGTAGGACCTCCAGGGAAACTGTTTGTTCCAGATCAGTTAAGACAAAAGGTTATCGAGGCACATCATAATTCTGCTTTGGCAGGACACCCAGGGAGTAAAGCAACTGTGGATCTCCTTTCACGCCGGTTTTGGTGGCCTAACTTAAATAAGGAGGTGGTAACTTTTGTCGCGTCCTGTGGGGTTTGTGCACGCTCTAAGACCCCACATACCTGTCCGTCTGGGCCCTCTTACCTTTGAAAATCCCGGAGGGTCCATGGACCCATCTGTCTATGGACTTCATTACGGACCTCCCTCCGTCTTCAGGTAAAACTGTCATACTAGTTGTAGTTGACAGGTTCAGTAAGATGGCACATTTTATTGCTCTTCCTGCTCTTCCTAATGCTAAAACTCTGGCGCAGGTGTTCATTGGGGAGATTGTGAGACTTCACGGGTTGCCTTCCGATGTGGTGTCGGATCGGGGGTCTCAGTTTGTGTCCAAATTCTGGAAGGCATTTTGTTCACGGCGGGGATGCAATTGTCATTTTCCTCGGCTTTTCATCCGCAGACCAATGGTCAGACAGAGCGTCTGAATCAGAGCTTAGAGACATATCTCCGGTGTTTTGTGTCAGAGAACCAGGAGGACTGGTCTTCTTTCTTGCCTCTGGCAGAGTTCGCTCTTAACAATAGGCGGAGCGAGTCCACTGGTAAGTCCCCGTTTTTTGGGGCATATGGTTTTCACCCCCAGTTTTGTACTTTCAATGGTGGGGGCTCTTCTGGGGTTCCTGAGGAGGAACGATTTTCGTCGTCACTTGCTTCAGTGTGGAGAGGAGTGCTGAATAATCTGAGTACTATGGGGAACCGATACAAACGTATGGCTGATAGGAGGAGAGTGTCTGGTCCGGACCTAAGTGTGAACGATCTGGTATGGTTGTCTACCAAGAATATAAAACTTAAGGTTCCCTCCTGGAAACTCGGTCCCAGGTTCATCGGGCCATACAGGATCAGTTCGATAATTAATCCGGTGGCATTCCGTCTTGACCTCCCTCCTACGTTTAAAATCCACAATGTGTTCCACAAATCGTTGCTTAAGAGGTACGTGGCGCCAGTTATACCGTCACCTCTACCTCCTCCTCCAGTGGTGGTCAATGGTAACTTGGAGTTTCAGGTGTCGAAGATCATTGACTCACGTCTGAATCGCCGGTCCCTTCAGTACTTGGTTCATTGGAAGGGGTATGGTCCTGAGGAGAGGACGTGGGTTCCTGCGTCTGATATTAACGCAGACCGATTGGTTCGGGCCTTCCACACAACTCACCCAGACAGACCGGGCCCTGAGGGTCCAGAGGCCCCTCGTAGAAGGGGGGGTACTGTCACGGGTGTATCGCCACGAAGATCGTCGCGATTTCACATTCTGACTTCTCGCAGCTGAGTTGTTGGTGCTTGGTGTTTATTGACAGTGAGGGAGTTAATTCTACCTTTCTCTGTGCTTAGACTAGGTCCAGCCTCGCCCGGCTGCAGTGTATTAGGCACTAATTAGCTTCCTTCAAATACCTGCCAGTCTGCTTGAGAATTGTCGGTGGAAGCATTCATTCAGACCAGCAGAGCGGATCATTTCTGAGAAGACTTAAGCTAAGAGTGCCTGTTGTGGTTTATCCTCTCCTCGCTTATTGTTTATCTCCTTAACCTTTTGTGTTCCCTCTGTAGTTGAAGTTTTGTTGAAAGGCAGTATTTACTTTACCCCTTGTCTGTCTCGTTTGTCTTATACTGTTTGTAAGCTGTGACCTGCCCATTCCCTGTGGTGGTAATCAGGGTCCTTCTCAGGACTAGATTACAGTGGTCAGGGATCTACAGGAGACAGGGTTACGCTGGCGGCCTGGACCTCTGTACCATTAACAGTACCTCCAGGTAGAGGGACTAGTCAGGACCCCAGTTAGGGTCAGCATAGACCCCGGTCCACCTCTATCCTGAGACAGCGTGACAGGAGCAGCTATTAACCTGATGGATTTTGATTTTGCTAAACGTTGTGGGTTTCCCTTGATACCCCTACGGAAGTCTATTCCCCTACTGGGGATTGATTCTACCCCTTTGGCTGAGAATAAACCCCAGTTCTCTACTCAGGTGATAATGAGGGTTGAACCTGATCATCAGGAAAGTTGCAAATTTTTGGTGCTGTATAATCTGCATGACATTATTGTACTGGGTTTCCCTTGGTAACAGTCTCATAATCCTGTTTTGGATTGGAAATCTGTGTCTGTGACCAGTTGGGGCTGCCAATGTGTTAATGCCAACACTCCTGTATTTTCTGCCTCTTCCCAGGCTCAGGATGTTCCTGACTTTTTGACTGATTTTTCTAATGTGTTTAGCGAAAGTAAATCTGCATCCTTGCCCCCCCATAGGAGCTATGACTGCGCTATTGAATTAGAGCCTGGTAGTAAATTCCCTAAAGGTCGCCTTTTTAACTTGTCTGTACCTGAACATGACGCTATGCGGTCTTATATCAAGGAGTCATTGGAGAAGGGTGATATCAGACTATCCTCTTCACCCTTGGGTGCCGGTTTTTTCTTTGTGGCCAAAAAGGATGGTTCATTAAGGCCGTGTATTGATTATCGTCTCTTGAACAATATCACTGTGAAATATCAATATCCGTTACCCTTGATTTCTGACCTGTTTTCCAGGGTAAAAAGTGCTACTTGGTTTACCAAGCTTGACCTCAGGGGGGCGTATAACCTTATTCGCATTAAGCACGGGGATGAATGGAAGACGGCGTTTAATACCCCAGAGGGGCATTTTGAGTACCTAGTGATGCCTTTTGGGCTCACTAATGCTCCTTCCGTATTCCAATCCTTCATGAATGACATTTTCAGGGATTTTGTGGATAAATTTCTGATTGTTTATTTGGATGATATCTTGATTTTTTCCAAAGACTGGGACTCTCATGTGAAACATGTTCGGACTGTGTTCCAGATTTTGAGAGAGAATGCTCTGTATATGAAGGGATCAAAGTGTCTTTTTGGCATACAGAGGATCTCATTTCTGGGATTCAATTTGTCTCCGTCTGTTATTGAAATGGACCCGGTCAAGGTTCACGCCATCTGTGATTGGGTCCAACCTACTTCATTAAAGGCTCTTCAGAGATTCTTGGGTTTTGCCAATTTTTATCGTAAATTTATTGGTAATTTCTCTGTTATTGTTAAACCATTGACTGATTTGACCAAAAAGGGTTCTGATGTGGTGAATTGGCCTCCTGAGGCAGTCTCTGCGTTTCAGGAACTTAAGCAGAGATTCACTTCTGCTCCTGTTCTATGGCAGCCTGATGTTTCTCTGCCATTTCAGGTGGAGGTTGATGCCTCTGAGATTAGGGCTTGGTCTCATCAGACCATAGAACCTTGAACCAGTCTGTCTCAGAGTCCTCCAAGTGATCATGAGCAAACTGTAGATGAGCCTTGACATGACGCTTTGAAAGTAAAGGTACCTTACGGGCTCGTCTGGAACGGAGACCATTGCGGTGGAGTACGTTACTTATGGTATTGACTGAAACCAATGTCCCCACTGCCATGAGATCTTCCCGGAGCTCCTTCCTTGTTGTCCTTGGGTTAGCCTTGACTCTTCGGACAAGCCTGGCCTCGGCACGGGAGGAAACTTTCAAAGGCTGTCCAGGCCGTGGAAGGCTAACAGTAGTTCCATAAGCCTTCCACTTACGGATGATGCTCCCAACAGTGGAGACAGGTAGGCCCAACTCCTTGGAAAGGGTTTTGTACCCCTTGCCAGCCTTGTGACCCTCCACGATCTTGTCTCTGATGGCCTTGGAATGCTCCTTTGTCTTTCCCATGTTGACCATGTATGAGTGCTGTTCACAAGTTTGGGGAGGGTCTTAAATAGTCAGAAAAGGCTGGCAAAAGAGATCATTAATCCACACATGTGAAGCTCATTATTCTTGGTGCCTGAACTACTTCTTAATACTTTAGGGGGACCAAACATAATTCTTGTGGTTTGAGGGGTTGAATAATAAATGACACTCTGAATTAACTTTTAACGTTTTAAAAAAAAAAAAAAAAAAAAAAATTTTTTTTTTTGCTGCAGTGCATTTCCCACTTCCAGGCTGATCTATAGTACAAATGTCACAATGCCAAGTTAATTCCGCATGTGTCAACCAGCTAAATCTGCAGGGGGTTGAATACTACTTGTAGGCACTGTATTAGCGGTATCGGAATTCGGATACTGAGTTCCGATACTTTTGCTATATCGTATACCGGAATCGGAAGTTCCCATAATTCTTTGAGAGGCAGTGTGATTTTATTCAGCCAATGAGGAATCCTAAGAAGTGTGGGCACATCCTGTAATGCTGCGGTCATGTTAACATATGGCATGGCTGTGATTGGCTGCTGAAATTATGTCAGAATGCACTATAAAAGGCGCCGCCGCCATTTTGGCTTCACTCTGCTGTGAATTCAGTTAGGAACAGAACGCTGCTCTTCTGACTCTGAGGGACAGTTAGAGATTGCGTTTTTGTGAATTGTTCTGTAGGCAGGCTATTTGACAAACCGCTGTGTGAATCTTCCTTTTGCCTTGCAGTGCTGTTTTCACAGCTCTCTGCAAGGTCTGTGTGTGAGTGCAGGTGACGCTGCAGTTTTGTCTGCATCCACCGCTGTTTGTAGTCAGCTGCACGTGTCACTCACTGAATCATATATATATATTTTTTTAATTTGTGCTGCTCCATTCAATTTCAATTAACTCTCATCTATTAGTGTGACACACTTCCATCCGTATCCAATACATTGGTTGCAAACACTAATAGAAGTACAGAGCGGAGCCTTTCAGAGCTAGTGAACAGTTGTGTGCAGTGTTCACGGCTGTCTGTGAGGTCTCTTTGTGAGTGCAGATCACGCTCAAGTTATTTCTTCAACCACTGCTGGTTGGAGTTTGCTAAGCGTGTGTCACTGCCTCATTTTATTTATTTTTTTGGAATTGGTGCTGCTCCATTAAATTTCAAGTAACTGTAATCTATTAGTGTGACGCGCTTCCATCCGTATCCAATACATTGGTTGCAAACACTATAGAAGTACATAAAGGAGCCTTTCAGAGCTAGTGAACAGTTGTCTGCAGTGTTCACGCTGTCTTGGAGGTCTCTTTGTGAGTGCAGATCACGCTCAAGTTAGTTCTTCAACCACTGCTGGTTGGAGTCTGCTGAGCGTGTGTCACTGCCTCATCCTTTACATTTTTGGCTAATTGGTGCTGCTCCATTCTATTTCAATAAACTCTAATCTATTAGTGTGACGCGCTTCCATCTGTATCCAATACATTGGTTGCAAACACTATAGAAGTACATAAAGGAGCCTTTCAGAGCTAGTGAACAGTTGTCTGCAGTGTTCACGGCTGTCTGGGAGGTCTCTTTGTGAGTGCAGATCACGCTCAAGTTAGTTCTTCAACCACTGCAGGTTGGAGTCTGCTAAGCGTGTGTCACTGCCTCATCCTTTACATTTTTGGCTAATTGGTGCTGCTCCATTCTATTTCAATAAACTCTAATCCATTAGTGTGACGCGCTTCCATCCGTATCCAATACATTGGTTGCAAACACTATAGAAGTACATAAAGGAGCCTTTCAGAGCTAGTGAACAGTTGTCTGCAGTGTTCACGGCTGTCTGGGAGGTCTCTTTGTGAGTGCAGATCACGCAAAAGTTAGTTCTTCAACCTCTGCTGGTTGGAGTCTGCTGAGCGTGTGTCACTGCCTCATCCTTTACATTTTTGGCTAATTGGTGCTGCTCCATTCTATTTCAATAAACTCTAATCTATTAGTGTGACGTGCTTCCATCCGGATCCAATACATTGGTTGCAAACACTATAGAAGTACATAAAGGAGACTTTTGGCTGGTTTGCGTCCTGCAGGAACAGACAGATTAGTATTACCCAATTTTTTGTAGCCTTAGCTATTGCATTCTAGTTTCGGCCATTGTAATAGCTACAGAAATTTTGTGAGTGATACTATCTATTGTACATCGTTTTTTGTCTGAATCACAACCTTTGTTTTCAAGGGGAAAAACAGGGAAAAGTTAATAAAGTTCAGCAAACACTACACTTGACACTTGCTAGGCCACATTAGCTGATATTAAAGTGTAGTCCACACTTAATAAACTTAGTGTTTCTTATACCTGTTAGCAGCTGTTCAGGAATAAGCACACTAAGGCCTTAGTACTTTTCTGCCTATCTTTATCAATCTACCAAGATGAAGACGGCAGGGAGTAAGGCACGTTGTCGTGGGTGTGGAGTTTCAGCAGGGAGAGGACGTGGGGATTCTGTGGCTGCTGAGGCCCCCAGTGACACAGCATCCACCAGTTTTCCCCATGAGCGGTCCTTTATGCGCAGTTTTGTAGGAGCTCGGCGTACCACCCTGCTGCGGGAAGAACAAATTGAAGCCGTTGTCAGTTGGATGGCAGCCAACGCATCGACTTCAATTGCTTGCACCTCCTCTCAGGACCAGAGCACTGTTGAGCAACCATCTGTCTCTTCACCGCCTGCCAAATTGCCCAGGCAGTCAGAGAGCTCTGTACAGGAGCCAGCTCAGTCTCTACTTCTGTTCTCTGAATCTGTTGGCTTGGAAAGAGGGGGCCAGCCAACCAGCATTCTAGAATGTGAAGAAGAGGGAGTATGCAGTGATGCGCAACTGCTTTGTCTCTCAGAATCTGAAGAGGCGGGTGAGCCAGTGCCGATGGTCAGCACACCGAAGAACGCATCTGATGATGATGAGACTCAGGTGCCAGTTTCTGTTGCGCATGGTGCTGGCCAGACGACCCAACAACGGCAGGTGTTGGAAGATGGTAGTGGAGATGATGAGGTCCTTGACCCATCATGGCATGAGGAACAGGAAGGTGGTGGTAGTAGCTCTGAGGAAGAGATTCCCCCAATAGTCCAAACAGGAGGGGGAAGTAGTCTGCAGACTCGGTTGCCTGTAGCCTCCATTTTGGCACCCGTTCAGAGCAGTTCTCTTCCAAAAGCAAAAACGGGTGCTCCCAGGACTTGCAGTGCGTGGTCCTTTTTTGACACAGTTGCAGATGACATTTGCTATGTCAAATGCAAGCTGTGTCATCAAAAAGTCAAAAGAGGTAAAAGTATCAGTAACCTCAATACCACTAATATGTGGAAACATGTGCAGACCAAGCCCGTGGTGGAGTTACAAAGACACACTGGAGACGTAGGCCAACCTACAGCAGCACCTACATCTTCAGCTCATGTTGGAGCCTCTTCCTCCAGCTCACACACAGCTGTTTCGGCAAATTCCATCACCTTCTGGACAGTCAGCACAACGTGGTTCCTCACAAAGGCCTAGGCAGGGGACACTTTGTGAGGAGGATGAGGAGGAGTCAATGGAGGAGGAAGACATCGTTCCAGAGGGAGGTACACAATGCTCTAGTCAGTATGTAGAGCGAGGGTGGGGTGATGCAGAGCAGGCAGAGATGATGCCTCTTGCAGGGGACAGCGTTTCTTGGCCAGTTGGGAGTCTGCAGCACATGGTTGATTTCATGCTGCAGTGCCTGAGAAACGACCGCCGCATCGCCCACATTCTCACCACGTCTGATTATTGGGTGTACACCCTCCTAGACCCTCGCTACCGGGACAACTTACAAAGCCTCATCACACAGTTGAACCGGGAGCGTAAAATTCGGGAGTACCAAGACACACTGGTGCAATCCATCATGTTTTCCATTCCAGCCGAGAGCACTACTGCTGCTACTGCTTTACAAAGCAGCTCTGTGCATCGAGGCAGTGGAGACAGCTCTGCACCAAGAGGGAGCAGAAGCAGCGCCTCTGCACAGGGCAAGTCCAGTATGGCCCAAATGTGGCGAAGTTTTGTGTCACCGCCACAAATGTGTACACCATCCCAGACGGCTCCAGTCAGCAGGAGGCAACGTTTCCGTCAGTTAGTGACAGACTACATGTCTTGCCCTCTCAGTGTACTCCCAGACGGCTCTTCCCCATTCAAGTTTTGGGTCTCTAAGCTGGATACATGGCCAGAGCTTAGCCAGTATGCATTGGAGGTGCTGGCTTGCCCTGCTGCCAGTGTATTATCGGAGCGCGTCTTTAGTGCCGCAGGTGGTGTACTAACAGACCGTCGCATGCGACTATCCTCCGATAATGTAGACCGGCTTACTTTTCTGAAAATGAACAAGGCATTGATCTCGCCTGAATTTGCCTGTCCGGTTTCCGATTAAATAACTGGTTGGCAACGGTATCCATGTCTCCTGTTCTGTTCATCTTTCTACCACCTGAACTCTACTCCCTGGGCTCCAACACTGCCAGTTGCTGCTCAGAAGTGCCGTGTCCACAGACCAAAACACAAGCTCCTGTGTTAGTGGGGATCAGTAATGCAGCTATTCCCCTGGCGGGTGACACATCATTACCTGGTATGTAATTATCATCTCTACTTGACTGCTGTTACATGTTTCATCCTGGGCTAAATTGTATTGTTAGGTGGATCTAATGGGTATTTATGAGATTGATATATGACTTATATTGTATTATTGAGTGATTCTCATGTATCCATGCAATGTCTTTACATATTTGCCCTGATTTGAGACAGATTTATATCATCTCTGCAGTGCACAGGTACTGTGTGTGTTTTTTAGTCCACCCGGGCTGTATTGTAATTGTGTACTACTCTTTTAGCCCTTTTTGTCTGTTCCTATTACCTTTATATTTGTTATCAATAAAATAATATGTTTTTTCATTACTTGGACTTATGCACTGGTTTGTGTTCCATATGTCTATTTTGCTCTGTGAGTTCAGTGTGTCCTATGATATCCATTATATAGACCAGCAACAAACTATCATTTTTGCTTAAATATGATTATTTTTCTATCTGGTCACATGTGTATATCCTTCTGGTTTGTTGACGTAGAGTATGACATCGCTATTCGCCATCACAGGCTATGCACTGTCTGATACATAGATAGCATATACCTTTGCTATCCGTTGCCTTTGTTTCACCTGCACTTGCAGGCACCCACAACAATTTGGACTATGCATGATGCATTTTTTATCAGTTATGCTTGATCATAGATTATTGCGCCATTACATTGATGAGTCCATGCTGGACATTTAGTATATGGTGTGTCAAGTAACAATTTTCATCAATGACTGTAGTTTTAACTGTCTGTCACATATAAATTGTAATGATGATGATGACTAGTACTACATCCATTGTCTGCACTATATTACGGTTGTACATAGCGTTCCTTAGGCAGCATTCATTTATTCAGAAATGTACTTGTATGAATTCATTTCAACCCTATACTTTTTTTTAAAGTTTTTGGGTGGTGTGGTGTTACATTTCTTGTTCTCATGTGCATATATGCGTTTATATTTTAAATGTCTTTATTTCAATATTTTGGATTTCAATGCATCATTTTATGGTCCTAGTAAAGCTTATGTTTATCTTGTTTGGAGTATATACATTTACAAGTGCCACGGAACAAGGCAACAACTCTATATTGGATTTCAAGACCCTCCTTGACCCTGGGCTTCAACACCGCCAGTTGCTGCTCAGAAGTGCTGGATGCACAGATAAAAACACTCGCTCCTGTGTTTGTGGGGTTCAGTAACGCCAGCTGTTCCCCTGCTGTGTGCCCGGCAATAATTCCTGCTGCCTCAAAATAAAAGTTACACCAGAGATCATACCTGCTCATACTAGGCCTCAGCCTACACCCTCCTTGACCCTGGGCTTCAACACCGCCAGTTGCTGCTCAGAAGTGCTGGATGCACAGATAAAAACACTCGCTCCTGTGTTTGTGGGGTTCAGTAACGCCAGCTGTTCCCCTGCTGTGTGTCCGGCAATAATTCCTGCTACCTCCACATGCTGAAAACAACATCACATGTCTAACTGGCTCCACATAGGGATGAGGCTACACCCTGATTTATATGCTCAAAACGAGAAAAATGGCAGCTTTAAAACCATAAACTGATTAATCGTCCCAAATATGTTACAAAATAATTTGTAAATATAAGTGCATATATGCACATGTCGAATACAAATGCAAACCAAAAAGCCTACATATGGTATAGGGGAGTGATGGCGAACCTTGGCACTACACTAGTTGGAGAACTACAACTCACAGCATGCCTCAAATGCTGCAAGGTTGGAAGTGCATACTGGGAGTTGTACTTTTACAACAGCTGGAGAGCGAAGGTTAGCCTTCAGTGGTATCGGGTTGGAAATGAATGCATACAAGTATATTTAATAATCCATTGTTGCTTAAGGAATCTACACCTGTAATATAGTGCAAACAATGGATGTAGGACTATTCATCATCATCATTACTTATATTTCTGACATTCAAAAATACACTGATTTAGCCACAATCTTATTTCACACCCCATATCTGAAAGGTCCAGCATGTAATCCTGATAATAAGGTCAAAAATCATGCCAAACCTCAAAAAAAAAGTGCATCGTGCTTACTGACAATAGCAAGTTATACCTGCAAGTTCCAGGTGAAACAACGACAACTGATAGAAAAGGTTAATGATATCTAGGTATCTGAGTGAATAGCGACACCTGTACAATGGCGATATAATACTGTACCTCAAAAAAGGCTGCGGCACACCTCACACACGTTTTGCTTGTAGCTTCTTCTCTAAGAGGGTACGTGCGTGTATGTTTGATCATAGGTGCATGTTTACTGAGTAAAGCAGTCATGACAACGGCTTTGTGTTGTCGGTACGCTAGCGATGATGAACGATGCGCAACGTGACTGAAAGTCAGAGTCATATGACGCACAGACGCTCCACTACCCAACGCGTCACAGCAGGAAGCCAGTCTGTGCGTCAAAACAAACGCGCAAGCATACATGCACTTCCCCTCTTTATCAAGCTATAAGAAAAACGAGCGTGAGTTGTGACGCAGACTTTATTGAGGTACAGTATTATATCACCATTCAGCATCAGTGGCTATGCAGTCTGATCGATATATACCTTATCTATCCGTTGTCATGGTTTCAAGTGCACTGTCAGGCATAAATAGCAATTCTCACAATGCACTATGCACTTTTTCTAGGTTATGCTTGATCAGAAAATTGATTATTGCGCCATATTATCAGGATTACATGATGGACATTTTATATATGTGCTGAGCCGGTTAAGTAACATTTTTCCGCAATTAATGTTTTTTTTATGTCACATATAACTTTTAATAATGATGATGTTTAGAAGTCCAACATTCATTGTCTACACTATATTACAGGTGTAACTAACCGTTACTTAGGCAGCATTAATGGATTCAGAAATGTACTTGTATGCATTAATTTCAACCCCTATAGCCTGAATTATTCAGTTTTTGTTTGCATTGCTTTTCGCCATGTGCATATATGCGTTTATATTTGTAAATTCTTTATTTCTATATTTTTTAATTCAATTCATCATTTTACGATAGTAAAGCTTATCTTTATCTTGTTTGGAGTATATACATTTTGAAGTGCCACGTAACAAGGCAAATACTCTATATAGTATTTACACACCTTCCTTGTCCCTGGACTTCAACACCGCCAGTTGCTTCTCGGAAGTGCTGTCTGCACAGTCAACACTTGATCCTGTGTTATTGAGTTTCAGTAATGTCAGCTGATCCCCAGCTATGTAGATGGCAATGTTTCCTGCTCTGTCCACACTCACCCAAGTTCATTTTTTCAACTTGGTCCAATTTGTCCTCTGCCTCCACCCTGTTCTCCTCTCATCCCTGGGCTCCAACACCGCCAGTTGCTGCTCAGAAGTGCTGTCTGCACAGTCAACACTTGCTCCTGTGTTATTGGGTTTCAGTAATGTCAGCTGATCCCCAGCTATGTAGATGGCAATGTTTCCTGCTCTGTCCACACTCATCCAAGTTCATTTTTTCAACTTGATCCAATTTGTCCTCTGCCTCCACCCTGTTCTCCTCTCATCCCTGGGCTCCAACACCACCAGTTGCTGCTCGGAAGTGCTGTCTGCACAGTCAACACTTGCTCCTGTGTTATTGGGGTTCAGTAATGTCAGCTATTCCCCTGCTGTGTAGCTGGCAATGTTTCCTGCTGCCTCCAACTTCAAGTTACAAAGTTGCTCCTACTAGGCCTCAGCCTACACCCTGTCTGACCCTGGGCTCTCAAAACGCCAGTTGCTGCTTGAAAATGCCGTCTGCACAGTCAACACTTGCTCCTGTGTTATTGGGTTTCAGTAATGTCAGCTGATCCCCAGCTATGTAGATGGCAATGTTTCCTGCTCTGTCCACACTCACCCAAGTTCATTTTTTCAACTTGGTCCAATTTGTCCTCTGCCTCCACCCTGTTCTCCTCTCATCCCTGGGCTCCAACACCGCCACTTGCTGCTCGGAAGTGCTGTCTGCACAGTCAACACTTGCTCCTGTGTTATTGGGGTTCAGTAATGTCAGCTGTTCCCCTGCTGTGTAGCTGGCAATGTTTCCTGCTGCCTCCAATTTCAAGTTACAAAGTTGCTCCTACTAGGCCTCAGCCTACACCCTGACTGACCCTGGGCTCCAACACCGCCAGTTGCTGCTCGGAAATGCTGTCTGCACAGTCAACACTTGCTCCTGTGTTATTGGGTTTCAGTAATGTCAGCTGATCCCCAGCTATGTAGATGGCAATGTTTCCTGCTCTGTCCACACTCATCCAAGTTCATTTTTTCAACTTGGTCCAATTTGTCCTCTGCCTCCACCCTGTTCTCCTCTCATCCCTGGGCTCCAACACTGCCACTTGCTGCTCGGAAGTGCTGTCTGCACAGTCAACACTTGCTCCTGTGTTATTGGGGTTCAGTAATGTCAGCTGTTCCCCTGCTGTGTAGCTGGCAATGTTTCCTGCTGCCTCCAATTTCAAGTTACAAAGTTGCTCCTACTAGGCCTCAGCCTACACCCTGACTGACCCTGGGCTCCAACACCGCCAGTTGCTGCTCGGAAATGCTGTCTGCACAGTCAACACTTGCTCCTGTGTTATTGGGTTTCAGTAATGTCAGCTGATCCCCAGCTATGTAGATGGCAATGTTTCCTGCTCTGTGCACACTCACCCAAGTTCATTTTTTCAACTTGGTCCAATTTGTCCTCTGCCTCCACCCTGTTCTCCTCTCATCCCTGGGCTCCAACACCGCCACTTGCTGCTCGGAAGTGCTGTCTGCACAGTCAACACTTGCTCCTGTGTTATTGGGGTTCAGTAATGTCAGCTGTTCCCCTGCTGTGTAGCTGGCAATGTTTCCTGCTGCCTCCAATTTCAAGTTACAAAGTTCCTCCTACTAGGTCTCAGCATACACCCTGTCTGACCCTGGGCTCCAACACCGCCAGTTGCTGCTCGGAAGTGCCGTCTGCACAGTCAACACTTGCTCCTGTGTTATTGGGGTTCAGTAATGTCAGCTGTTCCCCTGCTGTGTAGCTGGCAATGTTTCCTGCTGCCTCCAATTTCAAGTTACAAAGTTCCTCCTACTAGGCCTCAGCCTTCACCCTGACTGACCCTGGGCTCCAACACCGCCAATTGCTGCTCAGAAGTGTCTTTGGCACGGGTACTCCCTCCTGCCCAGCCTGGTTACAGCACGCCAGCTGTTTCCTGGCAGTGTCAACGTCACTTTGCCTCCAATAACTTGGCCTGTCGTGTTGCGGTCGGGTTAGCCGACTCTATGGTGCCTGCAGTTTAGGTGCTTCCTATGTGGGCTGCGGGATATGTAAATAAAGGCTGTTTCTGTTGTGCCAATAGGACAAGCACCCCCTGTAGGACTGTGGGATTTGGTAACTGCATCCGGCTTGCGGCCTTTCAACTTTAATTTTCATGGGTACCTTCTGCTACCCATCCGGGTTCCAGTACCTTCAGCTGGTTCTCGCCAGTGTCTTTGGCACGGGTACTCCCTCCTGCCCAGCCTGGTTACAGCACGCCAGCTGTTTCCTGGCAGTGTCAACATCACTTTGCCTCCAATAACTTGGCCTGTTGTGTTGCGGTCGGGTTAGCCGACTCTATGGTGCCTGCAGTTTGGGTGCTTCCTATGTGGGCCGCGGGATATGTAAATAAAGGCTGTTTCCGTTCTGCCAATAGGACAAGCACCCCCTTTAGGACTGTGGGATTCGGTAACTGCGTCCGGCTCGCGGTCTTTCAACTTAAATTTTCATGGGTACCTTCTGCTACCCATCCGGGTGTAATGTATGGTGTACAGTTCATATAGCGTCTTGTGCTTGGGTGCGAGGAAAACACATGAGACACAGGTTTGATATAGAAGGACTTGTATTACTTCATACAAGTGGCAAAAAGGGTCACACAGTTTGCAGGTACAGAAGCAGGAGACACAGCAGGCCAGAGTAACTTAAGCTCAGCAATAACTCTCCACAACAGGTTCAGGATCTCTTCTCTGTTACCGTAATTCCATGCAAATGTGGATTTATCAAATAGCAGGTTTCCAGAGTCCACAAGTGTTCCAAAGTTCCTCAGTAGGAAATAGCTGGAGTACAAAGTCTAAGGTTTCCAGGAGTCAGGTCACAGGCTCACTGCAGGCTTGATTCTGAAGCACTGATTGCTCAGCTGAGGCTGCTTAAGAAGCAAGAGGGAGAGAATCAGTGCGGGAACATGAAAGCTGGAAACTCCATATTGACTGAGGGCAAGATAGCTGCAGCAAGACAGAAAGCAAAATGGCCGACGGAAAAACTGAGTTTCAAGAAACATGTACAAAGAACCTTACATTACTCCCCCCTTAGGGACAACCTCCGGATGACCTCAGACCAGGCTTGTCTGGGTACCTCTGATGAAACTGGCGGAGCAAGCGAGGAGCATTAACGTTATTGACTGGTTCCCATGAGTTGTCCTCCACTGGATAGCCCTGCCATTTAATCAAATATTGTAACTGATTTCTGTACAACCTGGAATCTAGAATCCTTTCCACCACAAATTCTTCCTGACCATCGACTAGCACTGGGTCAGGGCAAGGAAAAGAACGTCCAGGAAACGTATTGGGTGTTGCAGCCTTTAGTAGGGATACATGAAATACAGGGTGGATTCTCATAGTTCTGGGCAGTTGAAGACGACAAGCAACGGCACTTATAATTTTACTGATTTTATAGGGTCCAATGTACTTATGTCCCAACTTAGACGATGGAATCCTTAACTTAAGATTTCTGGTTGACAGCCAGACCAAGTCTCCTACCTTGAAAGCTGGTGCAGGTTTACGAAATTTATCTGCTGCTTTCTTGTACCTTTCCTGAGCCAATTCCAGATTTTCCTTTAGAAGATCCATATTCTTTTGTAAAGACGTGATTCTTTCAGCCACTGCTGGCAAGGGCGTTTCTATGGAAATCGAGGAAGAATGTTAGGATGATAACCTAAATTGGAGTAAAAAGGAGACTGCTTAGTGGAGGCGCTCTGAGAGTTGTTATAAGAGAACTCAGCCAGTGGAAGTAGATCCACCCAATCATCCTGTAGGTGGCAGATAAAGCAGCGGAGATACTGCTCCAGGGTCTGATTGGTTCGTTCTGTCTGTCCATTAGTCTGGGGATGAAAAGCAGAAGAAAGGTTTACTTTAATGTCCAATGCGGCACAGAAATTTTGCCAAAACCTTGAAGTGAATTGCACCCCTCGATCCGAAATGACCTCATCCGGTACTCCATGTAAGCGAAACACATTCTTAATCATCAAATCTGATGTCTGTTTTGCAGTGGGTAAGCCGACACAAGGGATAAATTGAGCTGCCTTTGTTAAACGATCAACCACCACTAGAATGGTGTTCTTCCCTTGAGAGGTTGGTAACTCCACAATGAAGTCCATAGAAATGGATCCCCACGGGCGGGACGGGGTGGGAAGGGGTTGCAACAGACCAGTTGGTGAGGAGCGAGGTGTTTTGCATCTTGCACAGACTTCACATGAAGTGACATAGTTTAAAACATCTTTCCTGTAAGTGGGCCACCAAAAGAAACGAGAAAGAAATTCCTGTGTCTTTAGAATTCCTCTATGCCCAGCTATCTTGGAATCGTGGATGAGTTGCAATACTCTCAATCTGACTGTTTCAGGTATATACAGACGTTGTCCCTGAATCCACACACCATTTTTAAAGACAAGACTTACGTCCCTTGGGGGTTGTGCCAACAAGGAATCCGCATGGTATGCTTCCTTGATGTCCTTAAGTAGGTCTTGATTATGAATCACTCCCAGGAATCTAGAGTCAGGAAGAATAGTCTTAGGAGGAGTAAGTGGACGGGTCTCTGCTGAATGAATCCTAGAGAGTGCATCAGCCTTTCCATTGCGCGATCCTGGCCTATAAGAAATTACAAAATTAAATTGGTTTAGGAAAAGATTCCAGCGAGCCTGGCGAGGAGTCAGGCACTTACCCGACCTGATAAATTCAAGGTTACGATGGTCTGTCAGGACGACTATTTGCTGTGCAGCTCCCTGAAGAAGGTGTCTCCATTCTTTGAAGGCGGCAATAATGGCCAACAACTCTCTATTGCCCACATCGTAGTTCCTCTCAGCCGAAGACAACTGCTGGGAAAAGAAGGCACAGGGATGCAAGACATTCTTCTCACCTGTTCTCTGAGAGAGTATAGCTCCAACGGCACAGTCTGAAGCATCCACCTCTATTATGAAGGCAAGTTCGGGGTTGGGATGTACTAAGATAGGTGCGATGGTAAATTTATCCTTTAGACGGGAAAATGCTTCCTGGGCTTTGGGGTCCAGGAGAACCTAGACTCTTTCCGGGTAAGTTGAGTGATAGGTGACACTACCTCAGAGAAATTCCTAATGAAACGTCTATAGAAGTTGGCAAACCCGATGAAGCGCTGCACCTCCTTCACATTTCTAGGAATTGACCAATCCTTGATGGCTTGGGTCTTGCTTCCATCCATACTAATCCCTTGTGTAGACAGTACATACCCCAGAAATTGAATTTCGGTCCTATGGAATTCACACTTTTCAAGTTTGATGTAAAGATGGTTTTGTCTTAGACGTTCTAAGACCATTCTCACATGTCCATGATGTTCCTCTGTGGAGTTAGAAAAAATTAGAATATCATCCAGATAAATCACCACGAATGTATCTAGGAGATCCCTGAAGATGTCATTCACCAAGTGTTGGAAAGTGGCTGGGGCGGTACTCAGACCAAAAGGCATAACCAGATATTCAAAGTGTCCATAGCGTGACCTGAATGCAGTCTTCCATTCATCCCCAGGTCTAATACGGACCAAGTTATAGGCCCCACGGAGATCCAGTTTAGAGAAAATTTTGGCATGCCGCACTCTCTCCAATAACTCAGGGATTAAAGGCAATGGATAACGGTTTCTAATAGTAACCTTATTGAGTTCCCTATAGTCTACGCAGGGTCTCAGAGATCCATCTTTCTTCTTCACAAAGAAGATGGGTGCACCTGCAGGAGATGAAGAGGGGCGTATGAAGCCCTTGGCTAGATTTTCGTCTATGTAATCCTTTAAAGCCTTTAGCTCGGGCCCCGCCAGGGGGTAGATCTTACCAAAAGGTATCTCTGCTCCAGGCAATAATTCAATTGGACAATCATATGGACGGTGAGGGGGAAGCTGGTCAGCGTTCTTCTTGTCACATAAATCCACAAAGTCCTGGTATACAGCTGATAGTTCAGGGACTGACATGGTTCCTTTAGGAACAGAGCAAGCTGAAACTTCTGGACTCATCTGTTTCTCTGGAAAGTGTAATTCCTTGGTCTCCCAGTTAATGGTAGGGTTCTGAGTCTGCAGCCATGGTAGCCCTAGAATAATGGGAAAGTGGGGAGAAGAGATAAGCATAAAGGACAGTTTCTCTTGATGATCTTTACCCATAAGGACCCTCAAAGGCTCCGTCTCCTGATCCACTGGTCCAGAGGTCAGCAGGGAGCCATCCACAGTCTCCATCTGTACTGGAGTAGTCTTCTTCACTGAACGTATCCCCCGTTTCAGAGCAAAGGAGATATCCATAAAATTTCCACTTGCCCCTGAGTCGATCATAGCAGAGCTAGACACCCAGACTGAGTCAACCCAGAGTTTGATGGAAAGGAAGCAATGAGAATTGTTTTTCTTACAACTCAGCTGGGACACCGCTGAGGAAACTTGAAAAATTGCAGCGTTTACACAGTCATCGTCCTCAGAAGTGACGGAGTTTAAGTCAGAGAAATCAATATCTGTTGCTGCAGATCTCTCTGGAGCCTGAGGCTCGGACCTGACAGATCTCCTCTCGCAACACTCACAGTGAATGACTGCTGCAGTAGTCTTACGAGAACGGCTGGGGCAGTTTATAATGAAGTGCCCTGTCTTACCACAGTAGAAACATAGATTTTCCTTTAAACGATGTTCTTTGCGTGCATCACTAACCCGTCTTTGTAAAGAGTCCACCTGCATGGGTTCAGGTTCAGGTTCCCGTGTGATCCTACTCAAAGGTTCCTTAGCTGGGGAGGAAGGTAGGAAAAGGTTAGTGCGATTACTTTCGAACCATCTCTCTTGCCTGCGTTCAGTCAGACGAGAATCAATACGGATGCAGTAGTTAATAAAGTCACCTAACGCAGTGGGAGGGTCGGCACGAGCAAGTTCATCCTTAATCAGTGGAGACAACCCTTTTCGAAAAATAGATTTTTTGTCGGAACTGTCCCAAGTGGTATCGAGGGCCCATCTCCTGAAATCCAAGGCATATTCGGCTACTGAGCGCTTACCTTGGCGCAAAGTTAACATGGCTGCTTCAGCTGTTGCACCTCGATTGGGGTCATCAAACACCTGCCCCATGGCTGAAATGAAAGCATCAAGATGATCCAAACATTCATCCTCAGTCTCAATCAGAGGGTTTGCCCACATCAAAGCCTTGTTGGTAAGCAACATGATTATAGTAAGCACTTTAGATCGTTCAGTGGGAAATTGTGAAGCATGTGCAGAAAAAAAAGACTGCATTGGTTAATAAATCCCTGAATTTCTCACGTTCACCGCCAAAATGAAAAGGGGGTAACTTGGGAATCCCAGAACTCGGGGTTATAGGCAGGAGCCTGGACTCGTTCCTCTAGAACCTCAATCCTGGCTCGTAAATCCTGGGTAGTTTGTCCAAACACTTGCAAATTGTGATTAGTGAGGTCCTGTAGGTTTGCAAAACGGGTCTTTATAGTCTGTATATCTGCAAGGATTGTATCAGTCACTCCGCAAAGCTCCTTTATGCGAGCCTCCATCTTCCAGATCTTTTAAGACAGGAGTACTGGAAGGAGAAGAGAAAAAAAAAAAAAAAAACAATAGTGTTTACCTGTGGTAACACTGCAGAGTAAAATTAAGGGAATGTGCTCACCTGGAATGGTTGTGAGAAGTCACAACCACTGTCATCACAGAAAGTATAACCGGACATCTGATATCCACAGTCACAGCAGACACTAACGTTTGGCTTCAGAATCTTGTAATGTATGGTGTACAGTTCATATAGCGTCTTGTGCTTGGGTGCGAGGAAAACACATGAGACACAAGTTTGATATAGAAGGACTTGTATTACTTCATACAAGTGGCAAAAAGGGTCACACAGTTTGCAGGTACAGAAGCAGGAGACACAGCAGGCCAGAGTAACTTAAGCCCAGCAATAACTCTCCACAACAGGTTCAGGATCTCTTCTCTGTTACCGTAATTCCATGCAAACGTGGATTTATCAAATAGCAGGTTTCCAGAGTCCACAAGTGTTCCAAAGTTCCTCAGTAGGAAATAGCTGGAGTGCAAAGTCTAAGGTTTCCAAGAGTCAGGTCACAGGCTCACTGCAGGCTTGATTCTGAAGCACTGATTGCTCAGCTGAGGCTGCTTAAGAAGCAAGAGGGAGAGAATCAGGGCGGGAACATGAAAGCTGGAAACTCCATATTGACTGAGGGCAAGATAGCTGCAGCAAGACAGAAAGCAAAATGGCCGACGGAAAAACTGAGTTTCAAGAAACATGTACAAAGAACCTTACACCGGGTTCCAGTACCGTCAGCTGGTTATCGGCAGTGCCTTTGGCCTAGGTGCCTCCATCTCGGTATCCGAGTTCCAGCAACATCTGCTGGTCCTTGGTAGTGCTTTGTAGCACAGGTGCCTCCTGCTTAGTAACCGTGTCCCAGTACTGTCAGCTGGTCCTCGGTTGTGCCATTGGCTCTTTTCCTTCTGCTGCCCCTCCGGGTTCCAGCACAGTCAGCTGGTCCTCGTTACTTCCATTGTCTCTTGTACATTCTGCTACCCATCCGGGTTCCAGTACCGTCAGCTAGTATTCGGCAGTGCCTTTGGCCTAGGTACCTCCATCTCGGTATCCGAGTTCCAGCAATGTCTGCTGGTCCTTGGTAGTGCTTTGTAGCACAGGTAACTCCTGCTTAGTAACCGTGTACCAGTACCGTCAGCTGGTCCTCGGTTGTGCCATTGGCTCTTTTCCTTCTGCTGCCCTTCTGGGTTCCAGGACAGTCAGCTGGTTCTCGGAAGTTACTCAGCCTTCTTGTACCTTCAGCTACATTTCCAAGTTGAAGATTTTGGAAATGGTTTTTTGGGTAATCACTCTGGATCTTCCTGACTCCGACACTCAAGACGACAACCCTGAAGACGACGACCCTGAAGACCACCCCAAAGAAGACGACGACCCCGAAGACGAGGACCCTGAAGACGACGACCCTGAAGACCACCCCGAAGAAGACGACGACCCCAAGGAAGACGACCATGAAGACGACGAGCCTGAACACTAACACAAAGAAGAACTAAAAGATTACCCAGAAGATCAACAACAGGACAAAGAAGATGAAGACAACCGACAAGATACAGAACAAGAGACAGAAGACCAAGAAGCAGAAGAACAAAAAGCAGAAAAACAAAAGCATTACACCAAAAATCGTAGCAAAATGTATGCTCTAAATTATAAGCAGAAGAAGACTAAGCAGTGTTTGGGGGTGAGTCCGTTACTCCTCGTGGTGCCCCTGGAAAATGCCTGCTACTGCAGGCAAAACTGAACGCGGACAAATACTGTTGTAAATCTTTTGTGACAGCAAGAACGGATGGTGTAATGTTCAAACTTTTACAGATTACAACTACAGGAATGACTGTCACAAATAAGAATATGATGAAGAAGATAAATAGGAAGAAAATGAAGAAGTAGAATATGAAGAAGAATAATAGTAGAATAAGAAGAATATGAGTAATGTTGCAAAAAAGAATAATAGGAAGAAGTTGAAGAAGAAGATAAATAAGGTGAAGAAGAAGTTGATGAAAAAGATGCTGCTGAGGATCATGAAGGAGAAAGTGTGGGAAAGTATAAAAGAAGGTGAAGAGCATGGAAGTAGTGAAACATACATATGTGACAAAATAGAAAAAAGGTTGACAACATAGTCAATTTCTTCGTAACTACGAACGTCTTAAAAAGAAAAATTATTCCTGCTATTCCATTTGATTGGGTTAAACCTCTATGCCTTTAATGTCTCCTCCACCTCCCCCAATACATTCTACATTATTCTTTGTTGTTTTCCTTCATGTACAATTAACCTACAAGGAAAGAAAGGGGTTATTTTAATTCCGATATTTTTGTCCCATTGACTTGCATTGATTTCCGGTATCAGAATCGGCGATATCCAATACTTTTTCAGTATCGGGCCGATCCAATCCGATCCGATATTTTGAAATATCAGAAAGTATCGCTCAACACTAATCCCCACACAATCACACCTCCTCCATGCTTAACGATGGGAACCAGGCGTGTAGAGTCCATCTGTTCACCTTTTCTGCGTCGCACAAAGACACAGTGGTTGGAACCAAAGATCTCAAATTTGGACTTATCAGACCAAAGCACAGATTTCCACTGGTCTAATGTCCATTCCTTGTGTTCTTTAGCCCAATCCAGTCTCTTCTGCTTGTTGCCTGTCCTGAGCAGTGGTTCCCTAGCAGATATTTTACCATGAAGGCCTGCTGCACAAAGTCTCCTCTTAACAGTTGTTGTAGAGATGTGTCTGCTGCTAGAACTCTGTGTGGCATTGATCTGGTCTCTAATCTGAGCTGCTGTAAACCTGCGATTTCTGAGACTGGTGACTCAGATAAACTTATCCTCAGAAGCAGAGGTGACTCTTGGTCTTCCTTTCCTGGGGCGGTCCTCTTGTGAGCCAGTTTCTTTGTAGCGCTTGATGGTATTTGCAACTGCACTTGGGGACACTTTCAAAGTTTTCCCAATTTTTCAGACTGACTGACCTTCATTTCTTAAAGTAATGATGGCCACTCGTTTTTCTTTACTTAGCTGCTTTTTTCTTGCCATAATACAAATTCTAACAGTCTATGCAGTAGGACTATTAGCTGTGTATCCACCAGACTTCTGCACAACACAACTGATGGTCCCAATCCCATTTATAAGGCAATAAATCACACTTATTAAACCTGACAGGGCACACCTGTGAAGTGAAAACTATTTCTGGTGACTACCTCTTGAAGCTCATCAAGAGAATGCCAAGAGTGTGCAAAGCAGTCATCAAAGCAAAAGGAGGCTACTTTGAAGAACCTAGAATATAAGACATATTTTCAGTTGTTTCACACTTTTTCGTTAAGTATATAATTCCACATGTGTTAATTCATAGTTTTCATGCCTTCAGTGTGAATGTACAATTTTCATAGTCATGAAAATACAGAAAAAACTTTGAATGAGAAGGTGTGTCCAAACTTTTGGTCTGTACTGTATATGAAATATTATAAAGAGAAAGAGGAAAAATTGGATAATATTTAGAAATGATTATAAAATTCACTGTTCACGTGTTTTTCCAAGGAAATTAGATTTGCAGAGATGTTATTCTCTATGATTTTAACATCACTTAATGTCTCTACAGACCCCAGTTCATAATAAACGTAATACCGTGTATACTTGTGTATAAACCAAGTTCTTCAGTACATTTTTTTGCTGAAAATTACCCCCTCAGCTTATACAAGAGTCATTGTCATAGAAAGATGGTGGGGGAGGGGGAGCGGCGAAGCAGCGGGTCACAGAGGCAGGAGCCGGCGGCTGCAGCTAAAGCCTGTGCCCGCTGCTAAAGAGAAATGAATATTCACTGCATTGGCAGTGAATATGCATTTTTCTTATAGCGCGCACAGTTACAGCAGCACCCATTGGCTTCCATCCTACTTACCTTCCCTGCGCGCCCTCACTGCATCACGTTCTGGCGCCAACAGCTCTTCCGGCCGAGCGATCATGTGGCCCCGCTCATTAAGGTAATAAATATTCCCCTCTCTCCACTCCTATAGGAGTAGAGTGAATATTCAATACCTTAATGAGTGGTGTAATGTGATCAATCGGCCGGAAGAGCTGCTGGCGCTGGAACGAGATGCAGCGAGGTCATGCAGGGAAGGTAAGTAGGATGTTTTTTATAGGAACCATGCATACAATGATAGGGATGGGGAGCCATGACTACAAGGATAGGGGATAAGGAGCCATGCATACAAGGATGGGGATAAGGAGCCATGCATGCTAGGGCAGGGATGGGGAGCCATGCATACAAGGACAGGGATGGGGAGCCATGCATACAAGAACAGGATAGGGAGCCATGCATACAAGGACAGAGATGGGGAACCATGCATACAAGGACAGGGATTGGAAGCCATGCATGCAAAGACAGGGATGGGAAGCCATGCATACAAGGACAGGATGGGGAGCCATGCATACAAGGACAGGATAGGGAGCAATGCATACAAGGACAGAGATGGGGAACCATGCATACAAGGACAGGGATGGGAAGCCATGCATGTAAAGACATGGATGCGGAGCCATGCATAACAGGATAGGGATGAAGGGACAGTGACTACCCGTCTTATACTTGAGTCAATAAGTTTTCCCAGTTTTTCGTGGCAAAATTAGGTGCCTCAGCTTATACTCGGGTCGACTTATACTTGAGTAAATACGGTATGTTAGAAATAAAAGAAAATTGTTATGCTCACCTTTCATTCACGCCTCTGCTATTCACTATCATCTGTCTGGTCCTCCATGCATCCCATCTTCATAATATCATGATATGTGACCTTCCATATGCCTGCCCAAAACCCTCTAATGCTTCATGACACACTGATGTCCAGCACAGTGCAAGAAACCCAAAGATTTAATCGAAAACAGAGGGAATCTGAAGATGTGATAAGGACCAGAATGGTGGTAGTGAGTAGCGAAGGAGCCAGAGAGGTAATCAATAAGGTGAATATAGCTATTTTTTTATATTTTAAACCTTTTGATGGCACATTATAGTAAAAAAAAATGGTGACCATCAGCAGCCATTTTTCCGACTCAGCATGGAGCGTAATTGCAAAAAACCCGCATTTTGCCAAATGACTAGATTTTTGTAGAATTTGAGTAGAATTCAATTCCACCCAAATCTATTTGTTCATGTTTAGTAATATTACAACTTTCTATGAAGAGTTTGCTGTATGCAAAAATATTTATGAAAGTCTTTATTATTTTCCTTAATAGGATTAACAAATAAATCAGAGTGATGGAATGTTCTAAACAATAAACTAAGGATAGATTTTTACACAAAGAGGTACTTATTAGAAAGGATCAAATCCAAAAATATTCAAATTTGGCAAAACATGCAAATTTTACAAGAATGTTCCTTAAGCATTGCATAATGTGAATTGAATGTACTACCTACAATGCTTTGGAGTCTCTCCATAACCCTGAGCATAGTAAACATAAAATGTAAAAGATAAAAAAAATACCACATTGTTCTGTAGACCTCGCAGCCCGCCATTCCTTCCTTTTCATCTTTTCTCATTGTGGATATCCTCTTCCAAGTGCTTAAATCTAGGCTGGGGCTTCAGGAGCCCACTAGCTCTCTGACGTCACTGCATGCTGCACTGTCGTAGCGCAAGTTGTAATGTGATTATGTATAGCTCCTGAGGCCTTAGCTGGCACACATCGTAACACTGTGACATCACGATGTACATATAGAGCAGTGATGTCAGAGGCCTTCTCAGCACCAGAAGCCCTGGTATTGAGAGAAGCAGGTTGAAGAATGTACGCTCATCAGAAGGCAAAAAGAAGAAGCGCAAAGGACTGAATGGAGGGATTTTTTTTAACCTTTTGAAGATCTTCTACATTAGAGCAAAATGGTGGTCACAGCAACCAATGTGATGAATTAGTGAACTGCAAAAAAAGTCCGTATTCTGGACAATAAGATTTTTTTGTAAAATTTTAAGAAAATTAAATTCCACTCTAATGAATTCGCTTATCTCTAGTACCAATATAAGAAAGAGGTTCCTAAGGTACATGATTCTTTTTCTGATATCATCTCAGATGGCACCTAGCGCTAGAATATGTGCCCTTGAAATTTCCTTCATTGGCAGAGATACCATGGTGTAAATAACTGTTAATTTTACAGACTACTTACAAAACTTCTAAGAATGTTTGAAGTCATATGGAATCAATTTCGACTATTTAGCATTTTGTTTAATCCCTGACCAGCCAAGCTCAATGTGGGCAATGATTCCCGTTTAAAGACTATCTTTTGATAATACATGTGGGATTAGTTAGTGGTTGTGAATTTCTTGATTGTTTAAAGAGACTTGGGCTATAGCCTAAGAGACCAAGGAAGCTGTTAGGAATTTCACACATGTTAAATGAGTGCACTCTCACAGCCTGTGAGGCACAAAATACAGCAGGCGATGTCTCCCTCCATATCCATGCAAGAAAATAGTTCTGCCACCTTTAATCCATCACCAAAAGCTAAACTACTGCCATAACAAGGTGCTCCGGCTTTACTGATTTCAAAAAGAGATTAGATAGTAAATGTCAGCACAGAAATCTTTTGTTGAGTCTTGCCCTGATCTGAACTTACATTTTTTTGTTGCAAGCAATCACCTTGGCAAGGTCTTAAAAAGAAAAGCTCTTTGCTTTTTCACTGACCCACAACTATGCCTACATTTTAAGGACAGTAGAATTTTCATGGCTTGCATCCCAAAACAACATGACAACTCAGCAGCTATTTATATTACAAATAGAACGTCCCCAGCAACAAAGTAGCACATTACTGACCCCTCAGGAATGTAAGATCTCCAGGGTGTTTTCTAGGTAAAGTTTAAAATAGATTTGTTTTCTGTATAACTTTAAATTACAAGATATACAAAGAGAAAAAAAGGACAACTCATTTGCAGTTTATATGGCAAATGCAGTTATTGAATTTAATGCTTTTCAAAATTAACCTGTTTTTATTCATTTTAGATATAGGAAATACCATACAACACCATCAGACCAACTTTAAAGTGAAAGTCTATCTTTATTTGAGATTCAAAAAATATAAATTACAAACAATTCCAATTATGAAGCTGAAAACCATAAAACCCTGTTCTATAAAATTGCCAAAATATGGAAAACTGTGCTTCTTAAAACAGGTCAAAAGTGGCCAAATTTTGCTTATGTTTTATTGCCGTTTTCTATTTTTTTTTTTGCTTACTTTTTTTGTATATCAGCCATATCGTTCACAAGATATGGTCATTTTAATTTTGTTTGTCTTTACAAGGGGCATTGCTCACATGGTAATTATGCAGAGCGCCTGAAGCCTCACCCCCAGAGAATCATGTGTGCTATGCAGCCTTGTAAGGACCATCAAAAATAGCACCATGTAAAAAGACCCTTATGTCTGAAAGTGTATGGCAAATTTACATAAAGCAAAAGCCAGGATGCTGAGGGAAAGAGCTGAAACAAAGCAAGCGCAACAACTGCCCACATTTGACCTGGCAGCAAGTCCTCTTTAAGGCCGGAGTCACACTGGCGACAAAATCGGACGACTGCAATGCGATGAAATATCGCATTGCAGTCGGACCTATGTTAATCTATGGAGCAGCTCCCAGTATCAGATTTTTTGTGGTCCGTTTTAAACGTCCGTGTACAATCGCAGCATGCTGCGATTGTCACCGATTGTCGGTCGACAATCGCCAATGCAAGTCTATGGGAGCGATGAAAAATCTGATTACAAACGGACCACACTGTGTGACTTGCGATGAAATCGCATCGGTGTCCTTTAGAAAAGCCAGCAATTCATCCCCGGCTATACTGTAAAAGCACACTGACAGCTTTAATAAAGACTAGAAAGAATAGATATATACACATAGAACACATATATATATATATATACATGTCATTTTGACATGTACATATACATATATTTATAGTTCCTAGACTTCTACATACTGTAATAGCCGCTAATTCAATTGCCGGGTTTTGTGAAATCACAGAAGCCGACATGAAATGATACATTGTTTCCACACATTTAACCATGTAATTTCATGTATTTTTATATATGTTTGAAACATACAATTACATGAGTGTATTTGTGCAAAATTTCAGACATGTAGGGGTTAATTAAAGGTGTAATTTCGTTGAAAAAAAATGCGTGGGCTCCCGCTGTATTTTCTCCACCAGACAGACAAAGCAAAGCGAGTGGGGGCAGATAATAATAGCCTAGGGAGGGTACATTTTTTTTGTGCCCCCCCTGGCTACTAACATCTGCCCCCAGACACCCCAGAAAGGGCAAATCTATAATTAGATTCGCCCTTTCTGGCACTTTGCCCGTCTATTCCCATTGCCCTGTAGCGGTGGCGAATGGGTTAATCTCACCTTACTGTCACCTTGCTATTGAAAGGTGACCTTAAGGTAGGTTAATAATTGAGAGCTGTCAATTAGACAACTATCAATTATTAATCCTATTGAAGTAAATAAAAAAACACACACACTTTAAGAATAAATAATTTTAATGAAATAAAAACACATTTTTTTGACCATATTTTATTTTACACTTAATCCGTGCGAAGCCATTGATCTCCTAAAATAAAGAAAACAAAAAATAAAACAACATTATTCTTACCTATTCCGCTGATCTGTCACGTCCCACGCTGTAATCCTTCACAAAGGGTTAACTAGCTTTGAGCCAAGCAGTGCAAGTAATCCTGCATGCTCAGCTCAAAGCTCATGAATGAATAAGTTCCTCTCCTGGCGACAGGAGAGGATGTGTTTCATGAATGAAGCTTAATTGATTGTGTCCACTTTCCCTTTAGGTCAGGTCACTACAGTTAAATTGGCAATAAATCAATTAAGCTCCATTCATGAATCTATTCCTCTACTTTCGCTGGGAGAATAACTTATTCATTCAGGGGAATACAGGTCTGAGACAGCATTATTAGCTCTCTGCGACCTGTAACCTGTTAACCCTTTCTGATGGATTACACCGTGGGACCTGACTGTACATCGGATTGGTAAGTATAATTTTGCTTTTTTATTTTATTTTTATTACAGGAAATGGTTTTAGCAGGAAAATAAAATATGGTCAAAAACTGTGTGATTATTTAATTAAACTTATTTTTTATTAAACTGTGTGTGTTTGATTTTTCTTTCATACAATAGGATTAATAATTGATAGTTGTCTGATTGACAGCTCTCAATTATTAACCTGGCTTAAAGTGACCTTTCAATTGCAAGGTCATTTTAACCCCTTATTAACCCATTCGCCACCGCTACAGGGCAATGGGAATAGACCGGCAAAGTGCCAGAAAGGGCGAATCTAATTATAGATTTGCCCTTTCTGGGGTGTCTGGGGGCAGATGTTAGTAGCCAGGGGGGGCACAAAAAAAATGTACCCTCCCTAGGCTATTATTATCTGCCCCCACTCGCTTTGCTTTGTCTGTCTGGTGGAGAAAATACAGCGGGAGCCCACGCATTTTTTTTCAACGAATTTACACCTTTAATTAACCCCTACATGTCTGAAATTTAGCACACATATACTCATGTAATTGTATGTTTCAAACATATATAAAAATACATGAAATTACATGGTTAAATGTGTGGAAACAATGTATCATTTCATGTCGGCTTCTGTGATTTCACTGAAGCCGGCAATTGAATTAGCGGCTATTACAGTATGTAGAAGTGTAAGAATTATAAATATATGTATATATATATGTCACAATGACATATATATATATATATGTGCTCTATGTGTATATATCTATTCTTTCTTTTGGCATTTAAATACTATTCTTTTGGATCCATTATATGTCAGTTTTGCAAGCCTGCGAGAAAATCTCGCAAGTCGGATGAAAATCGGATGTTACAAGGTACACACACATGCGATTAAATCGCATCTTTGAAGGAAAATCGGATGCCAGAAAGATGTGTGATGTTTTTATTTTGATCCGATTGTCGACCGTCTAAAACGGACCGATTTTTTGTGGTTGTGTGTGACTCCGGCCTAAGCATAAAAAACAGTGCCATGCTTTGATAGAATGTCATAGTGAGTTATGATCTGATCTATACGTAGAGGATAGAGATAACGCATCAATACCAAAAAGGAAAACAATGGGTCAACATCCGGATGATTAAGAATAGGTGAAAAGTACATACTATAACTAAGCTAATATTTTTTGTTATTCTCACATTCAAAATAGTCCCATATTATTGCAAAAAAATAATAATAATTATTAATTAGTTACAACTATTAATGCAAATGCTTTGACACTAAATAAATACATTTGTAAAGCATCAATACAGAATTTTATATTTTAACAGATGTATGAACTATTTTCTATTACCTTGTTCCTTTTTCAAAATGCAGTCACTTTTGTGGTCGTTCAGCAGGTGCAGAATTTGAGTGGTCGTACACACTCTGCAGACCATGACAGTGCTCTGCTTTTTACTTTTACCTTTGCTGGTTATCAAAATTACTTGGGAGCTCCCACCAATTTTTTTAATTCTTAATTTAACACGATGTACACAGCACGTGCTGAATACAATTCTTATCATTGTCGCTTGGTCAGGCTTATCTCAGTGAGACCAGGCGAGGATGATGAGAGCTGCCTTCAGCACCCAGCACATGGGAATAACGCGAACTGTGCCGCTTCTTCCCAGGCACTTTTACATGTCACACAGGCACACTAATGGCACAATGATGTCACTGAAATGCAACACATGGGCAGCAAACGGATACCGAGATGTCACATATGTACAAAACAGATGGCACACGGGCACGGACCACAGATCTCACCAGCACTGGTTTTTCCAGTAAAGGGATCAGCAGGATTAGTGAAAAGGACCTTCATAATATGAAAATAAGTGTTCACTGAAGACAAATATTGCTCCTGCACAAAGACTAAAAGATCATCTCAGGATGGAAAAAGAGGCAGATTTCCGTGATAAGATATAAACAAAGATGAAAAAAATTCAACAAATGAAGAAAATATAAAATATTAATTTAAGTATATTCAGTGCATAAGACGTTTTGATCCCTTTAAATTACATTTTGTAAGTAGGTGGGTGAGAAAAAAATAATAATTTTAGGGAATTTAGATTTTTTTCTGTTTATGGTATTTATCATAGCGATTATTTACATTTCTATTTTAATAGACCGTGCATTTACAAATGCAGTGAAATTAAATACATTATATTTTTCATTTGAACTTACCGTATATACTCGAGTATTAGCCGAGATTTTCAGCCCATTTTTAGGGCTGAAAGTGCCCCTCTCGGCTTATACTCGAGTCATATACCAGGGGGTCTGCAGGGGAGGTGGAGCGCGGCTGTCATATAAACTCACCCCCTCCTGGCACGGTCTCTGCAGCCCCCCTGCTTCTCCCATGGTCTCCGGCGCCTGTTTTCAGAGTTCACGTGGTACCGCTCATTAAAGTCATGAATATGTGCATATTCATGACTTTAATGAGCGGTACCACGTGACCGCTGATGGAAGGAAAAGCTGTGGCTCCCGAGACAATGGGAGACGCAGGGGATGCAGAGATGCGCCAAGAGGGGGTGAGTATGCAGGGAGGACCGGAGAGCCATGCTATATTCACCTGTCCCCGTTCCAACGCTGCACATCGCTCTGTCCTCGCATCCTCTGGCTGTGACTTTCAGGTCAGAGGGCGCGATGACGTAGTTAGTGCGCACCGCGCCCTCTGCATGAATATTCACAGCCAGAGGACCCGGAAGACACAGCAGTGCGTGGCGGTGGAACGGGGCCAGGTGAATATCGCAGGAGCCGGGGGCCTGAGCCAGCGGTGACACCGGCACCTGGCCCCCATAGCACGCAGGAGTCCCCGCCTGCTCAGGACACCGGCACCTGCTGCCCAGCGACGAGAGGTGAATATGTCATTTTGTTTTTTATTCGCAGCAGCAGCTTAAGGGGCATATTCTATGTGGCCATTACCTTTATGGAGCAGCATAAGGGGCATATTCTATGGGGCCATAACCTTTATGGAGCAGCATAAGGGGAATATTCTATGGGGCAACTTATGGGGCCATAACCTTTGTGGAGCAGCATAAGGGGCATATTCTATGGGGCATCTTATGGGGCCATAACCTTTATGAAGCAGCATAAGGGGCATATTCTATGGGGCCAAAACCTTTATGGAGCAGCATAAGGGGCATATTCTATGGGGCATCTTATGGGGCCATAACCTTTATGGAGTAGCATAAGGGGCATATTTATGGGGCCATAACCTTTATGGAGCAGCATAAGGGGCATATTCTATGGGGCCATAACCTTTATGGAGCAGCATAAGGGGCATATTCTATGGGGCATCTTATGGGATCATAACCTTTATGGAGCAGCATAAGGGGCATATTCTATGGGGCCATAACCTTTATGGAGCAGCATAAGGGGCATATTCTATGGGGCATCTTATGGGGCCATAACCTTTATGGAGTAGCATAAGGGGCATATTTATGGGGCCATAACCTTTATGGAGCAGCATAAGGGGAATATTCTATGGGGCAAGTTATGGGGCCATAACCTTTGTGGAGCAGCATAAGGGGCATATTCTATGGGGCATCTTATGGGGCCATAACCTTTATGAAGCAGCATAAGGGGCATATTCTATGGGGCCAAAACCTTTATGGAGCAGCATAAGGGGCATATTCTATGGGGTATCTTATGGGGCCATAACCTTTATGGAGTAGCATAAGGGGCATATTTATGGGGCCATAACCTTTATGGAGCAGCATAAGGGGCATATTCTATGGGGCCATAACCTTTATGGAGCAGCATAAGGGGCATATTCTATGGGGCATCTTATGGGGCCATAACCTTTATGGAGCAGCATAAGGGGCATATTCTATGGGGCCATAACCTTTATGGAGCAGCATAAGGGGCATATTCTATGGGGCATCTTATGGGGCCATAACCTTTATGGAGCAGCATAAGGGGCATATTCTATGGGGCCATAACTTTTAGGGAGCAGCATAAGGGGCATATTCTGTGGGGCATCTAATGGGGCCATAACCTTTATGGAGCAGCATAAGGGGCATATTCTAAGTGGCCATAACCTTTATGGAGCAGCATGAGGGGCATATTCTATGGGGCATCTTATGAGGCCATAACCTTTATGGAGCAGCATAATGGGCATATTCTATAGGGCCATAAACTTTATGGAGCAGCATAAGGGGCATATTCTATTAGGCATCTTATGGGGCCATAACCTTTATGGAGCAGTATAAGGGGCATATTCTATGGGGCCATAACCTTTATGGAGCAGCATGAGCGGCATATTCTATGGGGCATCTTATGGGGCCATAACCTTTATGGAGCAGCATAAGGGGCATATTCTATGTGGCATCTTTTGGGACCATAACCTTTATGGAGCAGCATAAGGGGCATATTCTATGGGACCATAACCTTTATGGAGCAGCATAAGGGGCATATTCTATGGGGCCATAGCGTTTATGGAGCAGCATAAGGGGCATATTCTATAGGGCCATAAACTTTATGGAGCAGCATAAGGCGCATATTCTATGGGGCATCTTATGGGGCCATAACATTTATGGAACAGCATAAGGGGCATATTCTATGGGGCCTTAACTTTTAGGGAGCAGCATAAGGGGCATATTCTATGGGGCATCTAATGGGGCCATAACTTTTATGGAGCAGCATAAGGGGCATATTCTATGGGGCCATAACCTTTATGGAGCAACATAAGGGGCATATTCTATGGGGCCATAACATTTATGGAGCAGCATGAGGGGCATATTCTATGGGGAATCTTATGGGGCCATAACCTTTATGGAGCAGCATAACGGGCATAGTCTATGGGGCCATAACTTTTAGGGAGCAGCATAAGGGGCATATTCTGTGGGGCATCTTATGGGGCCATAACCTGTAGGGAGCAGCATAAGGGGCATATTCTATGGGGCCATAACTTTTATGGAGCAGCATGAATGGCATATTCTATGGGGCATCTTATGGGGCCATAACCTTTATGGAGCAGCATAAGGGGCATATTCTATGGGGCCATAACCTTTATGGAGCAGCATGAATGGCATATTCTATGGGGCATCTTATGGGGCCATAACCTTTATGGAGCAGCATAAGGGGAATATTCTATGGGGCCAAAACCTTTATGGAGCAGCATAAGGGGCATATTCTATGGGGCATCTTATGGGGCCATAACCTTTATGGAGCAGCATAAGGGGCATATTCTATGGGGCCATAACCTTTATGGAGCAGCATAAGGGGCATATTCTATGGGGCCATAACCTTTATGGAGCAGCATAAGGGGCATATTCTATAGGGCCATAAACTTTATGGAGTAGCATAAGGGGCATATTCTATGGGGCATCTTATGGGGCCATAACCTTTATGGAGCAGCATAAGGGGCGTATTCTATGGGGCCTTAACTTTTAGGGAGCAGCATAAGGGGCATATTCTATGGGGCATCTTATTGGGCCTTAACTTTTATGGAGCAGCATAAGGGGCATATTCTATGGGGCCATAACCTTTATGGAGCAGCATAAGGGGCATATTCTATGGGGCATCTTATGGGGCATCTTATGGGGCATCTTATGGGGCCATAACCTTTATGGAGCAACATAAGGGGCATATTCTATGGGCCCATAACCTTTATGGAGCAGCATAAGGGTCATATTCTATGGGGCATCTTATGGGGCATCTTATGGGGCCATAACCTTTATGGAGTAGCATAAGGGGCATATTCTATGGGGCATCTTATGGGGCCATAACCTTTATGGAGCAGCATAAGGGGCGTATTCTATGGGGCCTTAACTTTTATGGAGCAGCATATGGGGCCATTCTATGGATCATCTTATGTGGCCATAACCTTTATGGAGCAGCATATGGGGCATAATCTATTGAGTATCTTATGGGGCCATTATTAACCTTTGTGCAGCATTATATGTGGCATATTTTGTATGGAGCATCTTATGGGGCCATCATGAACTGTATGGAGCAATATATGGGGCTCCTGATTAAATATGGATATTCAAAAACATTTAACCTACTGATGTCTCAATTAATTTTACTTTTATTGGTATCTATTTTTATTTTTGAAGTTTATCAGTAGCTGCTGCAGTTCCCACCCTAGACTTATATTCGAGTCAATAAGTTTTCCCAATTTTTTTGTGGCAAAATTAGGGGGTCGGCTTATACTCGGGTCGGCTTGTACTCGAGTATATACGGTAATTATTTTTTATCAGGGTGGTTTTTACATTTAAAAAATTCACTTCTATTTATATTTACTTACATTTCTTTTTATTGCTTTCTTTTACTTGATTCATTTTTCAATTTCAACCTCTGAACATTGAATGAGTACAACTCAGTAAGTGTAAAGCCTTCATCAGACATCCGCAACAGATGGATGTCTGAATGAGACTTTACCGCCGCGATAGCAAAGCGCATCTAAAGAGATGACTGTAACGAATGACAAAGTCATCCCTTCTGATGCACTTTGCAGACACTTCAGTAAATTCTCATTCACATGTCAATTTATCACATATGTATGAATAAGGTTTACACTAACTGAACTGAGCTGAGTCAGTGTGTACAGAATTAGGCAACATGAATTCACTGTACAACACTGAGCACTTTGGCAGTGAGAACATGTTGGCAGACTGATATTGTGCTACTAATTGAACTGGTGATGGTGGTGTTCATTTAACTGTAGGTTGATAGCCCGAGAGAGGCATATACAGTAGAACAGGGACCCAACAGAGGGAGGTCACCTTGCCATGGTTGATGGGCATACATGAATTGGCCACTTTATGCGCTAAGAACCTTCATTTTCATTCATTACTGTAAGTACATTTTTTTGAGTAGTAAAATCTAGATTCAATGGTTTTAATGTTTTTTCAGTGTTTTCACATAGCCTAAACTTATGCATAGTGCTGCTGTGCTTTCTTTTTTCTAAGAATATATATATATATATATATATATATATATATATATATACAGCTCTGGAAAAAATTAAGAGACCATCATATCAAAACCCTGTCATGGGCAGCCCATTCTCCAGACCTGAACCCTTTTGAAAACCTCTGGAATGTAATCAAGAGGATGATGGATAGTCACAAGCCATCAAACAAAGAAGAACTGCTTACATTTTTGTGCCAGAAGCAGTGAGAAAGACTGGTGGCAAGCATGCCAAGACACATGAAAGTTGTTTTTAAAAATCATGGTTATTCCACAAAATATTGATTTCAGAACTCTTCCTCAGTTAAAACATTAGTATTGTTGTTTCTAAATTATTATGAACTTGTTTGCTTTGCATTATGTGAGGTCTGAAAGCACTGTTTTTTTTTTTTAAATTTTGACCATTTATCTTTGTCAGAAAAAAAATACTAAATTTTTTGTTTGGAAATTTGGAGACGTTGTCAGAAGTTTATAGACTAAAAGAACAATCTACATTTTACTCAACAATATACAGTGGTGGCCAAAAGTATTGGCACCCCTGTAATTCTGTCAGATAAAACTCAGTTTCTTCCTGAAAATGATTGCAATCACAAATTATTTGCTATTTTTATCTTCATTTAATTTGCTTGCAAGGAAAAAACACAAAAGAGAATGAAGCAAAAATCAAATCCTTGATCATTTCACACAAAACTCCAAAAATGGGCCAGACAAAAGTATTGGCACCCTCAGCCTAATACTTGGTTGCACAACCTTTAGCCAAAATAACTGCGAACAACCGCTTCCGGTAACCATCAATGGTTTCTTACAATGCTCTGCTGGAATTGTAGACCATTCTTCTTTGGCAAACTGCTCAAGGTCCCTGATATTTGAAGGGTGCCTTCTCCAAACTGCCATTTTGAGATCTCTCCACAGGTGTTCTATGGGATTCAGGTCTGGACTCATTGCTGGCCACCTTAGAAGTCTCCAGTGCTTTCTCTCAAACCATTTTATAGTGCTTTTGGAAGTGTGTTTTGGGTCATTGTCCTGCTGGAAGACCCATGATCTCTGAAGGAGACCCAGCTTTCTCACACTGGGCCCTACATTATGCTGCAAAATTTGTTGGTAGTCTTCAGACTTCATAAAGCCATGCACACAGTCAAGCAGTCCAGTGCCAGAGGCAGCAAGCAACCCCAAAACATCAGGGAACCTACACCATGTTTGACTGTAGGGACCGTGTTCTTTTCTTTGAATGCCTCTTTTTTCCTGTACACTCTATGTTGATGGTTTTTCAAAAAAAACTTGACTTTTGTCTCATCTGACCAGAGAACATTCTTCCAAAACGTTTTAGGCTTTCTCAGGTGAGTTTTGGCAAACTCCAACCTGGCTTTTTTATGTCTTGGGGTAAGAAGTGGGGTCTTCCTGGGTATCCTACCATACAGTCCCTTTTCATTCAGATGCCAACGGATAGTACGGGTTGACACTGTTGTACCCTCGGACTGCAGGGCAGCTTGAACTTGTTTGGATGTTAGTCAAGGTTCTTTATCCACCATCCGCACAATCTTGCGTTGAAATATCTCGTCAATTTTTCTTTTCCTTCCACATCTAGGGAGGTTAGCCACAGTGCCATGGGCTTTAAACTTCTTGATGACACTGCGCACGGAAGACACAGGAACATTCAGGTCTTTGGAGATGGACTTGTAGCCTTGAGATTGCTCATGCTTCCTCACAATTTGGTTTCTCAAGTCCTCAGACAGTTCTTTGGTCTTCTTTCTTTTCTCCATGGTCAATGTGGTACACACAAGGACACAGGACAGAGGTTGAGTCAAGTTTAATCCATGTTAACTGGCTGCAAGTGTCATTTAGTTATTGCCAACACCTGTTAGGTGCCACAGGTAATTTACAGGTGCTGGTGATTACACGAATTAGAGAAGCATCACATGATTTTTCAAACAGTGCCAATACTTTTGTCCACCCCTTTTTTTAGGTTTGCTGTGGAATTATATACAATTTGGCATTAGGTCAATTATTTTTGTGTTTTTTCATTGAAGACAAATTAAATGAAGATAATAATGCCAAAGAATTTGTGTTTGCAATCATTTTCAGGAAGAAACTGAGTATTATCTGACAGAATTGCAGGGGTGCCAATACTTTTGGCCACCACTGTACCTATAAAAACAAAAAGTTTGGACACACCTTCTCATTCAGCGATTTTTCTGTATTTTCATGACTGTGAAAATTGTAGAATCACACTGAAGGCATCAAAACTATGAATTAACACATGTGGAATTATACATTACACTTTACAAAAAAGTGTGAAACAACTGAAAATATGTTTTATATTCTAGGTTCTTCAAAGTAGCCACCTTTTGCTTTGATTACTGCTTTGCATGCAGAAAAGGTGAACGGATGGACTCTACTCCCCAACAGTGTCACCAGCAAAGCACCCCCACACCACCACACCACCTCCTCCATGCTTCACGGTGGGAACCAGGCATGTAGAGTCCATCTGTTCACCTTTTCTGAGTGCAAAGCAGTAATCAAAGCAAAAGGTGGCTACTTTGAAGAACCTAGAATATAAGACATATTTTCAGTTGTTTCACAGTTTTTTGTAAAGTGTAATGTATAATTCCACATGTGTTAATTCATAGTTTTGATGCCTTCAGTGTGATTCTACAATTTTCATAGACATGAAAATACAGAAGAATCACTGAATGAGAAAGTGTGTCCAAACTTTTGGTCTGTACTGCATATATATATATATATATATATATATATATATATATATATATAGTTTGTATTAACTCTTTTCAAACTACTTACCTAACTAACTTGCTAGAGCCTGGTGATGACATGTGGATCACCGGACTCTAGAAAATCAGTTATATCATGTGCATGATCTAACAAATTTGTTTGCAGCATTGACAGTTACAGTGGTGGCCAAAAGTATTGGCACCCCTGCAATTCTGTCAGATAATACTCAGTTTCTTCCTGAAAATGATTGCAAACACAAATTCTTTGGTATTATTATCTTCATTTAATTTGTCTTCAATGAAAAAACACAAAAAGAATTGACCTAATGCCAAATTTTATATAATTCCACACCAAACCTAAAAAAAGGGGTGGACAAAAGTATTGGCACTGTTTGAAAAATCATGTGATGCTTCTCTAATTCGTGTAATCACCAGCACCTGTAAATTACCTGTGGCACCTAAAAGGTGTTGGCAATAACTAAATCACACTTGCAGCCAGTTAACATGGATAAAAGTTGACTCAACCTCTGACCTGTGTCCTTGTGTGTACCACATTGACCATGGAGAAAAGAAAGAAGACCAAAGAACTGTCTGAGGACTTGAGAAACCAAATTGTGAGGAAGCATGAGCAATCTCAAGGCTACAAGTCCATCTCCAAAGACCTGAATAATCCTGTGTCTTCCGTGCGCAGTGTCATCAAGAAGTTTAAAGCCCATGGCACTGTGGCTAACCTCCCTAGATGTGGAAGGAAAAGAAAAATTGACAAGATATTTCAACGCAAGATTGTGCGGATGGTGGATAAAGAACCTCGACTAACATCCAAACAAGTTCAAGCTGCCCTGTAGTCCGAGGGTACAACAGTGTCAACCCGTACTATCCGTTGGCATCTGAATGAAAAGGGACTGTATAGTAGGATACCCAGGAAGACCCCACTTCTTACCCCAAGACATAAAAAAGCCAGGCTGGAGTTTGCCAAAACTTACCTGAGAAAGCCTAAAACGTTTTGGAAGAATGTTCTCTGGTCAGATGAGACAAAAGTCGAGCTTTTTGGGAAAAACCATCAACATAGAGTGTACAGGAAAAAAAAAGAGGCATTCAAAGAAAAAACACGGTCCCTACAGTCAAACATGGCGTAGGTTCCCTGATGTTTTGGGGTTGCTTTGCTGCCTCTGGCACTGGACTGCTTGACCGTGTGCATGGCTTTATGAAGTCTGAAGACTACCAACAAATTTTGCAGCATAATGTAGGGCCCAGTGTGAAAAAGCTGGGTCTCCTTCAGAGATCATGGGTCTTCCAGCAGGACAGTGACCCAAAACACACTTCCAAAAGCACTATAAAATGGTTTGAGAGAAAGCACTGGAGACTTCTAAGGTGGCCATCAATGAGTCCAGACCTGAATCCCATAGAACACCTGTGGAGAGATCTCAAAATGGCAGTTTGGAGAAGGCACCCTTCAAATATCAGGGACCTTGAGCAGTTTGCCAAAGAAGAATGGTCTACAATTCCAGCAGAGCATTGTAAGAAACTCATTGATGGTTACCGGAAGCTGTTGTTCGCAGTTATTTTGGCTAAAGGTCGTGCAACCAAGTATTAGGCTGAGGGTGCCAATACTTTTGTCTGGCCCATTTTTGGAGTTTTGTGTGAAATGATCAAGGATTTGATTTTTGCTTCATTCTCTTTTGTGTTTTTTCCTTGCAAGCAAATTAAATGAAGATAAAAATAGCAAATAATTTGTGATTGCAATCATTTTCAGGTAGAAACTGAGTATTATCTGACAGAATTGCAGGGGTGCCAATACTTTTGGCCACCACTGTATAAAGCATAGCAATATTCCTGCATTGCCATGCTTTATAACTGGGATCAGAGTGCTGAAAGTGAAAGTCACATAGTGTGACTAGTTAAAAACATTAAAAAAGATAAAAAATTGTTAATATTAAAAAAAATCAGAAAATAATTTATTAAAAATGTAAATATATAGTACAGATAAATTTATATTTAAAAAAAATACAAATAAAAACAAAAAAAGTGCACATCTGGTATGGTCGCATCCAGAACGACCTGCACCACAAAAATATCACACTAGTTATCCCATTCAGTGAATACCGTAAAAAAATACATAAAAAAGAGGCAAAAATCGATGCTCTTTCATCATATTGTCAAGCAGAAAGTGGAAAAAAGAATGCAAATAAAACTGGTATAGCTGAAAACTTTTCCCCTAAAAAACAAGCCTCTATATATCCACGGAAAAATAAAAAAGTTATGACTCAGAATTTTAGCAATGCAAAAATAATTATTTTTTCTATTAAATAGTTTTTATGGTGTAAAAGCGCCAAAACAAGGAAAAAAGATATAAATGTGGTATCGCTGTAATCTTACTGACACGACAAATAAAGCTGCCTTATCAATTTTACCACACTTAAAATGGCATAAAAAAATCTAAACAATTGTTAATTTCTGATTTTTGTTCATTCTACCTTCCAAAAATTGGAATAGAAAGCGATCAAAAAACGTTGCATGGCCGAAAATGGTACCAATAAAAAACATCAACTTGTCCCGCAGAAAACAAGCCCTCACATAACTCTGTTGGCACAAATATGGAAAAATTATAGATCTCAAAATATGGTGATGCTTTTGCAATCAAAAGAGTCTTTTAGTGTGTGAAAGCAGCCAAACATAAACTGATAAAATTTTGGCATCAGTGTAATCGCATTGACTCAAAGAAAAAAGTCGTCTGATGGCTTAAATGTCATGGGGAACAGCGTAAAAAATAAATGAAACCAATTTTCATCTGATGTTTATTTTTTCATTTTACCTCTCAAAGATCGCAGTAAGGTTCGGCTCATGCCAAGGTTTCCACATAAATTTCTGAAATATGTTATTCAGACAGAACCTATAATATTCCCTATAATGAGACAGATGGGGATACTGTGGATGCCATCTGACCTATAATCCAGCAGTGTCCATCTTTTTAGGCATGCATAAAAGTGCGGATGGCCACAGGTTTGTGTACTTCTGAAATAAGGACAACACTGAACAGAGGCCAGACGGAGTACAGAGTAACTTTGCTGCTTCATTATAGTGAATGGATTACTCATGAGTTTAATCTAAATCATGTCATTTGGAGATTTATGGTATGTTTCCACGGTCAGGAAACCATCCGGATTAGCTGTGGATTGAACGCTGTGTCCTACAGCGGCGTTTAATCCGCAGTGGCCAGATGTTCCTGCATAGTGGAGGGGATTTTATGAAATCCCATCTCCACTATGCGTCCGATTGCGTGGGTGACACACCCACGAAACCCGACATGCGCCGCGTCTTTTCAGATCGCAGCATGTCTGTTTACCTTGCGGCGACAGAGCGTCGCCGCAAGGTAAATAGCACAGTCCTATGTAGCCGTGTGGCGATTCCAGATGTGTTCAATGAACACATCGGGAATCACTGTGCGTTCAGAAGAGGGCGGGGCTTTAGGCGGAACGGGGTTTCCGCTCCATCCAAAGCGCATTGGTTCCGGACCGTAGAACCATACCCTTAGATGGAAACCCCAAAGTTAGTACTCAGCGTAGACTGCCAGATAATGTGATCCCAAATGTTATGTAAAATGTTATCAACGAAAGCTTCAACTCAATCCACAAAAAGGCAAGTCCACACTCAGGTCCGCCATCTGTTAACGGAAATGTAGGGGCTTCCGCAATACTTGTAGTACAGAGACTCTGGAAAAACAAAATGGCTCCATGCCACCAAAAGAAATTTGCAAACTTCGCGGTTCTATTTCCAAATTTCCCCCTCCATACTGAGCCCCACAGTGTGCCTAAACCACATTTAGGGTCCACATGTTTGGCATTTTTGAAGCAATGGGAGCCTGCCACGTTTACAGGTCTATGTCTCCAGAAGCACAAGCTGGTCGTAAAATATTGAGCACTACAACATACTGGGCACTACAATAGCAGTTTGCAATTTTCACTCAGCAACATCCATCAACCGTTGCTCATTTTTGAAAAACACCCATGGAGTCAAAATCATCTCTACACCTGTAGATAAATTCCCAAAGGGGTATAGTTTCCAAAATGGGGTCATTTGAGGATGAATCTTCACTTCTATTCTTGATTAAAGAAAAAAAAAATATGGCACCTATTTCTTTTTAAGTTTTGCAATTTGTGCTATTAAAAAGTATCATAAAGGTCCAAAAGCTGCCAGTTAACTGATTTTCTGTTGTTACCAAATTATTGCTTGGATGTTTTTATTTGAATTTAAATAAGGAAATGTTTTTAAATTTACATTGTGACTATGTTCTGCTTTCATCAGCATAGTGCTTAAAGTAAATACTTGAGTAACTTAAAATGTATTCAATAAATAAATAAATTATTGAACAAGCAACTCGGAACAAGCAACTTTTAACCCCTTAATGTCCACTGACGTGCACAGTCCGTCATGGCAAGGTGCCAGTTCCGGCACCAGGACGGACTGTGCACGTCATGCCTTTGATCTACCACTGCGTGTAAACACGCAGTGGTAGATCAGTGCCGACAGCTGTCACAGACAGCTGACAGGCACAGCAAGCGGTGCGGGGACCTTTGCTGTCGGTCCCCGCACCCACAGCGCTGTGCTTGGTCAGTCAATCTGACTGACCAAACACAGCAGCGATCGCGCAGGAGAAGCTGAAATTTCAGCTTCTCCAGCGCGATCAGTGCAGGAGCCCGGCGCTGCAGTGGCCAGGCTTCCTGCACTGACAGCCAGGAGCGGAGCCCCCACCGCCCCTGGCTGTTAACCCCCTGACTGCTGCGATCCATCGCGATCGCAGAGCTCAGGGGGGGAGGCAGAGGGTCGGGAGCTCCCTCTGCCTCAGATCGGCGCCCTGCAATGTATTTGCAGGGCCCGATCTCTGCCTTGATGACCCGGGGGTTGTCATGACAACCTCCGGGTCATCTGGCTAAGGGAAGCTGCTGTGATCATGTCACATCAGCTTTCCCCATAGGTACAATGCATTGCAATGCTGGAGCATTGCAATGCATTGTAACTGCAATAAAAAGTAAAAAAAGTGAAAGTCCCATAAAGGGACAAGTTAAAAAAATCATTTTTTTAAAAAAATTGTAAAAAAAATATTAAAAAATAATTTAAAAAAAATCCCCTAAAAAATACACATTTTTATGTAATAAAAAAAATAAATAACAAAAAAAATACACATGTTAGGTATCGCCACGTCCGTAAAAATCCCATCTATAAAAGCATACCCCTAGTTAACCCCTTCAGTGAAAGCCATAAAAAAAAACAAAAAAGTAGTAAATTATACTTTTTCCAAGCGGTATCATCATACCGCTTGGATAAAGTGCAGTAACACGCGATCAAAAAGTCAGATATAAATAATCATGGTACCGCTGAAAATGTCATCTTGTCCCGCAAACAACAAGCCGCTATACAGCATCATCAGCGAAAAAATAAAAAAGTTATAGCTCGCGGAATAAACTGATGCAAAAATAATTATTTCTTCTATAAAAATTTTATTGTGTAAAAAACGCCAAAACATAAAAAAAAATATATAAATGAGGTATCGCTGTAATCGTAGTGATCCGAAGAATAAAGCTCCTTTATCAATTTTACCAGACGCGGAACGGAGGAAAAAAAAAAAAAAAACAATTCCTGAATTGCTGGTTTTTGTTCATTCTGCTTCCACAAAAATCGGAATAGGAAGCGATCAAAAAACGTTATGTGCCCGAATATGCTACCAATAAATACGTCAGCTCGTCCCGCAAAAAATAAGCCCACAGATAACTCTGTCGGCTGAAATATGGAAAAATTATAGCTCTCAAAATACGGCGATGCAAAAATTTCTTACAAAAAATTATTCCAAAAAAAAGCGTCTATTAGAGTGTGACAGAAGCTAAACATGAAAAAAGGATGTAAATCTGGTATCGCTGTAATCGCACCGATCCGAGGAATAAAGTCGCCTAATCACTAAAACCGCACGAGGAACGGCGCAAAAAAGAAAACCAATTCTTCACCTTTTGTGGATTTGTTCATTGTGCCTCCCAAAGATCGCAGTAAGGCGATCACAGTAGTTCCCCCCCACATATGGGGTATCAGCGTACTCAGGACAAAATGCACAATAGCTTTTGGGGTCCTATTTCTCCTGTTACCCTTAGAAAAATAAAAATTTGGGGGCAAAAAGGTCATTTTTGTGGAAAAAAATATGATTTTTTTATTTTCACGGCTCTACGTTATAAACTTCTGTGAAGCCCTTGGGGGTTCAAAATGCTGACCACACATCTAGATAAGTTCCTTGGGGGGTCTAGTTTGCAAAATGGGGTCATTTGTGGGGGGTTTCTACTGTTTAGGCACATCAGGGGCTCTCCAAGCGCGACATGACACCCGCAGACCATTCCATCAAAGTCTGCATTTAAAAACGGTGCTCCTTCCCTTCCGATCTCTGCCATGCGTCAAAATAGTGGTTCCCCCCCACATATGGGATATCAGCATACTCAGGACAAATTGCACAATAGCTTTTGGGGTCCTATTTCTCCTGTTACCCTTATAAAAATAAAAATTTGGGGGCAAAAAGGTCATTTTTGTGGAAAAAAATATGATTTTTTTATTTTCACGGCTCTACGTTATAAACTTCTGTGAAGCCCTTGGGGGTTCAAAATGCTGACCACACATCTAGATAAGTTCCTTGGGGGGTCTAGTTTGCAAAATGGGGTCATTTGTGGGGGGTTTCTACTGTTTAGGCACATCAGGGGCTCTCCAAGCGCGACATGACACCCGCAGACCATTCCATCAAAGTCTGCATTTAAAAACGGTGCTCCTTCCCTTCCGATCTCTGCCATGCGTCAAAATAGTGGTTCCCCCCCACATGTGGGATATCAGCATACTCAGGACAAATTGCACAATAGCTTTTGGGGTCCTATTTCTCCTGTTACCCTTATAAAAATAAAAATTTTGGGGCAAAAAGATTATTTTTGTGGAAAAAAATATGATTTTTTTATTTTCACGGCTCTACGTTATAAACTTCTGTGAAGCACTTGGGGGTTCAAATGCTCACCACACATCTAGATAAGTTCCTTGGGGGGTCTAGTTTCCAAAATGGAGTCATTTGTGGGGGGTTTCTACTGTTTAGGCACATCAGGGGCTCTCCAAGCGCGACATGACACCCGCAGACCATTCCATCAAAGTCTGCATTTAAAAACGGTGCTCCTTCCCTTCCGATTCTTCCATGCGTCAAAATAGTGGTTCCCCCCCACATATGGGATATCAGCATACTCAGGACAAATTGCACAATAGCTTTTGGGGTCCTATTTCTCCTGTTACCCTTATAAAAATAAAAATTTTGGGGCAAAAAGATTATTTTTGTGGAAAAAAATATGATTTTTTTATTTTCACGGCTCTACGTTATAAACTTCTGTGAAGCACTTGGGGATTCAAAGTGCTCACCACACATCTAGATAAGTTCCTTGGGGGGTCTAGTTTCCAAAATGGAGTCTTGTGGGGGGTTTCTATTGTTTAGGCACATCAGGGGCTCTCCAAACGCACATGACACCCGCAGACCATTCCATCAAAGTCTGCATTTGAAAAAGCGCTCCTTCCCTTTCGAGCTCTGCCATGCGTCAAAATAGTGGTTACCCCCACATATGGGTATCAGCGTACTCAGGACAAATTGCACAATAACTTTTGGGGTTCCTGTTACCCTTTGAAAATAACAATTTGGGGTGAAAGATCATTTTTGTGGAAAAAATATGATTTTTTAATTTTACTGCTCTACGTTATAACCTTCTGTGAAGCCTTGGGGGTTCAAAGCTCTCACCACACATGTAGATAAGTTCCTTGGGGGGTCTAGTTTCCAAAATGGGTCACTTGTTGGGGGTTTCACTGTTTAGGCACACAGGGGCTCTCCAATACGACAATTGCGTCCAATCTCAATTCCAGCCAAAAAGTCAAATGGCGCTGCTTCCCTTCCGAGCTCTGCCATGCGCCCAAATAGTGGTTTACCCCCACATATGGGGTATCAGCGTACTCAGGACTAATTGCACAATAACTTTTGGGGTCCTTTTATCCTTTGGAAAATAAAATTGGGATGAAAAGATCATTTTTGTGGAAAAAATATGATTTTTAATTTACGGCTCTACGTTATAACCTTCTGTGAAGCGCTTGGGGGTTAAAGCTCTCACAACACATTAGGTAAGTTCCTTGGGGGGTCTAGTTTCCAAAATGGGGTCACTTGTTGGGGGTTTCCACTGTTTAGGCACACAGGGGCTCTCCAAATACGACATGGCGTCCAATCTCAATTCCAGCCAAAAAAGTCAAATGGCGCTGCTTCCCTTCCGAGCTCTGCCATGCGCCCAAATAGTGGTTTACCCCCACATATGGGGTATCAGCGTACTCAGGACTAGATGCACAATAACTTTTGGGGTCCTTTTATCCTTTGGAAAATAAAAATTGGGATGAAAAGATCATTTTTGTGGAAAAAATATGATTTTTTAATTTACGGCTCTACGTTATAACCTTCTGTGAAGCGCTTGGGGTTAAAAAGCTCTCACAACACATTTAGGTAAGTTCCTTGGGGGTCTAGTTTCCAAAATGGGGTCACTTGTGGGGGGTTTCCACTGTTTAGGCACACAGGGGCTCTCCAAATACGACATGGCGTCCAATCTCAATTCCAGCCAAAAAAGTCAAATGGCGCTGCTTCCCTTCCGAGCTCTGCCATGCGCCCAAATAGTGGTTTACCCCCCACATATGGGGTATCAGCGTACTCAGGACTAGATGCACAATAACTTTTGGGGTCCTTTTATCCTTTGGAAAATAAAAATTGGGATGAAAAGATCATTTTTGTGGAAAAAATATGATTTTTTAATTTACGGCTCTACGTTATAACCTTCTGTGAAGCGCTTGGGAGTTAAAAGCTCTCACAACACATTTAGGTAAGTTCCTTGGGGGGTCTAGTTTCCAAAATGGGGTCACTTGTGGGGGGTTTCCACTGTTTAGGCACACAGGGACTCTCCAAATGCGACATGGCGTTCAATCTCAATTCCAGCCAAAAAAGTCAAATGGCGCTGCTTCCCTTCCGAGCTCTGCCATGCGCCCAAATAGTGGTTTACCCCACATATGGGGTATCAGCGTACTCAGGACTAATTGCACAATAACTTTTGGGGTCCTTCTATCCTTTGGAAAATAAAAATTGGGATGAAAAGATCATTTTTGTGGAAAAAATATGATTTTTTAATTTACGGCTCTACGTTATAACCTTCTGTGAAGCGCTTGGGGATTAAAAGCTCTCACAACACATTTAGGTAAGTTTCTTGGGGGGTCTAGTTTCCAAAATGGGGTCACTTGTGGGGGGTTTCCACTGTTTAGGCACACAGGGACTCTCCAAATGCGACATGGCGTCCAATCTCAATTCCAGCCAAAAAAGTCAAATGGCGCTGCTTCCCTTCCGAGCTCTGCCATGCGCCCAAATAGTGGTTTACCCCACACATGGGGTATCGGTGTACTCTGGAGAAATTGTACAACAAATATTGTGGTTCATTTTCTCCTGATACCCTTGACAAAATTTTGGGAAAAAAAGTTAAATGTTCATTTTTTCCTTCCACATTGCTTCAATTCTTGTGAAATACTTAAAGGGTTAATAAACTTCTTGAATGTGGCTTTGAACATGTTGAGGGGTGCAGTTTTTAGAATGGTGTCACTTTTGGGTATTTTCTGTCATATTGACCCCTCAAATTCACTTCAAATGTGAGGTGGTCCCTAAAAAAAATGGTTTTGTAAATTTTGTTGGAAAAATGAGAAATCGCTGGTCAACTTTTAACACTTATAACTTCCTAACAAAAAAAAATGTTGGTTCCAAAATTGTGCTGATGTAAAGTAGACATGTGGGAAATGTTATTTATTAACTAATTTTTGTGACATATCTCTCTGATTTAATGGCATAAAAATTAAAAGTTTGAAAATTGCAAAATTTTCAAAATTTTTGCCATATTTCCGTTTTTTTCATAAATAAACGCAAGTTATATTAAAGAAATTTTACTATCATGAAGTACAATATGTCACGAGAAAACAATCTCAGAATCGCCAAGATCCGTAGAAGCGTTCCAGAGTTATAACCTCATAAAGAGACAGTGGTCAGAATTGTAAAAATTGGCCTGGTCTTTAACCTACAAAATGGCTTGGTCATTAAGGGGTTAAAGTTAATACCTATAGAGTATATCTTGGCTGAGAACAGTATATCAGTGTTTATAACACATGTATTGAGCTAAAACTACTGCATTACTCACCACTGCATTAGTATAATATAGACCTGACTATTAGGGATTAGTTCCTTTGCTAATTAAGCTCCCCTTAGGCTCTGCACCTGAGAATTGTTCAGTCTTGAGATTAAATGAGGGCCACAAAAAGGAGCATAACATATTAAAGAGAGAAAAAGGACAAAAGGGTGATTTAGGTGCTCATCAACATGCACAAAAACATTCTCATACAGACTAATTACAGACTAATTGTTGAGTGACCTTTAGTAACTAGTGAAAAAAATGAGTACAATAAAAGAAGAAAACTATCTAAAATTTTTCTTGCAGCATTGAACATAAAGTGTACTTCTTTAATGAATTTTATGGTTAGATGAAAGGGAAAAAGGAAATCATATTATTATTTATATAGCATCATTGATTCCATGGTGCTGTACATGAGAAAGAGTTACATAAAAATATAGATATAATTGACAGTAAACTAACAATGATAGACTGGTACAGAGAGAAGAGGACCCTTCCCTTTTGAGCTTACATTCTAGAGGATGATGGGGAAGGAGACAGCAGCTCGGGGGTTCCAGGAGCTCCGATGGTGTTGAGGTGGCAGTGTGGTCATTGCAGGTTGTAAGCTTTCTTGAAGCGATCGGTTTTCAGGTTCCGCTTGATGGAACCAAATGTGGTAGATAATCGGACGTCTTGGGGCACAGAATTGCAGAGGATGGGGGATATTCAGGAGAAGTCTTGGAGGCAAACAGAATCATGTTTCTGTTTGATCATTGCTGATTGAGTATAAAGTAGAAGCTTGAAATCATGGCATCTTCCTTCAAGTTGAGAAAGGAAACAGAAGGCTTCTAAATTGAGAAAATGTGCCATTATCCCAGCTGTCATAAATGTCATACAATAAGAAAAAGTAGGCAGGGTAGATTACACCATTGACTAAGAAATGTAAAGGTGATGTTCAGGGCCGGCTACAGGTTTTTATGGGCCCCGGGCGAAAGAGTCTCAATGGGCCCCTTTACCACAGACCACGATTCATGATGCACAGATAAGGCAGAGAAATATGGGTATAGTACAATGTCAAAGATTTCACTTCTTACATTACATGACTGATATCTATTGTAAATTCTACAATAGCTCAGAAACAGCCGAATTCTCACAGCGCACAGTACAGACCGGACAGTACAGTCCTCCATACAATATTATGGGCACCACATAGTCTCCCCCTCATCACCCATATAATACCCCATGCAGGATGTCACCCCCCATCCCCCATATAATGCTCCATACAGAATACTGGACCCAATATAATGTTCCATACAGGATACTGGTCCCCATATAATGCTCCATCCAAAATATGGAGCTCTCCTCTGCACTGCGCTGTGCTCTGCACTGTTACAGCTCAGGACAGGCCGTATCACCGGCCCATCACCTCCATCATGGCCTTCTCCCCATCAATGCCATCAATGCCTTCTCCCCATCACCCCCATCATTGCCTTCTCCCCATCACCTCCATCATGGCCTTCTCCCCATCACCCCATCATGCCTTCTCCCCATCACCTCCATCAATGCCTTCTCCCCATCACCCCCATCATTGCCTTCTCCCCATCACCTCCATGATGGCCTTCTCCCCATCACCTCCATCAATGCCTTCTCCCCATCACCTCCATCAATGCCTTCTCCCCATCACCTCCATCATTGCCTTCTCCCCATCACCTCCATCAATGTCTTCTCCCCATCACCTCCATCAATGCCTTCTCCCCATCACCCCCATCATTGCCTTCTAACCATCACCTCCATCAATGCCTTCTCCCCATCACCTCCATCATTACCTTCTCCCCATCACCTCCATAATGGCCTTCTCCCCATCATTGCCCTCTCCTCCACCTACACACAGACACACACAACAACATTCACATGTCTGCACATTCACACACACAACACATCTCACCTGTCTGGCGTCCGCACTGCAGGCACTCCCGCAGCATCACCGGTGCCCGCGCTTTCTCTCTCTGCCACAGCCGGCCGCTGAATGATGACATCATCCAGCGGTGCTGCTGTGAGAGGAAGCGCGGGCGCCCTCTGGAGCACAGAGCTTCGGAGGCACGGAGAGAGGTAAGTATTGTGCCCGCTTCCGGGGCCCTGAGCAAGCAAGGGGGTCCAGTGGCGGCGCTGGCCCCGCTCTCCTCCTCTAACGGGCACCGGGGTGCCTGACGGCGAGTGGGCCCCGCGCCTGCTCAGGGCCCCGGCACTTGCCCGAGTACGCCGGGTGCTGACACCAGCCGTGGTGATGTTGCTGAAGCAAAGATGAAGTCTTCAAAACTTTTTTCGAAGTTAGTTTGTAAGAAAATGTCTTGGAGAATTAAGTGGCATATGACAATTCAGAATTATACTCCCTTGCTAGAAATAGCCTCTGAAAGTGGTGTGCAAATACTAGGAGGGAGCATTGCTCCCTTTAAAGTGTAAATTAGCCTTCATAAACAAGAGAAACATAGCAGATAAGCCAAGTAGGAAATATACAGACTGATATGCTGAGTAAAGTTGAGGACTCATCATTTCCTTCCTCTATTGTTTGATCACTCACACCCATAAACAACTGATTCCTTAATACATAGGAGTATGGTTCTTTTTGCCTGTTCTAAAAAGTGTAGATACTTTAATCAAAATGGCACAATACTGGCTACTGGCTTTTCAGTTTGGTGTAAATAATACAGAAAACGTGTCCATATAATATGCAACTCTTAAAATAGGCATCATATTATGATGACAAATCCATTTGAAGAATTACAGTTTTTTTATGTCACATTCATATATTTCCGTCAGTATTGCTGACAAGTGGTTTCAATATATTCAATAATGTATAATTGCAACTTAATGGTATATTATAATATACATGAATTGCCCAGTCAATCATTCCCATATTGGTGGCATCATTTAGGCTACATGCATTTCTAAATAAAATTGTGTCTTTAAATAATTACTTAACTCTCTATGCAGAAAATTACATGGTGTGAGCATCCAGTTGCCAATTTATCTCAATAATGCCTCCTGTTTTACTAATAGATTTTATCATCAAGCTCCTCTTTATCAGCCTAAAACTAATAAAATTTGCAATTTTCATTTTATTGAGTAAATTACCAAAATTACAGCAACAATAAATAAATGTGGAATTTTGTTCACCAGGAGTATAAATGTGAAGAGATTTTAGAGCACATTTGCAAAAATCTACTAAAGCATACACCCAATTTAGTAAAGGTTTGAATCATAAATCCTATCTTATTACCTGGTATTTGCAATATTATATTGTGTTTTGAAACATTTTAATCTTTGACCCAAAACTATAAAATGAGGCCAAACGCTATTTTGGTAAAAGGAAATTCTCATTATTTTCAGCAAGGATAAGCATTTGCTGTCAGAATGAATTTCTGATACTGACAGTTTTTTTTACAATGGTTTAAAAATCAGCGAGTATGCAGAAATAGAAATCAAGTATATGACTATTTGGACCAAATCTTAACACAAGGACCTTCTTGCTGTGGGAAAAATAGCCTTACCTTTGACAATCTAAAATCATAACACTAAATCTGTCACATTTATTTGAGATAAGGGAGTGCATTAGTGAACTAATGATTTTATGTTTTAGCAAAAAAATCTAAACAAACCTTCAGTCCACAATGAATAATTACTAATCAGAGCATTTTCTACTACTGTGGGAAATTAGATGAATTTGCACTGAAGGGATTTTTCTCTTAATCATCAGCCATGAGAAATGTGCATAGGTTTTTCAAATGATAAGACTTTCTTTAATGAAAAGGGATTATCTTTGCCAAATGTGAGTGGCAAACTGAAATAAGGCTTTCTTCCCCATATTCCCTTTCACTTATTTTTGCATATGCACCGAATAGTGTAATTTTTATTATTTAAAGATACTACTAGTGAGTGGTGTATTCACTTATTCTTTGCATTGTAAATTGAAATGACAATTAGCTAATGTTTGACAATAAGTATGAAAGTAATATGCCTGAGATCACATGAAATTACATAAAGAGAATTCTACATCCACAGTAAATCTGTGGTTAGTCCTCCAGTATGATTGGAATAACCTTCATAACATTTTTCTTAAAAAATCGGATTACAAGTCTACTTAGAAGAATTGATGCTTTAAATTGTTTTAAAAACAGTGGACTATCACACATTGATTTTATTTTATTTAGCTTTCTCTTTTGTTAATTTATTTAGCATTTTTGTTAATTGTTAAAATAAACTTATAACAACTTTGTTTTTTAAAATTTTGCAGTAGATTCTAAAATGTTTGCACAATGCTGTACTTTATTACTTTATTTTGCTTCCTTATCTCCCCAAGCAATGATGCATTGCTACTTAAATGTAAAGTTCATGCTTCTTTAGAAGCTGCTTAGAACGACTGATCATGAAATATCCATAAACCACATCCATACAGTCTGTATATAGGAATTCTCTTGTCTATGTATAGGTGTGAGGAAAGTCCTGTACACAGTTTTAATACAGTGTGCATATTTTTGGTAAACAGTAGGGATGATCAAACATGCTCGGTGATACTCGGTTATCACTAGGGTATCATGGTGTTCAGATGTGCTCAATACTTGGTGAGTAATGGGTGGTGCTCGATGTAAAACTCAAATCCCTACCCCACATATTTGGCAACTGTTACGCAGCCAATAAGAATGTGGTTATTTCCTGTGAGTCACTGCAATGCCGTAGCCATCTTGGTTGTGGCATTACTGTGATTGGCTGGCTATATTACATCATCAGAGGTTATAAAAGGACAGGCGTTGCCTAGCTTGGCACACTGACACTATTGCATAGCTCTGCAACACTTCGTATTGGAGGGAGAGAGTGCTTGAAAAGGTCTGTGTGCAAAGTATAATGAATTGGAGTTCTGTAGTGTTGATACTGGTGCTGAAGTTGAGCCATCATACTAATAGCTAGGGCCGGCGTTGGCACCCGGCATACCCGGGCAAGTGCCGGGGCCTTGAGCAGGCGGGGGGGCCAACTCGCCGTCGGGCACCCCGGCGCCAGTTAGCGGATGAGAGCAGTATCAGCGCCACCACTGGGCCCCCCGCTTGCTCAGGGCCCCGGCAGCAGCCGGCACAATACTTACTTCTCCCCGTGCCTCCGCTGCCGCATCTCTGGGCTCCAGGGGGTGCCTGCAGGGCGCCTCTGTTTCCTCTCACAGCAGTGCTGCTGAATGATGTCATCATTCAGCGGCCGGCTGTGGCAGAGAGAGCGCGGACGCCGGACAGGTGAGATGTGGGGTGTATGTTGTGTGTGTGTGTGTCTGTGTGTATCAGTGTGTGTGTATGTAGTGTGGTGCTTTGTGTGTGTATGTGAGAGAGTGCTGTGGTGTTGTATGTGTGATGGTGGTGGGGGAGGCAGTGATGATGATGATGGGGAGGCAATGATGATGATGATGTGGAGACAATGATGATGGGGAGGCGATGATGATGGGGAGGCAATGATGATGATGATGGGGAGGCGATGATGATGGGGAGGCGATGATGATGGGGAGGCAATGTTGATGGGGAGACGATGATGATGGGGAGGCAATGATGATGATGATGGGGAGGCAATGATGATGATTATGGGGAGTCTTTCCAGAGTGCTCTTTCCTGAGCCGTAAAAAACAGCGCAGAGTGCAGCACAGTGCAGAGGAGAGCTCCATATTTTGTATGGAGCATTATATGGGGACCAGTATCCTGTTTGGAGCATTATTTGGGGTCCAATATTCTTTATGGAGCATTATATTTGGCCCATAATACTGTATGGAGGACTATTTGGTGCCCATAATATTGTATGGAGGACTGTACTGTCCAGTCTGTACTGTGCGCTGTGAGGATTTGGCGGTTTCTGAGCTATTGTAGAATTTGCAATAGATATCAGTCATGTAATGGAAGAAGTGAAGTGTTTGGCATTGTACTATACCCATATTTCTCTGCAGTATCTGTGCATCATGAATAGTGGTCTGTGTTAAAGGGGCCCACTGAGACTCTTTCACCCGGGGCCAATAAAAACCTGGAGCCGGCCCTGCTAATAGCCCTTCTTAGGGCTAATCGTTTGCAGAATATACAATGTGCATTTAGCCTAGGGTGGGAGAGGGAGTTGCAGGAGCAAGAAGAGTGACAGAATCCAGTTTGTAGACATAGATTAGGCCTGTGCAGTTTATTCTCAAATATATTACTGCATTTTTTGTGGGTGTTCAAAGAAATTGAATATATTTTAATCCATCAAGTATTACGTGCTTTGAGGATCTTTTTTGTGCTATATAACAAGCCCAAAAATTGTTGAAACATTTTTGTGGGCTACATTTCTCAGCCATACCCTATTCCTTAATGTGCAGTAAATTTCTGTGATCTCTAAAACTGCTAAAATGCTTTTAAAAAATTTGTAGGCCTCGATTTCTCAGACATAAAGTGTCTTGTGGTCTGTGAACATTTCTGTGATCTGTCAAAGTGCTAAAAATCTTTTAAAAAAATTGCAGGCCTCCATTTTTCAAACAGTTACTTTGTCTGTGAATATTTCTGTGAGGTCTAAAAGTAAATAAAAGTTTTTAAAAATTTTGTAGGCTTCCGTTTCTCAGATATACTGTGTTATGTGGTCTTTGAACATTTCTGTGATCTGTCAAACTGCAAAAAAGCTTTTAAAAATGTCCGTAGGCCTCCATTTCTCAAACATATAGTGTTGCTTTGTCTGTGAATATTTCTGTGAGGTCTAAAAGTGAACAAAAGCTTTTAAAAAAGTTTCTAGGCTTCCATTTCTCACAGTGTTATGTGGTCTGTGCATATTTCTGTAAACTGAAAATCTGCGAAAAAACTTTAAAAAATTTAATAGGCCTCCATTTCTCAGACATACAGTGTTGCGTGGTTTGTGAACATTTCTGTGATCTGTCAAACTGCTAAAAAGCTTTCAAAATTTTGTAGGTCTCAATTTCTCAGACATACATTGTTACTTTGTGAATATTTCTGTGAGATCTAAAAGTGAACAAACGCTTTTAAAAATTTTGAAGGCTTTCATTTCTCAGACATACTGTTAGGGTCTGCGGCACGCACCTAATAGATATAATAGAGAGGTGCGTTCGCAGCCCGGGGTCCACCGTGCAGGCGAAGCCCGCTGCTAATAAGATGGCGAAAGTAGCGAACTCTGTTATCCCGCAGAGTCGCAAAAATAAACGCCGTAGCGCGTTGTGGCAGTAAGTGCGAACTCTGTTAATCCCAGAGCCGCTAACGGGATGCCACAGCGCTATATGGCGATAGGTGCGAACTCACTTAACTTCAGTGAGCCGCAAAGTAAAACGCTAGGGCGCTGTCTAGCGTCAAAAGCGAACCCTGTTACGTCACAGAGCCGCTGAGAAAAAGTACCGTGTCCTGTCAGGCTCTCAGGTACATGGATAATTGCTAAGCGAGCATAATACGTGGTCATGCGCTAATGTCCTCGCGGGAGTCACCCGCAATCTATGGCGTCTGAACACCAGACCCTGAATACGGCAATCAAACTCCTCACCGGTTATGCCGGTAATCTAGGGCATCTAGGACACCGACCCTGACCAGCTAGCACACCAAACTCCTCACCGATTAAGTCGGTATTCTAGTGGCTTATTTCAGCCGGGTCCCTAACCACACACACGCATGACCACACTGGCGCATAGCATACAATGGTTGATATTAGCGCATGGCGGCCCAGCCATGCTACCCTTTTATAGCAACAGCACAGGACCTTCCAGGAACAAGGACCAATGAGAAACCTGTTCCAGAAGACTCGTAGTAACAGGGCCTTCCTGGCGGGCCAATAGGAGCTGCTGCAGTACCTGAGCATGTGACCCCTGATCTCCAATGAGAGATCTCACTCTGGGCATGCTCAGAAGGGAAAATGCAGTACTTAGTCCCAAAGACGTCTGCTCCAGCATTGACTATAATAGCAGATCCAGGAAAGGCAGCAACAAGTCACTGCCCAGTAGTGGAGTGGGCAAGACGCCTGGACCGATGCCTCTGCTGAGCAGGCTCCACTGCGGCCGGAGATGAATGGGAGACCGCAGCGGGACGGGTTCGAGACTCCCCTTGTGCAGCAGCGGGAAATCGAACCCTAACATTACCCCCCCTCCTAGGGCCCCCCTTCTCTGGTCCTCGCTGCACTCAAAGGCAGCGATGAGCTGCGGAGCATGAACATGCTCGGCAGGCTCCCAGGATCTATCCTCAGGCCCATAACCCCTCCAATCCACCAAATAAAATTTTTTGCCTCGTACCACCTTGCACCCAACAATGGCGTTCACCTCATGATCGTCGGTAGATGAACCCGACGTCCCAGCAGATGACTCGGAAAACCGGGAAATGGCCACGGGTTTCAAGAGGGACACGTGAAAGGTGTCAGTGATACCAAGGCGAGGCGGAAGGGCTAGGCGGTAAACTACCGGGTTCACCTGCTCAAGAACTTTAAAGGGGCCCAAAAAGTGAGGTGCCAACTTGGTGGACTCTACCCGTAGCCTGATGTTTCGGGCAGAAAGCCACACTAGGTCACCCGTAGCAAACGTAGGAGCGGGGCGCCGATGGGCATCGGCCGAAGACCTCATCCTCTGTTTGGAGGCCTGAATGGCATCCTGAGTGCGGTCCCAAATGTCCCGTGCCTCCACAGCCTAGTCTGCCACCCTGGAATCGGCGGAAGACACGGGCATAGGCACTGGTACCCGCGGATGCTGACCGTAGTTCAGGAGGAATGGGGTCTCTCCGGTGGAGTCAGCCACAGCATTATTTAGAGCAAACTCAGCCCACGGTAGCAAGGATGCCCAGTCATCCTGCCTGGCAGAGACAAAATGTCGCAAGTATGTGACCAAGGTCTGGTTGGCCCTCTCTACCAACCCATTCGTCTCGGGATGGTATGCAGAGGAGAGATTCAACTCAATGCTGAGTAAACGACACAGCTCTCTCCAGAACCGAGACGCAAACTGGGGACCTCGATCACTAACAATTTTGTCTGGCATACCGTGTAGGCGAAAAAATATGCCTAATGAATAATGCTGCCAAGGCCCGTGCAGACGGTAACCGTGGTAACGGCACCAAGTGCACCATTTTGGAGAAGTGGTCGGTTATCACCCAGATGATGGTGCAGCCCCGAGACTTGGGTAAGCCAACCACAAAATCCATCCCGACCATCTCCCAGGGCCTGTCTGCCACCGGTAAAGGAAAGAGTAACCCAGCTGGCCGTTGTCGAGGGGACTTATTCTTGGCGCAGGAGACGCATGCCTGAACGTATTCCCTGACGTCACGGACCATATGTGGCCACCAGTATGTCCTCGCCAGCAACTCAGATGTCCTCTTTGCCCCAAAATGTCCACCCACCCTGGACGAGTGTGCCCAAGAGAGAACCTCCGGTCTTAAATTGATGGGCACAAAAGTCTTGCCCGGAGGCACAGACTCAAGCGAAACCGGGGCCACAGTTCTTAGGCTCTCTGTGGGGACAATCAGCCGAGGCTCCTCCTCCACCTCCTCAGAGGACACCACGGAGCGAGACAGAGCATCAGCACGAATGTTCTTCTCCCCTGAGAGAAAATGGAGGGTGAAATGGAATCGGGAGAAGAACAGGGACCATCTGGCCTGACGGGAATTTAGCCGCTGGGCGGTCTGTAAATAGACCAAATTTTTGTGGTCAGTGAACACTTGGAAGGGAAAGCGAGCCCCCTCCAGGAGATGTCTCCACTCAGAAAAGGCCAACTTCATGGCTAGCAACTCCCTATCCCCAATGGAATAATTCCTCTCCGCAGGTGTGAAGGTCTTGGAGAAGAAGAAGCAAGGATGTTTACGACCTTGAGCATCCTTTTGAAAAAGGATTGCTCCAGCACCAACGGACGAGGCATCTACCTCCAATATAAAAGACTTATCAACCTCGGGACGATGTAGGATAGGAGCGCTAGCAAAATGGGACTTGATTGAAGTAAAGGCCTTGGAGACCTCCTCTGACCACAATTTGGGATTGGCTCCTTTCTTGGTGAGGGCTACCAAGGGAGCAACCAAAGTAGAGAAGTGGGGAATGAATTGGCGATAGTAATTAATGAACCCCATAAAGCACTGCACCGCTTTAAGAGAGTGGGGTTCTTGCCAATCCATTACAGCCTGTAGTTTGGCAGGATCCATAGCCAATCCCTGAGTGGAGATGATATAGCCCAGGAATGGCAAAGACTCCTGCTCAAACACACACTTCTCCAACTTCGCATATAAGGAATTTGCCCGCAAGAGGTCGAAGACCCTGCAAACATCTCTCCGGTGGGTGTCCATATCTGGAGAAAAGATGAGAATGTCATCCAGATAGACTACCACAGAGGTGGCAAGCATGTCCCGGAAGATGTCATTTACGAAATCTTGGAAGACGGCTGGAGCATTACAGAGCCCGAAGGGCATCACAAGATATTCGTAATGTCCATCTCTGGTATTGAACGCCGTCTTCCATTCGTCCCCCTCACGGATGCGGATCAGGTTATAGGCACCACGAAGATCCAGCTTAGTAAATAACCTTGCTCCCCGGAGCCTATCAAAGAGCTCAGATATTAGGGGCAAAGGATATTTGTTCTTAACGGTAATGGCGTTAAGACCCCTATAGTCTATACACGGTCGTAATTCTCCATTCTTCTTCTGCACAAAGAAAAATCCTGCCCCTGCTGGTGACACTGACTTCCTAATAAACCCTCTGGCCAGATTTTCCTGGATGTATTGTGACATGGCCTCCGTCTCAGGAAGAGAGAGAGGATACACTCTTCCCGAGGGGGCTCCGTTCCAGGCAAGAGGTCTATAGGACAGTCATAAGGGCGATGAGGCGGCAGAGTCTCCGCTGCCTTTTTGGAGAATACGTCTGCGTATGACCGATAAACCTTGGGAAGGGAATCAAGATCTATGGGTATCTCCGTTGTGGAAACCTGAACGTCCTCTCTGAGACATTTGTCTCTGCAATGATCACCCCAACCCAGTATTCTCCCAGAGGACCACTCAATATGGGGAGAATGGTGGCGAAGCCAGGGTAATCCCAACAAAACCTCATCTATTCCCTCAGGAAGGACAAAAAGGGATATATTCTCCTGATGTGAAGGATACATAGACAGAGGTAGAGTGACAGTCTGGTGGGTGATTTGTGAGGGCAGGATTGCTCCATTCAACACTCTCACCGATATTGGCTCGGCGAGCGTCACCAGCGGTGTGGAATGGCGAGAGGCAAAGGAGGAGGACATAAAATTCCCCTCTGCCCCAGAGTCCACACAAAGCTTGGCGGGAAGGGTGGATGAACCTAGAGAGATTAACCCTTTAAGGAGCATCTTCGGAGCAAAATCCCTCGCGTCTAATGACCCTGCACCCATGGTCACGGAACATGACCGTTTACTTATTCGCTGGGGACATCGGTTGGCATAATGTCCTGACTGCTGACACACTCTACAGACCACGGATACTCGAGTGGTCCGAGACTTAGATCCCACTCGAGTATTCTCCACGGTCTCTGGGGAGTCAGACGCCCGAACGGGAAATTCCAGAGGTTTGGCAAAGGTGGGTGCCAGCCGAAACCTCTGCCTAAATTGGGTCCGCTCTAACCTCCGCTCGTGAAAATGGAGGTCGATGCGGGTAGATATAGAAATGAGTTTCTCCAGTGTGGCAGGAATCTCCCTGGTAGCCAAAGCATCCTTTACATGGTCTGCCAGTCCTCTCCAGAACACTGGAATAAGAACTTTATCTGGCCACTCTAATTCAGAGGCCAAAGTCCGAAATTGGACTGAGAACTGGCTGACCATGGACAAGCCCTGTGACATTGTCAGTAGTTGGAGTGCCGTATCGTGCGTGACCTGAGGTCCTAAAAAGACCTTTTTCAGAGCCTTCAAAGACCGAGAAGCACTCCGCACCACACGATCGTCACGCTCCCACAGCGGTGTTGCCCACTCCAACGCTCTGCCCGAGAGTAGAGACAGTACAAAACCCACTTGTGCCCGGTCCGTGGGGAAACGTGCAGCCAGAAGCTCGAGCTGTATAGAGCACTGACTCACGAATCCCCGACATTACTTGCTGTCACCGGCAAACTTGTCAGGAAGCGGGAGGTGGGCTAATGTAGGGACAGAGGTAGCAGAGGACAAACTGGCTGCAGCCACGCTAGCAGCCTGAACAGCGACTGCGGTAATATCCACAGCTGAGGTTGTGCGCTCAAGAGCCGCCAACCTTCCCTCCAGCTGCTGGATATACTGCCTTAGACGCTGGTCATCCGCCATTTTACTAGCCAGACCCTGGCGCTAATATTATGTTAGGGTCTGCGGAACGCACCTAATAGATATAATAGAGAGGTGCGTTCGCAGCCCGGGGTCCACCGTGCAGGCGAAGCCCGCTGCTAATAAGATGGCGAAAGTAGCGAACTCTGTTATCCCGCAGAGTCGCAAAAATAAACGCCGTAGCGCGTTGTGGCAGTAAGTGCGAACTCTGTTAATCCCAGAGCCGCTAACGGGATGCCACAGCGCTAGTGTTGAGCAATATTGCTCGATATCTAAAAATATCGTATCGAAATTGTATCGCCGATAGCACTAAATATCGTCGATATCCGATTTCGATACCGGAAGTCCCATGTAAGTCTATGGGAACAAAATATTGAAATTAAAAAAACCCATTCTTGCCTTGTTGGTTAATTGTACATGAAGGAAAACAACAAAGACTAATGTAGAATGTATTGGGGGAGGTTGAGGAGACAATAAAGGCATACATGTTTAACCAATGCATTGGAATAGCATTCATATATTTTTTTTTGGAAATACGTTTGGATTGACTAACAAATTGACAATGTTGTTAACCTTTTTTATATTTTGGCAAATATGTATGTTTCACAACTTCCATGCTCTTCACCTTTTTAACTTTTGCCAGTGCCACACTTTCTCCTTCATAATCTTCAGCAGCAGCATCATCTTTCTCATCAAATTATTCTTCATCTTCACCTTCTTAATTTTCTTCTTAAACTTCTTGCTATTCATGTTTTTGTTTACATTACTCATATTGTTATTATTAAACTAATTAATCTTCTTCATATTCAAATTCTTCATCTTCTTCCTCTTCATCTTCTTCATCATATTCTTATTTGTGACAGAGATTCCTGTACTTGTAATCTGTAAAAGTATGAATTGTTCATCCTTCCGTTCTTGCTGTCACAAAAGATTTAAATTACAACAGTATTTGTCCGTGTTCAGTTTAGCCTGCAGCAGCAGGCATTTTCAGGGGCACCACGAGGAGGAACGGACTCACCCCCATACACTGCTTAGTCTTCTTCTGCTTAGAATTTATAGCATATATTTTGCTCTTCATTTTGGTCTTATACTTCATGTTCTTCTGCTTTTTGATCTTTTGCTTATTGTTCTTCTGTCTCTTGTTCTGTATCTTGTAGTTTGTCTTAACCTTCTTTGTCCTGTTGGTGATCTTCTTGGTAATCTTTTATTTTTTCTTTGTGATGGTGTTCAGGCTGGTTGGCTTCATGCTCGTCGTCCTTGTTGTCGTCATCTTTTTCTGGGTGGTCTTTAATGTCGTCTAATTTCCGAGAAACAGCTGACGTTAATGGAACCCTGACGGGTATCAGATGGAGCAAGAGACAATGGAAGTAACGAGGACCAGCTGACTGTGCTGGACCCCGGACGGGTAGCAGAAGGAAAAGAGGCAATGTCACAACCGAGTACCAGCTGACGTTACTGTGACACGGTTACTAAGCAGGAGGTACCTGTGCTCCAAAGCACTACCAAGGACCAGCAGACGTTGCTGGAACTCGGATACGGAGATGGAGGCACCTAGGCCAAAGGCACTGGGGAGAACCACTTGACGGTACTGGACCCCGGACGGGTAGCAGAAGGAAAAGAGGCAATGTCACAACCGAGTACCAGCTGACGTTACTGTGACACGGTTACTAAGCAGGAGGTACCTGTGCTCCAAAGCACTACCAAGGACCAGCAGACGTTGCTGGAACTCGGATACGGAGATGGAGGCACCTAGGCCAAAGGCACTGGGGAGAACCACTTGACGGTACTGGACCCCGGACGGGTAGCAGAAGGAAAAGAGGCAATGTCACAACCGAGTACCAGCTGACGTTACTGTGACACGGTTACTAAGCAGGAGGTACCTGTGCTCCAAAGCACTACCAAGGACCAGCAGACGTTGCTGGAACTCGGATACGGAGATGGAGGCACCTAGGCCAAAGGCACTGGGGAGAACCACTTGACGGTACTGGACCCCGGACGGGTAGCAGAAGGAAAAGAGGCAATGTCACAACCGAGTACCAGCTGACGTTACTGTGACACGGTTACTAAGCAGGAGGTACCTGTGCTCCAAAGCACTACCAAGGACCAGCAGACGTTGCTGGAACTCGGATACGGAGATGGAGGCACCTAGGCCAAAGGCACTGGGGAGAACCACTTGACGGTACTGGACCCGGACGGGTAGAAGAACGCACCCATGAAAATGTAAGTTGACAGGACGCAAGCCGTCCGCAGTTACAGAATCACACAGTCCTACAGTGGGTGCTTATCCTATTGTCACAATGGAAACCGCCTTTATTTACATATCCCACAGCACACATAGGAATCACCTAAACTGCAGGCACCATAGAGTCGGCTAACCCGAATGCAACACGACAGCACAACTTATTGGAGGATAATTGACGTTCACACTGCCAGGAAACAGCTGTCGTGCTGTAACCAGGCTGGCCAGGAGTCAGTACCCCTGCCAATTACTTACGAGCAACAAATGGCGGTGTTGTAGCCCAGGGAGTAGAGTTCAGGTGGTAGAAAGATGAACATAACCGGAGACATGGAAAACGTTGTCAAACAGTTATTTAATCTGAAAACGGACAGGCAAATTCAGGTGAGATCCATGCCTTGTTCATTTTCAGAAAAGTAAGCCGGTCTACATTCTCTGAGGATAGTCGCATGCGACGGTCTGTTACTACACCACCTGCAGCACTAAAGACACGCTCAGATAATACACTGGCAGCAGGGCAAGCCAGCACCTCCAATGCATACTGGCTAAGCTCTGGCCATGTATCCAACTTAGAGACCCAAAATTTGAAAGGGGAAGAGGCATCTGGGAGTACACTTAGAGGGAAAGCCAAGTAGTCTGTCACCATCTTACGGAAACGTTTCTTCCTGGTGACTGGAGCCGTCTCGGATGGTGTAGACCTTGCTGGCGCTGTCACAAAACTTTGCCACATTTGTAACATACAGTTCTTGCCCTGTGCAGAGGCGCTGCTTCTGCTCCCTCTTGTTGTAGAGGTGTCTACACTGCCTCGACGCACAGAGCTGCTTTGTAAAGCAGTAGCAGCAGCAGCAGCAGCAGCAGCATCTCTCTCGGCTGGAATGTACAACAGTATGGATTGCACCAGTGTGTCTTGGTACTCCTGCATTTTATGGTCCCGGTTCACCGGTGTGATGAGGGTTTGTAAGTTGTCCCGGTAGCGAGGGTCTAGGAGGGTGTACACCCAATAATCTGACGTGCTGAGAATGTGGGCGATGCGGCGGTCGTTTCTTAGGCACTGAAGCATGAAATAAACCATGTGCTGCAGACTCCCAACTGGCCAACAAAGGCTGTCCTCTGGAAGAGGCGTCATCTCTGTCTCCTCTGCATCACCCCACCCTCGCTCTACATACTGACTACAGCGTTGTGTACCTTCCTCTGTAGGGATTTCTTCCTCCTCCATTGACTCCTCGTCCTCCTCCTCATCCTCCTCACAAAGTGAGCCCTGCCCAGCCCTTTGTGAGGAACCACGTTGCGCTGACTGTCCTGAAGGTAATTGAATTTGTGACTCCTCATCCTCCACCTGTTTCAAAACCTCTTCCTTTAGTGCTTTCAGTGATTTCTGAAGCAGGCAGATAAGGGGGACAGTCATGCTGACTAGTGCATCATCTGCACTCGCCATCCGCATTGAGACATCAAACGCACGCAAAATGTCGCAGATGTCCTTCATAGAGGCCCACTCAGTAGTGGTGAAGTGTGAACGGCGCAAATTGCGAGTTGATTGCGCCTGTTGCAGCTGATACTCCATTACTGCTGGCTGCTGCTCACACAACCGCTCCAACATATGTAACGAGGAATTCCACCTGGTGGGTACGTCACATATGATGCGATGTTCAGGAAGGCAAAATCTGACTTGCAGAGCTGCAATGCGCGATCTGGCCATGCTGGAACGTCGCAAGTGAGCGCACTCTAGGCGGACCTTGTGCAGCAGTGCATCAAGATCCGGATAGTCCCTCAAAAAACTCTGCACGACCAAGTTGAGCACATGTGCCAGACATGGTATGTGAGTGAGGTTGCCAAGGCCCAGAGCTGCCACCAGATTTTGGCCATTGTCACACACTACCAAGCCTGGCTGCAGATTAGCTGACAAAAACCACACGTCGCTCTCCTGCTTGATGGCATCCCAGAGCTCCTGCGCTGTGTGGCTTCGATTCCCCATGGGAATTAATTTCAGGACGGCCTGTTGACGTTTGGCCACGGCTGTGCTCATATCGGTCGCAACAGGTAAGCGTTCACGGGTCCATGTGGAGGTATACCGTGACGGCTCGTGCAGCGATGATTCTGAGGAACTGGAGTAGGAGGAGGAATCAATGTGCACAGACTGGATTCCTGCAATCCTTGGAGTTGGCAGAACACGTACAGCGCCACTGGCAAGATCTGTACCCGGCTCCACAACATTGACCCAATGGGCAGTGAGGGAAAGGTATCGTCCCTGGCCATGGGTACTGGTCCACGCATCGGTGGTCAGGTGGACCCTGCTACTGACGGCGTTTAGTAGCGCATGTTTAATGTTTCCCTCGACATGTTTTTGCAGAGCAGGGACAGCTTGCCTGCTGAAATAAAATCGGCTTGGCACATTATATTGTGGGACTGCCAATGCCATAAAGTTCCTGAAACTGTCAGTCTCCACCAGCCTGAATGACAGCATTTCAAGGGACAGGAGTTTTGCAAGGCCAGCATTCAGAGCCTGTGCTCGTGGATGGTTTGCCGAGTATGGCCGTCTTTTATCCCATGCCTGTGTTACCGATGGCTGTTTTTTGTACTGGGAGTGTGACGATGACTGTGAACTTGCTGCAGTGGGTGGAATAACAGTTTGTCTATGGACAACAGTGACCGAGGTTCTTCCATGGAGATCCTGTGAGGAAGCCAAAACAGGTGTGTGAGAGCTGGAGGTAGAGGCTCGAACATGACGTAAAGATGTAGGTGCTGCTGTAGGTTGGCCTACATCTCCAGTGTGTCTTTGGAACTCAGCTACGTGCTTTGTCCGTACATGTGTCCACATATTTGTGGTATTCAGGTTCCTGATATTTTTACCTCTTTTAACTTTTTGCTTACACAGCTTGCATTGAACATAGCAAATATTATCTACAAGTCTGTCAAAAAAGGACCACGCAGTGCAAGTCATGGGAGCACCAATTTTGACATTTCTAAGAGAACTGCTCCCAACAGGTGCCAAACTGGAGGCTACAGGCAAGCGAGTCTGCAGCCTACCTCTCCCTCCTCTTTGTACCGTTGGGACAATCTCTTCCTCAGAGCTGCTCCCACCACCTTGCTGTTGCTCACGCCATGTTGGGTCTCGGACTTCATCATCTCCACTACCCTCTTCCAACACCTGCTGCTGTTGGATGGTCTGGGCAGCACCATGCTCCACAAAACCTGGCACCTGAGTCTCATCATCATCATAAGATGCGTTCTGCGGTGTGCTGTCCATCGGCACTGGCTCACCCGCCTCTTCAGATTGAGAGAGACACAGCTGTTGCGCATCACTGCATACTCCCTCTTCTTCAAATTGCAGAATGCTGCTTGCCTGTGCCCGTGTTTGCGAGCCAACAGATTCTGAGAACAGAAGCAGAGACTCAGCTGGCTCCTGTACAGAACTCTCTGACTGCCTTGGCAATTTGACAGGCGGTGAACAGACAGATGGTTGCTCAACAGTGTTGTGTTCCTGAGAGGAGGTGGAAGGAATTGAAGTCGATGCATTGGCTGCCATCCAACCAACAACGGCTTCAATTTGTTCTTCCCGCAGCAGGGGGGCACGCCGAGCTCCTACCAAAGTGCGCATAAAGGAACGCTCACGGGGATAAATGGTGGATGCTGTGTCACTGAGGGCGGCAGCAGACACAGAATCCCCACGTCCTCTCCCTGCTGAAACTCCACGGCCACGACCACGTGCCTTACTCACTGACTTCTTCATCTTGGTAGATTGATAAAGAAAGTCAGAAAAGTTATAACTTAAGGCCTAAGTGTGGTTATTACGCAGAGACTGAAGTGAACACTGAAACACAACTGTTCACAAATCACAATCTGTGAAAGGCTACTCCTTTGTCTACTTCTATAGTGTTTGCAACCAATGTATTGGATACGGATGGAAGCGCGTCACACTAATAGTTAAATTGCATGGAGCAGCAAGAATTACACTGAAGGAAAAAAAAAAAGAGTCTGTGAGTGACAGGTGCAGATGCCTACAGACAGCGTTGCATGCAGAGCAAACTGCAGCGTCACCTGCACTCACACACACCTTGCAGAGCTGTTAAAACACTGCAGGCAAAAGGAAGCTTTACACAGCGGTTGGTGCTAGCCTGCCTACAGCACAGTACACTAAATCGCAATCTCTAACTGTCCCTCAGAGTCAGCACAGCAGCGTTCTGTCCCTTACTGAATTCACAGCACAGTGACGCTAAAATGGCGGCGGCGCCTTTCATACACTGAAGAAAAAAAAAAAAGAGTCTGTGAGTGACATGTGCAGATGCCTACAGACAGCGTTGCATGCAGAGCAAACTGCAGCGTCACCTGCACTCACACACACCTTGCAGAGCTGTTAAAACAACACTGCAGGCAAAAGGAAGCTTTACACAGCGGTTGGTGCTAGCCTGCCTACAGCACAGTACACTAAATCGCAATCTCTAACTGTCCCTCAGAGTCAGCACAGCAGCGTTCTGTCCCTTACTGAATTCACAGCACAGTGACACTAAAATGGCAGCGGCGCCTTTTATAGTGCATTCTGACATCATTTCAGCATCCAATCACAGCCATGCCATTAGTTAACATGACCGCAGCAGTACAGGATGTGCCCACACTTCTTAGGATTCCTTATTGGCTGAATAAAATCACATTGCCTCGCAAATAATTATGGGAACTTCCGATTCCGGTATTCGATAAGACGAAAATATCGAAACGAATTATCGAAAGGCCGATAGAGCTAATATCGGCCGATAGCCGATATTTGCATTATCGTATCGCTCAACACTACACAGCGCTATATGGCGATAGGTGCGAACTCACTTAACTTCAGTGAGCCGCAAAGTAAAACGCTAGGGCGCTGTCTAGCGTCAAAAGCGAACCCTGTTACGTCACAGAGCCTCTGAGAAAAAGTACCGTGTCATGTCAGTCTCTCAGGTACACGGATAATTGCTAAGCGAGCATAATACGTGGTCATGCGCTAATGTCCTCGCGGGAGTCACCCGCAATCTATGGCGTCTGAACGCCAGACCCTGAATACGGCAATCAAACTCCTCACCGGTTATGCCGGTAATCTAGGGCATCTAGGACACCGACCCTGACCAGCTAGCACACCAAACTCCTCACCGATTAAGTCGGTATTCTAGTGGCTTATTTCAGCCAGGTCCCTAACCACACACACGCATGACCACACTGGCGCATAGCATACAATGGTTGATATTAGCGCATGGCGGCCCAGCCATGCTACCCTTTTATAGCAACAGCACAGGACCTTCCAGGAACAAGGACCAATGAGAAACCTGTTCCAGAAGACTCGTAGTAACAGGGCCTTCCTGGCGGGCCAATAGGAGCTGCTGCAGTACCTGAGCATGTGACCCCTGATCTCCAATGAGAGATCTCACTCTGGGCATGCTCAGAAGGGAAAATGCAGTACTTAGTCCCAAAGACGTCTGCTCCAGCATTGACTATAATAGCAGATCCAGGAAAGGCAGCAACAAGTCACTGCCCAGTAGTGGAGTGGGCAAGACGCCTGGACCGACGCCTCTGCTGAGCAGGCTCCATCGCGGCCGGAGATGAATGGGAGACCGCAGCGGGACGGGTTCGAGACTCCCTTGTGCAGCAGCGGGAAATCGAACCCTAACACATACAGTGTTCCTTTGTGAATATTTTTGCGTGATCTAAAAGTGAACAAAAGCTTTTCAAAATTTTGTAGCTTTCCATTTCTCAGACATACAGTGTTACGTGGTCTGTGAACATTTTTGTGATCTCTAAAACTGAGCAAAAGCATTGAAACATTTTTCTGGACTGAATTTGGTTGTTATCCATATACTTTTTTGTTCTTTCTGTTACATTACGGTGGAGTAAACAACAAAAATAACTTTGATTGCTGCAGGTGTCCAATCTTTTTCTTTTATTAAAAATAAACTTGGTTTCAAGAGAACTACAAGTTACAAAATGCGTAAGGCATACATTAAGGGACGGGGAAGTGGAAGTGCTGATGATGGAGCACGCAGATGCTGAAGACATGGAGTAGGTGCAGCTGTGCCTGATGCTGGAGCACAAGAAGCATGCCCATCCATGACATATAGGTTCCTGTCTAACTTTGCAGAGAGGCACAGTACACCAATTCTGAAGCCAGAGCAGTGCTAACAGGTGGTTGGATATCTGATAATGCTTCCAACGGGCTTGGCAGCGCCAGACATCTTCCACACGGTCCAGTCTAAAGTCCGGAACACTTAATCCTCACTCTGATTCTCCTTCTTCGCACGATGTTGAGTCCCAGGAGACTAGTGAACCCACACAAGCACACTCCAATGAGCTCTTTACCACTATATTTCTTGATTGTGGCCTCTCAACCTGCATGCTCTATGAGGGACAGGATGACATGCTATTTAGTGATGCACAAAACTTAGAGCAGCTACAGCCAAAAGAACAGGATGGTGAGGGAAGACAAATTTGTAATAAGGAGGAGGATGAAGAGACACAGTTGCCACTAAGTCTTGTTGTTGTTAAGTCACAAAGTCAGGAGGAACAGGGTGCGTTGGTGGAAGACGAGGTGGTAAATGACGAAATCACCGACCAAACTTTTGAAGTTGGCATGCAGAATGAGGCCAGCAATGCTGAGGGGGTGAGATCGGCAGCACCAAAACAGACAGGAAGAGGCAGTGGGGTGACCTTAGGGAGAAGATAGGCAACTGTGTTGTAGAGCACAGACAGTCCTGAATTTCTCCATCAAAAAGTTAGGCGTTCCCCAGTCTGTGACTTTTTTAAAGAGAGTTCTGAGACAAACAAGATGGTCAATTGTAACCTGTGCTTTGCAAAGATTAGTAGGGGTATGACCACTAAGAACCTTACCACCACCAGCATAATCAGGCACATGACATCTACGCACCCATCTCGGTGGGCAGAAGGCCTGGATTCAAGATGGTGCCATTGGGTGACACCACTGCCTCTTCCCCAGTGCTAGGTGCTTCCCAATCCCCTGTCCAAAACACTGGCACAGCTGCCTCTTGCCCTGCACCTATACTTGCACACTCTGACTTACCATCACCAGGCACTTCAAAATCCTTGTCTCAGCTCAATGTTCATTGGAACTAAAATTAAAGTTCCCAGGAACCCACCCACAGGCCCAAATGCTAAATGGGCACATTTCTAGGCTGCTTTCCATGTAAATGTTGCCATGTAGGCTGGTAGACAAGGAAGATTTCTGCTGACTCATGGCCCTCCCTCAGTACTCGGTCCCCAGAAGCCACTTTTTCTCCTGTCTGGTGTCCTTGCCTTGTACCAGCACGTGTCCAGGAACATCATCAATGCCCTTACCAATGCACTTACTGGCATTATCCACTTAATGACCGACATGTGGACAAACACTTGTGGCCAGGGATACTACATTTCTCTGAGGGCACACTGGATGAACATTGTGGGGGCTGGGGCTGAGTAACACCCTGGCACAGTGCATGTGCTCCCAATGCTGCGGATTGCTGGCCCTACTTCTATCAGGCTTTCCTCTACTTCCTACAGCAGTTCCTGCACCCACTACTGCTTCATCTCATCTTCTATCTGCGATGTGGTATCTCAAAGCACGCTGTCCACATTAGCTGGAACCTGGAAGCTCTGCAGCACTGGCTCAGTGAAGCAGCAACAGGCTCTGCTGAAGCTAATTTGTCTAGGAGAAAATCTGCATACCGCGGCAGAGTTACTTAAAGCAATTACAGATCAGACAGATCATTGGTTTTTGCCGCTGAATCTCCAACCAGTCATGGTGATGTGTGATAATGGGCGTAACCTGGTGGCGTCTGTGAAGATTGGCACATGTGCTGAACTTTGTAGTTTAGCGGTTTCTGAAAACATAAGTTTGTGCTCAAAGTATGCTGTGTCACGACCTATTTCCACCAGTCGGCTACAAATGCCACTGCTCTGGCAGTGCTGCAGCAACTCATGTAAGTGCCAGCTCACCAACTGTGTCACCACTCACCATGCACTGGAACTTCACACTGCACATTCTGGCAAGGCTTTGTGACCAGAAGAGGCCAGTGGTTGAGTACCAGCATGACCATGCCCATCAGTATCCTGGTCAGCCTCTGCACATAACAATTGAAGAGTGGGCATGGATGTGGAATGAGGAATACACAAAGATGATGAGCAGCGATAGTCAGCGCAACTATCCTGATTTTTTGCCTACTTAAACAGTTGCAGCTCACAGTTAAGCATGAAGCTTTGCATGTACACCAGGTGGGGATGGAGGGAGACATAACAAAGAGAGAATGTAGCTAACCCAGCCTCATCTCATCTGCTCAGCATGCATTGGGTAACAATGAGGAGGTGGACACTGAGGAGGAGGAAGAGCAGGAACCGGAGCCGGTGGCTAGCGCAATAGAGGCTAGTAACCACACAATCTTCATCCTCTCTCCCCTACATGGATTGGCTGAGGATGGGAATGAGGAGGAAGAGGGGGAGGAGGAGATGGAGAGTCATCATCATGGTGGAGACAGGGAAGTGTTGTCTGTATGAAGCTTGGCACATATGGCCGACTTTATGAACCTATGCTTTTCCCGTGATCCTGGCGTTACATTCATCTTGGCAAAAAAGAGTACTGGTTGTTCTCCATGCTAGACCCACTCTACAAGGAGAAATTTGCATCTCTTTTACCTGAGGTGGAGAGGTCTTCTAAAGAGGTGCTATAACAGAGAGCCATCGTGGAAAATATGTCGAAAAAATTCCCATCAGACAGCACTAGCAGCAGGGAGCCAGTTTTCTTACCGAACAAAGGAGGAGAGGCCAGGGAGACACACAGAAGAGGCAGGGGTGGGCACACTGATGATTTCATGACACCAGCCCAGCATCCAGGGGCTGATGCCTGGGTATTTTTGACAAAGTGGGAAATTTTTAAAGATGGTCAAGCAATACCTGTCCAATAGTGTTGAGCGATACTGCTCGATATCTAAAAATATCGGATCGGAATGGTATCGCCGATATCACTAAATATCGTCGATATCCGATTCCGATACCGGAAGTCCCATGTAAGTCTATGGGAACAAAATATCGCAACTAAAAAAACACTTTCTTTCGTTGTAAACACAAAATATACACACATAGAATACATATATATATATATATATATATACATGTCATTGTGACATATATATATACATATATTTATAGTTTATACACTTCTACATAGTAAAATAGACTCTGATTCAATTGCCGGGTAAAGCCGTGACTAGTGTTGAGCATTCCGATACCGCAAGTATCGGGTATCGGCCGATATTCGCGTTATCGGAATTCCGATACTTAATTCCGATACTTTTTCCATATCGTATACCGGAATCGGAAGTTCCCATAATTCTTTGAGAGGCAATGTGATTTTAGTCAGCCAATGAGGAATCCTACGAAGTGTGGGCACATCCTGTAATGCTGCGGTCATCTTAACTAATGGCATGGCTGTGATTGGCTGCTGAAATGATGTCAGAATGCACTATAAAAGGCGCCGCCGCCATTTTAGCGTCACTGTGCTGTGAACTCAGTAAGGGACAGAACGCTACTCTGCTACTCTGAGGGACAGTTAGATATTGCGATTTTGTGTACTACTGTGCTTGAGGCAGGCTAGTTTACCAACCGCTGTGTAAAGCTTCATTTTGCCAGTGTTGTTTTAACAGCTCTGTGCAAGGTGTGTGTGTGACAGTGCAGGTGACGCTGCAGTTTGCTCTGCATCCACCGCTGTTTGTAGGCATCTGCACGTGTCACTGACTCTTTTTTTTTTATTTTATTTAGTGGAATTGGTGCAGCTCCATTATATTAGAAAAAAATCAAATCTATTAGTGTGACGTGCTTCCATCCGTATACAATACATTGGTTGCAAACACTATAGAAGTACACAAAGGAGCTTTTCACAGATAGTGAATAGTTGTGTTTCAGTGTTCACTGCAGTCTGTGAGGTTTTGATTTTTTGAGTGCAGATCACGCTCCAGTTAGTTCTTCAACCACTGCCGGTTGTAGTCTGCTGAGCGTGTGTCACTGCCTCATCCTTCACATTTTTCTCTAATTGGTGCTGCTCCATTTTAGTGAAAAAAATCTAATCTATTAGTGTGACGCGCTTCCATCCGTATACAATACATTGGTTGCAAACACTATAGAAGTACACAAAGGAGCTTTTCACAGATAGTGAATAGTTGTGTTTCAGTGTTCACTGTAGTCTGTGAGCTTTTCATTTTGTGAGTGCAGATTACGCTCCAGTTTGTACTTCAACCACTGCCGGTTGTAGTCTGCTGAGCGTGTGTCACTGCCTCATCCTTCACATTTTTCTCTAATTGGTGCTGCTCCATTTTAGTGGAAAAAAATCTAATCTATTAGTGTGACGCGCTTCCATCCGTATACAATACATTGGTTGCAAACACTATAGAAGTACACAAAGGAGCTTTTCACAGATAGTGAATAGTTGTGTTTCAGTGTTCACTGTAGTCTGTGAGCTTTTCATTTTGTGAGTGCAGATTACGCTCCAGTTTGTACTTCAACCACTGCCGGTTGTAGTCTGCTGAGCGTGTGTCACTGCCTCATCCTTCACATTTTTCTCTAATTGGTGCTGCTCCATTTTAGTGGAAAAAAATCTAATCTATTAGTGTGACGCGCTTCCATCCGTATACAATACATTGGTTGCAAACACTATAGAAGTACACAAAGGAGCTTTTCACAGATAGTGAATAGTTGTGTTTCAGTGTTCACTGTAGTCTGTGAGCTTTTCATTTTGTGAGTGCAGATTACGCTCCAGTTTGTACTTCAACCACTGCCGGTTGTAGTCTGCTGAGCGTGTGTCACTGCCTCATCCTTCACATTTTTCTCTAATTGGTGCTGCTCCATTTTAGTGGAAAAAAAATCTAATCTATTAGTGTGACGCGCTTCCATCCGTATACAATACATTGGTTGCAAACACTATAGAAGTACACAAAGGAGCTTTTCACAGATAGTGAATAGTTGTGTTTCAGTGTTCACTGTAGTCTGTGAGCTTTTCATTTTGTGAGTGCAGATTACGCTCCAGTTTGTACTTCAACCACTGCCGGTTGTAGTCTGCTGAGCGTGTGTCACTGCCTCATCCTTCACATTTTTCTCTAATTGGTGCTGCTCCATTTTAGTGGAAAAAAATCTAATCTATTAGTGTGACGCGCTTCCATCCGTATACAATACATTGGTTGCAAACACTATAGAAGTACACAAAGGAGCTTTTCACAGATAGTGAATAGTTGTGTTTCAGTGTTCACTGTAGTCTGTGAGCTTTTCATTTTGTGAGTGCAGATTACGCTCCAGTTTGTACTTCAACCACTGCCGGTTGTAGTCTGCTGAGCGTGTGTCACTGCCTCATCCTTCACATTTTTCTCTAATTGGTGCTGCTCCATTTTAGTGGAAAAAAATCTAATCTATTAGTGTGACGCGCTTCCATCCGTATACAATACATTGGTTGCAAACACTATAGAAGTACACAAAGGAGCTTTTCACAGATAGTGAATAGTTGTGTTCAGTGTTCACTGTAGTCTGTGAGCTTTTCATTTTGTGAGTGCAGATTACGCTCCAGTTTGTACTTCAACCACTGCCGGTTGTAGTCTGCTGAGCGTGTGTCACTGCCTCATCCTTCACATTTTTCTCTAATTGGTGCTGCTCCATTTTAGTGGAAAAAAATCTAATCTATTAGTGTGACGCGCTTCCATCCGTATACAATACATTGGTTGCAAACACTATAGAAGTACACAAAGGGCCCTTTTCACAGATACTGAACAGTTGTGCAGGGTTCACTGTAGTCTGTGAGGACTAACCACACTTAGGCCTTAACTTTTCTGACTTTCTTTATCAATCTACCAAGATGAAGAAGTCAGTGAGTAAGGCACGTGGTCGTGGTCGAGGCCGTGGATTTGCAGCAGGGAGAGGACGTGGGGATTCTGTGGCTGCTGCCGCACCCAGTGACACAGCATCCACCAGTTTTCCCCGTGAGCGTTCCTTTATGCGCACTTTTGTAGGAGCTCAGCGTACCCCCCTGCTGCGTGAAGAACAAATTGAAGCCGTTGTTGGTTGGATGGCAGCCAATGCATCGACTTCAATACCTTCCACCTCCTCTCAGGACCACAGCACTGTTGAACAACCATCAGTCTCTTCACCGCCTGCCAAATTGCCCAGGCAGTCAGAGAGCTCTGTACAGGAGCCAGCTGAGTCTCTGCTTCTGTTCTCAGAATCTGTTGGCTTGGAAACAGGGGCCCAGCCAAGCAGCATTCTGGAATGTGAAGAAGAGGCAGTATGCAGTGATGCGCAACAGCTGTGTCTCTCTGAATCTGAAGAGGCGGGTGAGCCAGTGCCGATGGTCAGCACACCGCAGAACGCATCTGATGATGATGAGACTCAGTTGCCAGTTTCTGTTGAGCATGGTGCTGGCCAGACCACCCAACAACAGCAGGTGTTGGAAGAGGGTAGTGGTGGAGATGATGAGGTCCAAGACCCAACATGGCGTGAGGAACAGGAAGGTGGTGGGAGCAGCTCTGAGGAAGAGATTGCACCAACGGTCCAAACAGTAGGGAGAGGTAGGCTGCAGACTCGCTTGCCTGTAGCCTCCAGTTTGGCACCCGTTCGGAGCAGTTCTCTTACAACAGCCAAACCGGGCGCTCCCAGGACTTGCTCTGCGTGGTCCTTTTTTGATACAGTTGCAGATGATATTTGCTATGTCAAATGCAAGCTGTGTAATCAAAAAATTAAAAGAGGTAAAAGTGTCAGTAACCTTAATACAACAAATATGTGGAAACATGTGCGGTCAAAGCACTTTGTTGAGTTACAAAGACACACTGGAGATGTAGGCCAACCTACAGCAGCACCTACATCTTCAGCTCCTGTTGGAGCCTCTTCCTCCAGTTCACACACAGCTGGTAAGGCTTCCTCAAAGGATCGCCATGGAAGAACCTCTGTCACTGTTGTCCAGAGACACAGTGTTATTCCACCCACAGGTGCAAGTTCCCTGTCATCCTCACACACCCAGGCCACAAAACAGCCATCGGTAGCACAGGCATGGGATAAAAGACGGCCATACTCGGCAAACCATCCACGAGCACAGGCTCTGAATGCTGTCATTGCAAAACTCCTGTCCCTTGAAATGCTGTCATTCAGGCTGGTGGAGACTGACAGTTTCCGTGAATTAATGGCATTGGCAGTCCCACAATACAATGTGCCCAGCCGATTTTATTTCAGCAGGCAAGCCGTCCCTGGTCTGCAAAAGCATGTTGAGGCAAAAATTAAACATGCGCTACTAAACGCCGTCAGTAGCAAGGTCCACCTGACCACCGATGCGTGGACCAGTACCCATGGCCAGGGACGATACCTTTCACTCACTGCCCATTGGGTGAATGTTGTGGAGCCGGGTACAGATCTTGCGAGTGGCGCTGTACGTGTTCTGCCAACTCCAAGGATTGCCGGAATCAAGTCTGTCCACATTGACTCCTCCTCCTACTCCAGTTCCTCAGAATCATCGCTGCAGGAGCCGTCACGGTCTACCTCCACATGGACCCGTGGACGCTTACCTGATGCGACCGATATGAGCACAGCCGTGGCCAAACGGCAACAGGCCGTTCTGAAATTAATTCCCATGGGGAATCGAAGCCACACAGCGCAGGAGGTCTGGAATGCCATCAAGCAGGAGAGCGACGTGTGGTTTTTGCCAGCGAATCTCCAGCCAGGCTTGGTAGTGTGTGACAATGGCCGAAATCTGGTGGCAGCTCTGGGCCTTGGCAACCTCACTCACATACCATGTCTGGCACATGTGCTCAACTTGGTCGTGCAGAGTTTTTTGAGGGACTATCCGGATCTTGATGCACTGCTGCACAAGGTCCGCCTAGAGTGCGCTCACTTGCGACGTTCCAGCATGGCCAGATCGCGCATTGCAGCTCTGCAACGCAGATTGCGCCTTCCTGAACATCGCATCATATGTGACGTATCCACCAGGTGGAATTCAACGTTACATATGTTGGAGCGGTTGTGTGAGCAGCAGCCAGCAGTTATGGAGTATCAGCTGCATCAGGCGCAATCAACACGCAATTTGCGCCGTCCACACTTCACCATTAATGAGTGGGCCACTATGAAGGACATGTGCCACGTTTTGCGTGCGTTTGATGAGTCAACGCGGATGGCGAGTGCAGATGATGCACTAGTCAGCCTGACTGTCCCCCTTATCTGCCTGCTTCAAAAAACACTGCAAGCAATAAGGGATGAGGTTTTGGAAGAGGTGGAGGATGAGGAGTCACAAATTCCATCACCTTCTGGAAAGTCAGCGCAACGTGGTTCCTCACAAAGGGCTGGGCAGGGCTCACTTTGTGAGGAGGATGAGGAGGAGGAGTCAATGGAGGAGGAAGACATCGCTCCAGAGGGAGGTACACAACGCTCTAGTCAGTATGTAGAGCGAGGGTGGGGTGATGCAGAGCAGGCAGAGATAACGCCTCTTGCAGAGGACAGCGTTTCTTTGCCAGTTGGGAGTCTGCAGCACATGGTTGATTTCATGCTGCAGTGCCTAAGAAACGACCGCCGCATCGCCCACATTCTCACGACGTCTGATTATTGGGTGTACACCCTCCTAGACCCTCGCTACCGGGACAACGTCAAAAGCCTCATCACACCGTTGAACCGGGAGCGTAAAATGCGGGAGTACCAAGACACACTGGTGCAATCCCTAATGTTCTACCTTACTGCCGAGAGCACTGCTGCTGCTACTGCTTTACAAAGCAGCTCTGTGCGTCGAGGCAGTGTAGAGAGCTCTGCAACAAGAGGGAGCACACGCAGTGCCTCTGCACAGGGAAAGACCAGTATGTTCAAAATGTGGCAAAGTTTTGTGGCAGCGCCACAAATGTCTACACCATCCGAGAGGGCTCCAGTCAGCGGGAGGCAACGTATCCGTCAGATGGTGACAGACTACTTGGCTTTGCCTCTCAGTGTACTCCCAGATGGCTCTTCCCCATTCAAGTTTTGGGTCTCTAAGCTGGATACATGGCCAGAGCTTAGCCAGTATGCATTGGAGGTGCTGGCTTGCCCTGCTGCCAGTGTATTATCGGAGCGCGTCTTTAGTGCTGCAGGTGGTGTACTAACAGACCGTCGCATGCGACTATCCTCCGATAATGTAGACCGGCTTACTTTTCTGAAAATGAACAAGGCATGGATCTCGCCAGAATTTGTCTGTCCGTTTTCAGATTAAATAACTGGTTCGCAACGTTATCCATGTCTCCTGTTATGTTCATCTTTCTACCACCTGAACTCTACTCCCTGGGCTCCAACACTGCCAGTTGCTGCTCAGAAGTGTCGTGTCCACAGAACAAAACACAAGCTCTACTGTTAGTGGGGTTCAGTAACGCCAGCTGTTCCCCTGCTGTGTCAACGGCAAGAAGTCTCCTGTTCCCGACACATGGACAGAAAAACACATGACCAACATGCTCCAAATAGGGAAGAGCCGTCACCCTGCTTGTTATGCTGAAAACATGAAATTGTGAAGTTTTGCAGGCCTAGAATGATAAATTTTTATGACAAATATGGACAAATAATAATTTGTCATCACAGCGCATATCTGCACATGTCTATTAGAAATGGTAACAAAAAATAAAACATAGTCTACTCTTCACATTTTTAAATTAATGCATAAAAGTACATTTCAGACTTATGAATTAATGCTTTTTAAGGAACTTTATCTGTACCTGTAAGATAATGCACTCAATGGATGTACGAATCATTACATCCTCATCATCATCATCACGAGTTTTATTTATGACAGACATTATAAAATACACATACTGATGCCAACTGTAACTTCAAACACCATATATGAAATGGCCAGCATGTAAACATGGTAATAATGTCCAATAATAAATTATTACATCTAGAAAGTGCATCATGCATACTGACAATAGGTACTTATACCTGCAAGTGCTGTTGAAACAACCACAAGAGATATAAATTAATACTGGTATATAGGTATCACAGTGCATAGTTACTCATGGACAATGTTGATGTAATACTGTATCTCAATTAAGTCAGTGTCAACCATTAGGCTTGTTAGTCTTGTACATTGTTAAAGAGGGAACGTAATTTTTTGGTTTGTCATAGGTGTAGTATTACACATTAAATTATTACTGCTGTACTTTTTTTTGGCGTCCCTAGTGCGCAATAACGCAGCCTAACCTCACATTTGATAGTCAGCTAATTGCCACACGCTACCCTACCCTACGCGTGACAGTAGGAAGGTAGTGTTGACGGATAAAGCTTTGCGCAACCAGACATTCTTTTACCCTCTTCAACACTCTACAAGCAAAAAATGCATGATTTCAGCCGCAGACTTTATTGACGTACAGTATAACATCGGCATTACCCATCAGAGGCTGTCCACTGTGTGATACAGACATAGAATATACCTTTGCTATCCGTAGCCTTTGTTTCACCTACACTTGCAGGCACACACTTAAATTGTGACAAACAATGCCTAATGTTTTTTTAAATGCTTATTTTTTATTGTACATTATTGTGTCATCAATCACATTGATGAGTCCATGCTGGACATGTCATACATGCTATAGAAAGTTACGATTTTATGAACTTAAATAATTGAATTGTCTGTGACTGTCACATAAAATTTGCGATGATGATGATGAGTGACTATTACAAAATCCATTGTCTTCACTATGTTATGGTTTAACATTGCGTTCCTTAAGCATTATTCATAAAAAAAAAAATTTACTTTTATTCTTAAATTTACAACACTATATTTTGTTACCAATTTTTTGGGTGTTGTGTTGTTCCATTTATTTTTGGCATGTGCATATATGCGTTTATATTTGTATTTTCTTTATTTTTCCTTCTTGAAATTAGAAAACATGTGTATCTTTGTACCGTGTTAGCCAGTAGATAGAAAAATATTTAGACTTCAGAGTCAGCAGTGGTTGATACCTTTTTATGGATAACTGAAAAGATGGAAACAAATTGCAAGCTTTCAAGGCTACTCACGTCTCTTCATCAGGGAAAGACTAACTAAAAAAATTAAGCATCACATATTTCTATACACAACAGGACACAGGAATAGTGCAATAGGTAAGACAAGTAAGTGACGTGTATCAGAACTGTCATTATCTCACAGGGATGAACATAAATATTCGAACAGTTCCTAGATAAGGATAGAAAGTTTGATTGCCCTCTCATTGGCGTATTTTTTGGGGTTTTCATGACCCTGGAAGGGCATAGACGCAGATTCCTTAATTGATATAGAATGACATAAATCCATGTGATCTATTCATTCCATCACTAACAGTGTCAAAGGTCATGATGAGCTTATATTCTGAAACCTTTGTACGTTTCTCATATTTGAAGTTATATTTTAATAACAGTAATTCCATATCCATGATGCTATGACCGGGCATACAAAAGTCTTTTGCCACAGCTAAATTCATTAATTTATCTGTGATTGTGTGGCGCTGATAATTCATCCTTGTTCTCCTTTTTGTTGCCGGTCTCCCCTCACTTGTCCCTCCCTCACTTGTCTTAGCTATTCCTGTGTCCTGTTGTGTGTAGAAATATGTGATTCTTCATTTTTGGCTTTACTCTTAGCCTGATGAAGACACCTGAGTAGTCTCGAAAGCTTTGAATTTGTTACCATATTTTCAGTTAGCCATTAAACGTTATCAACCACAGAGGACTGTCAAGTATAAATATTTTTATATTCTTGTAATTGAAATTTATCATTTTATTGTTGTAGTAAAACTTCATTTATTCTTGTTTGAAGTACATACATTTGCAATGGCCACGTAACAAGGCAATAACTCTATATTTTATGCCTACACCCTCCTTGACCCTGGGCTTCAACAGCGCCAGTTGCTGCTCAGAAGTGTTAGATGCACAGATGAAAACAATCGCTGATGTGTTTGTGGGGTTCAGTAACGCCTGCTGTTCCCCTGCTGTGTGTCTGGCAAAAATTACTGCTGCTAACTACAACTTCAACTTCAAACGTCTCATACTAGGCCTCTGCCTACACCCTCCTTGACCCTGGGCTCCAACACCGCCAGTTGTTTGCTTGGAAGTGCTGTTAGCACAGTCTACACTTGCTCCCGTGTTACTGGGGTTCAGTAATGTCAGCTGTTCCCCTGCTGTGTGAACGGCAAATAGTCCTGCTGCCTCCACCCTGTTCTCTTCTCATCCCTGGGCTACAACACCGCCAGTTGTTACTCGGAAGTGCTGTTAGCACAGTCTAACACTTGCTCCTGTTTACTGGGGTTCAGTAATGTCAGCTGTTCCCCTGCTTGTGAACGGCAAATAGTCCTGCTGCCTCCACCTGTTCTCTTCTCATCCCTGGGTTACAACACCGCCAGTTGTTCTCGGAAGTGCTGTTAGCACAGTCTACACTTGCTCGTGTTACTGGGGTTCAGTAATGTCAGCTGTTCCCCTGCTGTGTGAACGGCAAAAGTCCTGCTGCCTCCACCATTTCTCTTCTCATCCTGGGTTACAACACCGCCAGTTGTTTCTCGGAAGTGCTGTTAGCACAGTCTAACACTTGCTCCCGTGTTACTGGGGTTCAGTAATGTCAGCTGTTCCCCTGCTGTGTGAACGGCAAAAGTCCTGCTGCCTCCACCTGTTCTCTTCTCATCCCTGGGCTACAACACCGCCAGTTGTTGCTCGGAAGTGCTGTTAGCACAGTCAACACTTGCTCCTGTGTTACTGGGGTTCAGTAATGTCAGCTGTTCCCCTGCTGTGTGAACGGCAAATAGTCCTGCTGCCTCCACCATGTTCTCTTCTCATCCTGGGTTACAACACCGCCAGTTGTTTCTCGGAAGTGCTGTTAGCACAGTTACACTTGCTCCGTGTTACTGGGGTTCAGTAATGTCAGCTGTTCCCCTGCTGTGTGAACGGCAAATAGTCCTGCTGCCTCCACCATGTTCTCTTCTCATCCCTGGGTTACAACACCGCCAGTTGTTTCTCGGAAGTGCTGTTAGCACAGTCTACACTTGCTCCTGTGTTACTGGGGTTCAGTAATGTCAGCTGTTCCCCTGCTGTGTGAACGGCAAATAGTCCTGCTGCCTCCACCATGTTCTCTTCTCATCCCTGGTTACACACCGCCAGTTGTTTTCGGAAGTGCTGTTAGCACAGTACACTTGCCCGTGTTACTGGGGTTCAGTAATGTCAGCTGTTCCCTGCTGTGGAACGGCAAATAGTCCTGCTGCCTCCACCATGTTCTCTTCTCATCCCGGTTCAACACCGCCAGTTGTTCTCGAGTGTGTTAGCACAGTTACACTTGCTCCTGTGTTATGGGTCAGTAATTCAGCTGTTCCCCTCTGTGTGACGGCAAATAGTCCTGCTGCCTCACCGTTCTTCTCATCCCTGGGTCAAACCGCCATTTTCTGAAGTGCTGTTAGCACAGTACACTGCTCCGTGTTACTGGGTTCAGAATGTCAGCTGTTCCCTGTGTGAACGGCAAAAAGTCCTCGCCTCCACCCTGTCCTCTCACCTGGGCTACACACCGCCATTTGTCTCGGAAGTGCTTTAGCACAGTCTACACTTGCTCTGTGTTACTGGGTTCAGTAATGTCAGCTGTTCCCCTGCTGTGTGAACGGCAAATAAGTCCTGCTGCCTCCACCTTTCTCTCTCACCCGGGTACAACACCGCCAGTTGTTTCTCGAAGTGCTGTAGCACAGTCACACTTGCTCGTGTTACTGGGGTTCAGTAATGTCAGCTGTTCCCTGCTGTGTGAACGGCAAAAGTCCTGCTGCCTCCACCTGTTCTCTTCTCATCCCTGGGTACAACACCGCCAGTTGTTTCTCGAAGTGCTGTTAGCACAGTCTACACTTGCTCCGTGTTACTGGGGTTCAGTAATGTCAGCTGTTCCCCTGCTGTGTGAACGGCAAATAGTCTGCTGCCTCCACCATGTTCTCTTCTCATCCTGGGTACAACACCGCCAGTTTCTCGGAAGTGCTGTTAGCACAGTCTACACTTGCTCCTGTGTTACTGGGGTTCAGTAATGTCAGCTGTTCCCCTGCTGTGTGAACGCAAATAGTCCTGCTGCCTCCACCATGTTCTCTTCTCATCCCTGGGTTACAACACGCCAGTTGTTTCTCGGAAGTGCTGTTAGCACAGTCTACACTTGCTCCGTGTTACTGGGTTCAGTAATGTCAGCTGTTCCCTGCTGTGTGAACGGCAAAAGTCCTGCTGCCTCCACCTGTTCTCTTCTCATCCCTGGGTACAACACCGCCAGTTGTCTCGAAGTGCTGTTAGCACAGTCTACACTTGCTCCGTGTTACTGGGGTTCAGTAATGTCAGCTGTTCCCCTGCTGTTGAACGGCAAATAGTCCTGCTGCCTCCACCATGTTCTCTTCTCATCCCTGGGTTACAACACCGCCAGTTGTTTCTCGGAAGTGCTGTTAGCACAGTCTACACTTGCTCCGTGTTACTGGGGTTCAGTAATGTCAGCTGTTCCCCTGCTGTGTGAACGGCAAATAGTCCTGCTGCCTCCACCATGTTCTCTTCTCATCCCTGGGTTACAACACCGCCAGTTGTTTCTCGGAAGTGCTGTTAGCACAGTCTACACTTGCTCCGTGTTACTGGGTTCAGTAATGTCAGCTGTTCCCCTGCTGTGTGAACGGCAAAAGTCCTGCTGCCTCCACCTGTTCTCTTCTCATCCCTGGGTACAACACCGCCAGTGTTTCTCGGAAGTGCTGTTAGCACAGTACACTTGCTCCTGTGTTACTGGGGTTCAGTAATGTCAGCTGTTCCCTGCTGTGTGAACGGCAAATAGTCCTGCTGCCTCCACCATGTTCTCTTCTCATCCCTGGGTTACAACACCGCCAGTTGTTTCTCGGAAGTGCTGTTAGCACAGTCTACACTTGCTCCCGTGTTACTGGGGTTCAGTAATGTCAGCTGTTCCTGCTGTGTGAACGCAAATAGTCCTGCTGCCTCCCATGTTCCTTCTCATCCCTGGTACAACACCGCCAGTTGTTCTCGAAGTGCTGTTAGCACAGTTACACTTGCTCCGTGTTACTGGGTTCAGTAATGTCAGCTGTTCCCGCGTGTGAACGGCAAAAGTCCTGCTGCCTCCACCTGTTCTCTTCTCATCCCGGGTTACAAACCGCCAGTTGTTCTCGGAAGTGCTGTTAGCACAGTCACACTTGCTCCGTGTTACTGGGTTCGTAAGTCAGCTGTTCCCTGCTGTGTGAACGGCAAATAGTCTGCTGCCTCCACCATGTTCTCTCTCATCCTGGGTACAACACCGCCAGTTGTTCTCGAAGTGCTGTAGCACAGTCTACACTTGCTCCGTGTTACTGGGTTCAGTAATGTCAGCTGTTCCCTGCTGTGTGAACGGCAAATAGTCCTGCTGCTCCACCATGTTCTCTTCTCATCCCTGGTTACAACACCGCCAGTTGTTTCTCGGAAGTGCTGTTAGCACAGTCACACTTGCTCCCGTGTTACTGGGGTTCAGTAATGTCAGCTGTTCCCTGCTGTGTGAACGGCAAAAAGTCCTGCTGCCTCCACCTGTTCTCTTCTCATCCCTGGGCTACAACACCGCCAGTTGTAGCTCGGAAGTGCTGTTAGCACAGTCTACACTTGCTCCTGTGTTACTGGGGTTCAGTAATGTCAGCTGTTCCCCTGCTGTGTGAACGGCAAATAGTCCTGCTGCCTCCACCATGTTCTCTTCTCATCCCTGGGTTACAACACCGCCAGTTGTTTCTCGGAAGTGCTGTTAGCACAGTCTACACTTGCTCCCGTGTTACTGGGGTTCAGTAATGTCAGCTGTTCCCCTGCTGTGTGAACGGCAAATAGTCCTGCTGCCTCCACCCTGTTCTCTTCTCATCCCTGGGTTACAACACCGCCAGTTGTTTCTCGGAAGTGCTGTTAGCACAGTGAACACTTGCTCCTGTGTTACTGGGGTTCAGTAATGTCAGCTGTTCCCCTGCTGTGTGAACGGCAAATAGTCCTGCTGCCTCCACCATGTTCTCTTCTCATCCCTGGGTTACAACACCGCCAGTTGTTTCTCGGAAGTGCTGTTAGCACAGTGAACACTTGCTCCTGTGTTACTGGGGTTCAGTAATGTCAGCTGTTCCCCTGCTGTGTGAACGGCAAATAGTCCTGCTGCCTCCACCATGTTCTCTTCTCATCCCTGGGTTACAACACCGCCAGTTGTTTCTCGGAAGTGCTGTTAGCACAGTCTACACTTGCTCCCGTGTTACTGGGGTTCAGTAATGTCAGCTGTTCCCTGCTGTGTGAACGGCAAAAGTCCTGCTGCCTCCACCATGTTCTCTTCTCATCCCTGGGCTACAACACCGCCAGTTGTAGCTCGGAAGTGCTGTTAGCACAGTCTACACTTGCTCCTGTGTTACTGGGGTTCAGTAATGTCAGCTGTTCCCCTGCTGTGTGAACGGCAAAAAGTCCTGCTGCCTCCACCCTGTTCTCTTCTCATCCCTGGGCTACAACACCGCCAGTTGTAGCTCGGAAGTGCTGTTAGCACAGTCTACACTTGCTCCTGTGTTACTGGGGTTCAGTAATGTCAGCTGTTCCCTGCTGTGTGAACGGCAAATAGTCCTGCTGCCTCCACCATGTTCTCTTCTCATCCCTGGGTTACAACACCGCCAGTTGTTTCTCGGAAGTGCTGTTAGCACAGTCTACACTTGCTCCCGTGTTACTGGGGTTCAGTAATGTCAGCTGTTCCCCTGCTGTGTGAACGGCAAATAGTCCTGCTGCCTCCACCATGTTCTCTTCTCATCCCTGGGTTACAACACCGCCAGTTGTTTCTCGGAAGTGCTGTTAGCACAGTGAACACTTGCTCCTGTGTTACTGGGGTTCAGTAATGTCAGCTGTTCCCCTGCTGTGTGAACGGCAAAAAGTCCTGCTGCCTCCACCATGTTCTCTTCTCATCCCTGGGTTACAACACCGCCAGTTGTTTCTCGGAAGTGCTGTTAGCACAGTGAACACTTGCTCCTGTGTTACTGGGGTTCAGTAATGTCAGCTGTTCCCCTGCTGTGTGAACGGCAAATAGTCCTGCTGCCTCCACCATGTTCTCTTCTCATCCCTGGGTTACAACACCGCCAGTTGTTTCTCGGAAGTGCTGTTAGCACAGTCTACACTTGCTCCGTGTTACTGGGGTTCAGTAATGTCAGCTGTTCCCCTGCTGTGTGAACGGCAAACAGTCCTGCTGCCTCAACTTTAATTTCCATGGGTACCTTCTGCTACCCATCCGGGTTCCAGTACCGTCAGCTGGTTCCCGCAGTGCCTTTGGCCTAGGTGCCTCCATGTCGGTATCCGAGTTCCAGCAAACGTCTGCTGGTCCTTGGTAGTGCTTTGGAGCACAGGTACCTCCTGCTTAGTAACCCTGTCCCAGTAACGTCAGCTGGTCCTGGTTGTGCCATTGGCTCTTTTCCTTCTGCTGACCCTCCGGGTTCCAGCACAGTCAGCTGGTCCTCGTTACTTTCATTGGTTCTTGTACCTTCTGCTACCCATCCGGGTTCCAGTACCGTCAGCTGGTTCTCCGCAGTGCCTTTGGCCTAGGTGCCTCCATGTCGGTATCCGAGTTCCAGCAACGTCTGCTGGTCCTTGGTAGTGCTTTGGAGCACAGGTACCTCCTGCTTAGTAACCTGTCCCAGTAACGTCAGCTGGTCCTCGGTTGTGCCATTGGCTCTTTTCCTTCTGCTGACCCTCCGGGTTCCAGCACAGTCAGCTGGTCCTCGTTACTTTCATTGGTTCTTGTACCTTCTGCTACCCATCCGGGTTCCAGTACCGTCAGCTGGTTCTCCGCAGTGCCTTTGGCCTAGGTGCCTCCATGTCGGTATCCGAGTTCCAGCAACGTCTGCTGGTCCTTGGTAGTGCTTTGGAGCACAGGTACCTCCTGCTTAGTAACCCTGTCCCAGTAACGTCAGCTGGTCCTCGGTTGTGCCATTGGCTCTTTTCCTTCTGCTGACCCTCCGGGTTCCAGCACAGTCAGCTGGTCCTCGTTACTTTCATTGGTTCTTGTACCTTCTGCTACCCATCCGGGTTCCAGTACCGTCAGCTGGTTCTCCGCAGTGCCTTTGGCCTAGGTGCCTCCATGTCGGTATCCGAGTTCCAGCAACGTCTGCTGGTCCTTGGTAGTGCTTTGGAGCACAGGTACCTCCTGCTTAGTAACCCTGTCCAGTAACGTCAGCTGGTCCTCGGTTGTGCCATTGGCTCTTTTCCTTCTGCTGACCCTCCGGGTTCCAGCACAGTCAGCTGGTCCTCGTTACTTTCATTGGTTCTTGTACCTTCTGCTACCCATCCGGGTTCCAGTACCGTCAGCTGGTTCTCCGCAGTGCCTTTGGCCTAGGTGCCTCCATGTCGGTATCCGAGTTCCAGCAACGTCTGCTGGTCCTTGGTAGTGCTTTGGAGCACAGGTACCTCCTGCTTAGTAACCCTGTCCCAGTAACGTCAGCTGGTCCTCGGTTGTGCCATTGGCTCTTTTCCTTCTGCTGACCCTCCGGGTTCCAGCACAGTCAGCTGGTCCTCGTTACTTCCATTGGCTTTTGTACCATCACCAACAGGACAAAGAAGGTTAAGACAAACTACAAGATACAGAACAAGAGACAGAAGAACAATAAGCAGAAGATCAAAAAGCAGAAGAACATTAAGTATAAGACCAAAATGAAGAGCAAAATATATGCTCTAAATTCTAAGCAGAAGAAGACTAAGCAGTGTATGGGGGTGAGTCCGTTCCTCCTCGTGGTGCCCCTGGAAAATGCCTGATGCTGCTGCAGGCTAAACTGAACGCGGACAAATACTGTTGTAATTATAATCTTTCGTGACAGCAAGAACGGAAGGATGAAAATTCAGAGTTTTACAGATTACAAGTACAGGAATGTCTGTCACAAATAAGAATATGATGAAAAGGATGAATAGGAAGAAGATGAAGAAGTAGAATATGAAGAATAATAACTGTTTAATAAGAACAATATAAGTAATGTTAACAAAAAGATGAATAGCAAGAAGTTTTAGAAGATTAATAAGGTGAAGATGAAGAATAATTTGATGAGAAAGATGATGCTGCTGAAAATTATGAAGGAGAAAGTGTGTGAAAAGTTAAAAAGGTGAAGACCATGGAAGTTGTGAAACAGACATATTTGACAAAATAGAAAAAAGGTTAACAACATTGTCAATTTGTTCGTCAATCCGAACGTATTTCCTAAAAAAAAAAAATTAATGCTATTCCATTGGATTGGGTCAAACATCTATGCCTTTAATGTCTCCTCAACCTCCCCCAATACATTCTACATTACTCTTTCTTGTTTTCCTTCATGTACAATTAACCAACAAGGCAAGAATGGGTTTTTTTTAATTTCGATATTTTGTTCCCATAGACTTACATGGGACTTCCGGTATCGGTATCGGGTATCGCCGATATTTTAGTGATATCGGCGATACCATTACGATTCCGATACTTTAGGATATCGGAAAGTATCGCTCAACTCTAGCCGTGACATACCCCATAGAAGTCGACGGGCTCGGTGCCGAGTACCCCCAAAACCTCTGGCTCTGTGCGACTCAACTTGGGCGTCACGAACAGGATTCTGTGGCTCGCTATAAGCGAGTCCTGTGTGCCTGAATTGAACTGGTTTTGTGCTTGAGAATTGCTAAAATCATCAGAGAATGTATTTGCCATTTTTCCGCCATATCTGCGTCACGACGAGGCACTGGTGAAGAAGAAGGGCGTGCTCTTCGTGGGTGTACACTCACTCAGTGGCGCGAAAACGATGGCCGACCACTCTAAATGGTATTGCAATGTAAGATCGTGCCCCACAGCTCTTGAGTTCCGCCTCCTCATCCTCCTCAGTGTGCGGAAACTAACACGAAGGTCCCGCCTCACTACAAAAGAGGGGCCCTCTCCAGATGCTAATGACACATGTGACTTGGCAGAGATGGCTAATGGACACGAGCAGAAGTGTGAAGGGATGGAGCAGTCAGAGCTCTCCCCCCACCGAAGCGACCCGATCGCCACGGAACCACCGTTGGGCACCCGGCCTGGAAACCCTCCTACGCTGCAAGTAGCGGAGGATACCCTAAGAGGCCTGGCCCGGCACCGAGAGGAGGTCGCCAGGATGGAAGCCAGCTGGCGTGCCCTAAAACTAAACTTGGAGCGGCGCCAATCCCTCTTACCTGAAGTGTCTGTACCGGAAGGTGAGGCACCCGTTCTAGTAGAGGAGTCCGTGCGGGCATCCCAGCCCTTGCAATGTGATCCGGTTGACGTTGTCGCAGTGGAGGCACCCGTTCCTGCAAAAAACGCTGCACCGGCAGCACCCCAGATCCCGCTGTCTGCCCCCGTCGCTGAGACAGAAGAAGCGACACCCGTCCTCATGGAGGAGGCCGCGCAGGCACCAGAGGTCTACCTGTCTGTACCGGAGCCCCGACTGTCATCTGTTCCAGAGCCGGCTGCTTCCTCCGCAGGTGAGCGCCGCCAGGACTGTCGGGCACCAGGAGAGCTGCCGCAAACCGGACATCGTAAGCTGCAGTTTGATGGTGGAGACATGGAGATGCTGGTGGAGGAGAATTACAACCAGCGTCAGGAGGAAGAGTGGAGACGTCGGGAGAGAGAAGCCGAGCGACAAAGGGAGCAGCGCGAATCCCAGAAGCTTCGCCAACGTCACATCGAGAAGGACCGGGCAGATAAGGACCGGATGAGAAAAGATAAAGGAACCCTGAGGGAGCCGCGGCGTAAGGGTGCAGTATGGAGCTTTAAATTGAAAGCTTTTTGGGGCTTCATCCAGGAGCCTGGACTTTATTTAGAAGTGTTTGTGACCCGGCGGGACGTGGAGACTCACCTCCCAGAAGGACACCCGGGGAGGGACCTGTTGCCAGGAGACTTGGTAACTTACACCCGACACTGGGGTTACAATGGATGGTATGCCCTAAATGTCACCAGGTGCGACCCCTGGTCCCCAGAGTGTCAGGAACCTGTGAGACCCTCGGAGCCTTCAGCCTCCCACATCCAGGCCTCTGCACAAGTGCCCATCCCACGCCGTAAATCTCCCCAGCCTCCCTCAGTGGTCTCCTCAGCAGCCCCAGCTATGGACATGATAATGATAGCTGGCCCGTACCCGGCGCCTGTTAGGCCCCCTGGGGTTCGTTCAGTCCGGGACATAGGGCTCCAGACCCGGAGGGAGATGAAAGAGGTGGCCACACAGACACAGATAGCGGGTCACGACTTGACTGTACAGGCCACACGACGTCATCAGGTCCTGGTGGTCCTTGGTGTCTCGGATGTTTGGCAAGCATCAGAAGAGTACCAGGTGGTACCTGGAACACCCCTGCCAAAGAATTATAAATAACCCGGACAGGGTCCCTGTATGTAAATAGTTAAATTGTTGATGTACCCGGACGGGTGAATGTTCATAAAAAAGTTTTTTAATTTAATAAAAAAAACAACACAGTTTTCATTACTTTTATTACAGTCTCATCCTGCGACTCCATCGATCTCCTGTAAAAAAATGAAAAAGAAAAACAGCAGTATACCACCTGTCCGACGCAGTCCATAGTAACGAGTGTCCCACGACGATCCAGCTCTGCTACATCAGAATGACATCAGAGGCAGGCAGGCAGAGCCTGTCATCCCGGCGCAGCACAGCTGATTACCTGCTTCCCCGGCGGTGACGTCATCGGACTGGTTTACGGCCGGGATTACCCTGCAGTCACTGCAGTTATCGCGAAAAACTGCATGTGACCGCCAGGGAGAAGATAATGGCGGCCATCAAGCAGTCCAGGACGTGACCGCCGGAGATCTTCTGCCAGGTAAGTGCCGCTGACTCCTGACAGACCCGACCGACGGACACTCACAGTGACAGTGACAAATCCGATTCCGGTATCCGATATGACGAAAATATCGGTACTCGGAATCGAAAGCCCGATACAGCTAATATCGGCCGATACCCGATATTTGCAGTATCGTATCGCTCAACACTACTGTCCAATCAAACCAGCATTCTCCTTAATTCTGCTGTGACTTTCAACTATTAGGTCTCAAAGCTAGATATCTGGAATGAGATGTCCCTCTATGCCTTGGAGATGTTGGACTGCCCTGCTAGCATCTTGTCTGAGCGGGATTTTAGTCCCATCGGGGGGTCATAACAGACAGGCAATTTCGCCTGTCAACAGAGAATGCAGACAGGCTCACTCTCATAAAAATAAACAAAGCCTGGATTAGCCCACACTTTTCTACACCACCACATGACAGCAGTACATAAAGTGTTTGTAATATTAAATATTTTAATGAGCCCTGGTCAAACTGTAGTCCAAAGTTTGGTTCTGGTACCAGAACTTGACTCGAACTTTACCCCGAACCCCAACCCCATAGAAGCCACTAGGGACCTGTACTTTGGTGCTGCAAAATGGTCATAGTAAGGGCTAGGGGGCTACAAAAGGAAGCAAAATGGGGGTAAAGAGCAGGACATGTGCCCTGCAAACAAATGTGAATAGGGAAATAACTTAAAATAACATATAATAAGAATAAAATAATAATCTTGAACCAGGTGGTGGAGGTCCAAGTGGATGAGAAGGTTGAGGAGGAGGTGCACGTGGCAGTGTAGGTGGAAGAGTGGAGGAGGTAGCCAACACAGTTATTGTGGGGGTGGTTGTTTTTCTTTATGGAAATGACTTAAAGGAGTTTTCCCATAAACAAAGTACTTTTTAATTACTAGATCAATAAAAATAAGTTCCACAATTGGTTATGTTAAAAAAAATTGTCCTTGTTGTGCTGACAAAATCATATGTACATACAGTATGTGCCCCTGCCATGTCCTATGTAATTGTTGTGTTTGACCATGCTGGAATATGGTCTGATCATACCACATCTCCTGGGCAGGGGAGGAAACAAAAGAGTATACAGACATTACAGCATGGGATCGCAGCTGATTCTTCTTGTGAGGCAAAATATTCCACTGCCTATTTTTGATTTTACCTCAAAGAAAGAATCATTTATGATCTCATGCTGTATACTCTTTTTCCTTCTATCCCTGCCCAGGAACTGTGGTAGGATCAGACCAACGCTCTTGTATAATCAGACACAACCATTACGCAGTACGTAGCAGGGACACATTTATAATATTATCTCAGCACAGGAACATTTTTTTAAACAAGTTCAATTGTGGAACTTATTATTATTCAAATATCTTTTGATTAAATTGTTGATTAAAATTAACTTTGTTCATGGGAAAACCCCTTTAACCCTTTAAAGACCGCCGATACACATTAAAACAGCTTCCGCTAAGGTTACTTACAGTATTCCCTCATTGCCGTTATGAAACGGCAATCAGGAACAAGGCTGCAGCTCTCCCCAGAGTTGAAAATCTCCAGGGTCTCGGCTACCAGGGGTTACCGAGAATCCAGAGAACATGATCAGGGCTGGATTTTCTGGTGTCCGATCAGGTGATCACCATTATTTAGTGAATAACGATAATCATAAAAAAAAGTATGCTGGCTGTTTCAATTATTTTTCTCTCTTCTGACATGATATACATGTCAGAGGAGAGAATTATGACCACTTTCAAAGTCACTTCAAATGCGGTCCCTAAAAAAAATGGTTTTGTATATTTTGTTGGAAAAATTAGAAATTGCTGGGCAACTTTTAACCCTTATAACTTCCTAAAAAAATTTTGATTTAAAAATTGTGCTCATGTAAAGTAAACATGTGGGAAATGTTATGTTAGGGTTGGCAGATCTCACCAAGTATAACATAATAATAAGGTGCGATTGCAACCCCGGGTCCACCGTGCAGAGATGTAAACTGCTGCTTGTATGTACAATGGCGGTACGGAGTAGTGAGAGTTCTCCTTAAGCACACAGAGTTAATGCCACACGGTGTGAACGGAACACAGGCTACCTCGCTCTTAACTTCACAGAGAGGATGCTGAACCAAATAATAAGTGCAATACTCTGTTAGCATCACAAAGATTGACCACATGAGTTGCGCCAGTTCTGCCAGTAAGCTGTGCTGACCGCACACAGGGAAGAAGCAGATGCTGATACAAGAGAAAAAACACAAAATTCACAAGAGGAAAACCCTGTAGAACACACAGGGAAGCAAAGCTCTAATGGTTGGATATTGCCCTGAGACTGAGCCGTGCTAACCGCCCACATGGCCGAAACAGGTGCTAAGACAAGCGGGGCCAAAAAACACTGCCTATGAAGGTAGCTAACACACACACAAATGAGTCAGAGTGGTAATGTATCCAAGTATCCACCCCAAACACTGAAGCTGACATTGCCCGTGGGCAAATCCAGAGCTGCCACATCACCTGAGCAGATGAAGTCCGAGCACCAGTTGGAAGACGCCACATCACGGACATGCTCAGTATGGTGATCTCTGGACTTAGACTCCAGGATGTGAGGCTGCACACTGTTTACCATGGATTTAACTGGAGAGCCAGCAGTAACCAAAGGTACACTGCGAGCCTGACAAAGGCACTTGGACCAAGATCTGCACTGAGCAACAGCCACAGCTGCCGGACATGAATGGGAAACCATGGCACCAGGCAATGCCTGGGATCCAACCCGGTGCCTAACATTACCCTCCCCTCGCTAACATCCCCCTCCCGGCGTGGTTTGCCACACTCAGAGGCCGCAATAACCTGGATGGCATGGATGTGCTTTTGCTCCAACCACACAGAAGTTCTTTTATACTAACTGGAGCCAGTGAGCCTCTCCACAAAGTCACTGGATGCTGAGACTCCCTCCGACGCTTGGGTTATTAATTAGCGTAATGACAGTCTGCCTGCAGGCAAAACAAGTCAGTTGAGGAAGTACTGAGCGGGTGTTAGATTCTGCCCGGGAGATATCTATAGGCTCTACAGGGTCATTAACCTGAGTTGGAGGATGCATAGGATTATCGAAGTTCGGAGCCAACAGAATACCAGATCTACTCTGAGCTCGCTCCAATCCCCGTTCAACTTGCCGGAGATCTATGCGAGTGGACACGGATATTAACTCCTCCAGAGTAGTGGACAAAGCATCTCTGACATGATCCGCTAAACCCCTCCAAAAAATAGGCATCAAAACCTTATCACGCCACTCCAACTCGGAAGCCAAAGTATGGAATTGGATGGAAAATTGGCTCACCATAGACGAACCCTGGGTTAATGCCAGAAGTTGGAGTGCGGTATCATGGGTAACTTGTGGCCTCAAAAAGACCTCTTACGGGCACCCAAAAAATGAGAGGCATTAAGGATCAGTTGGTCATCTCGCTCCCATAACGGTGTAGCCCACTCCAATGCCCTGCCTGACAAAAGGGAAATCACAAATCCCACCTTGGTTCGCTCAGTTGAGAATCGTGAAGCCAATAACTCCAGATGGATTGAGCATTGATTCACGAAGCCTCTGCAAGCTTTGCAGTCCCCGGAAAATTTTTCGGGCAGCGAAAAAACATGGTACAGGTGGAACAGATACCGCAGCTGAAGCCATAGAGCCTACTCTGCTAGCTGCCTGATCTGCCACGGCAGCGACATCAACCACTGAAGCCACCCGTTCAAGAGAGTACAACCTGCTCTCCAGCTGTTGGATGTAGCACTGGAGTAGCTGTTCATCCACCATTGCTACCCAGACCCTGGAGCTAGTATACTGATACGGTTGGTCGGATCGCACCAAGTATAAAATAATACTAAGGTGGGATTGCAACCCGGGGTCAGAGTGCAGAGATGTAAACTGCTGTTAGTATGTACAATGGTGCTATGGAGTAGCGAGCGTTCTCCTTAAGCACATTGAGTTATTGCCATACAGTGTGAACAGAACGCAGGGTACTTCGCTCTGTTAACTTCACAGAGAGGAAACTGAACCAAATAATAAGTGCAATGCCCAGATAGCATCACAGGGATTCAGCACATGAGTTGTGCCAGCTCTGCCAGTAAGCTGTGCTAACCACACACAGGGTAGAAGCAAATGCTGAGACAAGAGAAAAGAGAAAAAACACAAAAGGCGCAAGAGGAAAACCCTGTAGAACACACAGGGGAGCAAAGCTCTAATGGTTGGATCTTGCCCTGAGACTGACCCGTGCTAACTGCACACGTGGCCTACACAGGTGCTAAGCCAAGTGGGGCCAAAAAACCCTGCCTATGAAGGTAGCTAACACACACACATAAGGGCAGTCAGAGTGGTAGCGTATCGACTCACACACACCAACCATACATGACACTAGCGCCCCGGCGGGCATCACTGGGAGCCTTTTAAACCCAAAGCTCCACCCCAAACACTCATGCTAGCATCACCCGTGTGCCAATCCAGAGCTCTCACATCACCTGAGCAGATGACGTCCGACAACCAAAAGGAAGACGCCACATCATGGACATGCTCAGTACGGTGATCTCTGAACTCCAGGACGTGAGGCTGCACCTGTATAACACTGATTGCCATAGATTTAGCTGGAGAGCCAGCAGTACCCAAACATACACTGTGAGCCTGAGCAAGGCGCCGGTACCGAAGTCTGCGCTGAGCAACAGCCACAGCAGCCAGACATGAATGGGAGACCACGGCACCAGGCAATGCCTGGGATCCAACCCATGCAGTGGGAAAAACCCAGCGTCTAGCATGTTATTTATTAACTTTTTGTTTGACATATCTCTCTGATTTAAGGGCATAAGAATTCAATGTTTGAAAATTGCAACATTTTCCAAATTATCGACAAATTTCCGTTTTTTTCACAAATAAGCACAGGTTATATTGAAGAAATTTTATCACTGTCATGAAGTACAATATGTCACAAAAAAATCTCAGAATCCGTGGGATACGTTGAAGCATTCCAGAGTTATAACCTCATAAAGGGACAATGGTCTGAATTTTAAAATTTGGTTTGATCATTAAGGTCAAAATTAGCTAGGTCATTAAGTGGTTAAAATAACAGAATAAAAAGTAAAAAATAATAACCTTGAATCAGGAGGTGGAGGTGCAAGTGAAGGAGGTAGTGGAGGCGGACAGGGTGGTAGAGGTGGAAGGCGAGGTAGCCAAAACTGTTTTTGTGGGGATGGAGCTTTAGGGAAATGACTTAAAATAACACAAAATAAAAAAAAAATAATAACAATAATATTGAACCAGGAGGTGGAAGCTCAAGTGGAGGTGGCTGTGATGCTAAAGATGGAAGAGACAGAGGAGGAGAAAGCCAAAGCTGTTTTCATTTTTTTTTGTTTCTGTACTTTTTTAAATTTGGGCAGGCCCCAAATCATTGTAAATGCCAAATAAAACAAACTGCGGTGGAGCATAAAAATGGCTGGGCATGGCTCGTATACTTCTCTAGTCAGAAAATGGTACGGACAAGTTATGTGGGATCCTCGCCTGCTTCATTTTAATGATAGTGAGCTTGCACAGTTTAGCTGTGAACAGGTGGATGCACCTGTCTGTGCTCGCTCTCCTAGTCATGCTAAACACACGTTCCAACAGTACACTTTCCACAGCGCAGGCCACCACTGGCAAGACGTAAAGTCCAAGGTCAAACCATGTGTCCAATTTAAAGACCCTGAAGTTAAATGGGGAAGACCCATTACTTAGTGCATTTTGACGTGTGAACATGTACTCTTCCACCATGTTTTTGAAATGCTGCCTCCTGCTAATATGGACCGTATCAGATGGTGGTGCTGGATGTTGTAGAGTGGTAATGACGGTTTTTCACATTTCGGCCAGCCTAACCCTTCCTTCCAGGTTGGTGCAAGTGCCTCAGCTTTGTTTATAACTTCCTTCTCCTCCTCTGCCTTGTACTTCCACTGAGCCCCAGCTGTTAAGTGGGAGTACCGTCAGTAGTGCGTCTACCAGCGTGCACTTGTATTCCCGCAATTTTTGATCCCGCTGCAGTAACGGAAGTTAAGGGTATGCCACACTAAGCGAGATCGCTAACGAGATCGCTACTGAGTCACCATTTATGACGCAGTAGCGATCTCATTAGCGACTTAACTGTGTGTGACATGTAGCAGCGATGTGGCCCCTGTTGAGATGTCGCTGATCGTTGGTCGTTGGTGTCCCGCTGGTGAGCCTGAATCGCTGAGTGTGACACTCTTTATGAACGACTTCACCAGCGTCACAGGTGGGACTAGGTTTTCCCAACGACCGCAGAGGTCGCTATACAGATCGCTGATGAGATGTGTTTGGAATCACAGATCGCTGATGAGATGTGTTTGGAATCTAACTAGCGATCACTTAGCGATTGCACTAGCGATCTCACCAGGTTAAGTCGTTGTCGTGATCGCTAGTGCGATCGCTAAGTGTGGCAGTGCCTTAAGTATGGCATGTTGTCTTTGTAGTGGGAATCCAGCAGAGGGGCAACCCTATAAACAGCAGTGGTTACAATCAGGTCAACTCAGCGGTCATTGCTCAAGCCCAGCAGTGTGTACTTGCTCTTGTGTATCAGGCTGTCCAGAAGCAACGACAAGCTGTCCTCAGTGGAAGGAGTATCATTTAGGTCCTCAGTATCCACCCAGCCATGCTCCAGTGATGCCCGTGAGCTACTTTGAGTGCCATCCTGCTGTGAACACAGCTCCTTCTCCGCTCCTCATGCTCATCCTCCAAAACTGTTCACTTGCTAGACAGTTGTTTACCTGGCCGCTGTTGGTACAGGAACCCACCCCCTGAGACATGTATGGAAGACTGGCCTGATAATAGTGTGAATGGTCCCTATTCCTCCTCCTCTTCCTCCTGTGCCACCACCTCATCCATCATCACCTGAAGGGTTTTTTCAAGCAGGCATTGTAGTGAGATAGTAGCGCTGATGATGGCATATTCAGCGCTGGCCATGTTCATGGAGTAGTCTAAGCAGTACCTCATGGCACACACATTCCGCATGGAGGCCAACTCATTGGTCATGAAGTGGTGTTGCTCTTTTGAGCGACTCGCCCATGTATGCTGCAGTTGAAACTCCACTCTTACCTGCTGCTACTAGCTCAGTCTCTCCAGCATATGCAAGATGGAGTTTCCCATTGTGGGTATGTCACATGTGAAGCGGTGAGCTGAAAGGCAGAAGTGTTGCATCAGCACAGGTAGGTGAGAAGCAGAAGGATGAGAACACCGAAAGCATGCATGGACAGCCCGTACTTATAGCGGCAGCTCTTACACGTGGCAAATTTTTAAGGAATCTCTGCACCACCAAATTCAGCACATGAATCAGGCAAGGGATTTGCGTCAAACCGGCTAGGCCCAGAGCTGCCACAAAATTTTGCCCTTTATTGCACACCACCAGGCTGAGCTTGAGGTTCACCAGCACCAACCGCTCATCGGTGAACCACACATGACCTTGGAAGGTGATGTCAGTTCCGGTCACATGATCTCGGAAGGTATATAACTCTGAGAACCTGAATAAGTCATGTCCAAAGCATTTCAGCTTTGAAATAACTGAATGTTGTGTGGGGCATAGAGAGCCTGAGAGGCCACATAAATTACAGGCTGACTGTATCAACTGCCTTTCTCAAATTTGGGTAACATGCTGAATGCTTATGATACCATATAATATGGATAGATTTGCACACTCTTAGCATTCTCTTGATGAGCTTCAAGAGGTAGTCACCGGAAATGGTTTTCACTTCACAGGTGTGCCCTGTCAGGTTTAATAAGTGTGATTTCTTGCCTTATAAATGGGGTTGGGACCATCAGTTGTGCTGTGTAGAAGTCTGGTGGAAACACAGCTGATAGTCCTACCGAATAGACTGTTAGAATTTGTATTATGGCAAGAAAAAAGCAGTCAAGTAAAGAAAAACGAGTGGCCATCATTACTTTAAGAAATGAAGGTCAGTCAGTCTGAAAAATTGGGAAAACTTTGAAAGTGTCCCCAAGTGCAGTTGCAAAAGCAGAGGTGACTCTTGGTCTTCCTTTCCTGGGGTAGTCCTCATGTGAAACAAGTTTCTTTGTAGAGCTTGATGGTTTTTGCAACTACCTTAGTAGTTTTGTGTAGTTTTGTGACTACCTCTTGAAGCTCATCAAGAGAATGCCAAGAGCGTGCAAATCAGTAATCAAAGCAAAAGGTAGCTACTTTGAAGAACCTAGAATATAAGACATATTTTCAGTTGTTTCACATTTTTTTGTTAAGTATATAATTCCACATGTGTTAATTCATAGTTTTGATGCCTTCAGTGTGAATGTACAATTTTCATAGTCATGAAAATACAGAAAAATCTTTAAATGAGAAGGTGTGTCCAAACTTTTGGTCTGTACTGTACCTGTATAATACTAAGTGTCACAAAATCATGTCCCCAACACATCTGGTAGAACAAAGATAATGTGACCAACTACGTTAACTCTTTCTGCAGCCAGCAATAGACAGTGGCTAAAGAAAGGAAGACAGCTCAAGTTTATAACAAAAAAAGCCAATTGCAAAAACAATTTTTAGCCCCAATTGAATGCATATACATAAGAAAAAATTGTTACAAAAGGTAAACAACCCCTTTAATTGATGAAAAAATGAATCTTGTAAATTAGAGACACATATCCAAATTTGTTTATTTACAAACTTATGAAATTTTTTTCACCAATAAATAAAAAAAACTATGCTAGTTTGATATTGCAATAATTGCGCTGACTTGGTTTCCATGTCATTTTTACCACAGAATGAATACTATAAAAATTTTAAAAATGGTGAAATTGCATTTTTTCATCATTCCCAATTTGATCCGCAAAAAAATAATGCCTCATACAGCTCCATCAACTGAAATGTATAAAAGTTATGGCTCTTGAAAGAAAGGGATTGAAAAATGCAATGTAAAATCGAAAACTGGCTGTGCAGTCAAGGTATTAATCAATGATAGTGTTGTGTAGCCTCTATAATACTAATCCATCAAAAGCATACTGTGAAACAGATTGGAAACCTTTGCAGTATTCATGCAGTTACTATTGTGAAGCAATATCAGTTCATTAATATACTATTTATTGGAAATGTTAATGTGATTAAAGTTTGAAAGTTTAATTTCTTTCATTTTTATTGATAAATTCACTAAATAATTCACTGCAAAAAAATCACAGAAAAAGGCAGCAATGTCCCATAATAAAAGTTTCGGGCAGCACAGGTGCAAAATATTTATTAACAACCACTCACACGCCTACACATCTAATATCCTATGATGAAGAAAATGTATACTATTATAAGATAATAATCACTCTGAGTTTTTGGAGGAATTTTTGCAGCATAAACTAGTTGGAAACTCTTCAAATTTACCTCAAAAACTCAAAATTCCTGTAAAACTTACAGTTTCTACTCAGGTTCATCTAAAAAAACTCAGCTCAGTATGCAAACAGACAAGGCATGCAGGGCCGGCGTTAGGGGCAGGCAGCCCAGGCAGCTGCCTAGGGGCCCTGATCCCCCAGGGGCCCCCAGCTAGTGGCACATCACACAGCCACTATGGGGCCCATGAGGCAGGGGGGCCCGCCTGCCACCAGCGCCGACTCCCTCTGCCGCCGCATTGAACTATGCCAGCGTCATAGATGCCAGTATAGTTCAAAGCAATGATGGAAGAGAGAGCATCAGCTGATGTTCCCTCTCCCATCATTCCCCGCTCTGCCTCTGACACATCGGGTGTGCGATGATGTCATCGTGCACTCATTGTGTACCAGGCATTGCAGACTGAGCCAGGAGACGGTTGGGAGCAGCACGGTCATGAGGAGAGGTGAGGAGTGTGTTTTTTTTAATGTAACAATGAGTATTGTACTATGGGGCCATTCTATGGATGGGGGGTGTTATATGCTATGTGGTGCTGTGCTATGTATCATGTGGTGCTGTGCTGTATACCATGTGGTGCTGTGCTGTATACCAAGTGGGGCTTTGCTATATACCATGTGGGGCTGTGCTATATGCCATGTGGGGCTGTGATATATACCATGGTACTGTGCTTTATACCATGTTGTGCTGTGCTATATACCATGTGGTGCTGTGCTATATGCTATGTGGCTGTGTTATATACCATGGGGGGTGCATTATACATTATTCTATGGGGGAGGCTGTGTTATATAATATGGGGGGCTACATTATATTTTATGGGGAGGTGGGCTGTATTATATTCTATTTGGGGCTACATTATATTCTATGGGGGGCTGTATTATATTTATTATATTCCATGGGGGGTGATTGCATCATACTCTTTGAGGGGGCTACATTATGCTGTATGAGGAGGCTACATTGTATTCTATGGGGGCTGCATTATATTCTATGGGGGCTAGATTATATTGCATGTGGGCTTCATTATACTTTATGAGGGGGCTACATTATATTCTATTGGGGCTGCATTATACTATATGAGGAGGGCTACATTGTATTCTATGGAGGGGCTACATTATACTATATAAGGGGCTGCATTATATTCTATGGGGGGCTGCATTATACTCTGAGGGGGCTGCCATATATTCTATGGAGGGGCTGCATTATACTCTATGGGGGGTTACATTATATTGTATGGTGGGGCTGCATTATACTCTGTTGTGGCTGCATTATACTCTGTGGTGTGGCTGCATTATGCTCTATGGGGTGGCTGCATTATACTATATGTGGGCTGCATTATACTGTATCGAAGTCTATGGGGAATACATTATACTATATGAAGAACTATGGGGTGCATTATACTATGGGAAGTGAATTGTACTACATGGATGACTGGTGGTGTATTATACTATATGGAGCACTATGAGGAGTGTATTATACTATATGGAGGACAGAGCAGTGTATTTTAATATGGAGGGCTATAAGAAGTGTATTATACTATATGGATGACTATGAGGAGTGTATTACACTATATGGAGGACTATGGGGAGTGTATTATACTATATGGAGGACTATGGGGCACATTATATTATATAGAGGACTATGGGGTGTAAACTGTAGATGTGGTGCTGATAACACGATATTGTGTGGTGATCTGTTAGTGATCCATTAGTGATCATTCTGTCCCATCATTCTTTCTCTGACAGTGGAAAGAGGCCGGGAAACAAGTGTTGAGCGACTTCAATATTGTCGATCACACTCATTTAGGGGCCTGATCTCAGAGCATGTAAATACAATCGAAATGCTTCTGTGTGATGGTGCAATATGTTAGCATTTGGGGACCCATTTTAAACTTTGCCTAGGGCCCCACTTTGCCTAAAACCGGCCCTGAATGCATGTACAAGGTGCCAGTCACACAGACTCTTGTGCTGACTTACAGCCTATGGCCACGTTCACACGTATTTGGTCTGTATTTTACATCCGTATTTGTAAATAAAAACTAGGAGAGGAAAAGAATATTAGAAACACGTCACCATTTTCAAATACCAAAATACTCTCATGTGAACATGGCCTATTAGTGACACCCCATACTGTCTGATCACGCAGACTGCATAGCTCAATATAACTGCACCCCACATGGAAAGAGACCTCAATTCCCCCACCAACACTATAGGGTCCAGTTGTATCCCACAAAGACGAAAATACACAAAGTATTAACTAAGATTTTGGCCAAGTTCTGGAGAGAGTGCCGTTTGTCTGCATCCAGCTGTACATTAGTATAGTGACCAGGTATTTGTAAGTATGGCTGCTTTTTCTGTGATTTTTTAAATTATTTTTGTTGATAAGCATCACAAAAGTCAACATAAATAGTTTTTATTTTGTATAATGGTACAATAAATAATTTTTGCACAAAGAAACCTAAAAAGTCTAAGAAGGTTTATTCTTTTTAACCCCTTTCTGCCATCTGACGTACTATCCTATCCATGTGACCTGGGCTTTACTTCCCATGGACGGGATAGTATGTCATAGCCGATCGGCTGAGCTCACGATCGTGGACAGATGTCTGCTGATTCTCACATCTAACAACCGGCACTAAGTGCCAGGAGTGGTCACAGTCCCAATCGCTGCCATGGAGACCAAATGTTGTCATGACGACATCCGAGTCTCCAGAGCTGAGAAACTTCCTGTCTTGCACAGTGCATGTCAGGAAGTCTCTCAGGTCAGTGTACAGAAATTGCAGAGCTAACTGCTTCTGTAGTATGCAGATGCTGCTTCATCTGCATGCTATAGAAGCGATCAAGCTGCAAAAAATTATTGTCCCATAATGGGACAAAGTGTAAAAGTTAGAATGAAAGGAAATGTTTTTTTTTCATAATTGTAAAAATATATAAAAAAAAATAATAATAAAAAATCAATATTTATTCTATCACTAAATAAATATTTGAATGAAAAAAAATCTAAACAACAAAATTGCACATATTTAGTATCTCCGCATCCGTAACAACCCAACCAAAAAAAATGTCCCAATAGTTAACCCCTTTAGTGAACACAATAAAAAACAAGGCAAAAACCAATGCTTTATCATCATACTGCCGTACAAAAAGTGGACTAACACGCAATCAAAAAGACGGTTATAAATAAACATGGTACCGCTGAAAACGTCATCTTGTCGCGCAAAAAACGAGCCACAATACAGCATCATCAGCGAAAAAATAAAAAACTTATAGGTGTCAGCATAAAATGATGCAAAACAATTATTTTTCTATAAAAATAGTTTTTATTGTATAAAAGCTCTAAAACATAAAAAATGACATAAATGAGGTATCGCTGTAAATGTACTGGCCTGAAGAATAAAACTGCCTTATCAATTTTACCACACGCGGAATGGTTTTAACGCCCCCCCAAAAGAAATTCATGAATTGCTGGTTTTTGCTCATTCTGGCTCGCAAAAATCGGAATAGAAAGTGATCAAAAATTGTCATGTGCCCAAAAAAGGTACCAATAAAAACAACTCGTCCCACAAAAAACAAGACCTCACATGACTCTGTGGGCCAAAATATGGAAAATTTATAGCTCTCAAAATGTGGTGATACAAAAATTATTTTTTGCAATAAAATGTGTCTTTTAGTGTGTGACAGCTGCCAAACATAAAAACCCGCTATAACGAGTTTTGATCACTGTGATAGACCCTATCACAGTGATCAAAATAAAAAAAATAGTAAATAAAACCCCACTTTATCACCCCCTTAGTTAGGGAAAAATAATAAAATAAAAATTTATTTATTTCCATTTTCTCATTAGGGTTAGAGTTGGCCTAAAGTTAGGGCTGTGGCTAAAGTTAGAGTTAGTATCAGGGCTAAAGTTAGGATTAGGGTTGGGGCTAAAGTTAGGGTTAGGGTTGGGGCTACAATTAGGTTTAGGGTTGGGGTTGGGGCTAAAGTTAGGGTTGGGGCTATGGTTAGGGTATGTATTACAGTTACTGTTGGAAATAGGGTAAGGGCTGAGATTAGGGTTAGGGTTGGGATTAGGGTTAGGGGTGTGTTAGGGTTAGGTTTGTGGATAGGGTTATGTTTAGGGTTGGGATTAGGGTTAGGGGGTGTGTTGAAAAAGTCAAACGGTGCTCCTTCCCTTCCGAGCTCTGCCATGCACCCAAACAGTGGTTTACCCCCACATATGGGGTATCAGCATACTCAGGACAAATTGCACAACAATTTGTGGGGTCTAATTTCTCCTGTTACCCTTGGGAAAATAAAAATTAGGTGCTAAATTTTCATTTTTGTGAAAAAAATATGATTTTTTATTTTTACGTCTATGTTATAAACTTCTGTGAAGCACTTGGGAGTTCAAAGTGCTCACCACACATCTAGATAAGTTCCGTAGGTGGCCTACTTTCAAAAATTGTGTCACTTGTAGGGGGGTTTCCACTGTTTAGGCACATCAGGGGCTCTCCAAACGCGACATGGCGTGCGATCTCAATTCCAGACAATTTTGCATTGAAAGGTCAAACGGCACTCCTTCCCTTCCGAGCTCTGCCATGTGCCCAAACAGTGGTTTACCTTCATATATGGGGCATCAGCATACTCAGGACAAATTATACAACAACTTTTGTGGTCCAATTTCTCCTGTTACCCTTGGTAAAATAAAACAAATTGGATTTTAATTAAATTATTTGTGAAAATAGCTAAATGTTCATTTTATTAAACATTCCAAAATTGCCTGTGAAGCACCTGAAGGTTTAATAAACTTCTTAAATGTGGTTTTGAGCACCTTCAGGGTGCAGTTTTTAGAATGGTGTCACTTTTGGGTATTTTCTATCATATAGACCCCTCAAAGTGATTTCAAATGTGATGTGGTCCCTAAAAAAATGGTGTTGTAAAAATTAGAAATTGCTGTTTAACTTTTAATCCTTATAATTGCCTGACAAATAAAATTTTGGTACCAAAATTGTGTTGATGTAAAGTAAAAATGTAGGAAATGTTACTTATTAAGTATTTTGGGTGACATATCTCTGTGATTTAAGGGTATGAAAATTCAAAGTTCGAAAATTGCCACATTTTTGCCAAATTTCTGTTTTTTCACAATTAAACGCAAGTCATATCAAAAATTTTTTACCACTAACATGAAGTACAATATGTCATGAGAAAAGAATGTCAGAATCACTGGGATCCATGGAAGTGTTCCAGAGTTATTACCTCATAAAGGGACAGTGGTCACAATTGTAAAAATTGTCCCGGTCGTTAACATGCAAACCACCCTTGGATGTAAAGGGGTTAATAGACACTGTAATATTGTATTTGTAATTCTAAAATTAACAAATTTACATTTTCTGTCCTTTTTTTGGGTTACAATGTATAATTAATAAATGATTCAATTTGTCTTGTTGCCCGATGTGAGTGACATGCTGTAAGCCTTGATTGTTTATTGTTGAACATCTAAATTAGGCCTGTCACTTATTAGTCAACGTTAAACCTTTTTAGATTCCTTCAGCACCCTTTGAAATAAATGTTTTTCCCATTTCATGCGATGACTGATGGCTATCACAGATAGTTGTACATATACAAAGCAAAGTTCATTCAACGCTGCTTATTTCTAAACTGGATCCAATATTATGCCAATTTGTCAAGCTGAATTGAGCTTTTGGAAGATGTAAGAGGTCATCAGATAATATCTCTTGCCAGGAGAAGTTAGGTCAATTAATTGAAATGTGTGTTATTTGGAAATCTGCTCACACTAAGTTTTTGAAAAAGGTTTTCAATAGAGTTGAGCGATACTTTCCGATATGCTAAAGTATCGGAATCGGAATGGTATCGCCGATATCACTAAAATATCGGCGATACCCGATACCGATACCGGAAGTCCCATGTAAGTCTATGGGAACAAAATATCGCAACTAAAAAAACCCATTCTTTCCTTGTAAACACTAAATATACACACATAGAATACATATATATATATACATGTCATTGTGACATATATATATATACATATATGTATAGTTTATACACTTCTACATAGTAAAATATCCTTTGATTCAATTGCCGGGTAAAGCCGGCTTCAGTGAAAAGACAGAAGCACCCGACATGAAATGACACTTGGTCTACATAGGGTTAAACATTTCTTTTCATGTCCTTTGCTATCTAATTTGCACAAACAATTAAATCAGACTATGTGTGCAAAATTTCACACCTCTAGGGGTTAATTAAAGGTGTAAATTCGTTGTAAAAAAAACGGACTTTTTTGCTACGAATTTACACCTTTAATTAACCCCTAGAGGTGTGAAATTTTGCACACATAGTCTGATTTAATTGTTTGTGCAAATTAGATAGCAAAGGACATGAAAAGACATGGTTAACCCTATGTACACCAAGTGTCATTTCATTTCGGGTTCTGCATTTTCACAAAAGCCGGCAATTGAATTAGCGGCTATTATACTATGTAGACGTGTATGAACTACAAATATAAATATATATATATATGTGTCACAAATTCAATGACATGTATATATATATGAGGTGTAAAATTGCTGAAAAAAAATGCGTGGGCTCCCGCCCTATTTTCGCAACCAGACAGACAAAGCCAGTGAGTGGGGGCAGATAATAATAGCCCAGAGAGGGACCATTATTTTTGCCCCCCCGGCTACTAACATCTGCCCCCAGACACCCCAGGAAAGACAAATCTATAATTAGATTCGCCCTTTCTGGCACTTTGCCCGTCTATTCCCATTGCCCTGTAGCGGTGGCGAATGGGTTAATATGGGGTTAAAGCCACCTTGCTATTGAAAGGTGACCTTAAGCCAGGTTAATAATTGAGAGCTGTCAATTAGACAACTATCAATTATTAATCCTATTGCATGAAATAAAAATAAAACACACACACTTTAATTAAAAATCATTTTAATGAAATAAAGACACATGTTTTTGACCATCTTTTATTTTACTGCAAAAACCATTTCCTGTAATAAAAATAAAATAAAAAAGCAAAATTATTCTTACCTATCCCATGCACAGTCAGGTCCCACGGTGTAATCCTTCAGAAAGGGTTAATGTTTACTGCAGGGACCGCAGCTAATGCTGCAGCCTCACAGTAAACCCCAAATGAATGAGTTCCTCTCCTGGCTGACAGGAGAGTAAAGGCTGGGTGTCACATAACGATACACCAGCGATCCCGACAACGATATGCACTTGTCAGGATCGCTGGTGTATCGCTACATGATCGCTGCTGAGCTGCCAAACAGGCAGCTCAGGCAGCGATCTGGGACAGCGACACTGCGGGTAACATTGCTTAAGGGCCCGTCTCACATAGCGATATCGCTACCGAGATCGCTGCTGAGTCACTAGTTTTGTGACGCAGCAGCGAGCTCACCAGCGATATCGCTGTGTGTGACATTCAGCGACGATCAGCCCCCCTGCCGGGTATCGCTGATCGTCGCAGAAATGTCAGGACCTTTTTTTGATCGCTGGTTTCCCTCTGACAGGGACGCATCGCTGCGTGTGACAGGCGGGAAACCAGCGATCAAAGGTCCTGACATTTCAGCGACGATCAGCGATACCCGGCAGGGGGGCTGATCGTCGCTGAATGTCACACACAGCGATATCGCTGGTGAGCTCGCTGCTGCGTCACAAAACTAGTGACTCAGCAGCGATCTCGGTAGCGATATCGCTATGTGAGACGGGCCCTTAAGTGGAAAGCTTAATTGATTGCTTTCCACTTTCACTTCAGGTCAGCCAGGGACACAATCAGTGACGTCAGAGGGAACTGATTAACAAAAATAGGGGTTCCCTTCGAAAAAAAAATGGCGTGGGGTCCCCCCTATTTTTGTTAACCAGCCAGATGAAGCAGACCGCTGAGGCCTGGATTTTCAGGCTGTTAAGGAGCCAAGATCCATGGACCTTGCCAGCCTGATAATACCAGGCCACAGCAGTCTGCATATCTTGGCTGATTAACAAAAATAGGGGATCCCCTCGAAAAAAATTAGCGTGGGGTCCCCCCTATTTTTGTTAACCAGCCAGATGAAGCAGACCGCTGAGGCCTGGTTTTTCAGGCTGGTAAGGATCCAATATCCATGGACCTTGCAAGCCTGATAATACCAGGCCACAGCAGTCTGCTTAGCTTGGCTGGTTAACAAAAATAGGGGATCCCCTCGAAAAAAAAACGGCGTGGGGATCCCCCTATTTTTGTTAACCAGCCAAGTAAAATGCAGACTGCTGCGGCCTGGTATTAAAAGACTGTCAAGGCCCATGGATTTTGGCCCTCAACAGCCTGATAATACCAGGCTACAGCAGCCCCACATTTGGCGCATCAAAAGATGTGCCAATTGTGGCACTTTACCCGGCTCTTCCCCCTTGCCCTGTAGCGGTGGCAAGCGGGGTAATAAGGGGTTATTGTCACCGTTGATTGCACGGTGACAATAAGCCCGGTTAATAATGGAGAGGTGTCAATAAGACACCGATCCATTATTAATCCCAAAGTTATTAAATGTGTAAAAAAAAGACAAAGCAAGAAAAAAGTATTTTAATGAAATAAAAGAGACAACACAGTTTTCATTTCTTTTATTATACTCTCATTCCTGCGACGCCATCGATCTCCTGTAAAAAAAGAAAAAAAAACAAACCAACAGTATACCACCTGTCCGACGCAGTCCATAGTAACGATTGTCCCACGACGATCCAACTCTGCTACATCGCAATGACAGGCAGAGCCTGTCATTGCAACGCAGCACAGCTGATTACCTGCTTCCCCGGCGGTGACGTCATCGGACTGACTGCTTTACGGCCGGGATTACCCAGCAGTCACTGCAGTTATCGCGAGAAACTGCATGTGACCGCTGGGGAGAAGAGGATGGCGGCCATGAAGCAGTCCAGGACGTGACCGCCGGAGATCTTCTGCCAGGTAAGTGCCGCTGACTCCTGACAGACCCGACAGACGGACACTGACAGTGACAGTGACAATCCCGATTCCGGTATCCGATAAGACGAAAATATCGGAACTCGGAATCGGAATTCCGATACAGCTAATATCGGCCGATACCCGATATTTGCAGTATCGGAATGCTCAACACTAGTTTTCAATTGATGAAAGATATGTGATTAGCCTCAACATTGTTAAAGAGAATAAATAATAGCTGTAATTAACTGGAGAAATATTCAATGTCCAATGGCAATAAGGGCTCCATGCCAAGATGTTTTTCTATAAAACCAATATTTAACAACTGACATCATGTGTGACTCACCGTAACCCTTTGTCCAATAATATCCAGTATATTACACTTTTTATGTTAGTGGTGGAAATAATTGTTATCACATTTTTACTATACAAGTTATATTGAAAGATATCCAGTTGCTCAAATCATGTATGTTACAAAAGAAATAAGCCATCAGCTGTAATTTAGAATGGCACTGAATGGTCTATTGAATTTTTTTTAATTTGAAAAGGGTTGTCTCAAATGGCTAACTGAAAAGATGGTAACAGGTTGCGAGCCTTCGAGACTACTCAGGTCTAGGGTTGAGCATTCCGATACCGAAACCCGGTTCCGATACCTGAAATCCAATGTAAGTCTATAGGAACAAAATATCGGAATATTTTTAATTCTGATATTTTGTTCCCATAGACTTACATTGGATTTCAGGTATTGGAACCGGGTTTCAGTATCGGAATGCTCAACCCTACTCAGGTCTCTTCATCAGGTGCATAGAAGAGACCTGAGTAGTCTTGAAAGCTCGCAACTTGTTACCATCTTTTCAGTTAGCCATATAAAGGTAGCTACCACAGAGGACTCTCAAACCTAAATATTTTCCATCTACTGACTAACACAGTACAAAGATATACAGCTCTGGCAAAAATTAAGAGATTACTGCAAAATTTTCAGTTTGTCTGATTTTTCTCTTTATTGGTATATTTTTGAGTAAAATGTAAATTGCTCTTTTTTTTCTATAAACTATTGTCTCCGAATTTCCAAGCAATAAATTTTGTATTTATTTTCAGAAACTGAGAAATCGTCAAAATAACAAAAAAAATGCAGTGCTTGCAGACCTCAAATAATGCTAAGAAAACAAGTTCATAATCATTTAGAAACAGCAATAATGATGTTTTAACCCCTTAGTGACAGAGCCATTTTGCAGCTTAATGACAGGGCCAATTTTTACAATTCTGACCACTGTCAATTTATGAGGTTATAACTCTGGAATGCTTTAACGAATCCAGCTGATTCTGAGACTGTTTTTTCATGACATATTGTACTTCACGTTAGTGGTAAAATTTCTTTGATATGACTTGTGTTTATTTATGAAAAAAAGGGAAATATGGCGAAAATTTTGAAAATTTAACAATTTTCAAACTTTCAATTTTTATGCCCTTAAATCAGAGAGATATGTCACACAAATTTCTTAATAAATAACATTTCCCACATGTCTACTTTACATCAGCACAATTTTGGGAACAAAATTTTTTTTTGTTACGAAGTTATAAGGGTTAAAAGTTGACCAGCGATTTCTCATTTTTACAACACCATTTTTATTTTAGGGACCACATCACATTTGAAGTCACTTTGAGGGGTCTATATGATAGAAAATACCCAAAAGTGACACCATTCTAAAAACTGCACCCCTCAAGGTGCTCAAAATCACATTCAAGAAGTTTATTAACCCTTTACGTGCTTCACAGGAACTGAAGCAATGTGGAAGGAAAAAATTTACATTTAACTTTTTTTGCAAAAACTTTACTTCGGAACCAATTTTTTTTATTTTCACAACTGTTAAAAGAAAAAATGAACCACAAAATTTGTTGTGCAATTTCTCCTGAATAAGCCGATACCCCATATGTGGGGGTAAACCACTTTTTGGGCGCACGGCAGAGGTCGCAAGGGAAGGAGCGACATTTGACTTTTTCAGAATTGGCTGGACGCCATGTCGTGTTTGTAGAGGTCCTGATATGTCTAAACAGTGGAAACCCATCACAAGTGACCCCATTTTGGAAACTAGACCCCCTAAGGAACTTATCTAGATGTGTGGTGAGCACTTTGAACCTCCAAGTGCTTCACAGAAGTTTATAACATAGAACAGTGAAAATAAAAAATCATATTTTTTCCACAAAAACAATCTTTTCACCCCAATTTTTATTTTCCCAAGGGTAACAAGACCCCAAAAGTTTTTGTGCAGTTTGTCCTGAGCATGCTGATACACCATATGTGGGGGTAAACCACTGTTTGGGTGCATGGCAGAGCTTGGAAGGGAAGGAGCGCCGTTTGACTTTTTCAGCTCAGAATTGGCTGGACGTCATGTTGTGTTTGTAGAGGCCCTGATGTGTCTAAACAGTGGAAACCCCCCACAATGACCCCATTTTGGAAATTAGACCCCCTAAGGAACTTATCTAGATGTGTGGTGAGCACTTTGAACCTCCAAGTGCTTCACAGAAGTTTATAACATAGAACCGTGAAAATAAAAAATCATATTTTTTCCACAAAAACGATCTGATCACCCCAATTTTTATTTTCGCAAGGGTAACAAGACCCAAAAGTTTTTGTGCAATTTGTCCTGAGCATGCTGATACCCCATATGTGGGGGTAAACCACTGTTTGGGTGCATGGCAGAGCTTGGAAGGGAAGGAGCGCCGTTTGACTTTTTCAACTCAGAATTGGCTGGACGCCATGTCGCGTTTGTAGAGGCCCTAATGTGTCTAAACAGTTGAAACCCCCCACAAGTGACATTATTTTGGAAACTAGACCCCCTAAGGAACTTATATAGATGTGTGGTGAGCACTTTGAACCCCCAAGTGCTTCACAGAAGTTTATAACTCCCGGGCATGAAAATAAAAAGTCATATTTTTTCCACAAACCTGATCGTTTAGTCCCCAATATTTTATTTTCCCAAGGGTAACAGGAGAAATTAGACCACAAAAGTTGTTGTCCAATTTGTCCTATGTACGCTGATACCCCATATGTGGGGTGTGACCACTGTTTGGGCGCACGGCAGGGCTTGGAAGGGAAGGAGCGCCGTTTGACTTTTTCAAACCAAAATTGGCTGGAATTGAAATTGGACGCCATGTCGCGTTTGGAGAGCCCCTGATACGCCAAAACAGTGGAAACCCCCCACAAATGACACCATTTTGGAAACTAGACCCTTAAGGAACTTATCTAGATGTGTGGTGAGCACTTTAAACCCCCAAGTGCTTCACAGAAATTTATAAACGTAGAGCCGTGAAAATAAAAAATAATTTTTTTCCTCAAAATGATTCTTTAGCCCGCTATTTTTTTTATTTTCCCAAGGGTAACAGGAGAATTTGGACATAAAAAAATTGTTGTACAATTTTTCCTGAGTACGCTGATACCCCATTTGTGGGGTGAAACCACTGTTTGGGCGCATGGGAGTGCTTGGAAGGGAAGGAGCGCCATTTTGTAATGCAGACTTTGATGGAATGTTCTGCGGGCGTCATGTTGTGTTTGCAGAGCCCTTGATGTGCCTAAACAGTAGAAACCCCCTGCAAGTGACACCATTTTGGAAACTAGACCCCCCAAGGAGCTTATCTACATGTGTGGTGAGCACTTTGAACCCCCAAGTGCTTCACAGAAATTTATAAACGCAGAGCCGTGAAAATGAAAAATAATTTTTTTTCTCAAAAATGATTTTTTTAGCCAGCTATTTTTTATTTTCCCAAGGGTAACAGGAGAAATTAGAACCCCAAAATTGGTGTGCAATTTGTCCTGAGTACGCTGATACCCAATATGTTGGGGTAAACCACTGTTTGGACGCACGGCAGGGCTCGGAAGGGAGGGAGCGCCATTTGACTTTTTGAACGCCACGTCGTGTTTGGAGACCCCCTGATGTGTCTAAACAGTGGAAACCCCCCACAAGTGACCCCATTTTGGAAACTAGACCCCTTAAGGAACTTATCTAGATGTGTGGTGAGCACTTTGAACCCCCAAGTGTTTCACAGAAATTTATAAACGCAGAGCCCTGAAAATAAAAAATCATTTTTTTTCTCAAAAATGATTTTTTTAGCCAGCTATTTTTTATTTTCCCAAGGGTAACAGGAGAAATTAGAACACCAAAATTGCTGTGCAATTTGTCCTGAGTACGCTGATACCCCATATGTTGGGGTAAACCACTGCTTGGGCGCACGGCAGGGCTCGGAAGGGAGGGAGCGCCATTTGACTTTTTGAACGCCACGTCGTGTTTGGAGACCCCTTGATGTGCCTAAATAGTGTTAATCCCTCAATTCTAGCTCCAACCCTAACTCTAACACACCCTTAACCTTAATCTCAACCCTAATCCTAACCTAAATCCCAACCCTAATTCCAACCCTAATTGTAACCCTAACCTTAATTGTAACCCTAACTCTAATTGTAACCCTAACCCTAATTTTAACCCTAACCCTAATTTTAACCCTAATTATAACCCTAAGGCTAGGTTCATTTTGCGTTTTACCAGCCCGTTCAACACATAGCATTGACGGGCTAGTAACGGTATAGCATAACGCGATCGCGTTATGCTATACCCGCTAGCGCAGAGGAATCAGCAGATGATTCATCTGCGCTAGCGGTGACGGAGCCCAGACGCTGCAGCCCGCGTCCGAGGCTCCGTCACTGAATGATGGCACGTCGCAAACGCATGCCGCTTTACGGCATGCGTCGCGATGCGCCCTCAAATGGGGGTGAATGGCAGCGTTAACGGACTGAACGGACTGCCATAACGCAGTATGAACCCAGCCTAATTATAACCCTAACCCTAATGCTAACCCTAACCCTAATGCTAACCCTAACCCTAATGCTAAGCCTAACCCTAATTATAACCCTAACCCTAATTATAACCCTAACCCTAACGGAAAAATGAAAATAAATATAATTTCTATTTTTTATTATATGTCCCTAACTAGGGGGGTGATAAATGGGGGGATTATGTACTGTTTTTTCTTATTTTGATAACTGTGATAGTTTATCACAGTGATCAAAATGTACTTTTAGAGAATGAATGAATAATTTTTTGAATTTGCCGCCAGGCAGATTCGGCGGGCGCACTGCGCATGCGCCCGCCATTTTTTTTTTACTGGATGAAGAAGCCGGCCTGAACGGAAGACAGGGGGAGGAATGGAGGCCAGGAGGAGGATCGGACCGCACAGGGGGGGATCGGAGGACACGGGACCCCTGCAGGTACAGGGGGGGTGAGATCGGGGGTCCCGGGACACTATTTCTCTCCCCTCTGATGTGCGATCACATCAGAGGGGAGAGAAATTTACAGGCAGAGATCGCGGCTGTGATTTCTCTTTTGCGATTGCTGCTATATGGCGATCGCAAAAGAGTGGTGACTGGGGGCCCCTATTATGTTCTCTGGGGTCTCGGCTACCCCAGGCAGCCGAGACCCCAGAGAAAATCGCCCATCCCCCCGTCACCTTGCGGCTGGCGCACCACTCATGCACCCGCCATTTTGCAGCATGGCACCGGCACCGGGGGACACCGGAGGGCCCTGGGGCCATAAGGAGGGTTCGGGGGCCACAGTGGGGGTCCCAGGGACCCTTTTTCTCTCTCCTCTGATGTCCGATGACATCAGAGGAGAGAGAAATTAAATGGCACATTGTTTGTTTTTTTTTGTTGCGATCGCCGTTATAGGGTTAATAACGGCGATCGCAACATCGGTGTCAGTAAAAACCGACCCGATTCATGTTCTCTGGGGTCTCGGCTACCACCGGTAGCCGAGACCCCGGAGAAAATGCGCCTCTGGGGGCGCTATAGGCTTTTTCCACGGCGCTGTGGTTTAAGTACCCTTAATGACCGCCGTTAAAAGGCGTATCGGCGGTCGTTAAGGGGTTAACTCAGGAAGAGTTCAGAAATCAATATTTTGTGGAATAACTATGATTATTTATCACAGCTTTCATGCATCTTGGCATGCTTTCGACCAGTCTTTCACACTGCTTTTTGGGTGACCTTAGGCCACTCCTAGTACAAAAATGTAATCAGTTCTTTGTTTGATGGCTTGTGATTATCCATCTTCCTCTTGATTACATTCCAGAGGTTTTCAATGGGGTTCAGGTCTGGAGATTGGGCTGGTCATGATAGTGATTTGATGTGGTGGTCCTTCCTCTGCACATTGATTGATCTAGCTGTAACTCATGGCACATTGTCTTGCTGGAAAAACCAGTCCTCAGAGTTGGGGAACACTGCCTGAGCAGAAGGAATCAACTGTTTTTCCAGGATAACCTTGTATGCTGCTTGATTCATACGTCCTTCGCAAAGATTAACGTGCCCAATTCCAGCCTTGCTGAAGCATCCCCAGATCATTACCGATCCTCTACCAAATTTCACAGTGGGTGCAAGACACTGTGGCTTGTACGCCTCTCCAGGTCTCCGTGTAACCATTATATGACCAGGTGTAGGGCAAAGCTGAAAATTAGACTCATCAGAAATCACCTTACTCCAGTCCTCTATGGTCCAATCCTTATGGTCTTTGGAAAACTTCAGCCTGACTCTCCTTTGCTTCTCATTGATAAAAGGGTTTTTTCTAGCTTTACATGACTTGAGCCCTGCCTCTAGGAGCCTGTTACGAACTGTTCTTGCTGTGCACTTCACCGCAGTTACCATTTGCCATTCATTTCGTAGGTCACTTGATGTCATCCTGCGGTTGCTGAGTGACATTCAAATAAGATGATGGTCATCCTGGTCAGTGGAGAGTCTTTTTCGCCCTCTGCCTGTCTGTAGCTTTGTTGTCCCCAATGTCTGCTGGTAGACCTTGTTGTAATGGACTGCCATCTTAGAAATTTTAAGGATGGAGGCAACATGACGTTCACTGTATCCCTCTGCTAGTAAAGCCAGAATTGAACCCTTCTTCTACTCTCTCAAGACTTTTCTTTTCAACTCCTTTGGCATGGTTAAAAGTTATTTTTTCATTCCTATTACTTTTGGGATATTACTAGCACTTGTTTTGCCATCCAGCTTGTCCTATTGCAAGAGGATTGTGAACACACAGCAGTGTTTTTATATTTTCCTTCATTAAATAAGATTTGGTTCAGATGATCACCTAATTAGAAGCACATTAAGTAGAATGTATGCAAATCATATATTTGTGGTATCATGGCGCAGTGGCCACAATGTCAGGATTCACAAGTTTGCAGTGACATAGAGTGACTGCATACTGGTAGCCTAAGGTCTGACCATCCCTTTAATTATGATATACTGAATGAATTAAATAAGGCAACTGTGTCCCAGAAATGGCATTGTGTCTTTCTGTGGGATTTGTCTTGAATTTTGAAGTGAATAAGTCATGGAAACATGCTCCACTGCTATTGAAAGAAAATGCTATGAATTTCTAATTGCACACTGTATACCCCTGATGGAGCTCCTTTACACACAATATTTTTCAGCATATTTAAAGAGTATCTCTAAAGTAACAATCAAAATTATTTTGGTGCAGAACTTTGCAATAAATTCACTTTTCCTTCATTGTATTAGAATCCAATGATGTTGGCTCCTGCACTAAAGATGGCAACCTACTAGCCAGAGATAAATACTACCAGGAGGAGTGAAATGGAGCTATAGTTCATACACGTGTCCAGGTGTCCATTCTAAACCAACAACACTAAAGATGTGAAGATAGCTGCTCACAGTGTAGCTGTCTTTGTAAATGCCATAGAATTGTGTTGGTGCAATAGGGTGCATGGTCAACCTACCATTACAGTTATGCTTTTGCTTATTTAGCACCATCATATTCCGCAGTGCTTTTTATATGCATCTGATTCCTGTCTTGTGGCTAAGGGAAGTTTCCTAGTTCTGGCAATTGGTGGGTGCCTAGGTTCTTAGAACTCCACAGATCGCTTAAAGGGAATCTGTCACCCTAAATTGGCGGGATATGTAAATGATGGCAGTCAGGTCAGATGGGCGGTGTTTTGGGCACTTGCCTTAACATGTTGTTCGCCGCTGTCTCCATTATTTCTGGGAATTGTAGTAGTTGCCCTCCATATAACGCGCCTGCGCATTGCAATCATGAATTGCACACGTACAGTATGTTTTCCCCGCAGATTGCAATGCGCAGGTGCGTTATATGGAGGGCAACGACTACAATTCCCAGAAATAATGGAGACAGCGGCGAACAACATGTTAATACAAGTACCCAAAACACCGCCCATCGGACCTGACTGCCATCATTTAAATATCCCGCCAATTTAGGGTGACAGATTCCCTTTAAAAGACAGTAAAAGTCAGTTCCACTTAGCAAGCCAAATCACTCAGCTCCTGCTTCAGTGTAGTTTGATAGATGTCCAGATTCTGAAACCCCATTGATTGCTATGACTGTGCAGAAAATACAGATTATCAATCAAAAATGCTCAGTTCTTGCATGAATGGGAGCAATGCATGCATCCATAGGTGAGTTGAGCATTTCTTCTTGTAGAGCAGCGCTGTACAGTCTTTTGAGCAATTGTTGAGAATTTCAGAACCTGGACCACTGATCTACAGCACATAAAAGGAAATATGCACATGTAAAGTACATTGTAAATTATTGGTGCACTTTAATGAAAGCAACTGGGGAAGACATTTAATATTGCTTGTTAGATTGGAACTCTACTAGTGGTTCTCCTACAACGTGTGAAATGTTTCAGTTTTCATCCACTAACATCAATTTACTGATGTTGAAAGTAAAAACAAATATCTTTTTTTAGTCTAGTCTATCCTTTTCGATATGCATTTATAGCACTGAGTAAAATATAATGTACTGTTAATAACATCACTGCTTCAAACACATGATTTATCAGTAAGCTTTCGATGCTTCTGTGTGGGTAAATGGTTTGTCTTTTTAGCTTGGCATCAAACATTGAATTCAGATGTAAATTTGGAACCATTGTAAATTCTTTGCTGAAATACAAATTTTGAACATGTTATTTTATTTAATTCACATCCAATGCAAAAAGAAAAAAACATCAACTGATACCTTTTTGAATACAAGACCTACACCATAAGGAGGAATCCAGTAGAATAAATATGTAAACTATACTATTTGAAAATTATTAAATATTTTATCTGTATTTAAATATATCTGTTACACTCGGTCCCCGTGCTGGCTCTGCTCTCCGTTCTGGGCACTTACCTTCTGCTCCCTCTGCTTCCCAGCATCCTGCTTCCTCTCCAAGTTCCTGGCACGCTGCCAGCAGGCCTCCAGAAAGAATACTTAGGATGCGAGGCCGTCTCCACCCTCTCTCTTAAAGGGGCAGCGTGCATTTTTTGAAAATGTCAATCAACCAATGGCAATGCACTGATTACTATATCTGGCCACTCCACCATAGGGGGAGTGCCGGAGCAACGTGTTTCTACCATTGCTACATCCGATTCTGACTCTGATCTGTCTGCGCTGCGTTAGCAGTCTCTGTGCTTCGCTCATTCTATTTGTCTCCACAGATCATTGGATCCTGTATCCGGCTATCTCTGACAATCTCTGCTATCACTGGCGCAAGTGTCATCCCGTTCCGCCATCAGCCATCCGTGTCCGTGGACTGTGACAAGGTTACTGGAGCCAGCCTGAACCAGGACCTTCCTCATCTATGTTTAACCCTCCACGGTTTCTGCTATCTTATCTGTTACCCCTTTTGGTCCCTCTGGGACAGCTGCCACGTGTCCGGGGTCTAACTGGAGGTAGCACCTGTGTCCTCCAGGTATTCCATTCTGGTCCTGTTCTAGGGGCCTTACTACGGGTACCCGGGGCTCACTAGTCACGCCCCCTTCGGAGCCCCCGGACCGCGGTCTCGAGGTTCCACTTCAAAAATAAAAGACGAATGTGAACTTCACCATCTCTGCCTCCGCTTCCATTCGTTACAATATCATGCATAAGCGGAGATTTCCCTGAAGAATGTATCCATGTTAAACTTATTGCAGGCTACAACGTAGCTTAGGAATGCAGTCTGCTGTTTCTGTTCTATTCACTATGTGTATGTAATCATCCTGTATACCAGTGATTTTGCCCTTAACTTCTCATTTTCCTTGTTATCTATTTATGGGCCATTTTCTTTATGAGCCAGTCACTAACAGAGTATACTCCTAACAATACTGCTACTATTACTTCTTGTACAATGGGTAAACAATGCTACTCGTTATATAGATTTATAGAACCATAACACTGTCTAAATTTTAGGAGAAGAAAAACTCAAATTGCCCTAAGGGTAACTAGTCAATGAATAAAAGAAGTGATTAACTGCACACTTAAATTGCTTAAGGTAACAATAAAAGGCAACATTTCTGAAGAAAGGAAAAAAAAACTACAGCCAGATACAAAGGTCATATCAGGTCACTTTGAAGATATAGGATGGTAAGCTCAAAGCAAGTGTCAAGTTGTAGGTATAAGAAAAGGCTTTCTAATCACTAGTCCCATAATTTAAGGAAACATCTAGTAAGCAGAAGATAACCCTTTAAAGCTTTCAAGCTTTCAAATGAGATTCCTCTCTTGGTTGTGTTTAACAATCAGTTGGTAAAGTCATGTGAATTCTTAACTACTTCACATCCTCACTGGAGAATTTTGTTCAGTTGAAGATATATATCCGGTCTTAAATTTTACTCTTCCAAATGTGTAAGAGATATTTCCAAAATACATTTATTAATATTGTTAGTCTGGCCCTCAGTCTTCCATATGATAAGTTGGCCATTTCACAAGTTGAAACAAATACAGAATTTATACTGTAGAATCATGTAGAATGGGAATTACCGATTATAAGTAGCTTTTTTCCCTACAGTGCATGCCATAACCCAACAAATTAATGCTGCAATAGATTGTTGTATTATTTTTAGTTAAATATGATTGAAAGCATTGAACCCTTATTCATTTTGTGCAAAAAAAATCTCTTTTTTGGATTTTTAGTATTCATGCTTGAGAAATATCCTTCATTGAAGATTTTGCAAAGGCATATTCCAAAGCTTTACCTGAACTCAACACCTAACAGAAAAATACTTAAAGAGCCTCTGAATCCAAATTGAATTTCATTGTATGTGATCTACGTATTGCGTAGAGATTATTTGAATCATTTACTCAATGGGAGGCTCAAACAATCAGAGAAACTATGTCCGGAATCATGATGCAGGCTCGTGGCATGTAACTTGTTGAAGAGACATGGAGCTTGTTGCTAGTGTTGGAGAGCTTCAGGGGCACATGAAATGGTTCTCATACATAAAGTAGAAAAGAATAAGCATTACTAAATAGTGTTGGTGGTTGGAGTGGCAAGCAGATCTGAGCAGGACAATATGAAGGATGCCAGTAAGAGCCAGCAGAATTAGCTTGGTCAGCAGAAGATGTGGACGTAAGAAAAGACCAGGAGTTGAATAGATGCTGTCTCTGGTCCATTTATTTTCTCCTATAGAACAGAATCATAAGACCTTACATGATACCCACAGCTCAGAGTATGCTTCCCAGTGTTAAAAGGAATCAAAGACTGCAAGAATTGGACTGATACGTACTGGGAAAAAGGACAAGTCAAGAAGACCATGTTAAGATAAATCAATTTGCCGCTGAAAGAATCTTGGTAGAATGCGAACAATGGAGCTAGAGCAATAGACACCTGGTGCTACAGCCTTCATATTCTGCGCTGGAGGGTGGCTTTTCCATGACTCACTGAGATATGTTTCTGGTAATAGATTGGAGTCTACGATCAGCAGATTTTGGAGAGACCTACAGTGTTGATCAAGGTCCCAAAGCCTCAAAGAGATAATTCTTTACCAAAAAAATAATTGTTCTTCAGCATTTCATAAATATTATTTAATGCAAGAAGGGATATCCTTAGTGAAGCCATCAAAGATGTCAGGTGCCATATGATAGACTCATAAAATGCTTGGGGAATGATTACTATTGTTGTATAATATCATGCAATATTTTTTCTTCTGCTGGAAATAATAGAACAAAAATGTTAACCATGAAGAAAGCGCTGCACAACACAAAGAAGATTCTCTGATGAGCTGGCATGTGTCCAACTTAAATACTAAGATTCACTCTATTAGTATGTTATTAATTTTATAAAATGCAGTTGCAATCATAGTTACACATTCTCGTATATCAAAGAACTCGTCTCACAGATGTGTTCTGTTCCAAAACATGCATGATATCACTGTGTAAAACAGTTGTTCTATCACACCCTATTATGACATAATACTTGCTATGGGTCAAGTCTGCAGGTTAACAAAATGTTTCAATGTCATGATTTAACAGAAAGAATTCTACTATCCACCCTGTAAAACAGTCATTAGCATGACATTGGAAAATACCTGGGGATCTGACTAAAAAAATCTGTTCTATGTTAGTTTACACTCTGCTCTTCGCTCACTCAAGTTTTCTTCATTATTGTCAGTAAACCATTATTCATAGCCTCTCAATCTTCACCAAACGGTTCATTTTGGCAAAGTATTTGCTGACACGCATTGTTTCAGATATGAATAGCTTGTTCTTGTGGCTTTTTACGTTTATTTTATGGGTCACTAATAAGACATTTATTTTCAATTCAAAAATCAACATTGGGGCTTTGTTTATAAAAAAAAAGTTGACTTGTACATTTTTCTAAATTAACCAGTTCAGGGCCAGGCCATTTACAGCCACATATTTTCAGGGTTTTTTTTTGTGCATGCTTTTTTATAGAACTGTACTTTTTTTCTCTTATTCAGATAGTCAAATAATTTTTGCATTTTTTGTGACACATGGGGCTTCATTTCTCTTTTATAATCACACTTTTTTTTTTAATTTTAAATATAGGAAATGCATTTGTCTTTAACATTGTTTTAATTTTTAATGACCAAAATGGGCCACTAAAATAGATCTTAACATGTGTTCCCCTTTTTGCATAAATAATTTTTAGATATCGGACACATTTTTTTTTTACTATGTGGCAGGGCTAGTAACAATCATTTGGATTGGCACAGGCTTTATTAATTTATGTTTTGGTTTATTAGCTTCTTTTTATTTATTTACTTATTATTTTTCATTTATTTCACAGATTATGCCCCCGATAACATCAGGAACGACATTTAGGAGGCATTTCAACATTTGAAATGATTTTTTTGCCTGATTTTCCCAACAACTGAGGATAGAATATTAGCTGAAGTTATTGTGGAAATGTAGCTGTTAGCACTTCCTATATGTACAGCAATTGTCCTGTGCTGTGTATGCAGCAATCTGGAAGGCAGAGACAGTAATGAACTGTCATTGTCTTTTCTGTGGGAACTCGGCTGTGTTTGACAGCAAGCTACTAGACCCCGCAGCTGCACAATTGTGCATATAGTAATTAGTGATGAGCGAGTATGCTCGTTGCTCAGGTTTTCCTGAGCACGCTCGGGTGGTCTTCGAGTATTTGGAGGTGCTCGGAGATTTATTTTCTGTTGCCGCAGCTGCATGATTTGCAGCTACTTGACAGCCTGAATATATGTGGGGATTGCCTGTTTGTTAGGGGAAACCCGAGCAACAAGTATACTCGCTCATCACTAATAGTAATGTTTTAGAACATCACTGCAGAGTAGAATGTGGACCACCCAGACAGTTATTGTCTTTGAGTGATCAAGAAGCAGTTAACTTGTAATCATGCAAAACCATTCAAAATATAATCACACTATTTGCTTCCACAAATATTTTTTCAAAAATGTTGGCAAAGATAGTTAAATAAGAAATTACTGACTGACTAGCAAAAGGGTATGCAAATTGCCTCTTAAGAGAAAAAGAGAACTTGAACTCTATAGCGCCACCTATTGGAAGTAGCGATCCTACAAGTCACAATCAACCCTTTAACGAGTCTTGTAATGTGACTTAGGATAAAAGCCAAATCATATCTCAATTTGCAGACACAGTGTTTCGGACTATTGGTCCTCGTCAGTACAAAGTATGAGATATGATTTGGCTAGCTGAGAGGCTCTGGACTGAGGTCTAAGGGGTAAGGTTTCTCCTTGTGGAGAGTGATATACCAGCTCTGGCGTGTCAAGGTAAGGAGGCTTATTCGCCTTGCAATGCTCCTCTGGGAAATTTAATATGCAAATTGCCTCTTAAGAGAAAAAGAGGACTTGAACTCTATAACGCCACCTATTGGAAGTAGCGATCCTACAAGTCACAATCAACCCTTTAGCAAAAGGGTAACCATGTTTTAAACTTTTGACTTTCAGGCTCCATATCTCACCACCCACTACTGCTTTGAATGTGAGATGACCATCATTTTATAGACAATCATCTTGGCTATCACATAAATAAATTTGATTTGCAACTGTTTTGCATTAGATTAGTTGTGCAGATTCGTGTCATGTCACTGCACTGTTACTTTTTTGCTCCTGGTGGTGAAAAAATATTTTTCTTCCTGTATACTACAAACTACAACCTGTTTTTACATTTCCTAATATTAGGTTGATTCCCAAGTGAAAGGTCACTGGCTCGAATTGAGGAGCAGCCATAAAGAAGATATCTCAAGAAAAAGAGAAACCATATCATCCAGCTCATCAATAGCGGTCTCTTGGCCAAGAAAATTGCCAAACTTACATCATCATATGAGTGCCATGATAGTTCTAAGAATACGAAATTAAGTCTGTCCATCCATCCATCCGTTCAAAAGCCAAGAGGTAGACGTTCAGGCAAAATATCAGAGTCAACAATTCGGCTCAGCACAAGGATCAGTTCTGATGCGATAAACAAGGCAATGGAGGTGGCTTGTATGCTTCATAATAGTGAGATCACAGACATCCATGCAAGCGCCATGCAACACACTTTATACAAGTCTGGAATAGAGGCCCGAAAAAAGGCAAAGAAGCCCTGACTTCAAGAAGCGTTGGCTCAAGTTTGCAAAAAAGTATGAAAGGTGGACAGTAGAAGATTGGAAACAGGTGATTTGGAGCAATGAGACAAAAATCTATAGACTAGTCTCTGTTGGGTACAAATGGGTCTGGAACAAACAATGGAAAAAGAGGCTAACAGATTGAGAAATTGAAGTAACTGTCAAGTTTGATTGAGGAAGCCTGATGATATGGATTTGTTTCACAGCCAAAGGCATTGAATACTTGACCAGGATTAATGTTAGTCTCAATGCTGAGCTATATATGAGTATCCTAGGTGAGTTACTTCATACACTTGAGTACCATGTGTATGAAAACGACAACATAGTATTCCAGTAGGACAACAACCAGAAGCATACTGTCAGGTCTTCAGTCGCTGCCGCGCCCGTCTCTGCTGCCATGCCCACCCTGACTCTGGGTACTTACCTCGCTGCTCCCAATGTGCATCCTCCTTCTGGTCCGGGTCCCCGGGGTCTCTCTCCTGCTCTGCGGGCCGCGCGCCCGACACCTAACTTGCGTATGTGCCTTAGGCCACGTGCTCTGCCATCTGTTTGAAGTCTGACACCTGATCTGGACCATCTGTGGTCCAATCAGGTGCTACAGCTGGGTATATCAGCCACCCTCCCCTAGTGGAGGAGCCTGATTATGGTGTGCATCCTTGTACATGTGTCTTGTGTACTTGGGCTCCTTATTAGGTCTCTTGCAGGAGGTTCCCGCTGCTATTAACCCCTTCTTTGTTTTGTCCTGGTTCTCCTCTCGTATCTTGGTCTTCTGGACGGTTCCTGCTTTCCTCAGTCCTGTTCTTCTACCCTTTTGTCCCTGTATTCTCTTCCCGAGTCCCAATCCGTTAGGTCTATCATCCGGCTACTATTCCGCTGCCTGCCCTAGGCGTACCTTTCTCTGCTTTGCTACGAGCCGCCCCTCTTGGCACTGGCTGTCATCGCTCCAGGCCCTCCCGGCTCTGCCCCTAACGATCCTTGTATAGGGGTCGGTTCCACCTGGTACGCTCACCTGGGGGTGGTTTGGTACTGTGACCCAGAGGGTCCACTCTAGGAAGCTTGCCTACTGTCCCTGCCTCATAGGCTACACATACGTCGAGACTGGCGAAGAAATGGTTCAAAGAAAATGAAATAGAGGTACTGGATTGGCCCATACAGTCCCCAGACCTCAACCCAGTTGAACACTTGTGGGTACAGTTGAAGAAAAAGCTGTATACTGTACATACCCAAGTGAATCGAACAGTATGCACCAACTTTGGGAATGTGTAGAAGAGACCTGGGAACAGATTTTGGTTGAGACATGCTTGAATCTGATCAACAGCACATCCAGAAAGAGTCAGGCATTGTTGAAAGTCAAAAGTGAATTTACAAAATACTAAAAAAGAATAGAAATAAAAATTTAGATTTTTTAGGAGCAACGTGGTGACATGACAAGAATCTGCATAACTAATCATATGCAAAATAGTTGCAAGTAAAATTTATGTCTGAGATAGCCAAGAAGACTGTCTTTGGAACAACACCACTTCACCACCAATGAGTGGACCTTCATCCAGGACGTGTGATCCGTGTTGCGCTGATTCGAATATTCCACCAAAGTAGACAGCGATGATAACCCCATCAACAGCATTACTATACCACTTATATGACTGCTGGAAAAAAACAATTTAGGTAAATGAGGTAGTGGCACAGTAGAAAGAGGAGCAGAGCCTATTCACACTGGTATCAGGCCTGTTGTCAACACATGGCTGGGAAGGTGAATTTCTGTCTCAAAAGTGTCCCGGTACCCAACAGTTTTGGAGGAGAAGGAGGAGGAGGTTGAACAACCATATTCACAGCAGAGTGGCACTCAATCAGCTCAGAGGCATCACTGGAATGTGGTTGGGGAATACAGAGGACCCAGACCATACAACTCCCACTGAAGACAGCTTGTTGTTGCCTTTGGCCAGCTCGGATCACTTGAGAAAATACATGCTACTATCCCTGCTCAACGACTGGCGAATTGCTAAGATTGTTAGCAATGCTGATTACTGGGTGGCCAAAATGTGTGACTAAAAATAAAACACTCTCTCTGGTAAACAAACTAATGATAGCTTTCCCACCTAAAGGTACTGCCACACTACACAATCCCGCTAGCGATCTCGTTAGCGTCGCATACTAATGAGATCGCTAGCGGGATTGTTTCTATATCGCTAGTAGCTACCTATATTAGCGATGTCGTTAGGACGCTATCGCGGTTAGCGATCTCCTTAACGACTTTAGCGGTACAAAAGTACCGCTAAATCGCTAAAAAAGGTGCCACACTCAGCGATTTGATACTTACCAGCAGGGCGCCAGCGACGAAAATAGGGTCCGGAACGATCGCTGTGATGAACGACATCACAGCAGGAAGCTCGTCGCTGGCAGATGCCGCACACAACAACATCGCTAACGGGATCGCTAAATAGTGACGTTTTTTAGCGATCCCGTTAGCGTTGTTGTTTAGTGTGGCATACCCTTAACAGCGGGGGCTTACTGAAAGAACAAGGCAGAGGAGGAAGTCACCAACGTAGCTGGGGCACCACCATCCCCTCAGAAAACAGGGTTAGCATGGCAGAAATGTGGCTAAACTTTCCTGGCATGCCACAACATTTGGCACCACCATCTGATACGGTCTATATTAGCAGGAGGCAGCATTACAATAACATGGTGAAAGAGTACGTGTCCACATGTCTCCAAGCTCTAACTGATGGGCCTGCCGTATTTAAATTTTATGTGTCCAAATTCAATACATGGCCTGAGCTTGCCCTTTATGACTTGGAGGTGCTGGCGTGCTCTGCAGCAAGTGTGCTTTCAGAATGTGTGCTTAGCATGGCACAAGGTGTCATCATAGACAGGCGCATCCACATGAGCACAGCCAATGTGGGGAAGCTAACATTTATTAAAATGAACAAGCCGTGGAACCCACAGGACTTGTCCATGCTTTTGGCTGACTAGACAACTATATTACCCTCACCCAGCCACTATTCAACTCTATTTGCCCTTTATTTAATTTGGATGCCTCCTCCTCCACAAAAAAATATAGGCTACACAATCCTCCTCCTTTTCCACCTACATGGCCACATCCACTTCTTCCATCTCCTCCAGTTGGACCTCCACACCTTGGTTGTACTTTATTCATTTTATGTTCTTTTAAGAAATTTCCATTAAAAAAAGGAAAAAAAGAACAAAAAACAGTATTGGATTACTCTTCCTTTGCCTCTTACACCTGCACAGCCATATACACCTCTTGCACCTATGCCTCCTGGTTCTAGATTGCTAGTTTTAGTTTTGTTAATTCTAGGTGGTTTTAAGTAGAGATGAGTGAACTTGTTTGAAAAAAGCTTGCCAATCTCAAATTCAGCACGAACCTGGCGGATTTATATTCAGCTTCCCGAGCATTTTGCTCAAATTCTGCAAAAGTTTGGAAAATGATCAAATTTCCTCTAATGCTATTGCTAGGACTTTGGCTAGGATAATGGTGCTATATGATGAGCGGGGAGGACGTGTTTGATGAGGAGAGGGAGTGGGAAGAGGTCAGAGGAGCGGTGGACTGTTATTCCCTTTTTTAATGTGTGGAGAATCTGGCAGCCAATCAGTGCGCAAAAACGATCCACATTGTCCAGACAAGGGCCTGTGTCATTGGCTGCCGAAGTCACATGTCCCTCACCATATAAAAAGCAGACATGTGGTTTTGGCGCCATTTTGTGAGTGCAAAAGTGTAGTGAGGCTGCTGCTGCAAGTAGTTAGTTAGTAGTTACATAGGTGGTTTATTCTCCACTAGTTCAAATAGATAGTATAGCAGGCACAGAAGCGACAACAAAGGTGGCACAGACTGCAATAACATGAGATCAATGTATGACACTCAAAACTACACCATCGCTTAGTCTGCCCAGCCTGAAACGGGGCTGCAAAAGTTATTGGAGATCCACAACGTGTTCATTTTGATGAAACTTAGGCAGTCTACACTTTCAGGGTACAGCCAGATGCGCTTATCTGTCAAGACACCATATGCAGTACTGAAGACATGTTTTGAGAGAACACTGGCTGCTGGGCATAGCAAAAGCTCCAAAACCTGACAGGTGAGCTCAGGCGACTCATCCATTTTTGTAGACAATATTGAGCTCAAGATACTCCTGCACCATCATCTCCAGTCATTCACAATGTGTCAGACTTGTACTCGGTTGAACTGTTGCACAGGCTGGTCTAAAAATGTGTGAATTGACTCACAGAAAATGCTTATTCCACTTACACTGCTGCGGCTAATGTTTTGCACAGACGCCTTAAAGTTCCCAGGGTTCGAAGTCTAGTACTGTGATGCACATTGTGTGTCTCACTGCTGTCTTGGGGAAAACCACTCTTAAGATTGTAAAATAAATGTTGATGGTTCACACCTGGTACTCACCGGCGGAAAAAACTCTCAGCAGCTGGGATCAGGACAGAGAATGTGCCAGTTCTGTCATAGGAAAATGTTTTTTTCCCTTTCCTGCTTTCAGATTTTTAAACAAAAGAAATAATGAGTCTCTAACATGACTCATAAACCTTTATATTTTTATTTCTATAAATAGTAGTAGGGAATATTAAAATACATTTATTTATTTATTTTTTAATAAAGTTCAGTTTATAAATACAGTTTACTTCACTTTCATCTATTCTGTTCCGGAACATCATTTATTTTCAGATTGTGGTATAGTACTTTTAAATTTTTCTAAAATTTAAATGAAATTTTTTCAATTAATACGGTTGAAAAATCATCTACCTTTTTCAATTAGTCATAGGCTCATCAATCATAAACAGCTCATATGTATCACTGAACAGCTACCATTAGATATTGTACCAATGAACACTGTTACACATTCCTGCAGGGTCTGACAGGGCAACATGGGGGCGGGATTGGTGTGTGCAGGCAATATTTAAAAATGGGACCATAATGGAGGCGATTACCCTGAGGAAGAAGGACGTGATCCTTTGAAACGCTTTGGTCACCTTTTTGATCCCAGCGCCGCTCCGGCACTCGCGAGCAAAGCACTGTCGGCTATTTCCTTCTCGGCTGATATCCAGGGACTCCACCGGCCAAGGCTTCCCTGGCTCTGCTCAGCTCCCCCACCCCCTGCTAATAACTTATCTCCTCCTCTTGCCCTAACACCACAGTACAGTCTGCGCGTGCCTCTGGTATCTGAGTCTCATCAGGATCATCTCCACCCCTGTTAGTTAATGTCTGGTGATGAGGATCTGGAGTCTGCTCAGACCCTACTTCGTCAGGCCCCAGATCCAACGTGAAAAAATTTTGGGCATCAGTGCAGATGCTTTCCTCCTCTGGATTCTATGAATCTTTGGAGCAGACCTCTGATGTCCTTGGAATAGAATGTGTGAACAGCTCTGCAAAATGGCCCATCTGTGGTTCCCCACAGTCAGTTGGGCATTTGGAAACTTGTCATGCGGGGGGAAAAAAGGGTGATTGGAGTTCCACCTGTGAAGATTGTGCTGTGTGTGATGTTAAGGTGGAGGAAGAAGAGGATAGGCCACTTGATGCAGGGCTTGCCATCCACTGGAGCACATGCTCTTTTTGAGCCTCATCTATAAGGCATATCGCTGTGCAGCTGCCAAAGAAAAGGAGTGGAGTAGCCCGTCCAGTAATTGATGTTGTCAGTGGTCTTTTGATATTACAAGACGGTTTTTTGTTTAGTTGAGCGTTCATTAACATTAACACTTAACCCACATACACATCGAACACCAAACCTATTTGCACTTCCACTACAACTTTGCTTTTTCACACTCATCTTGTATGGACCCTTCCCTTCTATTAAGCTGCTGTTTCACAACTTTAACCCCTTCACCCCCAAGGGTGGTTTGCACGTTAATGACCGGGCCAATTTTTACAATTCTGACCACTGTCTCTTTATGAGGTTATAACTCTGGAACGCTTCAACGGATCTGCGCGATTCTGAGATTGTTTTCTCGTGACATATTGTACGTTAGTGGTAAAATTTATTCGATATACCTTGCGTTTATTTTTGAAAAAAATGCAAATATGGCGAAAATTTTGAAAAATTTGCAATTTTCAAACTTTGAATTTTTATTCCCTTAAAACAGAGAAATATGTCACACAAAATAGTTAAGAAATAACATTTACCACATGTCTACTTTACATCAGCACAATTTTGGAATCAAAATTTTTTTTTCTTAGGAAATTATAAGGGTTAAAAGTTGACCAGCGATTTCTCATTTTTACAACAAAATTTACAAAGCCATTTTTTTTAGGGACCACCTCATATTTGAAGTCACTTTGAGGGGTCTATATGGCAGAAAATACCCAAAAGTGACACCATTATAAAAACTGCACCCCTCAAAGTACTCAAAACCACATTCAAAAAGTTTATTAACCCTTCAGGTGCTTCACAGGAGCTGAAGCAACATGGAAGGAAAAAATGAATATTTAACTTTTTAGCCACAAAAATGATCTTTTCCAAACTTTTTTTTTATTTTCACAAGGGTAAAAGAAGAAAATGGACACATAAAGTTGTTGTGCAATTTCTCCTGAGTACGCCAATACCCCATAAGTGGGGGAAAACCACTGTATGTGTGCACAGCAGAGCTCATAAGGGAAGGAGCGCCGTTTGACTTTTTCAAACTAAAATTGGCTGGAATTGAGATTGGACGCCATGTCGCGTTTGGAGAGCCCCTGATGCGCCTAAACAGTGTAAACCCCCCACAAGTGACACCATTTTGGAAACTAGACCCCCTGAGGAACTTATCTAGATCTGTTGTGAGCACTTTGAATCCCCAAGTGTTTCACAAAAGTTTATAATGCCTGGGTGTGAAAAAAAAAAGAAACAATTTTCCACAAAAATGATTTTTTAGTCCCAAATTTTTGATTTTTCCCAAGGAAATTGGACCCCAAAAGTTGTTGGCCAATTTGTTCTGAGTACGCTGATACCCAATATGTGGGGGGGGAAACTGTTTGGGCGCACGGAAAGGAAGTAGTAACGTTTTGGAATGCAGACGTTGATGGGGGTCATGTTGCGTTTGCAGTGCCCCAGATGAGCCTAAACAGTAGAAACCCCCCACAATGACCACATTTTGGAAACTAGACCCCCTAAGGAACTTATCTATAGCTCTGGTGAGCACTTTGAACCTCCAAGTGCTTCACACAAGTTTATAATGCCCGGGCATGAAAATAAAAAATCCTATTTTTTTCCCACAAAAATTATTTTTAGTCAGTAATTTTTTATTTTTCCAAGGGTAACAGGAGAAATTGGACCACAAAAGTTGTTGTCCAATTTGTCCTGAGTACGCTGATACCCAATATGTGGGGGGGAACCACTGTTTGGGCGCACGGCAGAGCTCGGAATGGAAGGAGCACCATTTGGCTTTTTCCAACCAAAATTTTTTCTGGAATTGAGATTGGACGCCATGTTGCATTTGGAGAGCCACTGATGTGCCTAAACAGTGGAAACCCCCCACAAGTGACCCCATTTTGGAAACTAGACCCCCTAAGGAACTTATCTAGATCTTTGGTGAGCAATTTGAACCCCCAAGTGCTTCACACAAGTTTATAACGTAGAGCCGTAAAATAAAAAAATCATATTTTTTCCACAAAAATGATCTTTTCACCCCAATTTTTATTTTCCCAAGGGAAACAAGACTCCAAAAGTTATTGTGCAATTTGTCCTGAGTACGCTGATACCCCATATGTGGGGTAAACCACTGTTTGGGTGCATGGCAGAGTTTGGAAGGGAAGGAGTGCCGTTTGACTTTTTCAACGCAGAATTGGCTGGATGCCATGTCGTGTTTGGAGAGCTCCTGATCTGCCTAAACAGTGGAAACCCCCCACAAATTACACCACTTTGGAAAATAGACCCCTCAAGGAACTTATCTAGATGTGTGGTGAGCACTTTGAACCCCCAAGTGCTTCACAGAAGTTTATAACGTACAGTCGTAAAATAAAATTATTATTTTTTTTTTACAAAAATGATTTTTTCGTCCCCAATATTTTATTTTCACAAGGGTAACAGGAGAAATTGGACCCCAAAAGTGATTGTCCAATTTGTACTTAGTATGCTGATACCCAATATGTGGGAGAAAACTACTGTATGGGTACACGTTGGGCTCGGAAGGGAAGTAGTGACGTTTTGGATTGTAGACTTTGATGGAATGGTCTGGGGGCGTCATGTCGCATTTGGAGAGCCCCTGATGCGACTAAACAGTGGAAACCCCCCAAAAGTGACCCCATTTTGGAAAATAGACCCCACAAGGAACTTATCTAGATGTGTGGTGAGCGCTATGAAGCCCCAAGTGCTTCACAGAAGTTTATAACGTACAGCCGTAAAAACAAAAAAATCATTTTTTTTTTTTAAAAAATGATATTTTTGCCCCCAGTTTTTTATTTTCCCAAGGGTAACAGAAGAAATAGGACAAATTGCACAATAACTCTTAGGGTCCAGAGTACGCTGATACCCCATGTGGGAGTAAACTACTGTTTGGGCGCATGGCAGAGCTCAGAAGGGAAGGAGCACCGTTTGACTTTTTCAACGCAGAATTGGCTGGAATTGAGATCAGACGTCATGTCACATTTGGAGAGCCCCTGATGCGCCTAAACAGTGTAATACCCCCACAAGTGACACCATTTTGGAAACTAGACCCCCTAAGGAACTTATCTAGATCTGTTGTGAGCACTTTAAATCCCCAAGTGTTTCACAAAAGTTTATAATGCCTGGGTGTGAAAAAAAAAATAAACAATTTTCCACAAAAATGATTTTTTAGTCCCAAATTTTTGATTTTTCCCAAGGAAATTGGACCCCAAAAGTTGTTGGCCAATTTGTCCTGAGTACGCTGATACCCAATATGTGGGGGGGGAAACTGTTTGGGCGCACGGCAGGGCTTGGAAAGGAAGTAGTAACGTTTTGGAATGCAGACGTTGATGGGGGTCATGTTGCGTTTGCAGTGCCCCAGATGAGCCTAAACAGTAGAAACCCCCCACAAGTGACCACATTTTGGAAACTAGACCCCCTAAGGAACTTATCTATAGCTCTGGTGAGCACTTTGAACCCCCAAGTGCTTCACACAAGTTTATAATGCCCGGGCATGAAAATAAAAAATCCTATTTTTTTTCCCACAAAAATTATTTTTAGTCACTAATTTTTTATTTTTCCAAGGGTAACAGGAGAAATTGGACCACAAAAGTTGTTGTCCAATTTGTCCTGAGTACGCTGATACCCAATATGTGGGGGGGAACCACTGTTTGGGCGCACGGCAGAGCTCGGAATGGAAGGAGTACCATTTGGCTTTTTCCAACCAAAATTGGCTGGAATTGAGATTGGACGCCATGTTGCATTTGGAGAGCCACTCATGTGCCTAAACAGTGGAAACCCCCACAAGTGACCCCATTTTGGAAACTAGACCCCCTAAGGAACTTATCTAGATCTTTGGTGAGCAATTTGAACCCCCAAGTGCTTCACACAAGTTTATAACGTAGAGCCGTAAAATTAAAAAATCATATTTTTTCCACAAAAATGATCTTTTCACCCCAATTTTTATTTTCCCAAGGGAAACAAGACTCCAAAAGTTATTGTGCAATTTGTCCTGAGTACGCTGATACCCCATATGTGGGGGTAAACCACTGTATGGGTGCATGGCAGAGTTTGGAAGGGAAGGAGTGCCGTTTGACTTTTTCAACGCAGAATTGGCTGGATGCCATGTCGTGTTTGGAGAGCTCCTGATCTGCCTAAACAGTGGAAACCCCCCACAAATTACACCATTTTGGAAAATAGACCCCTCAAGGAACTTATCTAGATGTGTGGTGAGCACTTTGAACCCCCAAGTGCTTCACAGAAGTTTATAACGTACAGTCGTAAAATAAAATTATTATTTTTTTTTTTACAAAAATGATTTTTTTCGTCCCCAATATTTTATTTTCACAAGGGTAACAGGAGAAATTGGACCCCAAAAGTGATTGTCCAATTTGTCCTGAGTACGCTGATACCCAATATGTGGGAGAAAACTACTGTATGGGTACACGTTGGGGCTCGGAAGGGAAGTAGTGACGTTTTGGATTGTAGACTTTGATGGAATGGTCTGGGGGCGTCATGTCGCATTTGGAGAGCCCCTGATGCGCCTAAACAGTGGAAACCCCCCAAAAGTGACCCCATTTTGGAAAATAGACCCCACAAGGAACTTATCTAGATGTGTGGTGAGCGCTATGAAGCCCCAAGTGCTTCACAGAAGTTTATAACGTACAGCCGTAAAAACAAAAAAAATCTTTTTTTTTTTAAAAAAATGATATTTTTGCCCCCAGTTTTTTATTTTCCCAAGGGTAACAGAAGAAATAGGACAAATTGCACAATAACTCTTAGGGTCCAGAGTACGCTGATACCCCATGTGGGAGTAAACTACTGTTTGGGCGCATGGCAGAGCTCAGAAGGGAAGGAGCACCGTTTGACTTTTTCAACGCAGAATTGGCTGGAATTGAGATCAGACATCATGTCACATTTGGAGAGCCCCTGATGTGCCTAAACAGTGGAAACCCCCCAATTCTAACTCCAACCCTAACCTCTACACACCCCTAACCCTAGTCCCAACCCTAACCACAAACGTAACCCTAACACACCCCTATCCCTAATCCCAACCATAACCCTAATACTAACTTTAGCGCCAACCCTAACCCTAACTTTTGCCGCAACCCTAACCTTAACCATAACCCTAATGGGAAAATGGAAATAAATACATTTTTGTAATTTTATTATTTTTCCCTAACTAAGGGGTGATAAAGGCGGTTTGATTTACTATTTATAGCGGGTTTTTATGATTGGCAGCTGTCACGCTAAAAGACGCTTTTTATTGCAAAACATAGTTTTTGCATCACCACATTTTGAGAGCTATAATTTTTGCATATTTTGGCCCACAGAGTCATGTGAGGTCTTATTTTTTGCGGTACGAGTTGACGTTTTTATTGGTACCATTTTTGAGCACGTGACATTTTTTGATCGCTTTTTATTTCGATTTTTGGGAGGTTAGAATGAACAAAAATCAGCAATTCATGAATTTCTTTTGGGGAGGCGTTTATACCGTTCCGCGTGTGGTAAAATTGATAAAGCAGTTTTATTCTTCGGGTCAGTACGATTACGGCGATACCTCATTTATATCGTTTTTTTATGTTTTGGCGCTTTTATAAAATAAAAACAATTTTATAGAAAAAATAATTATTTTTGCATCGCTTTATTCTGCGAGCTATAACCTTTTTATTTTTTTGCTCATGATGCTGTGTCATGGCTCATTTTTTGCGGGACAAGATGACGTTTTCAGCGGTGCTATGGTTATTTATATCCGTCTTTTCGATCGCGTGTTATTCCACTTTTTGTTCAGCAGTATGATGATAAAGCACTGATTTTTTGCTTTGTTTTTATTTTTTTTTTTAAGGGGTTCACTAAAGGGGTTAACTAGTGGGACAGTTTTATAGGGGGGGTCGTTACGGATGCGGCGATACCAAATATGTGTACTTTTATTGTTTTTTTTTTTATTTACAAGAAAAAATGAATTTATTGGGGAATATTTTTTTTTTTTTTTTTACTTATTTAGGAATTTTTTTTTTTACACGTTTATTTTTATTTTTTTTACTTTTTTTACATTGTCCCAGGGTGGGACATCACTGTAAAATGTGAGATCGCTCGTCTCACAGTGTGCACAGCACACTGTGAGACCAGCGATCTCACAGGCAGCGCTGCAGCTTCTCAGTGCCTGCTCTCAGCAGGCACTGAGGAAGCCGCCTCCCTCCAGGACCCCGGCGCCATCTTGGATCCGGGTCCTGGGAGGGAGAAAGCCCTCAGAATAGCGCGATCACATTGCGCTGTTCTGAGGGTCTCAGGGGGGCGCGCAGGGAGCGCTCTCCCTGCGCGATGCCCCCCTGTGCCCCCAGTACACCGCGATCATGTTTGATCGCGGTGTGCAAGGGGTTAATGTGCCGGGAGCGGTCCGTGACCGCTCCTGGCACACAGTCCCGGGTGTCAGCTGTGATAATCAGCTGACACCCGGCGGCGATCAGCTGCGCTCCCCCAGGAGCGCAGCTGATCGCTATGACGTACTATCCCGTCCATGGTCAGATTGTCACGGGTTTTATGGACGGGATAGTACGTCTAATGTCAGAGAGGGGTTAAGCTCATACCTGTTGCTCACCTGTCACAAAATGAGCAATCACTATTCATTTTCTTAAATGGTGTGCCTGAGCAACGCTCTTATACCTAACGATTTTGATTAGCAAATTGGGCCTCCTGGCTGAACCGATATATTAGGCAAATAATAATTTTTAAGAGGAAATGTGACCTCCTGATTCCTCACTGCAACACAGTTTTATCCCAAATTATTTAAATTAGCAAACACGGCCTCTTGGCTGAACCCCTATTTTAGGCCTAATGATTTTTAAAAAGAAATGTTGCCTTCTGATGCCTCACTGGAATACAGTTTTTGCCCAAAGAATTTTAATTAGCAAATGGGGCCTCCAGAGAATGCAAACAGTTTTAACACAATCTAGTTAGATGCTGGAAGCTCGATTTCACACAGGACAGAAACCTATCTAGCTAACTGACAAGTTCACTTTCAGCAGCAGTAGATGGAAAGGACTCTGTTTTGGCAGCTTTTGGGCCCCGCTAAAGGTGTTGTTTATGCCTTTAATTTTGCCTTTCATTGAATTCAGTGGGATTCCGATAAGTTCAGTGAACTGTTTGGTGAACATCGGTAAGTTCGCTGATCTCAGCAGAACCGAACCTTAAAAGGTTCGCTCATCTCTAGTTTTAAGTGACTTCCATTAAAAAAAATCACATAATTCCCCACAATAAATAAAATTAAGTAAAAAAATTTCAAAAATCCACCCCAAAAATGCAAAACACTGTTGGATTAATCCTCCTTTGCCTCTTCCACATATACTGCCACGTCCGCCTCTAATTCAAATTCGGCACAAAAGTATCTCATTCAGATTTGTGTTAAAATTCCCAAGCATTTTTCCTAAAAATTGGCAAAAGTCAACCAAAGTTCGGTAAAAGACCGAGTTCACTAATGGCTTTTTCAGATGTCAGTGTTTCCGGTAGCAGCACAGGCTTCAAAATGTCCCCTACAAGTGCACACTGATGACACTCTGATGATATCATTGCATCATCAGTGTGACACGTACCAGCGCCTGGGAATCAGTGGTACTGTTCATGCTGTTTCCCAGTGCTGGATGCTGAAGTGGAAATGGCTCACGTCACGGTACCCTGCTCGCTCTGTGATTAGCGCTAGCAGGAGACAATTTTGACAGTTGTATTCAACTGTTAACAGCTAGAGCAAGCGGCGTCTCATGGGAGTATTCTTCACCCACCAACTGTGGTAGAAATAAATATATAATATTAATAAAAAAATGACATGGGGTTCCCCTGTATTTTTGATAACCAGTCAGGCAAACTGACAGCTGAGGCTTGCAACCCTCAGCTGTCAGCTTCAGGAAGACTGGTTATCAAGAATAGAGTTAGTAATGGGGGCATCTCTATTACTAACTTCTGGGCTTGATGTCACCTGATGTCAACTACCGCCAACTATCACCCCAGTTGCCACCACAACAAGGCAAATGGGAATAGCGAGGCTAAGTGCCAGAATTGGCACATCTTATGGATGCGCCATTTAAAGGGCATCTGAGAGCTGATGTTTTTAGTCTGGGAGTGGCCAAAATCCATGGCCCCTTCCTAGGCTATTCATATCAACATACAGCTGTCTGCCTAACCTTTCTGGTTATTAAATATAGGGGGACTCTACATCATTTTTGTGGGGGTCGCCCATTTTAATAACCAGGAAAGTATACAGCTGTGAGCTGATATTAATCATTTGGGAACTTTTATGAATATTGTCTCTGCTGATTATGAAAATAACGGGTTTTTTTTACAATTACTTTTTTAATTGACAGCAAGAACAGTAAGATCACCTGAGTTCATAGCAGCTGTTTATCTTGCTTTACGTCTGCAAGTTCGGCACTTGGCACTTTGGAATTTAACAGTCCAGAACTGGAGCTAACGTGAAACTCAGTGTCTCCCAGGAGTTGCGAGGCCTGGAAACAAAATAGGAAACTTTGAGGGACATTTTCAGGTTACTGAAGATTCCAGCTTCTGAAACACCTGAAACTGTAAACTAAGGATACATTGGGTGTGCACTTTACTGTACTAGTAAATAAATAACAAAATAAATGAAAAAAACAGAGTGAGGTCCCCCGTAATTTTTATAAACAGCTAAGGGGAAGCCGACGACTGGGGGCTGATGTTAATATTCTGGGAAAGAGACCATATTCAGAAAGGTTCCCAGGCTATTAATATCAGCTCACAGCTGTAAACTTAGCCTTTATTGGTTATTAAAATGGGGGGACCACCAAAAAATGACTTAGGGTTTCCCTGTATTTTTGATAACCAGCCAGGCAAAACTGACACCTGAGGGCAATGACAACCACAGGGGTCTCCGGCAGACCCTGGTTGCCATGTCAACCCATCGGTGCCTTGTGGTCGTGTGACAGGTGCGCTGATGGGCATGGTTTGTGATGCACTTCCAGGACGTGTGTGGTAAATCCTGCTTTCTGAAGTCGACAGCAGCATTTAACATGTTAACAGCCACTGGTGGATCGCAATTCAACCTGCGCTGTTAGGGGCACATGACAGCTGATCAGATCAGCTGTCATATGACTGAGAAGGAGCAGGAGGGGAGGCATGGCTTTTGACGTTTAGTTACATTCGTCGAACCATTCGTCAAACAAGTCAGCAAATATTTAAATGTTCACTAAACTAAACCAAACATCAAAAGTTTCACTCTTCTCTAGCTAACAATAGAAAAGACAGAGAAAGGAGTCAAAAGGATCTAGATAAGCTTGAACAATAAGCAGCGACTAATAGAATGATATTTAACAGGGAGAAATGCAAGATTCTACATCTGGGCAAGAAAAACAAAAAATACATTTGCAGAATGGAAGAAATAGAACTAAGCAACAGCACGTGTGAAAAAGACTTGGGTATACTAATAGATCACAAACTTTACATGAGTCAACAGTGTGATGCAGCAGCAAAAAAGGCAAACACAGTTCTGTGAAGTATTAATAGTAGCCTAAAGTCTAGATCACGTGAAGTAATTATCCCCCTCTATTCCTCCTTGGTCAGACATCATCTGGAATACTGTGTCCAGTTCTGGGCACCACATTCTGGGCACTGCATTGAGTTGGACACAGTGAGCTTGAAGGTCCCTTCTAACTTTAACATTGTTAGGGTCTGCGGAACGCACCAAATATATGATGTGGAGAGGTGAGTTCGCAGCCCGGGTCCACCGTGTAGGCGGAGCCTGCTGCTAGTAAAATGGCGCAAGAAGCGAACTCTGTTACGTCACAGAGCCGCAGAGACAAACTTCTGTGTCCTGTCAGGCACCCAGGTACACAGTTAACTGCTAAGCGAACATAGAACGTGATCATGCGCTAATGTCCTCACAGGAGTCACCCGCAATCTATGGCGTCTGAACGCCAGGCCCTGAATACGGCAATCAAACTCCTCACCGGTTGTGCCGGTAATTTAGGGCATCTAGGACACCGACCCTGACCAGCTAGCATACCAAACTCCTCACCGATTAAGTTGGTATTCTAGGGGCTTATTTCAGCCGGGCCCTATACACACACACACGCATGACCACACTGGCGCAAAGCATATAAAGATTGACACTAGCGCATGGCGGCCCAGCCATGCCACCCTTTTATAGTAACAGCTACAGGACCAGCCAGAAACAAGGACCAATGAAACTGTTCCAGAACACCAGTAGTCACAGGACCTTCCTGGCGGACCAATAGGAGCTGCTGCAGTACCTGAGCATGTGACCCCTGATCTCCAATGAGAGATCTCACCCTGGGCATGCTCAGAAGGGGAAAACAAGGACTTTGTCCCAAAGATGTCTGCTCGCCGCTAACCAGTACTGGCCACAATAGCAGAGCCTGGAGATGAAACAGTAATCCTCTGCACACTGTTAGACTGGATGAGACGCTGGGACTGACGTCTAAGCTGAGCAGAGTCCACTGCGGCCGGAGACGAATGGGAGACCGCAGCCGGGATGGCTCGAGATTCCCTTTGTGCAGAAGCAGGAACTCGACTCCTAACATTACCCCCCTCCTAGTGCCCCCCCTTCTCTGGGCCTCGCTACGCTCACAGGCAGCAATGAGCTGCGGAGCATGAACATGCTCGGCAGGCTCCCAGGACCTATCCTCAGGCCCATAACCCCTCCAATCCACCCAAAAAATTTTTTTGCCCCGTACCACCTTGCACCCTACAATGGCATTTACCTCGTAGTCGTCCGAAGACGAACCCGACGTCCCGGCAGATGACTCAGGCAACCGGAAGATGACCACGGGTTTTAGGAGGGACACATGGAAGGTGTCGGAGATACCAAGGCGAGGCGGAAGGGCCAAACGGTAAACCACAGGGTTCACCTGCTTGAGAACCTTGAAGGGACCCAAATAGCAGGGTGCCAACTTAGTGGATTCCACCCGTAGCCTGATGTTTCGGGCGGAGAGCCACACTAGGTCGCCAGGAGCAAATGTCGCAGCGGGACGCCGATGGGCATCGGCAGTAGACCTCATCCTTTCCTTGGAAGCCTGAATGGCATCCTTGGTGCTGTCCCATATGTCCTGTGCTTCCACAGCCCAGTCTGCCACCATGGAGTCGGCGGAAGCCACGGGCATGGGCACCGGTACCCGCGGATGCTGGCCGTAATTTAAGAGGAATGGGGTCTGTCCCGTGGAGTCAGCCACAGCATTGTTTAGCGCGAACTCCGCCCACTGGAGCAAGAATGCCCAGTCATCCTGCCTGGCAGAGACAAAATGTCGCAAGTAGGTGACCAAGGTCTGGTTGGCCCTCTCTACCAACCCATTCGTCTCGGGATGATATGCAGAGGAGAGGTTCAACTCAATGCAGAGTAGATGACACAACTCTCTCCAGAACCAAGACGCAAATTGGGGACCTCGATCGCTGACAATCTTGTCTGGCATACCGTGTAGACGGAAGATGTGTCTAATAACCAATGCTGCCAAGGCCCTTGCAGAAGGTAACCGTGGTAGCGGCACTAAGTGCACCATTTTGGAGAAGTGGTCGGTGATCACCCAAATGATAGTGCAACCCCGAGACTTGGGTAAGCCCACCACAAAGTCCATCCCGACCATCTCCCAGGGCCTGTCTGCCACCGGCAAAGGAAAAAGTAACCCAGCTGGCCGTTGTTGAGGGGACTTGTTCCTGGCGCAGGAGACACACACCTGAACATACTCCCTGACGTCACGGACCATATGTGGCCACCAGTATGTCCTCGCCAATAACTCAGTTGTCCTCTTTGCCCCAAAGTGTCCACCTACCCTGGACGAGTGTGCCCAAGAGAGTACATCCGGTCGCAAATTAGTGGGCACAAAAGTCTTGCCCGGAGGCACAGACTCTAGCAAAACCGGGGCTACAGTTCTCAGGCTTTCTTCGGGACAATAAGCCGAGGCTCCTCATCCTCTTCCTCTGATGACACTAAGGAGCGAGAGAGAGCGTCGGCCCGAACATTCTTCTCACCGGAGAGAAAATGGAGGGTGAAGTGGAACCGAGAGAAGAATAGGGACCATCTGGCCTGGCGAGAATTTAGCCGCTGAGCCGTTTGCAAATATACCAAGTTTTTGTGGTCGGTGAAGACTTGGAAGGGAAACCGAGCCCCCTCCAGAAGATGTCTCTACTCAGAGAAGGCCAACTTCATAGCCAGCAACTCCCTGTCCCGATGGAATAATTCCTCTCTGCTGGTGTAAAGGTCTTAGAAAAGAAGAAGCAGGGATGCTTCCGACCTTGAGCATCCTTTTGATAAAGGACTGCTCCAGCACCAAACAGAAGAGGCGTCCACCTCTAAAATAAACGGCTTATCAACATCAGGGCGATGTAATATGGGAGCACTGGCAAAATGCGAGTTGATGGAAGAGAACGCCTTGGAGACCTCCTCAGACCAAAACTTGGGATTTGCTCCCTTCTTGGTGAGGGCTACCAAGGGAGCTACCAAAGTCGAGAAATGGGGAATGAACTGGCGATAATAATTAATGAACCCCATAAAGCGCTGCACCGCTTTAAGAGAATGGGGTTCTTGCCAGTCCATTACAGCCTGTAGTTTGGCAGGATCCATAGCCAATCCCTGGCAGAGATGATATAGCCCAGGAAAGGTAAGGACTCCTGCTCAAACACACATTTCTCCAGCTTGGCATAGAGGGAGTTTGCCCGTAAGAGGTCGAAGACTTTGTTGACATCCCTCCGGTGAGAGTCTATATCTGGTGAAAAGATGAGAATATCATCCAGATAGACTACTACAGAGGTGGAGAGCATATCCCGGAAGATATCATTGACAAAGTCTTGGAAAACAGCGGGAGCATTACAGAGCCCGAAGGGCATCACCAGGTATTCATAATGCCCATCCCTGGTATTAAAAGCTGTCTTCCACTCGTCCCCCTCACGGATGCGAATTAGGTTATAGGCTCCACGTAGATCAAGCTTGGTAAATACTCTTGCTCCTCGGAGCCTATCAAAGAGCTCAGAGATTAGGGGCAACGGGTACTTATTCTTGAAGGTGATAGCGTTAAGACCCCTGTAGTCAACACATGGACGTAATTCTCCGTTCTTCTTTTGCACAAAGAAGAACCCCGCCCCTGCTGATGACACCGACTTCCTAATGAACCCTCTTGCCAGATTCTCCTGAATATACTGGGACATGGCCTCCGTCTCAGGAAGCGAGAGGGGGTAGACTCTCCCCCGAGGAGGTTCTGCTCCAGGCAAGAGATCAATAGGACAGTCGTAGGGGCGATGAGGTGGAAGAGTCTCCGTCGCCTTCTTGGAGAAAACGTCTGCATATGACCAATAACACTGAGGAAGAGAAGTGAGATCTACGGGTATCTCTGGTGGTGACCTGAATGCACTCCCTGACACACCTGCCTCTACATGAATCACCTCAACCCAGTATCCTCCCAGAGGACCACTCAATATGGGAGAGTGGTAACGGAGCCAAGGTACTCCCAGCAACACCTCGTCTATTCCCTCGGGCAGGACAAGAAAATAAATACTCTCCTGATGGGAAGGGGACATAGATAAAGTGAGAGGGATCGTCTGGTGGGTGATTTGTGAGGGCAGAGTTGATCCATTCACTACTCGCACAGTCACCGGTTTGGCGAGCATCACCAGAAGTATAGTGTGGCGGAGAGCAAATGCAGAGGACATGAAATTCCCCTCGGCTCCAGAATCCACACAGAGCTCGGCGGTGAGCGTGGATGGACCTTGGTGGAAAATGCCGCAGTGTCTAGTGAACCTCCTCCCAAGGTCATTAGACGCGATCGTTTTTCCGACCGCTGTGGACATTTGTTGGCATAATGTCCTAACTGCTGGCAGATGTTACAGACCACGGGTACTCGAAAGGCCCGGGACTTAGGTCCTGCTCGAGAAACCTCCATGGCCTCATGGGAGTCGGGCGCCTGGCTGGAAGATTCTAGAGGTCAGGCGAAGGTGGGAGCCAGTCGAAACCTCTGCCTACACTGGGACTGCTCCAACCTCCGCTCGTGAAAACGGAGGTCGATGCGGGTAGATATGGCGATAAGCTTCTCCAGCGTGGCGGGACTCTCCCTGGTAGCCAAGGCGTCTTTCACATGGCCCGCTAGTCCACTCCAAAACACGGGAATGAGGACTTTATCCGGCCAGTCCAACTCCGAGGACAGAGTCCGAAATTGGACAGCAAAACAGCTGACCAAGGACGAACCCTGTGAACTTGCCAGAAGTTGGAGCGCCACATCGTGGGTAACCTGAGGTCCTAGAAAGACCTTTTTTAGAACCTCCAGAAAACGAGGAGCACTCCGCACCACACGGTCATCACGCTCCAACAGCGGGGAGGCCCACTCCAACGCTCTGCACGACAGAAGAGATATTACAAATCCGTGGGGAAACATGCAGCCAGAACCTCAAGATGTATAGAGCACTGACTCACGAATCCCCGACATTGCTTGCTGTCACCAGCAAACTTGTCTGGAAGCGGGAGGTGGGATATTGTGGGGGCAGAGGTGGCAGTGGACACACTGGCTGCAGCCATGCTAGCAGCCTGAACAGCGACTGCGGTAACATCCACAGCTGAGGTTGTGCGCTCAAGAGCCACCAACCTACCCTCCAGCTGCTGGATGTCCCGTAGAAGATGCTGGTTATCCGCCATTTTACTAGACATACCCTGGCGCTAGTGTTATGTTAGGGTCTGCGGAACGGACCAAATATATGATGTGGAGAGGTGCGTTCGCAGCCCGGGGTCCACCGTTCAGGCGGAGCCTGCTGCTAGTAAAATGGTGCAAGAAGCGAACTCTGTTATCCCGAAGAGTCGCCAAAATAAACGCCGCTGTGGCAAAATGTGAAAACTCTGTTAATCCACAGAGCCGCTAGAAGGAGTGCCGCAGCGCTATATGGCGATGTGTGCGAACTCACTTAACACAACTGAGTAGCAAAATAAACACGCTAGGGCGCTGTCTAGCGTTGAAAGCGAACCGTGTTACGTCACAGAGCCGCAGAGACAAACTTCTGTGTCCTGTCAGGCACCCAGGTACACAGTTAACTGCTAAGCGAACATAGAACGTGATCATGCGCTAATGTCCTCGCGGGAGTCACCCGCAATCTATGGCGTCTGAATGCCAGGCCCTGAATACGGCAATCAAACTCCTCACCGGTTATGCCGGTAATCTAGGGCATCTAGGACACCGACCCTGACCAGCAAGCATACCAAACTCCTCACCGATTAAGTCGGTATTCTAGAGGCTTATTTCAGCCGGGCCCTAACCACATACACGCATGACCACACTGGCACAAAGCATATAAAGATTGACACTAGCGCATGGCGGCCCAGCCATGCCACCCTTTTATAGTAACAGCTACAGGACCAGCCAGAAACAAGGACCAATGAAACTGTTCCAGAACACCAGTAGTCACAGGACCTTCCTGGCGCACAAATAGGAGCTGCTGCAGTACCTGAGCATGTGACCCCTGATCTCCAATGAGAGATCTCACCCTGGGCATGCTCAGAAGGGGAAAACAAAGACGTCTGCTCGCCGCTAACCAGTACTGGCCACAATAGCAGAGCCTGGAGATGCAGCAGTAATCCTCTGCACACTGTTAGACTGGGTGAGACGCTGGGATTGACATCTAAGCTGAGCAGAGTCCAGTGTGGCCGGAGATGAATGGGAGACTGCAGCTGGGATGGCTCGAGATTCCCTTTGTGCAGAAGTGGGAACTTGACCCCTAACAAACATTCTATGAAGCCCTTTAAAACTGCAGAAAGTAGTGCTACTTTTAATATATGCTGTCTGGGTGAATGAGTTGGAAAAACACATATTTGGTCAGTAGTATTAAATAAGCAATGTAAACAGCCAAGACTATCAATGATCTAGCTACTTGTGAAAACAATCTACACATAACTTAACCAGTGAGGTCATTTTTACATTATTCATAAACCTGCTGTATGATTGCATCACCACTTAAATAGTAGCAGAAACAAAATCAGAAAGTGTGAAGTTATATGGAAATAATTTGCTGGGCAAGATCTTTATATTATGTAAGCTTATTCTGGATCTGTTTTAAGGGGTTGTACAGCTATAATGACCTTGCTGTCAGAAAGCATATAGAAAAGCATATGTCCCTTTGTAAAAAATGGATTTCACTATGCTTCTTAATATGTCTTTAATACACTCTTTTGAAATTTATTTCAAAGCACTTAAAGATATTTCAAGCTTTTTTAACCCCTTCATGACCCAGCCTATTTTGACCTTAAAGACCTTGCCATTTTTTGCAATTCTGACCAGTGTCCCTTTATGAGGTAATAACTCAGGAACGCTTCAACGGATCCTAGCGATTCTGAGACTGTTTTTTCGTGACATATTGGGCTTCATGTTAGTGGTAAACTTAGGTCGATAATTTTTGCGTTTATTTGTGAAAAATAAAAAAATGGAAATTTGGCAAAAATTTTTAAAATTTTGTAATTTTCAAACTTTTAATTTTTATTCTGTTAAACCAGAGAGTTATGTGACACAAAATAGTTAATAAATAACATTTCCCACATGTCTACTTTACATCAGCACAATTTTGGGAACAACATTTTTTTTTGTTACGAAGTTATAAGGGTTAAAAGTTGACCAGCGATTTCTCATTTTTACAGCAAAATTTACAAAACCATTTTTTTTAGGGACCACCTCACATTTGAAGTCACTTTGAGGGGTCTATATGGCAGAAAATACCCAAAAGTGACACCTTTATAAAAACTGCACCCCTCAAGCTACTCAAAACTACATTCAATAAGATTATTAACCCTTCAGGTGCTTCACAAGAACTAAAGCAACGTGGAAGGAAAAAATGGACATTTTAATTTTTCCAACAAAAATTTTCTTTTAGCATCAATTTTTTCATTTTTACATGGGCAACAGGATAAAATGGATCTGAAAATTTGTTGGGCAATTTCTCCTGAGTACACAGATACCTCATATGTGGTCATAAACCACTGTATGGGCGCACGGCAGGGCTCAGAAGGGAAGGAGTGCCATTTGACTTTTTGAATGGAAAATATGCTGGAATATTTAGCGGTTGCCATGTTGCATTTGGAGAGTCCCTGTGTGCCTAAACATTGGAGCTCCCCCACAAGTGACCCCATTTTGGAAACTAGACCACCTAAGGAACTTATCTAGATGCATAGTGATCACTTTGAACCCCCAGGTGCTTCACAAATTGATCTGTAAAAAAAAAGAAAGTACTTTTTTTTCACAAAAATTTTCTTTTAGCCTCAGTTTTTTCATATTCACATGGGCAACAGTATAAATTGGATCCTAAAATTTGTTGGGCAATTTCTCCTGAGTACACAGATACCTCATATGTGGTCATAAACCAATGTATGGGCGCACGGCAGGGCTCAGAAGGGAAGGAGCACCATTTGACTTTTTGAATGGAAAATATGCTGGAATATTTAGCGATTGCCATGTTGCATTTGGAGAGTCCCTGTGTGCCTAAATATTGGAGCTCCCCCACAAGTGACCCCATTTTGGAAACTAGACCCCCTAAGGAACTTATCTAGATGCATAGTGAGCACTTTGAACCCCCAGGTGCTTCACAAATTGATCCGTAAAAAAAGAAAGTACTTTTTTTTCACAAAAATTTTCTTTTAGCCTCAGTTTTTTTCATTTTCACATGGGCAACAGTATAAATTTTATCCTAAAATTTGTTGGGCAATTTCTCCTGAGTACACAGATACCTCTTATGTGGTCATAAACCACTGTTTGGGCGCACGGCAGGGCTCAGAAGGGAAGGAGCGCCATTTGACTTTTTGAATGGAAAATATGCTGGAATATTTAGCGGTTGTCATGTCGCATTTGGAGAGTTCCTGTGTGCCTAAACATTGGAGCTCCCCCACAAGTGACCCCATTTTGGAAACTAGACCCCCTAAGGAACTTGTCTAGATGCATAGTGAGCACTTTGAACCCCCAGGTGCTTCACAGAAGTTTATAACGCCGAGCTGTGAAAATAAAAAATCTTTTTTTTTTCTCAAAAAATGATTTTTTAGCCCACTATTTTTTATTTTCACAATGGTTACAGGAGAAATTGGACCCCAAAAGTTGTTGTCCAGTTTGTCCTGAGTATTCTAGTACCCCATATGTGGGGGGAACCACTGTTTGGGCACACGTCAGGGCTCGGAAGGGATGTAGTGACGCTTTGAAATGCCGACTTGATGGAATGGTCTGCGGGCATCTTGTTACGTTTGCAGAGCCCCTGATGTGCCTAAACAGTAGAAACTCCCCACAAGTGACCCCATTTTGGAAACTAGACCCGGCAAAGAACTTATCTAGATGTGTGGTGAGCACTCTGAACCCCCAAGGGTTACACAGAAGTTTATAATGCCCGGGCATGAAAATAAAAAAATCATATTTTTTCCACAATCAGGATCTTTTAGTCCCCAATTTTTTTATTTTCCCAAGGGTAACATGAGAAATTAGACCCCAAAAGTTGTTGTCCAATTTGTCCTGAGTATGCTGCTATCCCATATGTGGGAGAAAACTACTGTATGGGCACACGTCGGGGTTCGGATGGGAAGTAGTGACGTTTTGAAATGCCCACTTGATGGAATGGTCTTCGGGCGTCATGTTACGTTTGCAGAGTCCGTGATGTGCCTAAACAGTAGAAACTCCCCACAAGTGACCGCATTTTGGAAACTAGATCCCCCAAGGAACTCCTATAGATGTGTGGTTAGCACTTTGAATCTCCAAGTCCTTCACAGAAGTTTATAACGCAGAGCCGTGAAAATATAAAATCATTTTTTTTCCACAAAAATAATTTTTTAGTCCCCAATTTTTTTTCTCAATGTTAACAGCAGAAATTAGAACTTCCAAAGTTGTTGTTCAATTTTTCCCGAGTACGCTGATACCCCATATGTGGGGATAAACCACTGTTTGGGCATACGTCGGGGCTTGGAATAAAGGGAGCACTGTTTGACTTTTTGAACGCTAAATTTGCAGGAATCAATGGTGGCGCCATGTCGCGTATGGAGACCCCCTGATGTGCCTAAATAGTGGAAACCCCTCAATTCTAACTCCAACCCTAACCCCAACACACCCCTAACCCAACCCTAACCCCTACACACACCTAACCCTAATACAAACCCTAACCATAACCCTAACCCCAACACACCCCTAACCCTAATCCCAACTCTAACCATAAACCTAACCACAAGCCTAACCCAAATTCCAACCCTAACCCAAATTCCAACCCTAACCCAAATTCCAACCCTAACCCTAATTCTAACCTTAACCCTAATTCTAACCCTAATGCTAACCCTAACCCTAGTTCTAACCCTAAGGCTGGGTTCATATTGCGTTTTACCAGCCCGTTCAACATGTAGCGTTGACCGGCTGGTAACGGTATAGCATAACGCGATCGTGTTATGCTATACCCGCTAGCGCAGATGAATCAGCAGATGATTCATCTGTGCTAGCGGTGATGGAGCCCAGACGCTGCAGCCCGTGTCCGAGGCTCCGTCACTGAATGACGGCACGTCGCGAACGCATGCCGCTTTACGGCATGCGTTGCGATGCGCACACAAATGGGGCGAATGGCAGCGTTAACGGACTGCGTTACACCGCATTATACCGCGGTGAAACGCAGTCCATCTAACGGACTGCCATAATGCAATATGAACCCAGCCTAACCCTAACCCTGAGGCCCAGTGCACACATTGCGGATTCACTTGCGGATTTTTCTTAAATCCGCAGGTAAAATGACCTGCGTTTTACCTGCGAATTTAGCGCAGATTTGCTGCGGTTTTTCCCTGCGGTTTCACACCTATAATGGAATAGGTGTAAAACCGCTGCGGAATCCGCACAAAGAATTGACATGCTGCGAATTTAAAACCGCAGCAAATCCGCATGTGCACAGCGTTTTTTTTAACCATATATTTGCATTGTACTGTACATAGTTTCTGGATCTGCTGTGGATCCACAGCGCCAAATCCGCTGCAGATCCGCAGCAAAATCTCCGCCGCGGATCCGCAGCAAAATCCGCCGCGGATCAGCAGCAAAATCCGCCGCGGATCAGCAGCAAAATCCGCCGCGGATCCCCAGTAAAATCAGCCGTGGATACGCATCAAAATCCGCCGCGGATCCGCAGCAAAATCAGCCGCTGATCAGCAGCAAAATCAGCCGCGGATCAGCAGCAAAATCCGCTGCGGATCAGCAGCAAATTCCGCCGCGGATCAGCAGCAAAATCAGCCGCGGATCCGCAGCAAAATCAGCCGCGGATCAGCAGCGAAATCAGCCGCGGATCCGCAGCAAAATCTGCCGCGGATCAGCAGCAAAATCCGCCGCGGATCCGCAGCAAAATCAGCTGCGGATCAGCAGCAAAATCTGCTAGAAAAAAAAAAAAAAAATCTTTATTTTTTTATTTGTCCCTACCTATGATAAAGGGGGAGTTCATTTACTTTTTTTATTTTGATCACTGTGACAGTTTATCACAGTGATCAAAATAATTTTTTGGACACTGGAGGGCGCACTGCGCATGCGCCGGCCGGCGGGCGCACTGCGCATGCGCCCGCCATTTTCCAAGATGGCGGATCCCATGAAGAATCCCGGGCAGCCGCTGGGACGGATCCAGGGACGTCGGTGGACCGGGAGAGGTGAGTAGGGGGGTCGGATGGTGGGGGGAGAACGGAAGGTGGGGGCAGCGGATCGCAGGAGCAGGGGAGCAGACAGTGACGGCGGTGACCGGTCGCTGCCATCTTTCGGTGGCGGCGGCCGATCACCGCCGTGACTCGATGTTGGGGGGTCTGATCACGGTCTCCAGCCATGGCAGATGCTATTGCAGCATCAGCCATGGCTGGATTGTAATATTTCACCAGTTTCATTGGTGAAATATTACAAATCGCTCTGATTGGCTGTTTCACTTTTAACAGCCAATCAGAGCGATCGTAGCCACGTGGGGGTTAAGCCAACCCCCCTGTGGTGATGCACTAAGGGTCCTGTTACTGCGGGTCGGGTGACCTTTCAGTGACCCCGGTCTCCCGGCCCGCAGGAACATGATTTATAGCATGACGCCAACGTTGGCGTCATGGGTCGAGATGGCACAGGTTTTCATGACGCCAACGTTGGAGTCATGGGTCGGGAAGGGGTTAACAACATTTTAATGGTGTTTGTGGTGGTTGGCTTAATTTTGCAATATTTTGTATACATTTCCCTCATCCCTAAATATCATTAACACCAAGAACTAACTAAAATGAATAAAAAAGCAAATATGCTATGGGGTATATTTATTATATTAACCCCTTCACGACCTTGGGCGTACCCAGTATTGCATGGTTGGGAAAGACTTTCCGAACTTGGACATACTGGTTACTCCATGGTGATTTAGGTTGACACCCGGCTCTCACTGCCAGGAGCAGTGCCCACACTGCTCCTGGCAGTTTAACCCCCTAAATGCTATGATCTGTATGAATCACAGCATTTAGAAGGCAGGAAGAGCGAGTGAGCTCCCTCTGCCCTCCGATCGGCACCCTTGCAACGTCATCGTGTGAGCCCGATCATTGCCATGGTGATCCGAGGTCATTATAACGACATTCGGGTCACTAGGCACTAGCAAGATTGTTAGACCATGTGGAAAGCCAGGTCTAAGAAGCTTGTGTGAGAGCAGAACTGACAGAGACTAAGGGACTAAGTAACAAAAAAAAAAAAAAATACTAAAAAAATCACAGAATAATTAAAGCTAAAAATATATTGCACCCATAAATTTGTATTTTAATTAGTGTTGAGCATTCCGATACCGCAAGTATCGGGTACCGGCCGATATTCGCGTTATCGGAATTCCGATACTTAATTCCGATACTTTTTCAATATCGTATACCGGAATCGGAAGTTCCCATAATTCTTTGAGAGGCAATGTGATTTTAGTCAGCCAATGAGGAATCCTACGAAGTGTGGGCACATCCTGTAATGCTGCGGTCATCTTAACTAATGGCATGGCTGTGATTGGCTGCTGAAATGATGTCAGAATGCACTATAAAAGGCGCCGCCGCCATTTTAGCGTCACTGTGCTGTGAATTCAGATAGGGACAGAACGCTACTCTGCTGACTCTGAGGGACAGTTAGAGATTGCGATTTAGTGTACTGTGCTGTAGGCAGGCTAGCACCAACCGCTGTGTAAAGCTTCCTTTTGCCTGCAGTGTTGTTTTAACAGCTCTGCAAGGTGTGTGTGAGTGCAGGTGACGCTGCAGTTTGCTCTGCATCCAACGCTGTCTGTAGGCATCTGCACGTGTCACTCACAGACTCTTTTTTTTTTCTTCAGTGTAATTCTTGCAGCTCCATGCAATTTAACTATTAGTGTGACGCGCTTCCATCCGTATACAATACATTGGTTGCAAACACTATAGAAGTAGACAAAGGAGTAGCCTTTCACAGATTGTGGACAGTTGTGTTTCAGTGTTCACTTCAGTCTGTGTTTTTTATTTTTGGAGTGCATATCACGCTCCAGTTACTTGTTCAAGCACTGCTGCTTGTACTCTGCTGAGCGTGTCTCAGTGGCTCATCGTTTTCATTTTTCTCCAATTGGTGCTTCTCCATTATATTTGAAAAAAATCTAATCTATTAGTGTGACGCGCTTCCATCCGTATACAATACATTGGTTGCAAACACTATAGAAGTAGACAAAGGAGTAGCCTTTCACAGATTGTGGACAGTTGTGTTTCAGTGTTCACTTCAGTCTGTGTTTTTTATTTTTGGAGTGCATATCACGCTCCAGTTACTTGTTCAAGCACTGCTGCTTGTACTCTGCTGAGCGTGTCTCAGTGGCTCATCCTTTTCATTTTTCTCCAATTGGTGCTTCTCCATTATATTTGAAAAAAATCTAATCTATTAGTGTGACGCGCTTCCATCCGTATACAATACATTGGTTGCAAACACTATAGAAGTAGACAAAGGAGTAGCCTTTCACAGATTGTGGACAGTTGTGTTTCAGTGTTCACTTCAGTCTGTGTTTTTTATTTTTGGAGTGCATATCACGCTCCAGTTACTTGTTCAAGCACTGCTGCTTGTACTCTGCTGAGCGTGTCTCAGTGGCTCATCCTTTTCATTTTTCTCCAATTGGTGCTTCTCCATTATATTTGAAAAAAATCTAATCTATTAGTGTGACGCGCTTCCATCCGTATACAATACATTGGTTGCAAACACTATAGAAGTAGACAAAGGAGTAGCCTTTCACAGATTGTGGACAGTTGTGTTTCAGTGTTCACTTCAGTCTGTGTTTTTTATTTTTTGAGTGCATATCACGCTCCAGTTACTTGTTCAAGCACTGCTGCTTGTACTCTGCTGAGCGTGTCTCAGTGGCTCATCCTTTTCATTTTTCTCCAATTGGTGCTTCTCCATTATATTTGAAAAAAATCTAATCTATTAGTGTGACGCGCTTCCATCCGTATACAATACATTGGTTGCAAACACTATAGAAGTAGACAAAGGAGTAGCCTTTCACAGATTGTGAATAGTTGTGTTTCAGTGTTCACTGCAGTCTGTGAGGTATTTTTTTTTTTTTTTTTTTAAATGCAGATCACGCTCCATTTACTTCTTCAACCACCGCTGCGTGTACTCTGCTGAGTGTCTGTCACTGGCTCATCCTTGTCATTTTTCTAAAATTGGTGCTGCTTTATTCTATTTAAAATAATTCAAATCTATTACAGTGACGTGCTTCCATCCGTATACAATACATTGGTTGCAAACAATATAGAAGTACACAAACGGGCCTTTCACAGCTACTGAACATGGGTTTTTAATTTTTAACTAAAATATGTATTTTTTCAAATGACACAAATATAAGTAATGTTGAAGAGGAATAGTCCTACATCCATTGTTTGCACAATATTACAGGTGTACATCATGTCCCTTAATCAACAATGTATTATTATATTTACTTGTATGCTTTTATTTAAAAGCCAAGAACACAGAAGGATAACCTTCGCACTGCAGCTGTTGTCAAAGTTCAACCCACATTATGCACTTCCAACATTGCAGCATTTGAGGCATGATGTGAGTTGGATTTGTCAAAGTTATGGAGTGAGAAGGTTCACCATCAGTACCCTATAGCATAAGTATGCTTTTGTGTTAGCATTTGTGTTAGACATGTGGATATCTGCCATAATATGTCACAATTATTTAGTTACAGATTTGTTACCAACACTAATCATTGAATGGTTTTAAATTTGACGTTTCACTTGTTTACAGCTTAGAAATAAGGGTGTAGCCTGATATCTATGTGTAGCACTAGCCACTTTAACATGTCATGTTTTTTTCAACATGTGTAGCTAGGTAGCAGTAATTTTTGCCGGACACACAGCAGGGAACAGCAGGCGTTACTGAACCCCACAAACACATCATCGATTGTTTTGATCTGTGCATCCAACACTTCTGAGCCCAGGGTCAAGGAGGGTGTAGCCTGAGGCCTAGTATGAGATGTTTGAACTTTAATTTGAACTTTAATTTGGAGTTAGCAGCATTAATTTTTGTCAGACACGCAGCAGGGGAACAGCAGGCGTTACTGAACCCCACTATCACTATAGCTTGTGTATTGGTCTGTGGACACGACACTTCTGAGCAGCAACTGGCAGTGTTGTAGCCCAGGGAGTATAGCTCAGGTGGTAGAAAGATGAACATAACAGGAGACATGGAAAACATTGCCAACCAGTTAGTTAATCTGAAACCGGACAGGCAAATTCAGGCGAGATCCATGCCTAGTTCATTTTCAGAAAAGTAAGCCGTTCTACATTATCGGAGGATAGTCGCATGCAACGGTCTGTTAGTACACCACCTGCAGCAGTAAAGACGCGCTCCGATAATACACTGGCAGCAGGGCAAGCCAGCACCTCCAATGCATACTGGCTAAGCTCTGGCCATGTATCCAGCTTAGAGACACAAAACTTGAATGGGGAAGAGCCATCTGGGAGTACACTGAGAGGGCAAGACATGTAGTCTGTCACCATCTTACGGAAATGTTGCCTCCTGCTGACTGGAGCCGTCTCGGATGGTGTAGACATTGGTGGCGCTGCCACAAAACTTCGACACATTTGGAACATACTGTTCTTGCCCTGTGCAGAGGCGCTGCTTGTGCTCCCTCTTGTTGCAGAGCTGTCTCCACTGCCTCGACGCACAGAGCTGCTTTGTAAAGCAGTAGCAGCAGCGCTCTCGGCTGGAATGGAGAACATTATGGATTGCACCAGTGTGTCTTGGTACTTCCGCATTTTACGCTCCCGGTTCAACGGTGTGATGAGGCTTTGTAAGTTGTCCCGGTAGCGAGGGTCTAGGAGGGTGTACACCCAATAATCAGACGTGGTGTGAATGTGTTCGATGCGGCGGTCGTTTCTCAGCCACTGCAGCATGAAATCAACCATGTGCTGCAGACTCCCAACTGGCCAAGAAACGTTGTCCCCTGCAAGAGGCGTCATCTCTGCCTGCTGTGCATCACCCCACCCTTGGTCTACATACTGACTAGAGCATTGTCTACCTCCCTCTGGAGCGATGTCTTCCTCCTCCATTGACTCCTCCTCATCCTCCTCACAAAGTCCTTCAAATACATATAAATTTACAAAATTTAAAACTCAAAATTTAAAAACTTTGTATCATAATTCTGTAACATCAGTTTATGGAAACACAATAGCATTACAAAAGGATAGACAAAAAATGTACATTATGTGCTTTGTAAATACATTAAAAGTTTGTAATGGTTATGAAAATATAGACAGCGACTCTGGAGGTTCAATTGTTGATACAGCATGGTACTTTGAAAGTCCTCCAGCCCTTTGTGAGGAACCACGTTGCGCTGACTGTCCAGAAGGTGATGGAATTTGTGACTCCTCATCCTCCACCTCTTCCAAAACCTCATGCCTTAGTGCTTGCAGTGTTTTTTGAAGCAGGCAGATAAGGGGGACAGTCAGGCTGACTAGTGCATCATCTGCACTCGCCATCCGCGTTGACTCATCAAACGCACGCAAAACGTGGCAGATATCCTTCATAGAGTTATTCGCCACTCATTACACTGGCAGTGGCTGCCCATTCATTATAGGATCCAATTCTAATTACTGGTTCTCACCAACAAAGCTCTCCACAGCGCAGCACCCCCCTACATCTCCTCCCTTATTTATATTTATCGGCCTAACCGACTGCTGCACTCTGCAAACGACCTTCGACTAACCTCTGCACTAATCCGTACCTCCCACTCCCAACTCCAAGACTTCTCCCGCGCTGCGCCAATCCTCTGGAATGCTCTACCCCAAGAAATTAGGACTATCCGCAATTTGGATGGTTTCAGGCGCTCCCTCAAAACACATTTGTTCACAGTGGCCTATCACATTCACTAATCAAAGTCACTCTATGTGTAATTCTGTGTGTGTAGCCCATTCACTATCTCCATGCATCCCTCACTCCCTTAAAATGGCTGGACCATCATTGTAAAAACACCATTGTATATAAACACCTGTACTTTGTATCTCCCCCACCTCATTGTAGATTGTAAGCTTTCACCAGCAGGGGCGGCTGATTTTGCTTTAATTATTGTATTGTTAACGTTGTTACTTATGACTTGTGTTTTGAAACTGTTAAACTGTAAAGCACTGCGGAATATTATGGCGCTATATAAATAAATAATATTATTATTCTTATTATAGAGGCCCACTCAGTAGTGGTGAAGTGTGAACGGCGCAAATTGCGAGTTGACTGCGCCTGATGCAGCTGATACTCCATTACTGTTGGCTGCTGCTCACACAACCGCTCCAACATATGTAACGAGGAATTCCACCTGGTGGGTACGTCACATATGATGCGATGTTCATGAAGGTGAAATCTGCGTTGCAGAGCTGCAATCAGCGATCTGGCCATGCTGGAACGTCGCAAGTGAGCGCACTCTAGGCGGACCTTGTGCAGCAGTGCATCAAGATCCGGATAGTCCCTCAAAAAACTCTGCACGACCAAGTTGAGCACATATGACAGACATGGTATGTGAGTGAGGTTGCCAAGGCCCAGAGCTGACACCAGATTTCGGCCATTGTCACACACTACCAAGCCTGCCTGTAGATTCTCTTCCAAAAACCACACGTCGCTCTCCTGCTTTATGGCATTACAGAGCTCCTGCGCTGTGTGGCTAAGATTCCCCATGGAAATTAATTTCAGGACGGCCTGTTGACATTTGGACACGGCTGTGCTCATATCGGTCGCAACAGGTAAACGTTCACGGGTCCATGTGGAGGTAGACCGTGACGGCTCCTGCAGCGATGATTCTGAGGAACTCTAGTAGGAGGAGGAATCAATGTGTACAGACTTGATTCCTGCAATCCTTGGAGTTGGCAGAACACGTACAGCGCCACTCGCAAGATCAGTACCGGCTGCACAACATTGACCCAATGGGCAGTGAGGGAAAGGTATTGTCCCTGGCCATGGGTGTTAGAACCCTCTTGTTAGGTTTTGTTTCAGTTTGCTGGTCACATGACCTTTTTTCCCTATTTAGTCTGGCTCCGCCCTTCTGGCTTTGCTTGACTTCATTGTATTATCTACTGTTAAGCTAGCCGGGTGCTTAGGTGCCTTAATCTGTGAGTTTTGCTTGATGTTAGGATCACAAAGTATTTATTTTTCTGTTTAATTATCCATGCTACAATTTATGTTAGGAGGTGTCCACCTTTTCTCCCAGTCCCTAGATCTTGTAGGGATTACTCCCTCGCAACTATAGGTCTTCGTTCACACTAGATGAGGACTTTAGCGGGTCTGGTCGCAGGATCAGGTTCCCCGTTACATCGTAGGGATTCAGCTTAGTTGTATTGTAGGGACAGAATTCCCTTCTTTCCTTACTGGTTGTAGCAGATCATAACAATGGGTACTGGTCCACGCATCGGTGGTCAGGTGGACCTTGCTACTGAGGGCTTTTAGTAGCGCATGTTTAATTTTTCCCTCAACATGCTTTTGCAGACCAGGGACGGCTTGCCTGCTGAAATGAAATCGGCTTGGCACATTGTATTGTGGGACTGACAATGATATTCAGTTACGGAAACTGTCTGTCTCCACCAGCCTGAATCACAGCATTTCAAGGGACAGGAGTTTTGCAATGCCAGCATTCAGAGCCTGTGCTCGTGCATGGTTTGCGGAGTATGGCCGTCTTTTATCCCATGCCTGTGCTACCGATGGCTGTTTTGTGGCCTGGGAGTGTGAGGATGACAGGGAACTTGCTGCTGTGTGTGGAATAACAGTTTGTCTCTGGACAACAGTGGCCGAGGTTCTTCCATGGCGATCCTGTGAGGAAGCAGAACCAGCTGTGTGTGAGCTCGATGAAGAGGCTTCAACACAACCTGAAGATGTAGGTGCTGCTGTAGGTTGGCCTACATCTCCAGTGTGTCTTTGTAACTCAACTACGTGCTTTGTCCGCACATGTTTCCACATATTTGTGGTATTGAGGTGACTGACACTTTTAGCTATTTTTAATTTTTGATTACACAGCTTGCATTTCACATAGCAAATATCATGTGCAAGTGTGTGAAAAAAGGACCACGCAGTGCAAGTCCTGGGAGCGCACGTTTTGACTTTTGGAAGACAACTGCTCCGAACAGGTGCCAAACTGGAGGCTACAGGCAACCGAGTCTGCAGCCTAACTCTCCCTCCTGTTTGTACCGTTGGGGCAATGTCTTCCTCTATCTTCCTTCTATCACTAACCATTTCTCTAGGCCTCTCCCAGCTTTCAACCAAAGTACTGGTTCTCAGCCACAAAGCTATCCACAGTGCAGCACCCCTCCTACATCTCCTCCCTCATTTCTATCTATCGGCCTAACCGACTGCTGCGCTCTGCAAACGACTTTCGACTAACCTCTGCACTAATACGTACCTCCCACTCCCGACTCCAAGACTTCTCCTGCTCTACGCCAATCCTCTGGAATGCTGTACCCCAAGAAATTAGGACTATCCACAATTTGCATGGTTTCAGGCGCTCCCTCAAAACACATTTGTTCAGAGCGGCCTATCACATTCACTAATCAAAGTCATTCTATGTATTCTGTGTAACTGTGTGTGTGTCTCTAGCCCATTCACTATCTCCATCCCTCAGTCCCTTAAGATGGCTGGAACATCATTGTAAATGCACCATTGTATATAAACACCTATACTTTGTATCTCCCCCATCTCATTGTACATTGTAAGCTGTCACGAGCAGGGGCGACTTATTTAGCTTAAATTATTGTATTGTTAACGTTGTTACTTATGACTTGTGTTCTGAAACTGCTAAACTGTAAAGCGCTGCGGAATATGATGGCGCTATATAAATAAATATTATTATTATTCCTCTGAGCTGCTCCCACCACCTTCCTGTTCCTCATGCCATGTTGGGTCTTGGACCTCATCATCTCCACTACCCTCTTCCAACACCTGCTGTTGGGTGGTCTGGCCAGCACCATGCTCAACAGAAACTGGCACCTGGGTCTCATCATCATCAGATGCGTTCTGCGGTGTGCTGACCATCGGCACTGTCTCACCCGCCTCTTCAGATTCAGAGAGACACAGCTGTTGCACATCACTGCATACTCCCTCTTCACATTACAGAATGCTGCTTGGCTGGGCCCCTGTTTGCAAGCCAATAGATTCTGAGAACAGAAGCAGACACTCAGCTGGCTCCTGTACAGAACTCTCTGACTGCCTGGGCAATTTGCCAGGCGGTGAAGAGACAGATGGTTGCCCAACAGTGCTGTGGTCCTGAGAGGAGGTGGAAGCAATTGAAGTCGATGCATTGGCTGACATCCAAACAACAACGGCTTCAATTTGTTCTTCCCGCAGCAGGGGGGTACTCCGAGCTCCTACAAAAGTGCGCATAAAGGAACGCTCACGGGGAAAACTGGTGGATGCTGTGTCACTGGAGGCCGCAGCAGCCACAGAATCCCCACGTCCTCTCCCTGAAGAAACTCCACGACCACGTGCCTTACTCCCTGCCTTCTTCATCTTGGTAGATTGATAAAGAAAGTCTGAAAAGTTATAAGGTCTAAGTGTGGTTATTCCGCAGAGACTGCAGTGAACACTGCACACAACTGTTCGCTACCCAATGCGTCTCAGCAGGAAGGCAGTCTGTGCGTCAAAACAAAGGCACAAGCATACATCCATGTACCCTGTTTATAAAGCTATATAAAAAAAATTATGTAGTAGTGACGCACACTTTATTGAGGTACAGTATTACATCGCCATTCACCATCTGTGGCTATGCAGTCTCATCTATATATACCTTATCTATCTGTTGTCATGCTTCCAAGTCGACAGTCAGCCATAAATAGCAATTTTCACTATGCACTATGCACTTTTTAAAGGTTATGTTTGTTAATAAAAATGATTATTGCCACATATTATGAGTATTACATGATGGAAATTGTATAATTTTGTATAAAATATTTAGTGACATTATTCAGCAAATGGAACATTTTAGTAATATCACAGATAACTTGTAATGCTGATGATGTTTTGAAGTCAGACATTCATTGTCTATACAATAAAAATGGTGTACATACTGTTACTTATCCATCATTAATGGATTCAGATATATACTTGTATGCTTTTATGTACAACCGTATAGCAGATTCCTTAACTAATTTATTTTGTGGTTTGCATTGCTGTTCAACATGTTAATGTATGTGTTTATGTTTGTCAATTCTTTATTTATCTAGATATTAGTTTAAATGAAATCATCATCTTATGGTAGTAAAGGTTATCTTTCTCTTGTTTGAAGTATAGACATTTAAAATTGACAGGTAACAAGGAAATTACTTGATCTAGTATTTAAACATCCTCCTTGACCCTGGGCTCCAACACCGCCAGTTGTTGCTCGGAAGTGCTGTTAGCACAGTCAACACTTGCTCCTGTGTTACTGGGGTTCAGTAACGTCAGCTGGTCCTCGGTTGTGTCATTGGCTCTTTTCCTTCTGCTGCCCCTCCGGGTTCCAGTACCGTCAGCTGGTTCTCCTCAGTGCCTTTGGCCTAGGTGCCTCCATCTCGGTATCCGAGTTCCAGCAACGTCTGCTGGTCCTTGGTAGTGCTTTGGAGCACAGGTACCTCCTGCTTAGTAACCGTGTACCAGTAACGTCAGCTGGTCCTCGGTTGTGCCATTGGCTCTTTTCCTTCTGCTGCCCCTCCGGTTTCCAGTACCGTCAGCTGGTTCTCCGCAGTGCCTTTGGCCTAGGTGCCTCCATCTCGGTATCCGAGTTCCAGCAACGTCTGCTGGTCCTTGGTAGTGCTTTGGAGCACAGGTACCTCCTGCTTAGTAACCGTGTCCCAGTAACGTCAGCTGGTCCTCGGTTGTGCCATTGGCTCTTTTCCTTCTGCTGCCCCTCCGGGTTCCAGTACCGTCAGCTGGTTCTCCACAGTGCCTTTGGCCTAGGTGCCTCCATCTCGGTATCCGAGTTCCAGCAACGTCTGCTGGTCCTTGGTAGTGCTTTGGAGCACAGGTACCTCCTGCTTAGTAACCGTGTCCCAGTAACATCAGCTGGTACAAGATTGTGCTACAAATACAAGATACGGAAACAAGAGACACAAGAACAATAAGCAGAAGATCTAAAAGCAGAAGAACATGAAGTATAAGACCAAAATGAAGAGCAAAATATATGCTCTAAATTCTAAGCAGAAGAAGACTAAGTAGTGTATGGGGGTGAGTCCGTTCCTCCTCGTGGTGCCCCTGGAAAATGCCTGCTGCTGCAGGCTAAACTGAACACGGACAAATACTGTTGTAATTTAAATCTTTTGTGACAGCAAGAACGGAAGGATGAAAAATTCATACTTTGACAGATTACAAGTACAGGATTCTCTGTCACAAATAAGAATATGATGAAGAAGATGAAGCAGAATATGAATAAGAATAATAGTTTAATAAGAAGAATATGAGTAAAGTTTAAGAAGAAGATAAAGAAGGTGAAGATGAAGAATAATTTGATGAAAAAGATGATGCTGCAGAAGATTATGAAGGAGAAAGTGTGTGAAAAGTTAAAAAGGTGAAGATGAAGAGCATGGAAGTTGTGTAATATACATATTTTCCAAAATAGAAAAAACGTTAACAACATTGTCAATTTCTTCGTCAATCCGAACATCTTTAAAAAAAAAAATATTTATGCTATTCCATTTGATTGGGTTAAACATCTATGCCTTTAATGTCTCCTCAACCTTCCCAATACATTCTACATTACTCTTTCTTGTTTTCCTTCATGTACAATTAACCAACAAGGCAAGAATGGGGTTTTTTTAATTTCGATATTTTGTTCCCATAGACTTACATGGGACTTCCGGTATCGGTATCGGGTATCGCCGATATTTTAATGTTATCGGCGATACCATTCCGATTCCGATACTTTTGGATATCGGAAAGTATCGCTCAACTCTAATTTTAATGTAAAAAAAAGACAAGAAAAGTTCACGTTTGGTAGTGCTGCATCCAGAACGTGAAGCTGCATAAAACTGTCACATTAGTTAACCCCTTCAAAAATCACAGTAAAAAAAAGAAAAATTGGGGAAAAAATTATGCTTTTTCATCATACTGCTGAACAAAAAGTGGACTAAAATGCAATCATCAAGACTAAAGTAAATAAAAATGATGTAGCTGAAAATATCATCTTATCCCGCAAAAACAAGCTGCCAAACAGCTCCATCAATTTTAGCACATGCAGAACAGCATAAAAAAACTATTCCTGAATTGCTGGTTTACATTCATTTTGCCTCCAAAAAATTGGAAGAGAAAATGATCAAAAACCTTTATATGTCCAAAAATGGTACCAATAAAAACGTCAACTAATCCCGCAAAAAAACAGCCCACATATGACTCTGTTGGATGAAATATCTCAAAATATGGCGATGCAAAAAATTGTTTTGCAATAAAAAGCATTTTTACTGTGGCAGCAGGCAATCATATAAAAAAACTAAATCTGGTACACCCAAGAATATAGCCATCTAATAACTTGTACTGCATGAAGAAAGGCATAAAAATAAATAAAATTGATTCTTCACCTGCTGTTAATTTATTTATTCTGCCTCCCAAAGATGACAGTATATCTGCTATAGTGTATGTAGATTTTTCCAAATTTTACCAATGGTTGCAAAGAAATATCTAGGCGTTCAAGTCATCAAGTAGTTGACACCAGAATAATCGTCTAAAACTTGAAATGTCAAAAATAATTGTGAATCTCATAGTTAAGCAAAATGTTTGCATAATTAGACATTTTAACTTCAATTCCACTGGCTCCTCCAACTTTTTGAAAAGTGAACAGGGCTTTGTCTGAAGGGGTGTGGCCCAACTATGGCCTGACAATGAATCAATTATGTCACAAAAGTGGTGTAAGTTATGAAAGAAACTGTCTCCAATCCCTGCCTTATGATGGTGCGTAAGAGCTAAAAGGTTAAATTCATTAAGAGGCACCTGTTTACTAATGAATTTGTCATATCTTACTCCAGCACTGTTCATCAAGACGGTCATAGAAGATGCCAGTAATAGTGATTCGGGCAAAAGTGTTTTTCGCTCAATTAAGAGCTCATTGGACTATAGATCTGGCATTAGTTGATACATTAGTACGGTAGATTAAAAAGTGTTATGCTATCTACTAAATCTGTTTGTAGCCTAATTATTACGAGCAGCCACCGATGCCTTACAAGAAAAAATAATTTGGATATAGCTTATGGAGTCTCTTTATTGTGTGATGTAGACATTAGTGCCTAAAGACTTTGGAACTCATGCATATAACCTAGAGATGATCAAATCTGCCATGATTAAAATTCACTAAATTCATACTAAATTTCCATGTAGGAAAGATGTGTATCTTCGTACCGTGTTAGCCAGTAGATAGAAAAATATTTAGACTTGAGAGTCTCTCAAGTCTAAATATTTTTTTAAATTTCCATGGTGATTTAATTTGCAGCAAACTGTTTCAATGCAAATTGAAAATTTCTTGCTATGCTCTGGAGTCTCACCAGATCCCAGAGCGTAATAAATGTAAGATATATAAAAAAAAAAAAGGAAAATTCACCTAACTGCTCTCCTGTCCTGCTGTCCCCATAGCTCGTCGCCTTGTCCTTCATGCCTCTTTTATTCTCCTTCCCCCATTACTTTTGACATCTTTACTCCAGGCCTTGGATTCTGGCTTGACTTGGTCTCTGACAGCATTGAACAGTTTGCTAATTTCGTGTAGAGCATGTTGCAAAAAATCCATATTCTGGAAATAACCTTTTTTTTGTAAAATACAAGGAGAATTCAATTCCACCCTAATAACTTCACTCATCTCTAATACAGGCTGCTTTAAGAAAATGTTTCCTACAGCAGCCAGTCAGGTTCATTTTTCAGAGCATATTAAAAGAAAAGGAGGGACCTGATTAACTCATATTGGCGAAACTGACATGTTTTTGCACAAAAAGATTTGGTGTATGACAATCTTCTGTGTTCTTCAACATAATACAAGTAATTGCATAGTTTTTACTGTTAGATTGCCATACCATTCTGCCGGGAATCCAATATTTTAGCCCATATCCAGGAGTTTGTTAAATATGTATTTCCATGTATGCTTTGTATGTGTATATAATCTTAAAACAAAGAGACAGCATTTGTGAGAATTCTGCCAGTTTAATCTCAAGTTTTCCTGCTGCAGAAATCAAAAGTTGGAAATTTCAGGAAGTATTGTTAGGTAGGTAGAAAATAGTTTGGCCGGGATCACACATGCCAGAGACTCGCATGATTCTCGTGTGAGTCTCTCGCATGAACACCCAGCACTGCCGCCGGCGCTCGGACCGGAGAGTGTGGCTGCATAGAAATACATGTCGGGTGTTCATGTGACAGACTCGCACGATAATCGTGCAAATTTTTCGCATGTGTGATCTCGGCCTATGTTCACACTTGGTAAGCCTATGCATTATAAAAATCTTCAAAAACTCTAGAATTTTTGGAAAAAAGTAGAAACCTTACTCCTTAGACATCAGTCCAGAACCTCTCACCTAGCCATCTCAGTTCTCTTACTTTGCACTGACAAGGTCCAGTAGGCTAAAAACACTGTGTCTACAAACTGAGATTCTGATTTGACTATTATCCTAAGTCAAATTGCAAGACTCATTAAAGGGTTGATTGTGACTTGTGGGATCGTTACTTCCAACAGGTGGTGCTATAGAGTTCAAGTCCTCTTTCTCTCTGAACTGGCAATTTGCACATGAGAAAAGTAGAGACTCATATTCCTATGTATTCCTGTGTTAAAATATATTCTTAAAGCAGCACTCCAGCATTTTATTTAATTACAATTCACATCATATGTTTTCATTAAAGAACAATTATGAGGAAGTGAATTTGCCCCAAAACGTCCCAACCTTAGGGTGTTTGGATTCAGAGCCTGCTATTTGCAAAGTTTTCACTTGGATTGAAATATTCAGCTAAAAGTGGACATCCCTTTGGGTGAATATTAATTAGCTATTTTTGTCTTTGAATAATGTGCGATAAGGCATGTACATGGGGGTCTCAATAATTTATCTACCTGAATATAAAAACAACATTTTCTAAGAAAATCTAATTTGCTACTTTTCAATGTAACCCCCCTTGACTTCAACACACTGATTCCACTTCATCATTATTGATCGGATGCTCTCAGAAAATGTAGTTTGTTCAATGAAGGACTGGAGAGCTGTGCAATAATGAGTGTCTGCAGGCATCCGTAAACATGTTGCAGGTTCCTTACAAATTGGGTGCAGCATTTCAGCAATTGAAGTTGAAAATTTGGTTATGATTAATGGTGTCCTAAATGCTGAAAAATACAGATACTTATTCATCGTGTAATACTGTTGGGCTGGGGTCACACTTGCAAGAAACTTGCAAGAGTCTCACACCTCAATACCCGTCACTGCCGTCGGCACTCGGGACCGAAGTGTGCAGCTGCATGTATTTCTATGCAGCTGAACGCTCCAGTCCGAGTGCCTGCGGCAGTGCCGGGTATTGAGGTGTGAGACTCGTGCGAGTTTCTCGCAAGTGTGATGGCTGCATGTATTTCTATGCAGCTGAACGCTCCAGTCCGAGTGCCTGCGGCAGTGCCGGGTATTGAGGTGTGAGACTCGTGCGAGTTTCTCGCAATTGTGACGGCTGCATGTATTTCTATGCAGCTGTACCCTCCAGTCTGAGTGCCGGCGGCAGTGCCGGGTATTGAGGTGCGAGACTCGTGCGAGTTTCAAGCAAGTGTGACTCTGGCCTTAAGCGAGCATCTAATTTGCTCCAATTATTATTTTTCATCAGGAGATCAATCTCAAAGATACAGCCAGAGGCATTAAGAACTGTTCAGCGTATAAAAGAACAAGGAGACCTGGAAGTAATGATATGTCCTCCACAGAGCTATGATCTCAACATCATCGAGTCTGTCTGGGATTACATGATACAGCCTACAAACCTATATCCACAGAAGATTTGTGCTTAGCTTTCCAAGATATTCCAGTGAGCAATTGGATTAGTATGATTTTGAGGAAACATTGGCCGCTTCTATATCATGGTTTACCTTCTATCCCTGAGTTTGAACCCCAGCCCATGATGTCCTTCAACAGGGGACGGAATTTGAAGGATAGGTTGGTTAGATCTGACTTCGGCACTATGAGATCTTCTATCCAAAGAACATTGGCACTCTTCGTCTGGGGAATTTCCCTTGTCTTGGATGTGCTTTTTGCAACAACATGTTGAATGGGGAATTTTTTTATCATCCCCATACTGGGAAGAAGATCTTGTTGAGAGAAAGATACACATGTATGTCGAGTTATGCAGTGTACATGATTGTGTGCCCCTGTGGGTTAACATATGTGGGGGAGACCACCATGGAAGTAAGGGCTCGTATCAGTAAGCATAAAAGCACTATTCGGACAAAACTTACTGAATTGCCGGTTCCTAAACATTTTTTGGAAAGCAGACACTCTGTGAACCAATTGAGATTTAGAGTTATTGATAGTGTGCCGGTTTTGAGAAGAGGGGGCAATAGATTAAATATGCTAAAAAAGAAGGAAATGCGATGGATCCACATGTTGGGTTCGTTACAACCGAGAGGTCTAAATTTGGATTTTAATATCATGACATAGAATGTGTAGTGGATCTCTCGCTCGCCCTTCGCTTTTGTGTCATCATTGGTCTCATTGGTATTGATTTTTATTTTTTATATTTTGTGTATTTTGGTTTGGTGATACGGGTGGTTGGTGTACATGGGGCAATGAAATTGGAGTGTTTGATTGACACTGATCACATAATGTGGGGATTGCGTATATAGATTGTATGTATATTCTTGCCTCCTGCCCCTGCGTGAGTGCGGAGGTTAGCTTACCTTGGTAGTGTAAGTATGATTGGCTAGCGGTTACGTCTGATTTCTGTGACACTTTGATTGATAGGTCCTTTCCAGCGCGCCTCATCCCGTGTTTTGATTCTTGTGATTGGGTAATTTTTAGTGCACGATACAATGGAGATTGTGGGTTTGCACTGATTGGCTATGGGTTGCCATAACGACGGAAATACATAAACACTACACACGGAGTATGTGCCTCTTCTGACAGTGATCTATGCACCTTATGCAAATTTTTGTATGTGTACATTTATGTATTATGCTTTATTTTTGTGTTAAACCATATTACATGTATGGATTGTGTTTTTATACCATGTTTTGTATATATTATATTGGTGGGCGTGTGCTTGATACTGATTGGTGCTCTGTGAACACCTTCACTATTTAAAGCCGTCCCATACATTGTTATTATATGCTTGATAAAGACCTAATACAGGTCGAAACGTTGCTTGATATGGCAAAATAAACCTTTTCTACTTTATTACACCTGGATGGAGCGCTGTTCGTTTTTGTCTTCGACTGTTGGATGTCGCCAAGAGGGTTCCTTGGTTTGGAACGAGCGCCCCTATGCAGTGAGTGCTGTCAGCGTCTTTTTGTATTACTGTACAATTTTCATAGTCATGAAAATACAAAAAAAAACCTTTAAATGAGACGGTGTGTCCAAACTTTTGGTCTGTACTGTATATATATATATATATATATATATATATATATATATTTATTTATATACAGGGTGGGCTATGTATATGGATACACCTAAATAAAATGAGACTGGTTTGTGATATCAACTTCCTGTTTGTGGCACATCAATATATGGGAGGGGGAAAACTTTTCAAGATGGGTGGTGACCATGGTGGCCATTTTGAAGTTGGCCATTTTGGATCCAACTTTATTTTTTCCATTGGGAAGAGTATCATGTGACACATCTAACTCATTGAGAATTTCACAAGAAAAACAATGATGTGCTTGGTTTTAATGTAACCTTATTCTTTCATGAGTTATTTACAAGTTTCTCTTTGTTTACAGCCATTGACATGTCGCAGAGGTGAACACGTGAGGAGCTTATAGAAATTGTGTTGATGTCTGGTGAACGCAGTACCCGGGTCATTGCAGCAGATTTTAATGCAAGGCACCCTATGCAAGAAAGCAGAGGGTCCTGTTCCAAATTTTGTTTTGCCCATTCTGCAAATTCAGAGCGCCGATCTGGCATCAGTCAAACATCCCTTCGGCAGATATTAGCTGCTCACAAAAGGCACCTTTACAAAATCCAGCTGCTGCAGCATCTCAGCGAGAATGACCCAGATTGGCGCGCTTAATTTGCAGAGTGGACAAAACAAAAATTGGAACAGGACCCACAGTTTACACAGAACATTATGTTCAGTTATGACGCAAACTTTTTTGGGTGGGTCATTTGTATGGACACACCTAAATGAAATGGGAATTATGACAGTTTTCTTGCATAGGGTGTCTTTCATTCCACAGCCATCAGGAAATGCATCGTCCCTGTCCACAAGAACTTGTCCATGTGTCTGTGGTTAGGTGGACCTTCACTGTGACTGTATTGGCCAGAGCATGGCTGATGTTATGTAACCCGTGCTTATGTAACGTGGGGACGGCACACCTGGAAAAATAGTGTTGGATGGGAATCGAGTACCGTGGGGCTGCCACCGCCAAGACTCAGTTCCCACAAGTCGAAACAGCAACATTTCCAGGGCTATCAATTTGGCTATGTGGGTGTTTAGCGTTTTGGCCTGTGGGTGGGTGGTTATTTCTGCTTTCTGTTGAAAGTCTGGGGCAGGAACAAGTGAACGCTGTGATGGGACAACAAACTGGATGTGGTTGCTGACTGTTGTGTCTGTGCAACTGTAGAATGTGGGTAGGAGGCATTAGTGCCTGCTTCATGGACAGCAGATTGGCAAGGCTGTAACACAGGGGAAGGGGCAGTGGTTTCACCATCAGACAAAAATTTGTTACTCAGGCCTTCCGCCCAACTACAGGGGTGCTTGGCTGCCATGTGCTTTTGCATGCTGGTGGTGCTCAGTTTGGCAGTGTTCTTGCCTTTTCTAAGCTTGGTTTGGCAGATGATTCAAATTACAGTTGTTTTGTTTGAAGGAATTTCAGAAAAAAACTGCCATATAGGGGAACAACGCACCCTTGGCCTGTTATCTAGCTCAGTGCGGGGGGATCTCTGTAGAACAGTTGACCGAGTTCTCCCTCGGATCCATCCCTGTCTGCATTGCTGTGCTCACTGTGTGTGCCACATAGGTTGGATCAGTGGCCTCAACCTCGACCACGTCATCTTCCAATTCCTCAACTTCTTCTGAGTTGCAATTTTAGGCTGACCTGATGGCAACTGTGCATCATGATTATTCTCCACTTCTTCAGACATGAATTGACCTTCCCCAACGTGGCTTTCTCCTTGCCATGGGTGCTCAAATGTTTGGACATCACTGCATTCCACCTTCTCATGATCCTCTTTAATGGTGAATGTTGAGAGGCCTGACAAATTACAAGGGAATGTAAACAATTCCTCAGAGTGGCCAGAGTTGGGGTCATATGTCTCCTGGGTCTCTTGGTGGTGGGAGGAAGGAGCACCAGGTTGAGAATTCAGAGGCCCAGCCTCTTGGCTACTGAGACTAGACTATATGGAAGACTTCATGGTACTGCTTGTCAACACACTGGAGCTTTGTCTGCCATCCAACCCACAACATCCTCGCAATTGTCAGTGGTGTAGCTCGCGGACCACATTTTGACAGGAAGCTTGAATGAGATCCAGTCACCTTCTGATCTGTAACATGGTCTTTGCGGGCACCACCACATCCATGTCCCTTAATGTCACCTTTTCTCATATTGAATGCTTTATGCTTATGAAAAAAAACTTCCTGGCTATATTTTTGACAAGTACCCCCACAGAGGTATTATGTACAAATTCAATATATCTAGCAATGTGTGGCAATTTTTTTTTAAAATATCACCTCTATTACACACAGCAATAGCAGACTCATGAAAATTAGAGATAGTCACGTTTGAGTACCTCAGCAGGCTTTGCGCCAGTGTTTTTTTATATATCTCTTGTAATAACTACAAAGTGTATTGTGATGTCCCCATCAGGGCATCTTTCAGCGTGATATGATACAGCCCCTTTGGTTAATTTTTGGAAACCTTTGTACATTGTGCAAAAGTCAAATTTCTACTCTCAATCTCTATATATTCTATTATTATAATTTGTTTGTGTTGCCCTTCTCACAGTCTCTTTAAGCATGCATTAATATGCTCCACACAATTCTTCAGGTTTCAGCCTTACACAGAATAATAATATGAGAAATGAAACGTGCTCTATATATATATGCTGCTAGTTTGAAAATCTTACCCACATATCCCTTTATAAAGGGACATTTGATATAATACCTCTGTGAGCACATGCCATATACTGCTCATATACGCAGCACCCCAGTAGGTGGGCGGAACACCTGGGTAAAAAATCTGTGTCTGATGGTGAAACCACTGGACTTTACCCTGTGTTACGTTATTCCTACTCTGCTGTCCAGGAAGAAGGGCTGATGCCTCCTGCCCACAACCTACAGTTGCACAGACACAACAGACAGCAACCACGCCCAATTAGTTGTCCCAGTTCAGCGTTCAGTTGTCCCTTGTCAGCATATATGTCTGTTCACAAATTGTTAGTAAGGGCATACATATTCGTTAGCACTTTATATTGTACGATGATGTACAAAGACCATTGCTGACTTTTCCAGGCTCTTAAATGAGACTTCTGTCTCTTTATTAAACTGTTGCTTCCTTTACATTTTCTACATTTGTGTCCTTATAAAAAAAATGGTGGTGTTGGACAGTTTCTGTACTTTTTAAGCACATCTAAGAGACTGGGTTAATATGCTCCACAGACCTATTCAGGCCGCAGCCTTACACATATTGGAACATGGTAATTGCCACGCTAAGGCCGGGATCACACATGTGAGGAAATAGTCTGACGCTCGCATGTGAAATCCCAGCTCTGGCACCGGCACTCGGGAGTGGAGCGAGCGGCTGCATGTATTTCTATGCAGCCGCTCGCTCCACTCCCGAGTGCTGGTGCCAGAGCTGGGATTTCACATGCGAGCGTCAGACGATTTCCTTGCATGTGTGATCCCAGCCTAAGGCCATTACTTGAGCTCTGTAGCACTGCCTGTCACCTGAGTAATAAACTCCACAGACCTTGACGTTCTCTGGGATATATCCTCTAATTACTCCATTGTTGCTCAAAACCATGCAAAAGATATATTCTGCCTGGTTGGGTAGTTTCCAGAGAAAATCTGTAGGCTTGTGCAGATTGGTCAATAGCACTCCTGTCTCTTTCACTTGAGGAGGCTGCTTCTAACTAAAAAGAGGCTTGTACATTTTCCTGACGTGGATTTCAGGCCTGACAGACTGAGTACAATATAGGCCCTCGCTTGCATACACTGTATTCAAAATTTAATTCTAATGCTTTTGGTGTCTTGTAGAATCCAATTTCCTAACATTGATCATACAGCTCACCCAACTCCTGTATTATATTTACCTTACAGCGGCTTCACCCGCTATGACAGTGGCTCTATTGAGATACGGTGGCAAAAATGAACTGAGGACCTAACTAAACTCAGGTTTCACGGCACCTGCTGGCACTCTGCAAATGTAAGCGAGGGCCGCATAATGACATGGCGGTGGGCATGGTTGTGGTGGCGGGTAAAACCCAAAATTCAAATGGGCATATTTGAAATGTCATTGTAAAGGTAAGGGGAATATCTATTCCACTATCTTGCTAACTATTTAGCATGAGGGAGGGACCTCCCAAATGAAGGAGTGAGAGCTCTCCCAAATGTTTGGTACAGGGGCCTTAAGAGTGCCCTTACCAAACTCAGGTTTCACAGCACCTGCTGGCAATATACAAATTGTAAGTGAGGGTTGAATAATGACATGGGGGTGGACATGGTGTGGTGGTGCGGGCAACCCCCCAAAATAAAAATAGGCATGTTTGAAATGGCATTGTAAATGGATGGGGAATATGTATTCTACTATCTTGTTAACTATTTGACATGAGGGAGGGACCTCCCAAATGTAAGAGTGAGAGCCCTGTTAAAGGAAAAACTAAAGCCAAAATGCTCCGTGTGAACATATGCTAAAAGAGAGGTATACATATATATATATATATATATATATATATTTATATTTTTTTTATTATTTTTATTTAGCATTATATACATGTAATTATGAAGGAAAAATGTTTCTTAGCAATTTTTCCTTTAACCCCTCTCTGACATTAGACGTACTATCCCGTCCATAAAACCCGTGCCATTCTGACCATGGACGGGATAGTACGTCATAGGCGATTAGCTGCGCTCCCGGAGGGAGCCCAGCTAATCGCCGCCGGGTGTCAGCTGATTATCACAGCTGACACCCGTGACTGTGTGTCAGGAGCGGTCACGGACCGCTCCCGGCACATTAACCCCTTGCACACCGCGATCAAACATGATCGCGGTGTACTGGGGGCACAGGGGAGGATCGCGCAGGGTGGGGGCTCCCTGCGCGCCCCCCTGAGACCCTCAGAGCAGCGCGATGTGATCGCGCTGCTCTGAGGGCTTCCTCCCTCCCAGGACCCAGATCCAAGATGGCGCTGGGGTCCTGGAGGGAGGCGGCTTCCTCAGTGCCTGCCGAGAGCAGGCATGAGGAAGCGTCCTGCACTGCCTGTCACATCGCTGATGTGACAGAGTGCTGTGCACACTGTCACACCAGCGATCTGATGAAATACAGTGATGTCCCACCCTGGGACAAAGTAAAAAAGTAAAAAAAAGTAAAAATAAACATGTGTAAAAAAAAATCCAAAATAAATAAATAAAAAAAAAAATATTCCCCAATAAATTCATTACTTATTGTAAATAAAAAAAAAAACAATAAAAGTACACATATATGGTATCGCCGCGTCCGTAACGACCCCCCCTATAAAACTGTCCCACTAGTTAACCCCTTTTGTGAACCCCTTAAAAAAAAAATATAAAAACGAAGCAAAAAATCAGTGCTTTATCATCATACCGCTGAACAAAAAGTGGAATAACACACGATCAAAAAGACCGATATAAATAAACATGGTACCGCTGAAAACGTCATCTTGTCCCGCAAAAAACGAGCTGCCACACAGCATCATCAGCAAAAAAATAAAAAAGTTATAGCTCGCAGAATAAAGCGATGCAAAAATAATTATTTTTTTATATAAAATTGTTTTTATTCTATAAAAGCGCCAAAACATAAAAAAATGATATAAATGAGGTATCGCCGTAATCATACTGACCCGAAGAATAAAACTGCTTTATCGATTTTACCACACGCGGAACAATAAAAACGCCTCACCCAAAAGAAATTCATGAATTGCTGACTTTATTCATTCTAACCTCCCAAAAATCGAAATAAAAAGGGATCAAAAAATGTCACGTGCTCAAAAATGGTACCAATAAAAGCGTCACCTCGTCCCGCAAAAATTAAGACCTCACATGACTCTGTGGGCCAAAATATGCAAAAATTATAGCTCTCAAAATGTGGCGATGCAAAAAACTACTTTTTGCAATAAAAAGCGTCTTTTAGCGTGACAGCTGCCAATCATAAAAACCCGCTATAAATAGTAATTCAAACCCCCCTTTATCACCCCCTTAGTTAGGGAAAAATAATAAAATAAAAAAAATGTATTTATTTCCATTTTCCCATTAGGGTTAGGGTTAGGGTTTCGGCTAAAGTTAGGGTTAGGGTTGGCGCTAAAGTTAGGATTAGGGTTAGAGTTAGGATTAGGGTTAGGGTTGGGATTAGGGTTGGGACTAGGGTTAGGGGTGTGTTGGGGTTAGGGTTGTAGTTAGAATTGGGGGGTTTCCGCTGTTTAGGCACATCAGGGGCTCTCCAAATGTGACATGGCGTCTGATCTCCATTCCAGCCAATTCTGCGTTGAAAAAGTCAAACGGTGTTCCTTCACTTCTGAGCTCTGCCATGCGTCCAAACAGTAGTTTATCCCCACATATGGGGTATCAGCGTACTCTGGACCCCAAGAGTTATTGTGAAATTTGTCCTATTTCTTCTGTTACCCTTGGGAAAATAAAAAACTGGGGGCGAAAATATTATTTTTGTAAAAAAAATAAGATTTTTTTGTTTTTATGGCTGTACATTATAAACTTCTGTGAAGCACTTGGGGCTTCATAGCGCTCACCACACATCTAAATAAGTTCCTTGTGGGGTCTATTTTCCAAAATGGGGTCACTTGTTGGGGATTTCCACTGTTTAGGCGCATCAGGGGCTCTCCAAATGCGACATGACGCCCCCAGACCATTCCATCAAAGTCTGCAATCCAAAACGTCACTACTTCCCTTTCCGAGCCCTGACATGCGCCCATACAGTAGTTTTCTCCCACATATTGGGTATCAGCGTACTCAGGACAAATTGGACAACAACTTTTGGGGTCCAATTTCTCCTGTTACCCTTGTGAAAATAAAATATTGGGGGCGAAAAAATAATTTTTGTAAAAAAAAAGGATTTTTTATTTTTACGGCTGTGCGTTTTAAACTTCTGTGAAGCACTTCGGGGTTCAAAGTGCTCACCACACATCTAGATAAGTTCCTTGTGGGGTCTATTTTCCAAAATGGGGTCACTTATGGGGGGTTTCCACTGTTTAGGCGCATCAGGGGCTCTCCAAATGCGACATGACGCCCCCAGACCATTCCATCAAAGTCTGCAATCCAAAGCGTCACTACTTCCCTTCCGAGCCCTGACGTGTACCCATACAGTAGTTTTCTCCTACATATTGGGTATCAGCGTACTCAGGACAAATTGGACAACAACTTTTGGGTTCCAATTTCTTCTGTTACCCTTGTGAAAATAAAATATTGGGGGCGAAAAAATCATTTTTGTAAAAAAAAAAAGGATTTTTTATTTTAAGGCTGTGCGTTATAAACTTTAGTGAAACACCTGGGGGTTCAAAGTTCTCACCACACATCTAGATAAGTTCCTTGAGGGGTCTAGTTTCCAAAATGGTGTCATTTGTGGGGGGTTTCCACTGTTTAGGCAGATCAGGAGCTCTCCAAACACGACATGGCATCCAGCCAATTCTGCGTTGAAAAAGTGAGACGGCGCTCCTTCCCTTCCAAACTCTGCCATGCACCCAAACAGTGGTATACCCCCACATATGGGGTATCAGTGTACTCAGGACAAATTGCACAATAACTTTTTGAGTCTTGTTACCCTTGGAAAAATAAAAATTCGGGTGAAAAGATCATTTTTGTGGAAAAAATATGATTTTTAAATTTTACGGCTCTACGTTATAAACTTGTGTGAAGCACTTGAGGGTTCAAATTGCTCACCAAAGATCTAGATAAGTTCCTTAGGGGGTCTAGTTTCCCAAATGGGGTCATTTGTGGGGGGTATCCACTGTTTAGGCACATCAGGGGCTCTCCAAATGCAACATGGCATCCAATCTCAATTCCAGCCAATTTTGGTTGGAAAAAGTCAAATGGTGCTCCTTCCCTTCCGAGCTCTGCCGTGCGCCCAAACAGTGGTTCCCCCCCACATATGGGGCATCAGCGTACTCAGGACAAATTGGACAACAACTTATGTGGTCCAATTTCTCCTGATACCCTTGGGAAAATAAAAAATTAGTGACTAAAAGATAATTTTTGTGGGAAAAAAATAGGATTTTTTATTTTCATGCCCGGGCATTATAAACTTGTGTGAAGCACTTGGGGGTTCAAAGTGCTCACCAAAGATCTAGATAAGTTCCTTAGGGGGTCTAGTTTCCAAAATGGGGTCACTTGTGGGGGATTTCCACTGTTTAGGCTCATCTGGGGCACTGCAAACGGAACATGACCCCCATCAACGTCTGCATTCCAAAACGTTACTACTTCCTTTCCAAGCCCTGCCGTACGCCCAAACAGTTTTCCACCCCCACATATGGGGTATCAGCCTACTCAGGACAAATTGGACAACAACTTTTCGGGTCAAATTTCCTTGGGAAAATTCAAAAATTTAGGACTAAAAAATCATTTTTGTGGAATTTTTTTTTTTTTTTTTTTCACACCCAGGCATTATAAACTTTTGTGAAACACTTGGGGGTTCAAAGTGCTCACAACAGATCTAGATAAGTACCTTAGGGGGTCTAGTTTCCAAAATGGTGTCACTTGTGGGGGGTTTCCACTGTTTAGGCGCATCAGAGGTTCTCCAAGCGCGACATGGCGTCCAATCTCAACTCCAGCCAATTTTAGTTTGAAAAAGTCAAACGGCGCTCCTTCCCTTACGAGCTCTGCCGTGTGCCCAAACAGTGGTTTTCCCCCACATATGGGGTATTGGCATACTCAGGAGAAATTGCATAACAACCTTATCTGTCCATTTTCTCCTTTTAACCCTTGTGAAAATAAAAAAAAGTTTGCAAAAGATCATTTTTGTGGCTAAAAAGTTAAATATTCATTTTTTCCTTCCACGTTGCTTTAGTTCCTGTGAAGCACCTGAAGGGTTAATAAACTTCTTGAATGTGGTTTTGAGTACCTTGAGGGGTGCTATTTTTAGAATGGTGTCAATTTTGGGTATTTTCTGTCATGTAGACCCCTCAAAGTGACTTCAAATGTGAGGTGGTCCCTAAAAAAAATGGCTTTGTAAATTTTGTTGTAAAAATGAGAAATCGCTGGTCAACTTTTAACCCTTATAACTTCCTAACAAAAAAAAATTTTGATTCCAAAATTGTGCTGATGTAAAGTAGACATGTGGGAAATGTTATTTCTTAACTATTTTGTGTTACATATTTCTCTGTTTTAAGGGAATAAAAATTCAAAGTTTGAAAATTGCTAAATTTTCAAAATTTTCGCCATATTTGCGTTTTTTTCAAAAATAAACGCAAGTTATATGGAAGAAATTTTACCACTAACGTGAATTACAATATGTCACGAGAAAACAATCAGAATCGCGAAGATCCGTTGAAGCGTTCCGGAGTTATAACCTCATAAAGAGACAGTGGTCAGAATTGTAAAAATTGTCCCGGTCATTAACGTGCAAACCACCCTTGGGGGTGAAGGGGTTAAAAAAAATTTAGGTTTGGTTTGGTAAATCTTTTTAAAAATCTGCAAAATCAGCGCAATAGTCTGACAACAACATTATTCCCAGCAGGGCCGTATTTAGAGTTCATGCTGCCCTAGGCACTTTTCATTTTGCCTCCCCCATTGGTGAGTATGACTAATGCAGACACTGTCGTCAGTGACTTAGGCTACTTGCACGTCAGCAATTTTTGCCATTCGCGGCAGATCCGGCAGTTTTTCTGCATCTACCACGTAACGGATCACTTATGGCAAGACAATCTAAACATCCTATTTGTATGTCTTTTGAGTGTGGTAGGAAACCACTGTCTTTGAAAGAGCTACATGGGCACACACATAGATTCGGCCACATTCATTCCCTATACGACTTGCAGACATGTGCGACACTTGCGAGATCCCGCAAATCCGATACTTGCAGCAACGGAAAAAAAAACGCTACTAGCAGTATTTTTTTATCTTACCGCAAGTGCCGCACATGTTTGCAAGTCCCATAGGGAATGAATGAGGCCAAATCTATGTGTATGCCCATGTAGCTCTTTCAAAGACAGTGGTTTCCTACCATACAAAAAAGACATACAAATAGGATGTTTAGATTGTGAGCCCCAATGGGGACAATGTTGATGATGTTTGTAAAGTGCTGTGGAGTTAATAGCGCAATATCAATGAATAAATATTATTCTTAATATTATGTTACAATATCAGGATCTGAGGATTTTTTGTTTCAAGGTCAAGAGCTCTCTGATGTGATGTTGCTGCCTGTCTCGCTGTCTTCCTCTTTTGACACTGCAGTGTGGTGGACAAGAAAACATTAACTGGTTAACAGCAAGACGTCTGGTGTCTGTGTACTAACTGAACTAGAAACTCTCCCCATACCATGTCCAGCAGACATTGGAGCATTACTAGATGGATTTTATTATTCTATTACTGCCCAGTCTCTGACTAAGGCCTTATTCATATGTCCAGGTTTAAACAGATATTTACATATAAATCTGGACAATTTATCTTATAGATCTCCCGGTATATTATTTATTATAGATCTATAATATATAATGTACAAGGAGACCTATAGTATAAAATGTCCAGAATTACCTGTAATATATGATGTACAATCTATTATATATAATGTCCAGGGTGATCTATAATATATAATGCTCAGGTAGTAGATTTATAATAATGTACAGTCCAGGCAAATCTATACTATATAATGTCCAGCAGCAGAGATAGATTTAGGGTACGTTTCCACGTTCAGGAAACGCTGCGATTGGACGCTGAGAGTCCAATCCGCAGCGTCCAAATGTTACAGCATAGTGGAGGGCGTTTTATGAAATCCCATATCCACTATGCGTACAATTTCAAAGATGCAGATGGCAGACCTGCGTATATGCACATGCGGCTCGTCTTTCTAGACCGCAGCATGTCTATTTATCTCGCGGAGACGCTCACTCTACGCAAGATAAATAACACCATCCTATGTATAGGATGCGGTGATTCCACACAGTTCAATGAACACATGTGGAATCACTGCGTGTACAAAAGCCGGCAAAGCTTTGGACGGAGCTGTGTCCTCTCTGCAGCGTTTCCTGAACGTGGAAACATAGCCTTAGGGTATGTGCACATGTTGCAGATTTGTCTGCAGAAGTTTCCGTACATAATCCGCATCTCTTGGCAGAAATGCAGGTGCGTATTTGATGCATTTTTTACATGCGGATTTGTATGCCTTTTTGTAAGCTAAATAAAGATGTTATTTAACAAAAAAAAAAGATTTGTGATGAAATTTCTGTCCAACCTCCTCTTTTACATTAGTCCAGCGCTCATTCTCCCCAGTGCTCATTTCCCACCTCAGAGCTTATTCCCCACCTCAGCGCTCATTCCTCCCCAGTGCTCATTCCTCCCCCAGCGCTCATTCTCCCCTGCGCTCATTCCCCCAGCGCTCATTCCCCACATCAGCGCTCATTCCCCACTTCAGCGCTCATTCTCCCCAGCGCTCAATCCCCCCAGCACTCATTCCCCCAGCGCTCATTCCTCCCCAGCGCTCATTCCCCACCTCAGAGCTCATTCCTTCCTCAGTGCTCATTCCCCCAGCCCTCATTCCCCACCTCAGTGCTCATTCCCCCAGCGCTCATTCCTCCCCAGCGCTCATTCCCCACCTCAGAGCTCATTCCTCCCTCAGTGCTCATTCCCCCCAGCCCTCATTCCCCACCTCAGCGCTCATTTCCCCCAGCGCTCATTCCCCACCTCAGCGCTCATTCCTCCCCAGTGCTCATTCCTCCCCCAGCACTCATTCTCCTCCCTGCGCTCATTCCCCCAGCGCTCATTCCCCACCTCAGCGCTCATTCCCCACCTCAGCACTCATTCTCCCCAGCGCTCAATCCCCCAGCGCTCATTCCTCCCCAGCGCTCATTCCCCACCCCAGCCCCAACGCTCACTGCCCCCCCAGCCCCAGCACTCACTGCCCTCCCTGCTCATTCCTCCCCGTCATCATACTCACCTCCTCCTGCTGCAGCTCCGATGGTCCAGCGCCGACATCTTCTTCCTGTATGAGCGCACGGACCACTCGTGGTACCACTCATTAAGGTCATGAATATGGACGCCACGCCTATGAGAGTGGAGTGGCATCCATATTCATGAGCTTAATGAGCGGTACCACGAGTGGTCCGCGTGCTCATACAGTAAGATGTCGGCGCTGGACCATCAGAGCTGCAGGCAGCAGGAGGAGGTGAGTATGATAACAGGGGAGGGGGGTTAGGGAAGCAAGGGGAGGGCTGACCCGCAGACTTTAAAAAAAAAAAATCATGCTGAGGTGCCGCCCGCCCCGCAGAGTCCCGCTCTAGGCACGTGCCCTCGAGTGCCTAGTGGCAAATACGGCACTAATTCCCAGCTACCATATGTGAGTTAGAGATGCATCAATTCCCATCAATGTCAGTTTTTTCCCTATGCCCCCAGACATTTTGGTTGGGTCCAGCAGAAAAATATTCGGTTTTTCCATTGACTTGCATTGGATTCATTATTGGGTATAAATACATGGATATTAGAAATTATTTGTGCCGATTTTCCCGAATCTGAATTTTCACTATTCGATCATCACTAATAATGATCCTAAACACACGTCAAAATCCACAATCCAAAGGCGCAAGAAGAAGGTTTTAAAATGGCCCTCACAGTCCCCTTATCTGAAGATCATTGAAAATCTATGGCTAGACCCTAAAATAGCAATACATGCAAGACAACCGAGGAATCTCGCTAAACAAAGTAGTTGCCAAGGAAGAATGAATGATAAATGCTTTAAACAAGAATTGACAGACTCAAGTACAAAAACCATGGAGTCAAAAGTCCACTCTTAATATGACACAATTTAATTAACCCTTTTATCCCATCAGACGTACTATTAATATTATTATTTATAATTATAGCGCCATTTAATCCATGACGCTTTACATGTGAGGTGGGGTATACATAATATATACAAATACAGTAATCTTAGACAATACAAGTTACAACTGGTACAGTAGGAGAGAGTACCCTGCCCGTGAGGGCTCACAATCTACAAGGGATGGGTGAGGATACAGTAGGCGAGGGTAGAGCTGGTCATGCAGCAGTTTGGTGGATCTGTGGTTACTGCAGGTTGTAGGCTTGTCGGAAGAGGTAGGTCTTCAGGTTCTTTTTGAAGGTTTCCATGGTAGGCGAGAGTCTGATATGTTGTGGTAGAGAGTTCCAGAGTAGGGGGATGCGCGGGAGAAATCTAGTATGCGATTGTGGGAAGAGGAGATAAGAGGGGAGTAGAGAAGGAGATCTTGTGAGGATCTGAGGTTGCGTGCAGGTAGGTACCGGGAGACGAGGTCACAGATGTATGGAGGACTCAGGTTGTGGATGGCGTTGTATGTCATGATTAGGGTTTTGAACTAGAGTCTTTGTGTAATGGGGAGCCAGTGCAGGGATTGACAGAGGGGAGAGGCCGGTGAATAACGGGGGGACAGGTTGATTAGTCGGGCAGCAGAGTTTAGAATAGATTGGAGGGGTGAAAGAGTGTTAGAGGGGAGGCCACAGAGCAGGAGGTTGCAGTAGTCGAGGCGGGAGATGATGTGGGCATGGACTAGGGTTTTTGCAGATTCTTGGTTGAGGAATGTATGGATACGTGAGATATTTTTGAGCTGAAGTCGGCAGGAGGTGGAGGGGCTTGGAAATGTGGTTTGAAAGAGAGATCAGTGTCAAGGATAACCCGAGGCAGCGAGCTTGTGGGACTGGAGAGAGTGGGCAGTCGTTTAAAATAATTGATCGGTCCATTTGAGGGGTTGTGTGAGATGGGGAAAGATGATGAATTCTGTTTTGTCCATATTAAGCTTTAGGAATCTAGCAGAGAAAAAGGATGAAATAGCAGACAGACATTGAGGGATTCTGTTTAGTAGGGAGGTGATATCTGGTCCAGAGATGTAGATCTGTGTGTCATCAGCATAGAGGTGATATTCAAAGCCGTGAGATTCTATGAGCTGTCCGAGGCCAAAGGTGTAGATGGAGAAGAGCAGGGGCCCTAGGACTGAACCTTGCGGGACTTCCACAGATAGAGGGTGCGGTGAGGAGGTGGTGTGTGAGTGGGAGACGCTGAATGTCCGGTCTGTTAGGTATGCCACGATCCAAGATAGGGCCAAGCCTGTGATACCAAGAGATGAGAGGGTCTGTAGTAATAGGGAATGGTCCACTGTGTCAAAGGCAGAGGACAGGTTCAGGAGGAGGAGGACAGAGTAGTGTCGCTTGGCCTTGGCAGATAGTAGGTCATTGGTGACCTTAGTTTGGGCAGTTTCAGTGGAGTGGTGTGGCCGGAAGCCAGATTGTAGGTGGTCGAGGATGGAGCAAGATGAGAGGTGGGAGGACAGTTCAAGATGGACGTGTTGTTCCAGTAGTTTTGAGGCATAGGGGAGAAGTGATATAGGGCGATAACTAGATACAGAGGATGGGTCAAGAGAGGGCTTTTTGAGGATAGGTGTGATTGTGTCATGTTTAAAGCTTGAGGGGAAAACACCAGTTGTTAGTGATAGGTTGAAAAGATGGGTTAGGGTTGGGATGAACACTGTGGTGAGGTTTGGGATGAAGTGGGATGGGATTGGGTCAAGTGCACAGGTAGTGAGATGTGATCTTAAGAGTAGGGTGGAGAGTCGATCTTTTGTAATGATGGAGAAGTTGGTTTTGGAGGAGGAGGGCAGGGCAGTTAGGAGGAAGGGCTCTGGAGGTTGTTGACCAATAATGTGTCTGATGTTATCAATCTTCTCCTTGAAAAATGAGGCAAAGTCTTCGGCTGAGATGAGGGGGAGGGAGAAGGTGCTGGGGGCGGAGGAGAGAATTGAAGGTGTTGAATAACTGTTAGGGGTTGTGAGACAGGGAGGATATGAGAGAAGAGAAGTAGGTTTGTTTTGCTGCACCGAGTGTGGTCTTGAAAGTAGTGAGGGACTGTTTGAATGTGATGAAGTCCTCATTGGAGTGCGATCTTTTCCATCTCCGTTCAGCAGCCCTGGAAGCTCGCCTCAGTTCTTTGGTTAGGCTGGTGTGCCAAGGCTGTCTGTAGATTTTGCGAACTTTGGTATGTGTGAGAGGGTCGACCGATTCCAGAGCTGCAGCTATTGTGGTGTTATATAGAGTGGCAGCGGCATCCGCATTGTGTAGGGAACTTATGTCTGTAAGAGGGAGGAGGGATTCGGACAGTGAGTGTAGATCGAGATGTTTAAGGTTTCTGCGAAGGTGTGCAAGTTTGTGGGGTGGGGATTGTGGACCTGGAGAGGAGAGGGAAGAGAATGTAAGTAGGTTGTGGTCAGAAAGAGGAAGAGGTGAGTTAGAGAGGTTAGATAGGGAGCAGAGGTGGGTGAAGATGAGGTCTAGTGTGTGGCCATCTTTGTGAGTGGCTGCAGAAGACCACTGAGTGAGGCTGAAGGAGGAAGTGAGGGATAGAAGTTTAGTGACAGCTGAGAGGGAAGTGTCGATGGGGATGTTGAAGTCCCCCAAGATGTTAGTGGGGATGTCGGTGGAAAGGAAATGAAGTAGCCAGGTGGTGAAGTGGCCAAAGAAGGTGGTGGCTGGTCCTGGGGGGCGGTAAATGACAGCTAGCTGAAGGTTGGAGGGGGAGTAGATTCATACAGAGTGCACCTCAAAGGAAGGGATGGTAACAGAGGGTGGCCTTGGGATGTGGGAGAAGGAGCAGTTATCTGACATGAGAAAACCAACTCCTCCACCATGCTTGCTGCTGGGGCGGGGGGTGTGGGAAAGGTGGGATCCACCATAGGAGAGTGCAGCAGGAGAGGCTGTGTCAGAGGGGTGAGCCAGGTTTCAGTGATGGCGAGGAAGGATAGTTTGTTATTAATAAAAAGATCGTGGATGTAGGAAAGTTTATTGCAGACAGAGCGAGCGTTCCACAGAGCTCCTGTTAGTGGGACTGGGGAAGCTGGGGCCGGACGAACGGGTATAAGGTTGGAGAGGTTACGGAAATGTGTGATAGAGCGTGAATGGGAGGTAGAAATGACTGTGGGGATGTGGTGAGGAGGACCAGGATTTGGAGAGATATCACCAGCAGTGAGAAGGAGCAGAGAAAGTGTTAGCAGGTGGGAGCAGGAGATGGCATGAGGGGGCTGTCTGCGTTTGGAGACAGAGGATTGTATGTTGAGAAACAGATCTGAGGAAGAGGTGAGATGGATGGGAAGGATTGAAGAAGAGATGAACAGTTCTTTTTTTGGTGTAGGGATTAGGGGGGTTAGCAGACAGTGAAGGATTATAGGGGTCAGAGTGAAAGTGATTAGAAACATTGCTTACAATGACTGTATCCAGTTACCTTCTGGTTCAATTCTGGCTTAATTCATATCTCACACTTTTAAAATACACACTTCTGAAATACGCACTGCAGACTAAAGTCTTAGCAGACTTGTGCTATGCAATATATGTTCTGCGAAGTGCATTCAGCTGTGAAACACAGAGGAGTGGTCTGTGCTCATCTTGGTCAGACAATTAAGACTGGACCAGATGCATATGATCAAGCCAAAGTAAGCAAAGTCATAAATAACCCTGGGGTAAAGGAGGGGTTAGTTGGAACACATACCATGTGAATTCTAGGAGCAGAGGTAAGGAAGGTCTAGTAGCAGAGGTAAGGAAGGTCTGTGTAAATAGCTGTGTTAGAAAGCTGGGCAACATACCATGTGAATTCTAGGAGCAGAGGTAAGGAAGGTCTGTGTAAATAGCTGTGTTAGAAAGCTGGGTAACATACCTGTAGGGAGAGTAGACAAATAGACATGCTGGTTAGAGTGCGATGGTGGCAGATGGCAGGGCACAGTCTGTATACATCATTTTGGCATTATTCATATCTCACACTTTTAAAATACACACTTCTGAAATACACACTGCAGACATTCCGTCCATGTGACCCTGGACCTAATTGCCATAGATGGAATAGGATGTTATATGCGATCAGCTGCGCTCCCGGGGGAAGCGCAGCTGATTGCAGCCGGGTGTCAGCGGATTATCACAGCTGACACCTGGCACTATGTGCCAGGAGCGGTCACGGACCGCTACCGACACATTAACCCCTGGCACACTGCGATCAAAGATGATAGCAGTTTTCCATCAGTATAGGGAAGCATCGCGCAGGGAGGGGGCCCCCTGCATGCTCCCCTGAGACCCTCAGAACAGCACGATGCGTCACGCTGTTCCGAGGGACCCTCCTCACTGCAGGACCCCGGATCCAAGATGGCCACGGGGTCCTTCCGGGTCCTGCAGGGAGGCGGCTTCCTCAGTGCCTGCTGCGAGCAGGCACTGAGAAAGCCTGCAGCACTGCCTGTGAGAAAGCTGGTCCATAAGTACACATATTTATTGTCGCCGCGTCCGTAATGACCCACCCTATAAAACTGTCCCATTAGTTAAACCCTTTAGTGAACCCCTTAAAAAAAAAAAAACAAGGCTAAAAAACAATGATTTATCATCATACCCCCGAACAAAAAGTGGAATAACACGCGATCAAAAAGACGAATATAACTAAACATGGTACCGCTGAAAACGTCATCTTGTCCCGCAAAAAACGAGCCGCAATACAGCATCATGAGCGAAACAATAAAAAAGTTATAGCTCGCATAATAAAGCAATGCAAAAATAATAATTTTTTATATAAAATCGTTTTTAATGTATAAAAGCGCCAAAATATAAAAAATTATACAAATGAGGTATCGCTGTAATCGTACTGACGCGAAGAATAAAACTGCATTATCAATTTTACCACACGCGGAACGGTATGAATGCCCCCCCAAAAGAAATTCATGAATTGCTGTTTTTTGTTCATTCTGCCTCCCAAAAATCGTAATAAAAAGAGATCAAAAAATGTCATATGCCCAAAAATGGTACCAGTAAAAACATCACCTCGTCCCGCAAAAAAAAAAAGATGTCACATGACTCTGTGGGCCAAAACATAGAAAAATTATAGCTCTCAAAATGTAATGATGCAAAAACTATTTTTTGCAATGAAAAGCGTCTTTTAGCGTTTGACTGCTGCCAATCATAAAAACCTGCTATAAATAGTAAATCAACCCCCCCTTTATCACCCCCTTAGTTAGGGAAAAATAATAAAATAAAAAAAATGTATTTTTTTCCTTTTTCCCATTAGGGTTAGGATACCGGCTAAAGTTAGGGTTAGAGTTGGGGCTAAAGTTAGGGTTGGGACTAGGTTTACGGGTGTGTTAGGGTTAGGTTTGTGGTTAGGGTTATGAATAGGGTTGGGATTAGGGTTAGGGTGTGTTGGGGTTATGGTTGGAGTTAGAATTGGGGGGGTTTCCACTTTTTAGGCACATCAGGGGCTCTCCCAATGTGACATGGTGTCTGATCTCAATTCCAGCCAATTCGGCATTGAAAAAGTCAAACGGTGCTCCTTCCCTTCTGAGCTCTGCCATGCGCCCAAACAGTAGTTTACCCCCACCTATGGGGTATCAGCATACTCAGGACAAATTGCACAATAACTCTTGGGGTCCAATGTCTTCTGTTACTCTTAGGAAAATAAAAATTGGTGGGGCAAAATATCATTTTTGTTGAAAAAAATATGATTTATTATTTTTATGGCTCTACGTTATAAACTTCTGTGAAGTACTTTGGGGTTCAAAGTTCTCACCACACATCTAGATAAGTTCGTTTGGGGGTCTAGTTTCCAAAATGGGCTCACTTATGGGGGGTTTCCACTGTTTAGGCACATCAGGGGCTCTCCAAACGCGACATGACACCCGCAGACCATTCCATCAAAGTCTGCATTACTAAACGTCACTACTTCTATTCCGAGCCCCGACGTGTGCCCACACAGTAGTTTTCTCCCACATATAGGGTATCAGCGTAATCAGGACAAATTGTAAAACAACTTTTTGGGTCCAATTTCTCCTGTTACGCTTGGGAACATAAAAAACTGGGAACTAAAATATCATGTTTGTGGAAAAAAATATGATTTTTTTATTTTCACGCCCTGGCGTTAAAAAATTCTGTGAAGCACTTGGGGGTTCAAAGTGCTCACCACACATCTACATAAGTTCCTTTGGGGGTCTAGTTTCCAAAATGGGGTCACTTGTGGGGGGTTTCCACTGTTTAGGCACATCAGGGGCTCTCCAAACGCGACATGAACCCGCAGACCATTCCATCAAAGTCTGCATTACTAAACGTCACTACTTCTATTCCGAGCCCCGACGTGTGCCCACACAGTAGTTTTCTCCCACATATAGGGTATCAGCGTAATCAGGACAAATTGGACAACAACTTTTGGGGTCCAATTTCTCCCCTTACCCTTGGGAAAATAAAAAAATGGTGACTAAAATATAATTTTTGTGGGAAAAAAATAGGATTTTTTATTTTCATGCCTGGGCATTATAAACTTGTGTGAAGCACTTGGGGGTTCAAAGTGCTCACCACAGATCTAGATAAGTTACTTAGGGGGTCACTTATGGGGGGTTTACACTGCTTAGGCGCATCAGGGCTCTGCAAATTGAACATGACACCCATCAAAGTCTGCATTCCAAAATGTCATTACTTCCTTTCCGAGCCCTGCCATGCGCCCAAACAGTTCCCCCCCCCACTTATGGGTTATCAGCGTACTCAGGACAAATTGGACAATAATTTTGGGGTCCAATTTCCTTGTGAAAAATCAAAAATTGGAAAATTGGGGACTAAAAATTCATTTTTTGTGGATTTTTGTTTTTTCACACCCAGGCATTATAAACTTTAGTGAAACATTTGGGGGTTGAACGTGCTCACAACAGATCTAGATAAGTTCCTTAAGGGTTTTAGTTTCCAAAATGGTGTCACTTGTAGGGGAGTTCCACTGTTTAGGCACATCAAGGGCTCTCCAAACGCGACATGGCATATAGCCAATTCTGCGTTGAAAAAGTCAAACTGCGCTCCTTTCCTTCCGAGCTCTGCCATGCACCCAAAAAATGGTTTACCCCCACATATTGGGTATCAGAGTACTCAGGACAAATTGCACAATTACTTTTGAGGTGTTGTTACCCTTGGGAAAATAAAAAGTGGGGTGAAAAGATCATTTTTGTGGAAAAATATGATTTTTTAATTTTACGGCTCTACGTTATAAACTTGTGTGAAGCACTTGGGAGTTCAAAGTGCTCACTACAGATCTAGATAAGTTCCTTAGGGGGTCTAGTTTCCAAAATGATGTCACTTGTTGAGGATTCCCACTGTTTAGGCACATCAGGGGCTATCCTAATGCGACATGGCATCCAATCTCGATTCCAGCTAATTTTGGTTTGAAAAAGTCAAATGGTGCTCCTTCCCTTCCGAGCTCTGCCGTGCGCCCAAACAGTGTTCCCCCCACACATGAGGTATTAGCGTAATCAAGACAAATTGGACAACAATTTTTATGGTCCAATTTCTCATGTTACCCTTGGGAAAATAAAAAATTGGTGACTAAAATATTATTTTGTGGGAAAAAAATAGGATTTTTTATTTTCATGCCCGGGCATTACAAACTTGTGTGAAGCACTTGGGGGTTCAAAGTGCTAACCACAGATCTATATAAGTTCCTAAGGGAGTCTAGTTTCCAAAATGGGGTCACTTGTGGGGGATTTTCACTGTTTAGGCACATCAGGGACTCTGCAAACTGAACATGACACCCATCAAAGTCTGCATTTCAAAACGTCAATACTTCCTTTCCAAGCCCTGAAGTGCACCCAAACAGTATTTCTCCCCCACATATGGGGTATCAGCGTACTCAGGACAAATTGGACAACTTTTGGGGTCCAATTTCCTTGGGAAAAATAAAAAATTGGGAACTAAAAAATCATTCTTGTGCAATTTTTTTTTTCACACCCAGGCATTATAAACTTTAGTGAAACACTTGGGGGTTCAAAGTGCTCACAACAGATCTAGATAAGTTCCTTAGGGGGTCTAGTTTCCAAAATGATGTCACTTGTGGGGGGTTTCCACTGTTTAGGCACATCAGGGGCTCTCCAAGCGCGACATGGCATACAATCTCAATTCCAGCCAATTTTTGTTTGAAAAAGTCAAAAGTCCTTCCCTTCCGAGCCCGGCCGGGGTTTTCCTTCACATATGGGGTATCGGCGTACTCAGGAGAAATTGCACAAAAACTTTTTCTGTCCATTTTCTCCTTTTACCCTTGTTGAAATAAAAAAATTGTTTGTAAAAGAACATTTTTGTGACTAAAAAGTTTAATGTTCATTTTTTCCTTCCAAGTTGCTTCAGCTCCTGTGAAGCACCTGAAGGGTTAATAAATTTCTTGAATGTGGTTTTGAGTACCTTGAGGTGTGCAGTTTTTAGAATGGTATCACTTTTGGGTATTTTTTGCCATATAGACCCATCAAAGTGACTTCAAATGTAAGGTGGTCACTAAAAAATGGTTTTGTACAATTTGTTGTAAAAATTAGAAATCGCTGGTCAAATTTTAACCCTTATAACTTCGTAACAAAAAAATATTTGGTTTCAAAATTGTGCTGATGTAAAGTAGACATGCAGGAAATGTTATTTAGTAACTATTTTGTGTGACATATTTCTCTGTTTTTAGGGAATAAAAATTCAAAGTATCAAAATAGCAAAATTTTCAAAATTTTCGCCATATTTCCATTTTTTTTCATAAATAACCACAAGATATATCAAAGAAATTTTACCACTATCATGAAGTACAATATGTCACAAGAAAAGAATCTCAGAATTGCGAAGATCCGTTGAAGCGTTCCAGAGTTATAACCTCATAAAGAGACAGTGGTCAGAATTGTAAAAATTGGCCCAGTCATTAACGTGCAAACAACCCTTGGGGGTAAAGGGGTTAAAGATTTAAGAAGATAGGCATACAAAAAAAAGTATACAAACATATAGGCAAGGTCAGTAGACAGACTCGGATGTTAAGGGACCTGCTCATCCACTAATAAATATTAGGGATGGGGAAATTAGCCAATGATAATAGTACATGTAAAGAGCCAGTGACAAAACATACAATCACACCTTTGTTAAGTGCATCCTACCTCATAACTAGGACTCCTGCTATAAATCTAAAGGCTGGGTCTCACATAGCGACACACCAGCGATCCCGACAACGATCAGTATCGCTGGTGTGTCGCTACATGATCGCTGCTGAGCTGCCAAACAGGCAGCTTAGGCAGCGATCAGGACAGCGACACTGCGGGTAATGTCGCTTAGTTACCCGCAGTGTACATTGGATACCAGGCCCCTGATGCAGGGAACTGGTAACCAAGGTACACGTCGGGTTTCCAGGCGCTGTGCGGTGCCTGGAAACCCGACGTGTACCTTGGTTACCAGCTCCCCTGCAGCAGCGCGCTGGTATCCAAGGTACACGTCGGGTATCCAGGCACAGCCCAGCACCTGTAAACCCGATGTTTACCTTGGTTACCAGCTGATCGCTGGTCTCCCGCCTGTCACACGCAGCGATGCGTGCTGGTCAGCGGGAGACCAGCGATCAAAAAAAGTCCTGACATTTCTGACATGACCAGCGATTCACAGCAGGGCCTGATCACTGGTACTTGTCAGACATAGCGAGATCGCTGCTGTGATCGCTGTTTAGCAGCGATCTCGGTAGCGATCTCGCTATGTGAGACGGGGCCTTTAGAGTATCTCGTCTCAATGAATAAGCCTTATCACCTCAAAGGTGTATTTAAGGTAAACTTAAGGATGCATAAAAAAATGAAAAGTTTTGTAATGTTATCCATGTGGCCACTGTCCTTCGCAGCACCACCTTCAACTCAGCTGATGGGAAGAAACATTTCCATATTAACCATCACATTTCTTGCAGTACCACGCATGTGATCTACTACTCTACCTGTAGTTGCCTAATGATTTATGTAGGTCTTACGTCAAGGGAAATAAGAGTCAGGTACGTGAGCATGTGAGGGACATTTTCGCAGTGAGCACAGTGGCCTACATTTAAGAATTGAAGACAATCACACGTCACTTCCAACTTAGTTTAACGCATTTCTTATAAGTAATTGTTTATTAATATAGTCTATGTGGGCTATCCCGTGACTCTTCATTTTTAGCTAATTTTTAATCATTATCTTATTTTTCCTTGTGTTTGCCGTGAATTGACTAGTAATAGCCTTTTCTTAGGCCTTTACTAGTTTTTTATTTTGAATTCATCACACATCATGTATTACAAGTTGAACCACTTACTAATAGATCACCTGCGTCAATACACATTATAATAATCTGACAATAATACTTTGTTTCCAATGTTATTCAATTATGGTGTACCTGTTAGAAAAATATTTAGAGTTAAGAGTAGGGTTGAGCATTCCGATACCGAAACCCGGTTCCGATACCTGAAATCCAATGTAAGTCTATGGGAACAAAATATCGGAATATTTTTAATTCCGATATTTTGTTCCCATAGACTTACATTGGATTTCAGGTATCGGAACCGGGTTTCGGTATCGGAATGCTCAACCCTAGTTAAGAGTCCTCAGTGGTTGATACCTTTTAATGGCTAACTGAAAAGATGGTAACAAATTGCAAGCTTTCGAGACTACTCAGGTCTCTTCATCAGGCTAAACTAATACAAAATCTGAAGAATCACATATTTATACACCACACAGCACAGAAAAAATGCAATAGGTAAGACAAGTGACGCAAAGCAGAACTGTCATTATGGGAGATAGAGATGAACATAAATATTGGAACAGTTCATAGATAAGGAGTGTGAAAGTTTTATTGCACTCTGATTGGGGTCTGGTAATGTTTTGTGATGTTTTCACAGGGTCTTTGGAGTAAATTCCTTAATTGATATAAAAAGTCACACCCCCGGAAGAAGAGCATTCGAAACGTGCGTTGGGGTTAGGTGGCACAGCGTCTCTTGATTGCACCACTAAGGTAATATTATGGCAGCATTTTAATACCATGTCAATACTTTATCATTAGAACATGGGTCAATACTTTTTTGGCTTGTTAGGGCTTTGGGAGCTGGGTGAGTTTTGAATCACTTTTAGGGATATTCAGCGGGCGCTTACTTACTATAAAGTGATATGCAGCAGCCATGGTTCTGTCCTCCTTGCAGGGATATATAAATATCCTCACTTAATGTGGCACTAGTTCAGCACCTTATATTATGCCATGTTTGTTACATTATATGGTCCTGCCATTTAACAAGAATTATTCCTGTATGCAATGCACTGTTAGGATATGATATATCCATATATGATCGTAAAATATATCTGAACCACTTTGGATTTTCTATATTGATATACAGGAATATTTTTCTTTGGAGTTATATAGATTTTCTTATTGATAATTATGTAATTGAGACCGCTGTGTCATTTTTCTGGATAAGAGGCATCCTTTTTTAAATGTTGTGTCTAATGTGAGTGTTTTCTCAATAAAAAATTGTTTTTCATACACTCCTGTGCCTTCCTATTTCAGAAGGTTTTGTATTTATATGGTTTACTATATGTAAACCATGTGTCATGACATGTCAAGTTTGGTAATAATTTTACTGAAACCGGCAATTGATTTAGCGGCTATTATGCTATGTAGAACTCTATGAACTATAAATATATATGTATGTGTCTCAATGACATGTATATATATATACTGTATATATATACAGTTATATGAAAAAGTTTGGGCACCCATATTAATCTTAAGCTTAATGTTTTATAAAAATTGGTGTTTTTGCAACAGCTATTTCAGTTTGATATATCTAATAACTGTTGGACACAGTAATGTTTCTGCCTTGAAATGAGGTTTATTGTACTAACAGAAAATGTGCAATCTGCATCCAAACAAAATTTGACAGGTGCATAAGTATGGGCACCCCACCAGAAAATATTTAGTAGATCCTCCTTTTGCAAAAATAACAGACTCTAGTCGCTTCCTGTAGATTTTAATGAGTTCCTGGATCCTGGATGAAGGTATTTTTGACCATTCCTCTTTACAAAACAATTCCAGTTCAGTTAAGTTTGATGGTCGCCGAGCATGGACAGCTCTCTTCAAATGATCCCACAGATGTTCAGTGATATTCAGGTGTGGGGACTGGGATGGCCATTCCAGAACATTGTAATTATTCCTCTGCATGAATGCCTCAGTAGATTTGGAGCAGTGTTTTGGATCATTGTCTTGCTGAAAGATCTATCCCCTGCGTAACTTCAACTTTGTCACTGATTCTTGAACATTATTGTCAAGAATCTGCTGATACTGAGTGGAATCCATGCGTCCTTCAACTTTAACAAGATTCCCGGTGCCGGCATTGGCCACACAGCGCCAAAGCATGATGGAACCTCCACCAAATTTTACTGTGGGTAGCAAGTGTTTTTCTTGGAATGCTGTGTTTTTTTGATGCCATGCAGAACGCCTTTTTGTATGACCAAACAACTCAATCTTGGTTTCATCAGTCCACAGGACCATCTTCCAAAAAGAAATTGGCTTCTTCAAATGTGCTTTTGCATACCTCAGCCGACTCTGTTTGTGGCGTGCTTGCAGAAACGGCTTCTTTCGCATCACTCTCTCACACAGCTTCTCCTTGTGCAAAGTGCGCTGTATAGTTGACCGATGCACAGTGACACCATCTGCAGCAAGTTGATGCTGCAGCTTTCTGGAGGTGGTCTGAGGATTGTCCTTGACTGATCTCACCATTCTTCTTCTCTGCCTTTCTGATGTTTTTCTTGGCCTGCCACTTCTGGCCATAACAAGAACTGTCCCTGTGTTCTTCCATTTCCTTACTATGTTCCTGACAGTGGAAACTGACAGGTTAAATCTCTGAGACAGCTTTTTGTATCCTTCCACTGAACAACTATGTTGAATACTCTTTGTTTTCAGATCATTTGACAGTTGTTTTGAGGAGCCCATGATGCCACTCTTCAGAGGAGATTCAAACAGGAGAACAACTTGCAAGTGGCCACTTTAAGTAGCTTTTCTCATGATTGCATACACCTGGCTATGAAGTTCAAAGCTCAATGAGGTTACAAAACCAAAAAAAGTGCTTTAGTAAGTCAGTAAAAAGTAGGTAGGAGTATTTAAAACAAGAAAATAATAAGGGTGGCCATACTTATGCACCTGTCACATTTTGTTTGGATGCTGATTGCACATGTTCTGCTAGTACAATAAACCTCATTTCAAGGTAGAAACATTACTGTGTCCAATAGTTATTAGATATATCAAACTGAAATAGCTGTTGCAAAAACACCAATTTTTATAAAACATTAAGCTTAAGATTAATAGAGGTGCCCAAACTTTTTCATTTAACTGTATATATATATATATATATATATATATATATATATATATATATATATGTGTAATCTATTCTTTTGTTTGTGTTTTAACCTGTCAGGAGCATGCTCAGTTAAAAAATATGGATCCGTCACCGGAATCCGTCATTTGACGGATGACGACGGATCCTGCGCCCATAGGCTTCCATTATAGTTAATGACGGACAGCGATGGATCCGTCGCTGTCCGATTTTTCAACGGAGACAAAAACGTTGCTTTGTGCGTCGTGTCCGGCCGACGGACCAAAAATTTCAGACGGATCCATCGAACGATGAATGAAATGTGCGGCCATCCATCGCAATCTGTCGCTAATACAAGTCTATGAGAAAAAAACGGATCCTGCGTCATCAGTCGCCGGATCCGTTTTTTTCCAAAAAGGATGGATTGTGACTGATGGCAAAAAACTAATATGTGAAAGGGGCCTTACATGTATTATATTTACAGTCCCTTTAAAGTCCCCTATGGGAACAATGTGCACGCTTCACTTGAGAGCGTCTCTGGGCACCTTTATGTATCTATGTTTTGTCTGCACAAGTCTGGGAGCCTCGGCAATCAGCAACGCTCCAAGACATCTGCAATGGCTTCCTGATGGCTGGGCAGTGCCTGGATGATGCTCGCAGCATGGTGCGTATGCATCGCCTCCCCCAATCCTACTGGTGGAAGCGGCCGCATGACCATAATCATGTGACCACTACCATGAATACATAAAGGTCCTAGTAGGTACTGCTGTTACTAAATTCCCTTGAGAAAGCTGAATACTTAAACAGGGAAACGTGCATTGGGGACTTCAATTTCTCTAATAACAAGTCTAGCTGACTCTATGTGGATCTTTTTTGACCATTTTTGTCACTTCTTTGGGAGATTCCACATATACCTAGTGGGTATAATCTGATATCTGTTTACATGTATACCATTTATCAATGATTGCTACATGTCTGTCTTTTTTGTACTTTTTATATGCCATTTTTCTATTCAAAAACTTTTTGTAATAATAAAACATACTTTTTACCGAATTAAACTTCAAGCTATCCTCTTGCTTATGCTAGATAAGGTCAATATGTAGATAAATCATCATACACACCATGTACAATTATGAAAAAGAGTACCACACTACTCAAGTACCCCAACGGGCATTTCATGTCAGCTTCGTCCCAACCACATATCCATCTGATCCAACATTCTGTTTTGGGGTCTGTAACTTGTTAATGATAAAAAGCTGGTCGGCACGCTGCATGATCGTGGTGCACGTGGAGAGAAACAGCAAAATGGAAAGAAATGCAGACACTTATGTGTAGAATAATTGCTTAATTAATCCAGTGAAATCCAAACAATCAGTTGTTTCAGCTCATCCCAGGCAATGACAAAAGCCTGGAATGGGCTGAAACATCTGATTGTTTGGATTCCACAGGATTAAATATGCAATTATTCTACACATGAGTGCCTGGATTTCTTTTCATTTTGTAACTTGTTAATGAACCCTCAAAAAGATAAACTGTTAATTAACAATATGTGAGATGGTGCTAAGAGACCTTCACATTCACAGGCTTTTGTGATTGAGTTCAGGTGGTTGGACCTTTGAAGAGTGAGAAATAATGATTCTAGTGTGTTCTCTTGTCATACTCTCCCTATAAACACATCCATCTCCTATATTTAAAAATCCTCCCCTCGGGAGGAGGAAGAGTTAGCCTCATGATGTAGGTCACTAGAGGCTGCTTTTGTGGCTGACCCTCAGACCCAAATAAACACAGCTGGCTCAGACTAACATACAATACCTACAACTTATAAAAGATAAATGAGATAGACATCTATTCTTTACAAAACAATCCTTTTTTGAGCTCGGCAATCAGACTAGACGTCTGCTAGTCCATATATTTAACGTTAATACTGCCTCTCCTCTAGTCCTACAGGTTAGTAGTGGTCCTGGGTATAGGGTAGTGTCTGATTCTCATGAGATTCTGTCTGTGTTTTCTGACTTCTACCAGGAATAGTACTACATGAAAGTTGATTAACCAGAAGAGACACTAAAGGAATATTTGGATGGTATAAATGTCATGATCATCTGAGAGGAGAGTTCTGCAGTTGGATTGTCGAGACTCCTATTACTGAAGAAGAGATAATGGAAATGGCCAGAGGTATGGTTCGAGGAAATTTCTGGATCCAGATGGCTCCCTCTGGAAGTCTACCTAAGATATTTAGACCAACTGGGCCCTCAGCTTCTTAAAGTGTATAATTTGTCACTGAAACAAGGCTTTCTACCCAAATCTTTCTACGATGCCAATATTATGGTAATACTAAAACTAGATAAGCCTCCAGAAGATTGTGGATATAGACCCATTTCCTTATTAAATTTAGAATTTAAAATTTTGACCAAAATTCTAGCAAATAGACTAAATAAAGTAATTCACAAAATTATTCAGCCAAATCTGTGCAGATTTATTCCTGGTCGGAAAACATCAAATAATGTAAGGAGATTGCAAGTAATTGTACAGTTGAGCTGGAAAGGACAAGAAGATTCGGCCTTGGCATCTCTGGATGCTTCTAAGGCATTTGATTTGGTTGAGTTGGTCTCAATTCGTCCTTATGAACTCTGACCTTCACATAACCCTTATGAATTATAACCTCTACACCATCCCCCTTATGAACAATAATCTCCACAATGTCTTCTCTAATGAACTATAACCTCTACACTTTCCATCCTTATGAATAGTGATAACACATCATAAACGTTTGTGATCTATTATATCCACTCCATCCTGCCTCATGAACTAGAACCACCACACTTCGCCTACGTCAAGCTACCCCTCTTCACTTTTTCTCTCCACTCTGTCTATATTTCCACACTGCCTCTCATGTTGCGCTCTCCAGTCTCTCCCACCATCATTGTAAGATTTGAATGCTAGTGACAAATAGAGTCTCAACTGCTTCATTCTATATTCTAGTCGGCACTTGACTGCAAGTATGCAAAATGCATACTTGCAATCATTTGGCAACTGCTTGAACCGGCAAGTGGAGCCGAATCCGAAACTGTGTTTATATTATACACCATTTGACTATGCCAAGATACAATGCTTGCCAACAGTATACTCAGTGGTGTATAACCCTTTTAACAAACATGACTGTAATAAGACCAATATTAGCATCAATATTGCAATATAATAGACAAATACTACAGCCAGGCTATAACTACATATTACCAGCATATACAGTAATGTTTATACTGCGATGCTCATCATTATTCAAAACTGCTGGGACTGATATTAACACCATACATTGATCATATAATGGTAAGATCAGTTTTACACTAGTGTTCTGCAGACCATATATGATATGTTAGAATCAATAGAAAATGATCAAAATGAAATCATGCTATCAAAACATATGAAACCCACCCGCGTCACCAAGTCATTCCATATAGGGAGGATTTACAGAATGACCATAAAAAGCACAAAACAAAAATGTGGAAAAATTAACAATCTTTATTATGATAATTACACTCAAAAGTTCTTATAAAAAGATGAATTAAATGAGAGGGACACATCCAGCTAGGGACCCTATTACACATCCATAGAAAGGACAATGATGATGAATGAATTTAAAAGGGTAATTGCAAAGATAAAGTTAATCTGAGAAAAATAAAAAATAATATGGAATGCATATATTCATGAACAAACTAATTCATTTATTATAAAGTGCATGTGCAATGGTGGATATATTCAATGAATGTAGGCATACAAAAAGATGCTTATGTTTCAGGAGCTAAACATAAATTGTCTCTTGTGAGATATAGTGCTTTGATTGGCATAAATATTCAAACAAGTGGGAGAGCAAAGGCCTATTCTAGTGCATAGCCTCAGATGAACTGATAGGTAAGGATAGTAGTATTACAATCAACATTGTCAGAAGGTAAGAATGAACATGGGTAAAAACCCCTAAGAGAGTAGCTTACCCGGTGTAACACCCTCCTCTGAAGAAGTGTGGACGAAACATGCGTCGGGGTTGAGGGATGCGGCATGGACCCTTCATCCCATCGGTAAGCTACTCTCTTAGGGCTTTTTACACATATTCACGGTATGATGGTCCATAACCCCCTATATACAGTATAATGGCCCAAAGCCACTGTATTCAGTATGATGCACTTTAGCCCCCTACATAAAGTATGATGGTCCATGACCACCCTATACACAATATGATGGTCTATAACCTCCTCTATACAGCATGATGCCCCAAAACATCCCATACAAAGTATGATAGATTGTAGCCCATCTATAAACAATATATTGACCCATAACCACCTTATACATGTGAGTGTTTTTTATGAATTCATTGTTGGGGCCATTAAACTGATTGATGGGCTATATGGTGCCGTTATACTGTTTACATGGCTATGTGGGAACATTATACTGTTTGGAGAGCTATGTGGGGGCAGGAATACTGTCTGAAGTGCTATGTGGGGCCATTACACTATTTGAAGAGATATGTGGGGGCCATTTTACTTTTTGTAGGGCTATGTGGAGGTTAGTATACTGATTAGAGGGCTATATGAAAGCCATTATATTGGCTAAATGGCTATGTGAGGGCTATTATACTGTTTGGAGGGCTAGTAGGACCATTATACAGTCTGAAGAGTTATGTGAGGTCCATCAAATAGTGCGTGGGGTTGTGTGTGAGCCATCATATTGCATGGAATGATGGTGGGGGCTTCATAGTGTGTGGTGAACTGTGGGTGGCATCATACTGTGTTGTGGTCACTGTTGGGGTATCATACTGTGTTGGAGTCATTGTATGGGGTATCATAATTTGCATGGGGTGTACTGTACAGTCATCATGCGGTGCTTGTGGTGGGGACGGTGGAGGAATTCATTGTAGGGTATCATACTGTGCTGGGGGGGCACTTTTGTTGGCATCATTCTTTATAGGGGCCATGAAAGGGGCATCTTATTGCATGGGAATGCTAAGAGGCTTAAGGAGGAGCTAAATAACTTTATGAGAGCTGCAGTGTTGTTAAATATGTTATTCTGTAACCATGTTGAATATTATTTTTTTTTTAGTTGGAGGGGGAGATACCATTTAGTACTGCCACAGGCCCACATGAATTCTGTGTACGCACCTGGCACCATCTGTATATAAACACCAACAAAGCAGGCATCTGCTCCAAAAAAGGGATAATTCATGGACTGTTTTTACAATTTCCAAAGACTAAAAACTCTGTCAGTGCTGTGCATTGTTAAACTGGCTGTTGGCTACTGCAGGCCCATGGAAACATACCCTTACAATGTTCTTTAGGATAAGGCTACAAATGACCAAAAGATATAAAGTCAAGAAAAAAATTCATAAGCGTACTTGCTACATTCCATAAGAACATGATGAACTCCCACACAGATAAACTATGTTGGCTCTTAATGCCAGGTGTGTATATTTATCATAATGTGTCAGCAAGCGGAGATAGATATAAGTTCTCCATAGTGGTCAACTAGAGTAAAGATGCTAAATCTATTCTTGACAACTCATCAAGCGAGTGATAGGTTAACTTTCTTTACAGGGTTACATGGCTAAATTTTCCTTCTTTTTTTCTCTCTCCATGCTACGACTAATGAATAAACAGCTTTGTTCCAGCTATTTGGATTGCATCCACTGCAGTGTTTGTTAAGATGTAATTGAATTTTCTGAAACAAATTTTAATTTTACACTAATCTAATTATTAAACATTATGACTGAAACAAAATAGCTTGACTCTATTGTCAGTACAGCATTGAGATAAACAACTGAGTCTGAGGCTATGTGCACACATTCAGGATTTTTTGCGTTTTTTTAGCGTTTTTGCGGCAGTTTTCCGCCACAAAAACGCTGAAAAAAATGCATGCATTAAGCATCCTATTATTAGAATGCATTCCGCAATTTTTGTGCACATGCTGCGTTTTTTCCCACGAAAAAAATGCATTGCGGAAAAAAACGCAGCATGTTCATTCTTTTTGCTGAATCGCGGTGATTCCGTGGCCATAGGAATGCATTGAACCGCTTACTTTCCGCATATGGCTATACCCACCATGCGCAAAGTGAGCGGTTCATGTGCGGATGGTACCCAGAGCTTGGAGGAGAGGAGATTCTCCTCCAGGCCCTGGGTACCATATCACTGTTAAAACAATAATTAAAATAAAAAATCATGATATTCTCACCTTCCGGCGGCCCCCGCAGCTTTCCGCTCCTCAGCGACACTCTCGGCAACTACCGTTCCCAGTCATGCCTTGCGACAATGACCCCAGATGACGTAGCGGTCTTGCATGATGTTAACGTCATCTGGGGTCATTGTCGCCAGGCATCACTGGGAATGGGAGTTGCCGGGAGCATCACGAGAACCAGGAAGGCTGCGTGGGCTGCCAGAAGGTGAGAATATCACGATTTTTTATTTTTTAAATTATTTTTACATTAGATCTTTTTACTATTGATGGGGCATAGGCAGCATCAATAGTAAAAAGTTGGTCACACTTGTCAAACACTATGTTTGACTAGTGTGACCAACCTGTCAATCAGTTTTCCAAGCGATGCTACAGATCGCTTGGAAAACGCTAGAATTCTGCAAGCTAATTATGCTTGCAAAACACTAGCCTTTAGCGGGAATACGCATACCTATAAAATGCGTATTTCCCGAGGCAGGAAGATGCGGGATTGCCGCCGAAATTTCCGTGGCAATTCTGATACATGTGCATATAGCCTGAGAGACAGGTTACTAAGACTAAACTGCATTGAAACATGTTAACACTGTTGTACTGTAAGACAGCAGTCAGACTGTTTCTGAATTTAGTTTTTCAGCAGAAAAGCATAGCTGTCTTGTCAGGTAAATTTCTACCTTAACCCCTTCACCCCCAAGGGTGGTTTGCACGTTAATGACCGGGCCAATTTTTACAATTCTGACCACTGTCTCTTTATGAGGTTATAACTCTGGAATGCTTCAACGGATCTGCGCGATTCTGAGACTGTTTTCTTGTGACATATTGTACTTCACGTTATTGGTAAAATTTCTTCGATATAACTTGCGTTTATTTTTGAAAAAAATGCAAAATATGGCGAAAATTTAGAAAATTTTGCAATTTTCAAACTTTGAATTTTTATTCCCTTAAAACAGAGAAATATGTCACACAAAATAGTTAAGAAATAACATTTTCCACATGTCTACTTTACATCAGTGCAATTTTGGAATCAAAATTTTTTTTTCTTTAGGAAATTATAAGGGTTAAAAGTTGACCAGCGATTTCTCATTTTTACAACAAAATTTACAAAGCCATTTCTTTTAGGGACCACCTCATATTTGAAGTCACTTTGAGGGGTCTATATAGCAGAAAATACCCAAAAGTGACACTATTCTAAAAACTGAACCCCTCAAGGTACTCAAAACCACATTCAAGAAGTTTATTAACCCTTCAGGTGCTTCACAGGAGCTGAAGCAACGTGGAAGGAAAAAATGAATATTTAACTTTTTAGCCACAAAAATGATCTTTTACAAACTTTTTTTTATATTTTCACAAGGGTAAAAGGAGGAAATGGACAGATAAAGTTGTTGTGAAATTTCTCCTGAGTACGCCAATACCAATAAGTGGGGGAAAACCACTGTCTGTGCGCACAGCAGAGCTCGTAAGGGAAGTAGCGCCGTTTGACTTTTTCAAACTAAAATTGGCTGGAATTGAGATTGGATGCCATGTCGCGTTCGGAGAGCCCCTGATGCGCCTAAACAGTGGAAACCACCCACAAGTGACACCATTTTGGAAACTAGACCCCCTAAGGAACTTATCTGGATCTGTTGTGAGCACTTTGAACCCCCAAGTGTTTCACAAAAGTTTATAATGCCTGGGTGTGAAAAAAAAAAGAAACAATTTTCCACAAAAATGATTTTTTAGTCCCAAATTTTAGATTTTTCCCAAGGAAATTGGACCCCAAAAGTTGTTGGCCAATTTGTCCTGAGTACGCTGATACCCAATATGTGGGGGGGGAAACTGTTTGGGCGCACGGCAGGGCTTGGAAAGGAAGTAGTAACGTTTTGGAATGCAGACGTTGATGGGGGTCATGTTCCGTTTGCAGTGCCCCAGATGAGCCTAAACAGTAGAAACCCCCACAAGTGACCACATTTTGGAAACTAGACCCCTAAGGAACTTATCTAGAGCTTTGGTGAGGACTTTGAACCCCCAAGTGCTTCACACAAGTTTATAATGCCCGGGCATGAAAATAAAAAATCCTATTTTTTTCCCACAAAAATTATTTTTAGTCATTAATTTTTTTATTTTCCCAAGGGTAACAGGAGAAATTGGACCACAAAAGTTGTTGTCCAATTTGTCCTGAGTACGCTGATACCCGATATGTGGGGGGGAACCACTGTTTGGGCGCACGGCAGAGCTCGGAATGGAAGGAGCACCATTTGACTTTTTCCAACCAAAATTGGCTGGAATTGAGATTGGACGCCATGTTGCATTTGGAGAGCCCCTGATGTGCCTAAACAGTGGAAACCCCCCACAAGTGACCCCATTTGGGAAACTAGACCCCTAAGGAACTTATCTAGATCTTTGGTGAGCAATTTGAACCCTCAAGTGCTTCACACAAGTTTATAACGTAGAGCCGTAAAATTAAAAAATCATATTTTTTCCACAAAAATGATCTTTTCACCCCAATTTTTATTTTCCCAAGGGTAACAAGACTCCAAAAGTTATTGTGCAATTTGTCCTGAGTACGCTGATACCCCATATGTGGGGGTAAACCACTGTTTGGGTGCATGGCAGAGTTTGGAAGGGAAGGAGTGCCGTTTGACTTTTTCAACGCAGAATTGGCTGGATGCCATGTCATGTTTGGAGAGCTCCTGATCTGCCTAAACAGTGGAAACCCCCACAAATGACACCATTTTGGAAACTAGACCCCTCAAGGAACTTATGTAGATGTGTAGTGAGCACCTTGAAACCCCAAGTGCTTCACAGAAGTTTATAACGTACAGCCGTAAAATATTTTTTTTTTTTTTTTTTTTACAAAAATGATTTTTTCGTCCCCAATATTTTTTTTTCCTAAGGGTAACAGGAGAAATTGGACCCCAAAAGTTGTTGTCCAATTTGTCCTGAGTACGCTGATACCCAATATGTGTTAGAAAACTACTGTATGGGTACACGTTGTGGCTCGGAAGGGAAGTAGTGTTGCAGACTTTGATGGAATGCTCTGGGGGCGTCATGTCGCATTTGGAGAGCCCCTGATGCACCTAAACAGTGGAAACCCCCATAAGTGACCCCATTTTGGAAAATAGACCCCACAAGGAACTTATCTAGATGTGTGGTGAGTACTTTGAACCCCGAAGTGCTTCACAGAAGTTTATAATGTATAGCCGTTAGTGTTGAGCGATACGATAATGCAAATATCGGCTATCGGACGATATTAGCTCTATCGGCCTTTCGATAATTCGTTTAGATATTTTCGTCTTATCGAATACCGGAATCGGAAGTTCCCATAATTCTTTGCGAGGCAATGTGATTTTAGTCAGCCAATGAGGAATCCTAAGAAGTGTGGGCACATCCTGTACTGCTGCGGTCATGTTAACTAATGGCATGGCTGTGATTGGATGCTGAAATGATGTCAGAATGCACTATAAAAGGCGCCGCCGCCATTTTAGCGTCACTGTGCTGTGAATTCAGTAAGGGACAGAACGCTGCTCTGCTGACTCTGAGGGACAGTTAGAGATTGCGATTTAGTGTACTGTGCTGTAGGCAGGCTAGCACCAACAGCTGTGTAAAGCTTCCTTTTGCCTGCAGTGTTGTTTTAACAGCTCTGCAAGGTGTGTGTGAGTGCAGGTGACGCTGCAGTTTGCTCTGCATGCAACGCTGTCTGTAGGCATCTGCACATGTCACTCACAGACTATTTTTTTTTTCCTTCAGTGTAATTCTTGCAGCTCCATGCAATTTAACTATTAGTGTGACGCGCTTCCATCCGTATACAATACATTGGTTGCAAACACTATAGAAGTAGACAAAGGAGTAGCCTTTCACAGATTGTGGACAGTTGTGTTTCAGTGTTCACTTCAGTCTGTGTTTTTTATTTTTTGAGTGCACATCACGCTCCAGTTACTTGTTCAAGCACTGCTGCTTGTACTCTGCTGAGCGTGTCTCAGTGCCTCATCCTTTTCATTTTCTCCAATTGGTTCTGCTCCATTCCATTTAAAATAAATATAATCTATTAGTGTGACGCGCTTCCATCCGTATCCAATACATTGGTTGCAAACACTATAGAAGTAGACAAAGGAGTAGCCTTTCACAGATTGTGAACAGTTGTGTTTCAGTGTTCACTTCAGTCTCTGCGTAATAACCACACTTAGGCCTTATAACTTTTCTGACTTTCTTTATCAATCTACCAAGATGAAGAAGTCAGTGAGTAAGGCACGTGGTCGTGGCCGTGGAGTTTCAGCAGGGAGAGGACTTGGGGATTCTGTGTCTGCTGCCGCCCTCAGTGACACAGCATCCACCATTTATCCCCTTGAGCGTTCCTTTATGCGCACTTTGGTAGGAGCTCGGCGTGCCCCCCTGCTGCGGGAAGAACAAATTGAAGCCGTTGTTGGTTGGATGGCAGCCAATGCATCGACTTCAATTCCTTCCACCTCCTCTCAGGAACACAACACTGTTGAGCAACCATCTGTCTGTTCACCGCCTGTCAAATTGCCAAGGCAGTCAGAGAGTTCTGTACAGGAGCCAGCTGAGTCTCTGCTTCTGTTCTCAGAATCTGTTGGCTCGCAAACACGGGCACAGGCAAGCAGCATTCTGCAATTTGAAGAAGAGGGAGTATGCAGTGATGCGCAACAGCTGTGTCTCTCTCAATCTGAAGAGGCGGGTGAGCCAGTGCCGATGGACAGCACACCGCAGAACGCATCTTATGATGATGATGAGACTCAGGTGCCAGGTTTTGTGGAGCATGGTGCTGCCCAGACCATCCAACAGCAGCAGGTGTTGGAAGAGGGTAGTGGAGATGATGAAGTCCGAGACCCAAAATGGCGTGAGCAACAGGAAGGTGGTGGGAGCAGCTCTGAGGAAGAGATTGTCCCAACGGTACAAAGAGGAGGGAGAGGTAGGCTGCAGACTCGCTTGCCTGTAGCCTCCAGTTTGGCACCTGTTGGGAGCAGTTCTCTTAGAACTGTCAAAATTGGCGCTCCCATGACTTGCACTGCGTGGTCCTTTTTTGACAGACTTGTACATGATATTTGCTATGTTCAATGCAAGCTGTGTAAGCAAAAAGTTAAAAGAGGTAAAAATATCAGGAACCTGAATACCACAAATATGTGGACACATGTACGGACAAAGCACGTAGCTGAGTTCCAAAGACACACTGGAGATGTAGGCCAACCTACAGCAGCACCTACATCTTTAGGTCATGTTCGAGCCTCTACCTCCAGCTCTCACACACCTGTTTCGGCTTCCTCACAGGATCTCCATGGAAGAACCTCGGTCACTGTTGTCCATAGAGAAACTGTTATTCCACCCACTGCAGCAAGTTCACAGTCATCGTCACACTCCCAGAACAAAAAACAGCCATCGGTAACACAGGCATGGGATAAAAGACGGCCATACTCGGCAAACCATCCACAAGCACAGGCTCTGAATGCTGGCCTTGCAAAACTCCTGTCCCTTGAAATGCTGTCATTCAGCCTGGTGGAGACTGACAGTTTCAGGAACTTTATGGCATTGGCAGTCCCACAATATAATGTGCCAAGCCGATTTTTTTTCAGCAGGCAAGCTGTCCCTGCTCTGCAAAAACATGTCGAGGGAAACATTAAACATGCGCTACTAAACGCCGTCAGTAGCAGGGTCCACCTGACCACCGATGCGTGGACCAGTACCCATGGCCAGGGACGATACCTTTCCCTCACAGCCCATTGGGTCAATGTTGTGGAGCCGGGTACAGATCTTGCCAGTGGCGCTGTACGTGTTCTGCCAACTCCAAGGATTGCAGGAATCCAGTCTGTGCACATTGATTCCTCCTCCTACTCCAGTTCCTCAGAATCATCGCTGCACGAGCCGTCACGGTATACCTCCACATGGACCCGTGAACGTTTACCTGTTGCGACCGATATGAGCACAGCCGTGGCCAAACGTCAACAGGCCGTACTGAAATTAATTCCCATGGGGAATCGAAGCCACACAGCGCAGGAGCTCTGGGATGCCATCAAGCAGGAGAGCGATGTGTGGTTTTTGTCAGCTAATCTCCAGCCAGGCTTGGTAGTGTGTGACAATGGCCGAAATCTGGTGGCAGCTCTGGGCCTTGGCAACCTCACTCACATACCATGTCTGGCACATGTGCTGAACTTGGTCGTGCAGAGTTTTTTGAGGGACTATCCGGATCTTGATGCACTGCTGCACAAGGTCCGCCTAGAGTGCGCTCACTTGCGACGTTCCAGCATGGCCAGATCGCGCATTGCAGCTCTGCAAGTCAGATTTCGCCTTCCTGAACATCGCATCATATGTGACGTACCCACCAGGTGGAATTCCACGTTACATATGTTGGAGCGGTTGTGTGAGCAGCAGCCAGCAGTAATGGAGTATCAGCTGCAACAGGCGCAATCAACTCGCAATTTGCGCCGTTCACACTTCACCACTACTGAGTGGGCCTCTATGAAGGACATCTGTGACGTTTTGCAGGCGTTTGATGTCTCAACGCGGATATCGAGTGCAGATGATGCACTAGTCAGCATGACTGTCCCCCTTATCTGCCTGCTTCAGAAATCACTGAAAGCACTAAAGGAAGAGGTTTTGGAAGAGGTGGAGGATGAGGAGTCACAATTCAATTACCTTCAGGACAGTCAGCGCAACGTGGTTCCTCACAAAGGGCTGGGCAGGGCTCACTTTGTGAGGAGGATGAGGAGGAGGAGGAGTCAATGGAGGAGGAAGAAATCCCTACAGAGGGAGGTACACAACGCTCTAGTCAGTATGTAGAGCGAGGGTGGGGTGATGCAGAGGAGACAGAGATGACTAGTGTTGAGCATTCCGATACTGCAAATATCGGGTATCGGCCGATATTGGCTGTATCGGAATTCCGATTCCGAGTTCCGATATTTTCGTCTTATCGGATACCGGAATCGGGATTGTCACTGTCACTGTCAGTGTCCGTCGGTCTGGTCTGTCAGGAGTCAGCGGCACTTACCCGGCAGAAGATCTCCGGCGGTCACGTCCTGCACTGCTTCATGGCCGCCATCTTCTTTCCCCGGCGGTCACATGCAGTTTCTCGCGATAACTGCAGTGACTGCTGGGTAATCGCGGCCGTAAAGCAGTCAGTCCGATGACGTCACCGCCGGGGAAGCAGGTAATCAGCTGTGCTGCGTTGCAATGACAGGCTCTGCCTGTCATTGCGATGTAGCAGAGCTGGATCGTCGTGGGACTATCGTTATGGACTGCGTCGGACAGGTGGTATACTGTTGGTTTGTTTTTTTTCTTTTTTTACAGGAGATCGATGGCGTCGCAGGAATGAGAGAGTAATAAAAGAAATGAAAACTGTGTTGTCTCTTTTATTTCATTAAAAGACTTTTTTCTTGCTGTGTCTTTTTTTTATACATTTAATAACTTTGGGATTAATAATGGATCGGTGTCTTATTGACGCCTATCCATTATTAACCGGGCTTATTGTCATCGTGCAATCAACGGTGACAATAACCCCTTATTACCCCGCTTGCCACCGCTACAGGGCAAGTGGGAAGAGCCGGGTAAAGTGCCACAATTGGCACATCTTTTGATGCGCCAAATGTGGGGCTGCTGTAGCCTGGTATTATCAGGCTGTTGAGGGCCAAAATCCATGGGCCTTGACAGTCTTTTAATACCAGGCCGCAGCAGTCTGCATTTTACTTGGCTGGTTAACAAAAATAGGGGGGATCCCCACGCCGTTTTTTTTTCGAGGGGATCCCCTATTTTTGTTAACCAGCCAAGCTAAGCAGACTGCTGTGGCCTGGTATTATCAGGCTTGCAAGGTCCATGGATATTGGATCCTTACCAGCCTGAAAAACCAGGCCTCAGCGGTCTGCTTCATCTGGCTGGTTAACAAAAATAGGGGGGACCCCACGCCAATTTTTTTCGAGGGGATCCCCTATTTTTGTTAATCAGCCAAGATATGCAGACTGCTGTGGCCTGGTATTATCAGGCTGGCAAGGTCCATGGATCTTGGCTCCTTAACAGCCTGAAAATCCAGGCCTCAGCGGTCTGCTTCATCTGGCTGGTTAACAAAAATAGGGGGGACCCCACGCCAATTTTTTTCGAGGGGATCCCCTATTTTTGTTAATCAGCCAAGATATGCAGACTGCTGTGGCCTGGTATTATCAGGCTGGCAAGGTCCATGGATCTTGACTCCTTAACAGCCTGAAAATCCAGGCCTCAGCGGTTTTCTTCATCTGGCTGGTTAACAAAAATAGGGGGGACCCCACGCCAATTTTTTTCGAGGGGATCCCCTATTTTTGTTAATCAGCCAAGATATACAGACTGCTGTGGCCTGGTATTATCAGGCTGGCAAGGTCCATGGATCTTGGCTCCTTAACAGCCTGAAAATCCAGGCCTCAGCGGTTTTCTTCATCTGGCTGGTTAACAAAAATAGGGGGGACCCCACGCCAATTTTTTTCGAGGGGATCCCCTATTTTTGTTAATCAGCCAAGATATACAGACTGCTGTGGCCTGGTATTATCAGGCTGGCAAGGTCCATGGATCTTGGCTCCTTAACAGCCTGAAAATCCAGGCCTCAGCGGTCTGCTTCATCTGGCTGGTTAACAAAAATAGGGGGGACCCCACGCCATTTTTTTTTCGAAGGGAACCCCTATTTTTGTTAATCAGTTCCCTCTGACGTCACTGATTGTGTCCCTGGCTGACCTGAAGTGAAAGTGGAAAGCAATCAATTAAGCTTTCCACTTAAGGGCCCGTCTCACATAGCGATATCGCTACCGAGATCGCTGCTGAGTCACTAGTTTTGTGACGCAGCAGCAAGCTCACCAGCGATATCGCTGTGTGTGACATTCAGCGACGATCAGCCCCCCTGCCGGGTATCGCTGATAGTCGCTGAAATGTCAGGACCTTTGATCGCTGGTTTCCCGCTGACAGGCACACATCGCTGCGTGTGACAGGCGGGAGACCAGCGATCCGCTGGTAACCAAGGTACACAGCGGGTTTCCAGGCGCGGGGCTGTGCCTAGAAACCCGCTGTGTACCTTGGATACCAGCGCCCTGATGCAGGGAGCTGGTATCCAAGGTACACAGCGGGTTTCCAAGCGCTGCGCGGTGCCTGGAAACCCGCTGTGTACCTTGGTTACCAGCGGATCGCTGGTCTCCCGCCTGTCACACGCAGCGATGCGTGCCTGTCAGAGGGAAACCAGCGATCAAAAAAAGGTCCTGACATTTCTGCGACGATCAGCGATACCCGGCAGGGGGCTGATCGTCGCTGAATGTCACACACAGCGATATCGCTGGTGAGCTCGCTGCTGCGTCACAAAACTAGTGACTCAGCAGCGATCTCGGTAGCGATATCGCTATGTGAGACGGGCCCTTAAGCGATGTTACCGCAGTGTCGCTGTCCCAGATCGCTGCCTGAGCTGCCTGTTTGGCAGCTCAGCAGCGATCATGTAGCGATACACCAGCGATCCTGACAAGTGCATATCGTTGTCGGGATCGCTGGTGTATCGTTATGTGACACCCAGCCTTTACTCTCCTGTCAGGCAGGAGAGGAACTCATTCATTTGGGGTTTACTGTGAGGCTGCAGCATTAGCTGCGGTCCCTGCAGTAAACATTAACCCTTTCTGAAGGATTACACCGTGGGACCTGACTGTGCATGGGATAGGTAAGAATAATTTTGCTTTTTTATTTTATTTTTATTACAGGAAATGGTTTTTGCAGTAAAATAAAAGATGGTCAAAAACATGTGTCTTTATTTCATTAAAATGATTTTTAATTAAAGTGTGTGTGTTTTATTTTTATTTCATGCAATAGGATTAATAATTGATAGTTGTCTAATTGACAGCTCTCAATTATTAACCTGGCTTAAGGTCACCTTTCAATAGCAAGGTGGCTTTAACCCCATATTAACCCATTCGCCACCGCTACAGGGCAATGGGAATAGACGGGCAAAGTGCCAGAAAGGGCGAATCTAATTATAGATTTGTCTTTCCTGGGGTGTCTGGGGGCAGATGTTAGTAGCCGGGGGGGGCAAAAATAATGGTCCCTCTCTGGGCTATTATTATCTGCCCCCACTCACTGGCTTTGTCTGTCTGGTTGCGAAAATAGGGCGGGAGCCCACGCATTTTTTTTCAGCAATTTTACACCTCATATATATATACATGTCATTGAATTTGTGACACATATATATATATATTTATATTTGTAGTTCATACACTTCTACATAGTATAATAGCCGCTAATTCAATTGCCGGCTTTTGTGAAAATGCAGAACCCGACATGAAATGACACTTGGTGTACATAGGGTTAACCATGTCTTTTCATGTCCTTTGCTATCTAATTTGCACAAACAATTAAATCAGACTATGTGTGCAAAATTTCACACCTGTAGGGGTTAATTAAAGGTGTAAATTCGTAGCAAAAAAGTCCGTTTTTTTTACAACGAATTTACACCTTTAATTAACCCCTACAGGTGTGAAATTTTGCACACATAGTCTGATTTAATTGTTTGTGCAAATTAGATAGCAAAGGACATGAAAAGACATGGTTAACCCTATGTACACCAAGTGTCATTTCATGTCGGGTGACATGAAATGACACTTGGTGTACATAGGGTTAACCATGTCTTTTCATGTCCTTTGCTATCTAAGGCCGGAGTCACACTGGCGACAAAATCGGACGACTGCAATGCGATGAAATATCGCATTGCAGTCGGACCTATGTTAATCTATGGAGCAGCTCCCAGTATCAGATTTTTTGTGGTCCGTTTTAAACGTCCGTGTACAATCGCAGCATGCTGCGATTGTCACCGATTGTCGGTCGACAATCGCCAATGCAAGTCTATGGGAGCGATGAAAAATCTGATTACAAACGGACCACACTGTGTGACTTGCGATGAAATCGCATCGGTGTCCTTTAGAAAAGCCGGCAATTCATCCCCGCCTATACTGTAAAATCACACTGACAGCTTTAATAAAGACTAGAAAGAATAGATATATACACATAGAACACATACATATATATATACATGTCATTGTGACATGTATATATACATATATTTATAGTTCCTAGACTTCTACATACTGTAATAGCCGCTAATTCAATTGCCGGGTTTTGTGAAATCACAGAAGCCGACATGAAATGATACATTGTTTCCACACATTTAACCATGTAATTTCATGTATTTTTATATATGTTTGAAACATACAATTACATGAGTGTATTTGTGCAAAATTTCAGACATGTAGGGGTTAATTAAAGGTGTAATTTCGTTGAAAAAAAATGCGTGGGCTCCCGCTGTATTTTCTCCACCAGACAGACAAAGCAAAGCGAGTGGGGGCAGATAATAATAGCCCAGGGAGGGTGCATTTTTTTGTGCCCCCCCTGGCTACTAACATCTGCCCCCAGACACCCCAGAAAGGGCAAATCTATAATTAGATTCGCCCTTTCTGGCACTTTGCCCGTCTATTCCCATTGCCCTGTAGCGGTGGCGAATGGGTTAATCTCACCTTACTGTCACCTTGCAATTGAAAGGTGACCTTAAGGCAGGTTAATGATTGATAGCTGTCAATTAGACAACTATCAATTATTAATCCTATTGAAGTAAATAAAAAAACACACACACTTTAAGAATAAATAATTTTAATGAAATAAAAACACATTTTTTTGACCATATTTTATTTTACACTAAATCCGTGCGAAGCCATTGATCTCCTAAAATAAAGAAAAAGAAATAAAACAACATTATTCTTACCTATTCCGCCGATCTGTCCAGTCCCACGCTGTAATCCTTCACAAAGGGTTAACTAGCTTTGAGCCAAGCAGTGCAAGTAATCCTGCATGCTCAGCTCAAAGCTCATGAATGAATAAGTTCCTCTCCTGGCGACAGGAGAGGATGTGTTTCATGAATGAAGCTTAATTGATTGTGTCCACTTTCCCTTTAGGTCAGGTCACTACAGTTAAATTGGCAAGAAATCAATTAAGCTCCATTCATGAATCTATTCCTCTCCTTTCGCTGGGAGAGGAACTTATTCATTCAGGGGAATACAGGTCTGAGACAGCATTATTAGCTCTCTGCGACCTTTAACCTGTTAACCCTTTCTGATGGATTACACCGTGGGACCTGACTGTACATCGGATTGGTAAGTATAATTTTGCTTTTTTATTTTATTTTTATTACAGGAAATGGTTTTAGCAGGAAAATAAAATATGGTCAAAAACTGTGTGATTATTTAATTAAACTTATTTTTTATTAAAGTGTGTGTGTTTGATTTTTCTTTCATACAATAGGATTAATAATTGATAGTTGCCTAATTGACAGCTATCAATTATTAACCTGGCTTAAAGTGACCTTTCAATTGCAAGGTCATTTTAACCCCTTATTAACCCATTCGCCACCGCTACAGGGCAATGGGAATAGACGGGCAAAGTGCCAGAAAGGGCGAATCTAATTATAGATTTGCCCTTTCTGGGGTGTCTGGGGGCAGATGTTAGTAGCCAGGGGGGGCACAAAAAAAATGTACCCTCCCTAGGCTATTATTATCTGCCCCCACTCGCTTGCTTTGTCTGTCTGGTGGAGAAAATACAGCGGGAGCCCACGCATTTTTTTTTAACGAATTTACACCTTTAATTAACCCCTACATGTCTGAAATTTAGCACACATATACTCATGTAATTGTATGTTTCAAACATATATAAATACATGAATTACATGGTTAAATGTGTGGAAACAATGTATCATTTCATGTCGGTTCTGTGATTTCACTGAAGCCGGCAATTGAATTAGCGGCTATAACAGTATGTAGAAGTGTAAGAACTATAAAATATATGTATATATATATATGTCACAATGATATATATATATATATAAAATATATATATATATATATATATATGTGTATATATCTATTCTTTCTTTTGGCATTTAAATACTATTCTTTTGGATCCATTATATGTCAGTTTTGCAAGCCTGCGAGAAAATCTCGCAAGTCGGATGAAAATCGGATGTTACAAGGTACACACACATGCGATTAAATCGCATCTTTGGAGGAAAATCGGATGCCAGAAGGATGTGTGATGTTTTTATTTTGATCCGATTGTCGACCGTCTAAAACGGACCGATTTTTTGTGGTTGTGTGTGACTCCAGCCTAATTTGCACAAACAATTAAATCAGACTATGTGTGCAAAATTTCACACCTGTAGGGGTTAATTAAAGGTGTAAATTCGTAGCAAAAAAGTCCGTTTTTTTTACAACGAATTTACACCTTTAATTAACCCCTACAGGTGTGAAATTTTGCACACATAGTCTGATTTAATTGTTTGTGCAAATCAGATAGCAAACGACATGAAAAGACATGGTTAACCCTATGTACACCAAGTGTCATTTCATGTCGGGTGCTTCTGTCTTTTCACTGAAGCCGGCTTTACCCGGCAATTGAATGAGAGGATATTTTACTATGTAGAAGTGTATAAACTATACATATATGTATATATATATGTCACAATGACATGTATATATATATATATGTATTCTATGTGTGTATATTTAGTGTTTACAAGGAAAGAATGGGTTTTTTTTAGTTGCGATATTTTGTTCCCATAGACTTACATGGGACTTCCGGTATCGGTATCGGGTATCGCCGATATTTTAGTGATATCGGCGATACCATTCCGATTCCGATACTTTAGGATATCGGAAAGTATCGCTCAACTCTAGAGATGACGCCTCTTCCAGAGGACAGCCTTTGTTGGCCAGTTGGGAGTCTGCAGCACATGGTTGATTTCATGCTTCAGTGCCTGAGAAACGACCGCCGCATCGCCCACATTCTCAGCACGTCAGATTATTGGGTGTACACCCTCCTAGACCCTCGCTACCGGGACAACTTACAAACCCTCATCACACCGGTGAACCGGGACCGTAAAATGCAGGAGTACCAAGACACACTGGTGCAATCCATACTGTTGTACATTCCAGCCGAGAGAGGTGCTGCTGCTGCTGCTACTGCTTTACAAAGCAGCTCTGTGCGTCGAGGCAGTGTAGACACCTCTACAACAAGAGGGATCAGAAGCAGCACCTCTGCACAGGGCAAGAACTGTATGTTACAAATGTGGCAAAGTTTTGTGACAGCGCCAGCAAGGTCTACACCATCCGAGACGGCTCCAGTCACCAGGAAGAAACGTTTCCGTAAGATGGTGACAGACTACTTGGCTTTCCCTCTAAGTGTACTCCCAGATGCCTCTTCCCCTTTCAAATTTTGGGTCTCTAAGTTGGATACATGGCCAGAGCTTAGCCAGTATGCATTGGAGGTGCTGGCTTGCCCTGCTGAAAGTGTATTATCTGAGCGTGTCTTTAGTGCTGCAGGTGGTGTAGTAACAGACCGTCGCATGCGACTATCCTCAGAGAATGTAGACCGGCTTACTTTTCTGAAAATGAACAAGGCATGGATCTCACCTGAATTTGCCTGTCCGTTTTCAGATTAAATAACTGTTTGGCAACGTTTTCCATGTCTCCTGTTATGTTCATCTTTCTACCACCTGAACTCTACTCCCTGGGCTACAACACCGCCATTTGTTGCTCGTAAGTAATTGGCAGGGGTACTGACTCCTGGCCAGCCTGGTTACAGCACGACAGCTGTTTCCTGGCAGTGTGAACGTCAATTATCCTCCAATAAGTTGTGCTGTCGTGTTGCATTCGGGTTAGCCGACTCTATGGTGCCTGCAGTTTAGATGATTCCTATGTGTGCTTTGGGATATGTAAATAAAGGCGGTTTCCATTGTGACAATAGGATAAGCACCTACTGTAGGACTGTGTGATTCGGTAACTACAGACGGCTTGCGTCCTGTCAACTTACATTTTCATGGGTGCGTTCTTCTACCCGTCCGGGGTCCAGTACCGTCAAGTGGTTCTCCCCAGTGCCTTTGGCCTAGGTGCCTCCATCTCCGTATCCGAGTTCCAGCAACGTCTGCTGGTCCTTGGTAGTGCTTTGGAGCACAGGTACCTCCTGCTTAGTAACCGTGTCACAGTAACGTCAGCTGGTACTCGGTTGTGACATTGCCTCTTTTCCTTCTGCTACCCGTCCGGGGTCCAGCACAGTCAGCTGGTCCTCGTTACTTCCATTGTCTCTTGCTCCATCTGATACCCGTCAGGGTTCCAGTAACGTCAGCTGTTTCTCGGAAATTAGACGACATTAAAGACCACCCAGAAGAAGATGACGACAACAAGGACGACGAGCATGAAGCCAACCAGCCTGAACACCATCACAAAGAAAAAATAAAAGATTACCCAGAAGAAGATCACCAACAGGACAAAGAAGGTTAAGACAAACTACAAGATACAGAACAAGAGACAGAAGAACAATAAGCAAAAGATCAAAAAGCAGAAGAACATGAAGTATAAGACCAAAATGAAGAGCAAAATATATGCTCTAAATTCTAAGCAGAAGAAGACTAAGCAGTGTATGGGGGTGAGTCCGTTCCTCCTCGTGGTGCCCCTGGAAAATGCCTGCTGCTGCAGGCTAAACTGAACACGGACAAATACTGTTGTAATTTAAATCTTTTGTGACAGCAAGAACGGAAGGATGAACAATTCATACTTTTACAGATTACAAGTACAGGAATCTCTGTCACAAATAAGAATATGATGAAGAAGATGAAGAGGAAGAAGATGAAGAATTTGAATATGAAGAAGATTAATTAGTTTAATAATAACAATATGAGTAATGTAAACAAAAACATGAATAGCAAGAAGTTTAAGAAGAAGATTAAGAAGGTGAAGATGAAGAATAATTTGATGAGAAAGATGATGCTGCTGCTGAAGGTTATGAAGGAGAAAGTGTGGCACTGGCAAAAGTTAAAAAGGTGAAGAGCATGGAAGTTGTGAAACATACATATTTGCCAAAATAGAAAAAAGGTTAACAACATTGTCAATTTGTTAGTCAATCCAAACGTATTTCCAAAAAAAAATATATTAATGCTATTCCAATGCATTGGGTTAAACATGTATGCCTTTATTGTCTCCTCAACCTCCCCCAATACATTCTACATTAGTCTTTGTTGTTTTCCTTCATGTACAATTAATCAACAAGGCAAGAATGGTTTTTTTTAATTTCGATATTTTGTTCCCATAGACTTACATTGGACTTCCGCAATCGGAATCGGATATCGACGATATTTAGTGCTATCGGCGATACAATTTCGATACGATATTTTTAGATATTGAGCAATATCGCTCAACACTAATAGCCGTAAAAAATAAAAAATATTTTTTTTTTACAAAAATTATTTTTTTCGCCCCCAATATTTTATTTTCACAAGGGTAACAGGAGAAATTGGACCCCAAAAGTTGTTATCCAATTTGTCCTGAGTACGCGGATACCCAATATGTGGGAGAAAACTACTGTATGGGTACACTTTGGGGCTCGGAAGGGAAGTAGTGACGTTATGGATTGTAGACTTTGATGGAATGGTCTGGGGGCGTCATGTCGCATTTGGAGAGCCCCTGATGCGCCTAAACAGTGGAAACCCCCCACAAGTGACCCCATTTTGGAAAATAGACCCATAAGGAACTTATCTAGATGTGTGGTGAGCGCTATGAAGCCCCAAGTGCTTCACAGAAGTTTATAACGTACAGCCGTAAAAACAAAAAAAATCATTTTTTTTTTTTTAAAATTATACTTTTGCCCCCAGTTTTTTATTTTCCCAAGGGTAACAGAAGAAATAGGACAAATTGCACAATAACTCTTAGGGTCCAGAGTACGCTGATACCCCATGTGGGAGTAAACTACTGTTTGGGCGCATGGCAGAGCTCAGAAGGGAAGGAGCACCGTTTGACTTTTTCAACGCAGAATTGGCTGGAATTGAGATCAGACGTCATGTCACATTTGGAGAGCCCCTGATGTGCCTAAACAGCGGAAAAACCCCAATTCTAACTCCAACCCTAACCCCAACACACCCCTTACCCTAGTCCCAACCCTAACCACAAACCTAACCCTAACACACCCCTATCACTAATCCCAACCATAACCCTAATACTAACTTTAGCGCCAACCCTAACCCTAACTTTAGCCGCAACCCTAACTGTTGTGAATGGGTTTGAGATGAGTTCTGAGCAGAGGCTCCCTCTGGTGGTTACAAGCGGTACTAGTGAGGATTGTGAGGACTGGGAATCAGGTGTTACTGATTGGTCTTATATAAGGGAGTCATTTTCCCATCAGGGTTGCCGGTGATCAATTGTTCTGGTCTGAATCCTTCTTTCCAGTTTCCCTTGTAGCCTGCTGTGTCGTGTCTGCATCTCCTGTTATCAGATAAGACAATTTCTTATTTTGTGTTTTTGCTATATTTTTGCATTTTGTCCTGCACTTCTTTGGGGGCCTTCAGGGTCCCCTCCGGGGGCTTCTGCCCTCTCAGTTTAGTTCAGCCACTGAGTTTTGTTCTTTTGCTTTTTCCAGTTTTTTCAGTGGCTGCTGTTTTGATTTTCTTACACCAGAGAACTAATTTAGGTGGTAGAGGTCGTGTGATCTCAGGTGATTTTGAAATTAGTAGAGTTGGTGTTTTTCAGGGTTTTCTGGGATTGCAGTAAGTACCCTTCCTGTCCTTTTCTATTTAGATAGTTTGGGCCCCAGCGTTTGCTCATACTATTTTCTTTCTGTGTCAGTATTTCCTCTTGTCTAACCGCCATTACATGTTTGGGGGCTTTCTATTATCTTTGGGGTTCTGCTCCGGGGCAGATAGCTTTCCTATTTCTATCTTTAGGTGTAGTTAGTTTCTCAGGCTGTGACGAGGCGTCTAGGACCAACGTAGGAACGCTCCACGGCTGCCTCTAGTTGCGGTGGTTAGTCAGGGTACTGCAATCTCATAGATTCCAACTGCTCTGGTGTATTGCCTTTTTTACCTGCACTCCTCAGCTACCGAAACATAACAGTATCACCGGCCTAAAAATTGTATGGTACTCACAGAAGGGAAAAAATATTTTGAAGGAAGAAAAGTTGTCAGAGATATTTTTCTGTTTGTTGCATTTTTTTTTTTTTTTTTTTTCCCTCTGTATCTCTGGGTGCTGGGGAGGATCTTTTCTCCCAATGGAGTTTGCACAGTTGTCTGGCCGTGTGGATCAGCTTGCCACTGAGGTTCGGATTATTGCTATCTATCTTGCTGGGTTGCCTGTTGTGGAACCTAGGATCCCCATGCCAGATTTGTTTTTAGGGGATCGAGCTAAGTTTCAGAATTTCAAAAACAATTGTAAATTGTTTCTTGCCTTAAAATCTAAGTCCTCAGGAAACGCAGCGCAGCAGGTTCAAATTATCATCTCTCTCCTGCGCGGCGATCCTCAGGATTGGGCTTTTTCCCTGATACCTGGGGATCCTGTTTTGAGTGATGTTGATGCGTTTTTTCAGGCCTTGGGGTTATTGTACGATGAGCCTAATGTCACTGATCAAGCTGAAAAAGCCTTGTTGGCATTAAATCAGGGGCTTGATGACGCTGAGTTATACGGTCAGAGATTCCGTAGGTGGGCAGTCCTGGCCAAGTGGAATGACGACGCTTTGGCGGCCCTTTTCCGGAAGGGTTTGTCGGATAATGTAAAGGATGTTATGGTGGGATTCCCTGTCCCCTCTGGTCTCAATGATTCTATGTCATTAGCGATTCAAATTGACAGACGTTTGCGTGAGCGGAGAAGTATGCGTGGAGTGGTGTTGCCTTGTGAGCCAGCTGCTGAGCCCATGCAGTGTGATGGAGTGGTGTCTGGGGCACAGCGTCATGAGTTTCGAAAGCGCAATGGGTTATGTTTCTACTGTGGTGATGTCTCTCATGCTATTTCAGTCTGCCCTAAGCGGGGAAGACATTTTGCACGCTCAGTTGTCTTGGGTAGTGTTCAGACTAAGTTTTTATTAACTGTCACTCTGATATGCTCTCTGTCCTCATTTTCTGCTCAGGCTTTCGTTGATTCTGGAGCAGCTATTAACCTGATGGATTATGATTTTGCTAAACGTTGTGGATTTCCCTTGATACCCCTACAGAAGTCTATTCCTTTACTGGGGATCGATTCTACCCCTTTGGCTGAGAATAAACCCCAGTTTTCTACTCAGGTGATAATGAGGGTTGAACCTGATCACCAGGAGTGCTGCAAATTTTTGGTTCTATATAATCTGCATGACATTATAGTGCTGGGTTTCCCTTGGTTACAGTCTCATAATCCTGTTTTGGATTGGAAATCTGTGTCTGTAACCAGTTGGGGCTGCCAATGTGTTAATACCAACACTCCTGTTTTTTCTGCCTCCCCCCAGGCTGAGGATGTTCCTGACTTTTTGTTTGATTTTTCTGATGTGTTTAGCGAAAGTAAATCTGCATCCTTGCCTCCCCATAGGAGCTATGACTGCGCTATTGAATTAGTGCCGGGTAGTAAATTCCCTAAAGGTCGCCTTTTTAACTTGTCTGTACCTGAACATGACGCTATGCGGTCTTATATCAAGGAATCATTGGAGAAGGGTCATATCAGACCATCCTCTTCACCTTAGGTGCCGGTTTTTTCTTTGTGGCCAAAAAAGATGGTTCATTAAGGCCGTGTATTGATTATCGTCTCTTGAACAATATTACTGTGAAATATCAATACCCGTTACCCTTGATTTCTGACCTGTTTTCCAGGGTGAAAAACGCTACTTGGTTTACCAAGCTTGACCTCAGGGGGGCGTATAACCTTATTCGCATTAAGCACGGGGATGAATGGAAGACGGCATTTAACACCCCTGAAGGGCATTTTGAGTACCTTGTGATGCCCTTTGGGCTCACTAATGCTCCTTCCGTCTTCCAGTCCTTCATGAATGACATTTTCAGGGATTTTGTGGACAAGTTTCTGATTGTTTATTTGGATGATATCTTGATTTTTTCTAATGACTGGGACTCTCATGTGAAACATGTTCGAACTGTATTCCAGATTTTGAGAGAGAATGCTCTGTATGTGAAGGGATCAAAGTGTCTTTTTGGCGTACAGAAGATCTCATTTCTGGGATTCATTTTGTCCCCATCTGTTATTGAAATGGACCCGGTCAAGGTTCAGGCCATCTGTGATTGGGTCCAACCTACTTCATTAAAGGCTCTTCAGAGATTTTTGGGTTTTGCCAATTTTTATCGTAAATTTATTGGTAATTTCTCGGTTATTGTTAAACCATTAACTGATTTGACCAGAAAGGGTTCTGATGTGGTGAATTGGCCTCCTGAGGCAGTCTCTGCGTTTCAGGAACTTAAGCAGAGATTCACTTCTGCTCCTGTTCTACGGCAGCCTGATGTTTCTCTGCCATTTCAGGTGGAGGTTGATGTGTGTAGCCCTGGTGTAAGGCACACGCAGTACCCTGGAGAATGTGTGGAGAGATAGCAGTTTAATGCTCAATACCCATTCACTCAACATACACTAGACACACCCTTAGGGTAGTGTAGTCACTTGTGAGGGAGTGGTCAGTGTGTATTGGTTGAGTGATTAGTGTAGTCAGTTTCCTGTCTTCGGACAGAGCAGACGTGTGGAGTCTAGCTGGGACTTGGAGGGAGGAAGCAGTCCAGCCTGGTTCTATCAGCAGTTCAGCAAGTGGAGGCCAGTAAGGGCGAGATATAGATCACCTCAGCCTGGTCAGAGCTGTACCTCACTTGAAGACATTGACAAAGAAAGAAGAGTTTAGTACAGAATTACTTCAGTCACCTGTCCCAAGGACAGTGAAAGGTTCAGAGACGTGCTCCTGCCTAGTGGATAACTGAGAGTCTGGTAACTAACTCTGAAGGAAGAGAAGAAGGGAGTGATTATATGACTTTTTGCAAGTGTGAGTGTTTATGCTACAAGCGAGGACAAGGCGAAAGGCACAGTGGAAGAGAACAGAGAAGTGCCATAGGTATGGGATACCTGCACATTGTTACCGGTCACTGGGGACCGAAGGATCACTAAAGCTTCACGCTTAGTGGTAAGAAAACCAGAGGCTTACCGGACCTTAGGTAGCGGAAAGCAGCCCCTAAATAGTCGGTACGTAACTGGGGTCAGGGGGAGTGAAGACTTTGAGCCTGATCAGCAAGATAGGAATTCAGCTCTCTCACAGGAAGGCTCCGACCACAAAACTGACTGGGCAGTACAGCTATGGAATAGCTGGAGTTATAGAGGGAACTACGCTTCATGCTGGTTGTACTCATCGTTGTGAAAGTAAAGGAGGCCCCTAACTTGTCCAGCAGCTATCTCAAAACACATTCTCCTTGGATCAGCCTCCCTGGGACCTGCCTTACCATCTTACAAGTAAAGGTATGGAAAGACGCTGACCGTGTGAGACTGAGTTATTATTGCATGCCTGCACAATCCCTACCTAACTACCGACCTGAGGGAAGAGTCCCACCTGTAGGGGACCCGACATCTAGCTGCCTCACCATCCCCTCAGAGCTCTACAGCAGCGCTGGTATAAATTACCAGAAGACTACAGGTGGCGTCACGAACTGTATATAAATATATCCCCTGTAAATATATCCCCAACATACGCCAGACCGCTAGGGCCACAGACCGAGCCACCGCTACCTGTGACAATCCCCATAGACTTCCATGGGCTCGGCTCTGAGTACCCCATTGCCCTGGTAATCCACAATTGTGGTGGCGGGTCGAGACAAAATTGGCGTCACGAACAGGATGCGAAACTCGCAAAATTGCGAGCCCTGTGTGCCTATGGAGTTGTTTTTGTGAAAAGGACTGTTGCACTTTTGGCGCCAAAAATCGCCATCTTTGTCGCCATATTCGCGCCCTCAGGCGCTGGAGAAGAAGGTGGGCGTACCTTCGTGGGCGTGTACCCCCCTGTGGCGCGAAGAAAATGCCTGCCCTCTCAAAGTGCTATTACAATATGCGATCCTGCCCTACAGCAAAGGAGGTCCGCCTCCTCTTCACCTTTCCTGCAAAGAGGAGGAGACGCAAACCCTGCCTCCACGGAAGAGACCGGACGTCTCTGGAGGAAGATGAAAGAATCTTCTGGAACATCATGGAAGCAGGACGTGTGCAGCCGAGCAGGGAAGCGGAGGAAGGCAGGCCCCGTGCCCCAGCCAAGCTGCCACCAGCACCGGAGTCATCCGTGGTCCTGCACCTGCAGCAAGCATTGCTAGAAGTTAAAGAGGAAAATGCACGACTAAGAAAGATGATTTTGCCGCAACCTGGATTTGAAGAGATCGAGAGACGCCGGCGTACCCTGGAGCAGCGGCGGCTGTGGGACGCGGTGTTCTCCCCCTTCGATGATCCCCTACGTCTGGAGTTACCAAAACTTCTGCTGCCCAAGGCAAAGGAGCAACCGGAGGCTGCCCCCGAAAGTACCAATCCTGATCCCACCGGTGAAGCGGTGGAGGCGAAGGAGGTTGAGGAGGTACCGCCAGTTCCGGAACGCCCGCCCGGCCAGGAGGCAGCAGCAGATGATCGATCCCCGGTAGGGACACCGGAGGGGTCCTGTCCGTCATTGCCAGACGTGGACTGGGACGAGATGGCGCGCCTGGATGACGTCGCCTATACCGCCCAGTGGGAATGTGAGTGGCAGCGTCGTGAGGAGAAGCAGCAACGCCGGCAGGAGGAAGAGCGGGAAGCGCAGCGCAACCGACAGCGGAAGCATGCAGAGCTGATCGCGGACAAGGAGAGTGTCCGTCGGGAAAAAGGTACTCTAAGGGAACCGCGGCGGCAGGGGTGTGTGACAGAGTTCCAGCTCCGGAAGGGCTGGGGCTTCATCCGTGTACCGGGCCTCTACCCAGGGGTCTTTGTCAGCAGGCGTGACGTGGAATCCCACCTACCGCAAGGCCACCCTGGGAGGGACTTAGTTAATGGAGACATTGTCACGTATACACGGCACTGGGGAATGAAGGGATGGTATGCCCTTAACGTCACCATCGTCCGTGACCCCGTCCCAGACGCAGGTAACGTCACCACTACCGCAGCGTCCCCGTCTCCAGCTCAAGCAGTATCCGGCCGTGCCCCAGCATCGCCCCCTGCAGGTACTTCGCAAGTGGAAGCGACACCTGTATACCGTTATCCTTCTACATCGCAACATGCGACCCAGTTTCCATCGCAATCCATGACACGATCCATATCGTTAACTGTGACTCAGATTGAAACGCAATCGGTGTCTCGCAAGGAGAATGTACCCGTTGCGCCCCTAGAGGTTCGCACAAGAACTGTGGCAACTCAAACCCCAATAGCAGGTCACGACTTGTTAGTTCTGGGATCTAGGGATCACCGCATTGTTCCAGCCCCCGGGGTGGAAAATGTATTTGAAAATAATTAAACAGTAAAAGAACCGGTGAGATCCATAAAGGGGTCTACCATAAGTAATGTTGTAAAAAGTTTAAGAATGTTTGCCAATTTTTGCACAAGTTAAATGAATATATAATATATTTATATATTGCTAACAGTAGAATGCCCGGCTGGGTAAACAGATAAAAAGTTTTGCACTTTATTATTATTATAATGTGATATAATATATGTCGTTTTGCTTACAATGGACTTTGAGGTTGAGGACTGTGCCAGCCCAGAACTTATTTGTATATAGTTGCGCTTCGGTGCTTTATCTTGGTTTTACATAAAACCATCACAACTACCTCTGAATACAAAACCCGTGTGGTGTGGCACTGAGTGAGGTCTGCATTCGGATGTCCTGCAGCCCACCCAGGACCCACGTTGAAGGTTTGGTGCGGGTCCTTCACAAGAATACTGTGTATTTATTGAATGTTTTGATGCCTTAATACTTTTGTATTTTTCTATAATGTTATTGTTTGCAACGTTCAAGACATCCTTACCTCCCGGATGGGACGAATTACTGTTTAATGTTGATATTTTCATGCATAAACAAAACTGTCTCTTTGTATTTTACAGCCCGGGAGTGCTGTCTTTTACCATGGGGGAATGTGTAGCCCTGGTGTAAGGCACACGCAGTACCCTGGAGAATGTGTGGAGAGATAGCAGTTTAATGCTCAATACCCATTCACTCAACATACACTAGACACACCCTTAGGGTAGTGTAGTCACTTGTGAGGGAGTGGTCAGTGTGTATTGGTTGAGTGATTAGTGTAGTCAGTTTCCTGTCTTCGGACAGAGCAGACGTGTGGAGTCTAGCTGGGACTTGGAGGGAGGAAGCAGTCCAGCCTGGTTCTATCAGCAGTTCAGCAAGTGGAGGCCAGTAAGGGCGAGATATAGATCACCTCAGCCTGGTCAGAGCTGTACCTCACTTGAAGACATTGACAAAGAAAGAAGAGTTTAGTACAGAATTACTTCAGTCACCTGTCCCAAGGACAGTGAAAGGTTCAGAGACGTGCTCCTGCCTAGTGGATAACTGAGAGTCTGGTAACTAACTCTGAAGGAAGAGAAGAAGGGAGTGATTATATGACTTTTTGCAAGTGTGAGTGTTTATGCTACAAGCGAGGACAAGGCGAAAGGCACAGTGGAAGAGAACAGAGAAGTGCCATAGGTATGGGATACCTGCACATTGTTACCGGTCACTGGGGACCGAAGGATCACTAAAGCTTCACGCTTAGTGGTAAGAAAACCAGAGGCTTACCGGACCTTAGGTAGCGGAAAGCAGCCCCTAAATAGTCGGTACGTAACTGGGGTCAGGGGGAGTGAAGACTTTGAGCCTGATCAGCAAGATAGGAATTCAGCTCTCTCACAGGAAGGCTCCGACCACAAAACTGACTGGGCAGTACAGCTATGGAATAGCTGGAGTTATAGAGGGAACTACGCTTCATGCTGGTTGTACTCATCGTTGTGAAAGTAAAGGAGGCCCCTAACTTGTCCAGCTGCTATCTCAAAACACATTCTCCTTGGATCAGCCTCCCTGGGACCTGCCTTACCATCTTACAAGTAAAGGTATGGAAAGACGCTGACCGTGTGAGACTGAGTTATTATTGCATGCCTGCACAATCCCTACCTAACTACCGACCTGAGGGAAGAGTCCCACCTGTAGGGGACCCGACATCTAGCTGCCTCACCATCCCCTCAGAGCTCTACAGCAGCGCTGGTATAAATTACCAGAAGACTACAGGTGGCGTCACGAACTGTATATAAATATATCCCCTGTAAATATATCCCCAACATACGCCAGACCGCTAGGGCCACAGACCGAGCCACCGCTACCTGTGACAATCCCCATAGACTTCCATGGGCTCGGCTCTGAGTACCCCATTGCCCTGGTAATCCACAATTGTGGTGGCGGGTCGAGACAGATGCCTCTGAAATTGGGGCAGGTGCCGTTTTGTCCCAAAAAGATCCAGAGACCTCTAAAAGTAACCCTTGTGCCTTTTTCTCTCGAAAATTTTCTCCTACTGAACGTAATTATGACGTGGGTAATCGGGAGTTATTGACCATGAAGTGGGCTTTTGAAGAGTGGAGACATTGGCTGGAGGGAGCCAAACATCAGGTGGTGGTCCTTACGGACCATAAGAATCTGGTCTATCTGGAATCTGCCAAGCGACTCAATCCTAGACAGGCCAGGTGGGCCTTGTTTTTCACACGTTTTAATTGTGTGGTTTCCTTTCTTCCTGGCACTAAGAATGTTAAGGCGGATGCCCTCTCGAGGAGTTTCCTTGCGGACTCTCCTGAGCTATCTGATCCCTCTGTTATTTTGAAGGAGGGTGTAGTTCTTTCCGCCATTTCGCCCAATTTGAGACTTGCTCTGGAGGGGTGTCAGGAGGATAGGCCCGAGCGCTGCCCTGTTGGAAAATTGTTTGTCCCGGACCAATGGAAAAAGAGTGTGATGTCTGAGATTCATTGTTCCGCATTGGCTGGGCATCCCGGAATTTTTGGTACCAGAGACTTGGTTAGTCGGTCCTTTTGGTGGCCTACCTTGTCTCGCGATGTCAGGGAATTTGTGCAGTCCTGCGGGACTTGCTCTCGCTCCAAGCCTTGCTCTCGCTCTAGTGGTTTGTTGATGCCATTGCCTGTGCCCAAGAGACCATGGACCCATATCTCTATGGATTTCATTTCCGATCTTCCTGTTTCTCAGAGAATGACCACCATCTGGGTAATTTGTGATAGGTTTTCCAAAATGATACATCTTGTGCCATTACCTAAGTTGCCTTCCTCCTCTGAATTGGTGCCGTTGTTCCTTCAGCACGTGGTTCGTTTACACGGCATTCCTGAGAACATTGTGTCTAACAGAGGAGTCCAGTTTGTTTCCAGATTTTGGAGGACTTTTTGTTCTAAACTGGGTGTTCAATTGTCTTTCTCCTCGGCATTTCATCCTCAGACCAATGGTCAAACTGAGAGAACAAACCAGACATTGGAGACTTATCTAAGATGCTTTGTGTCTGCTGATCAGGATGACTGGGTCTCTTTTTGCCTTTGGCTGAGTTTGCTCTTAATAATAGGGCTAGCTCTGCCACTTTGATGTCTCCGTTTTTCTGTAATTCTGGGTTTCACCCTCGATTTTCTTCAGGACAGACGGAGGCTTCTGTCTGTCCAGGTGTTGACTCTGTTGTTGAGCGTATGCAGCAGATTTGGGACCAGGTAGTGGAGAGGTTGTCCCTCTCTCAGGAGAAGGCCCAGCGGTTTGCTAACCGGCATAGGACTGATGGTCCTCGGTTTAAAGTGGGGGACTTGGTCTGGTTGTCCTCAAAGAATATTCCTATGAGAGTAGCATCTCCTAAATTTAAGCCTAGGTTCATTGGACCTTATAAGATCATGGAGATTATTAATCCTGTTTCTTTTCGTTTGCTTCTTCCAGGGACATTTAAGATCCATAACGTGTTCCACAAGTCCTTGTTGAAGAGGTTTGTTGAGCCAGTGGTTCCTGCTGCTGTGCCTCCTGACCCTGTTTTGGTTGAGGGCAATCTGGAGTATGTGGTTGAGAAAATATTGGATTCTCGTTTTTCTAGACGAAGACTCCAGTATTTGGTTAAATGGAGAGGTTATGGTCAGGAAGACAATTCTTGGGTGTTTGCTTCGGACATCCATGCTAGGAGACTTATCCGTGCGTATCATAGAACTCATCCTGACCGACCTGGTTGCTCAAATGAGGGTTCGGTGACCCCTCCTCAAGGGGGGGGGTACTGTTGTGAATGGGTTTGAGATGAGTTCTGAGCAGAGGCTCCCTCTGGTGGTTACAAGCGGTACTAGTGAGGATTGTGAGGACTGGGAATCAGGTGTTACTGATTGGTCTTATATAAGGGAGTCATTTTCCCATCAGGGTTGCCGGTGATCAATTGTTCTGGTCTGAATCCTTCTTTCCAGTTTCCCTTGTAGCCTGCTGTGTCGTGTCTGCATCTCCTGCTATCAGATAAGACAATTTCTTATTTTGTGTTTTTGCTATATTTTTGCATTTTGTCCTGCACTTCTTTGGGGGCCTTCAGGGTCCCCTCCGGGGGCTTCTGCCCTCTCAGTTTAGTTCAGCCACTGAGTTTTGTTCTTTTGCTTTTTCCAGTTTTTTCAGTGGCTGCTGTTTTGATTTTCTTACACCAGAGAACTAATTTAGGTGGTAGAGGTCGTGTGATCTCAGGTGATTTTGAAATTAGTAGAGTTGGTGTTTTTCAGGGTTTTCTGGGATTGCAGTAAGTACCCTTCCTGTCCTTTTCTATTTAGATAGTTTGGGCCCCAGCGTTTGCTCATACTATTTTCTTTCTGTGTCAGTATTTCCTCTTGTCTAACCGCCATTACATGTTTGGGGGCTTTCTATTATCTTTGGGGTTCTGCTCCGGGGCAGATAGATTTCCTATTTCTATCTTTAGGTGTAGTTAGTTTCTCAGGCTGTGACGAGGCGTCTAGGACCAACATAGGAACGCTCCACGGCTGCCTCTAGTTGCGGTGGTTAGTCAGGGTACTGCAATCTCATAGATTCCAACTGCTCTGGTGTATTGCCTTTTTTACCTGCACTCCTCAGCTACCGAAACATAACACCTAACCTTCACCATAACCCTAATGGGAAAATGGAAATAAATACATTTTTTTAATTTTATTATTTTTCCCTAACTAAGGGGGTGATAAAGGGGGGTTTGATTTTCTATTTATAGCGGGTTTTTATGATTGGCAGCTGTCACGCTAAAAGACGCTTTTTATTGCAAAAAATAGTTTTTTGCATCGCCACATTTTGAGAGCTATAATTTTTGCATATTTTGGCCCACAGAGTCATGTGAGGTCTTATTTTTTTTGCGGTATGAGTTAACGTTTTTATTGGTATCATTTTTGAACACGTGACATTTTTTGATCGCTTTTTATTTCGATTTTTGGGAGGTTAGAATGAACAAAAATCAGCAATTCATGAATTTCTTTTGGGGGAGGCGTTTATAACCGTTCCACGTGTGGTAAAATTGATAAAGCAGTTTTATTCTTCGGGTCAGTACGATTACAGTGATACCTCATTTATATCATTTTTTTTATGTTTTGGCGCTTTTATAGAATAAAAACAATTTTATATAAATAATCATTATTTTTGCATCGCTTTATTCTGCGAGCTATAACTTTTTTATTTTTTTGCTGATGATGCTGTATGATGGCTCGTTTTTTGCGGGACAAGATGTCGTTTTCAGCGGTACCATGTTTATTTATATCGGTCTTTTTGATTGCGTGTTATTCCACTTTTTGTTCAGCGTTATGATGATAAAGCACTGATTTTTTGCTTTGTTTTTATTTATTTTTTTTAAGGGGTTCACAAAAGGGGTTAACTAGTGGGACAGTTTTATAGGGGGGGTCGTTACGGACGCGGCGATACCAAATATGTGTACTTTTATTGTTTTATTTTTTTTTATTTACAGGAAGAAATGAATTTATTGGGGAATATTTTTTTTTTTTATTTATTTATTTTGGAATTTTTTTTACACGTTTATTTTTATATTTTTTACTTTTTTACATTGTCCCAGGGTGGGACATCACTGTAAAATGTCAGATCGCTGGTCTCACAGTGTGCACAGCACTCTGTGAGACCAGCGATCTCACAGGCAGCGCTGCAGGTTTCTCAGTGCCTGCTCTCGGCAGTCACTGAGGAAGCCGCCTCCCTCCAGGACCCCGGCGCCATCTTGGATCCGGGTCCTGGGAGGGAGGAAGCCCTCAGAACAGCGCGATCACATCGCTCTGTTCTGAGGGTCTCAGGGGGGCGCGCTTGGAGCCCCCTCCCTGCGCGATGCTCCCCTGTGCCCCAGTACACCGCGATCATGCTTGATCGCGGTGTGCAAGGGGTTAATGTGCCGGGAGCGGTCCGTGACCGCTCCTGGCACACAGTCCCGGGTGTCAGCTGTGATAATCAACTGACACCCGGCGGCGATTAGCTGCGCTCCCCCCGGGAGCACAGCTAATAGCTATGACGTACTATCCCGTCCATGGTCAGATTGTCACGGGTTTTATGGACGGGATAGTACGTCAGATGTCAGAGAGGGGTTAATTCGTCTTGCATGTACATGAGTAAAATATGATTTCTGGCAGCAATCATCCCTGGCTTTCTGTTTTTGCAGCACCTGCTTCACATTCCCCCACCTCTACACAAACCATTGCTCTTGGTCAATGGTGGGCAATTAATTTTCCCGGGGGGCCACAAGAGACCGTGACCGTTGTGAAGGGCCGAACCAATAGGCTGAAATTAATTCTACTCAATATTATATCGATATATATAATTGAAAATGATATTAATATTAATTGTGTCACTTAATATTGAGCAGAATTATTCATGCTGACATCCCCCTATATATCGTTTGAACCCCCATATTGGAGTCTATGCTGGTGACATGTTGCCCATGCCCCATAGCCTCCCCATATGCAGCATGTCACCACCATAGCATCCCCATGTGCAGCATGTCACTCCCATAGCATCCCCATGTGCAGCATGTCACCCTCATAGCATCCCCATGTGTGGCATGTCACCCGCATAGTCATAATAATAGTAATAATAATCTTTATTTTTATATAGCGCTAACATATTCTGCAGCACTTTACAGGTTTGCAGATATTATCATTGCTGTCCCTGATGAGGCTCACAATCTAAATTCCCTATCAGTATGTCTTTAGAATGTGGGAGGAAACTGGAGTACCTGGAGGAAACCCACGCAAACATTGCAGATGTTGTCCTTAGTGGGACAGCATCCCCATTTGCAGCATGTCACCCCCATAGCTTCCTGTTATGAATGTGCTAGAGATGGTTTCTGAGCAGAGGCTCCCTCTGGTGGTTACAGACAGTACTGAACCTTTCAGCGAGGAGTGGCAATCTGGGATCACGGATTGGTCTGATATAAGGGAGTTTCCCTCCCATGATGGTTGCCGGTGATTAATTGTTCTTGTCTCAATTGTGGTTCCTGGTTCATTTGGAAGTTTGCTGGAGCCTTGCCTGCATCTCCTGCTTTCAGATAAGATATTTTTTGCTTTTCTTTTTGTGCTGCTTTTTGCATTGTTTTCTGCACTTTTGTGGAGGTCAGCCAGGTCCCCTCCTGGGGCCTGAGCTCCTCACAGTTTATCTGCAGCCACTGTTATTTGCTCATTTGCTTTTTCCTGTTTTTTCAGCGGCTGCGGCTTGGTTTTTGTTCACACTGAGATCTGATTTAGTGGGTGGCGAGATCGTGTGATCTCAGTATTTTTGTAATCAGAATTGTTGGATTTTTGTAGGGTTTTCTGGGTTGCAGAAAGTAATCTCTCCTGTCCTATCCTATTTAGTCAGCTTATGGCCCCAGCATTTGCTCAGTCTATTTTCTGCCTATGTTTGTATTTTCATCTTGTCTAACCACCGTTATATGTTTGGGGGCCTCCTATTTTCTTTGGGGATCTGCTCCGGGGCAGATAACTTTCATCTTTCTGCCTTTAGGTGTAGTTATCTCTCAGGCTGTGACGAGGCGTCTAGGATCAACGTAGGAACGCTCCACGGCTACCTCTAGTTGTGTCGTTAGTTTAGGAATCTGCAACCCATCAGTTACCAACATCTCAGGTGTTCGGCTGCCCTGCTGTTGTTCCTGTCCTCCTCAGCTACCAAAACATAACAGTATCACCGGCCATAACTGGAAATTATATGGCGTGGAAAGAAAAAAAAGTTGTCAGAGTTGTCAGAGATTTTTTTTATTTTTCTGTCTGTTGCATTTTTTCCCTCTTTTTCTCTGGGTGCTGAGGAGGATTTTTTTTCTCTCAATGGAGTTTGCACAGTTGTCTGGCCGTGTGAATCAGCTTGCCACTGAGGTTCGGAGTATTGCTACCTATCTTGCTGGGTTGCCGGTTGGGAACCTAGGATTCCCATGCCAGATTTGTTTTTGGGGGATCGGGCTAAATTTCTGAATTTCAAAAATAACTGTAAGTTGTTTTTTGCCTTAAACCCTAAGTCCTCAGGTAATGCAGCACAGCACGTTCAAGTTGTCATCTCTCTCCTGCGCGGCGATCCTCAGGATTGGGCTTTTTCCCTGACACCTGGGGATCCTGTTTTGAATGATGTTGATGCATTTTTTCTGGCTCTGGGGTTATTGTACGATGAACCTAATGTCACTGATCAAGCTGAAAAAGCCTTGTTGGCATTAAATCAGGGTCTTGAAGACGCTGAGTTGTACTGTCAGAAATTCCGGAAGTGGGCAGTCCTGACCAAAGGAATGATGATGCTTTGGCAGCCCTTTTTCGGAAGGGGCTGTCAGAGAATGTAAAGGATGTTATGGTGGGATTCCCTGCTCCCTCTGGTCTCAATGATTCTATGTCATTGGCTATTCAAATTGACAGACGTTTGCGTGAGCGCAGAGGTATGCGTGAGATTGTGTTGCCTTGTGAGCCAGCTTCTGAGCCCATGCAGTGTGATAGAGTGACTACTGGGGCACAGCGTCATGAGTTTCGAAAGCGCAATGGGTTATGTTTCTACTGTGGTGATGCCTCTCATGCTATTTCAGTCTGCCCTAAGCGGGGAAGACGTTTTGCACGCTCAGTTGTCTTGGGTAGTGTTCAGACTAAATTTCTGTTCACTGTTACCCTGATTTGCTCCCTGTCCACATTTTCTGCTCAGGCTTTTGTTTATTCAGGAGCAGCTATTAACCTGATGGATTTTGACTTTGCCAAACGTTGTGGGTTTCCCATGATACCCCTGTGGAAGTCTATTCCCCTCCTGGGCATTGATTCTACCCCTTTGGCGGAGAATAAACCCCAGTTTTCTACTCAGGTGATAATGAGAGTTGAACCAGATCATCAGGAGAGTTGCAAATTTCTGGTGCTGTATAATCTGCATGACATTATTGTACTAGGTTTCCCTTGGTTACAGTCTCATAATCCTGTTTTGGATTGGAAATCTGTTTCTGTGACCAGTTGGGGCTGCCAATGTGTTAATGCCGACACTTATGTTTTTTCTGCCTCTCCCAAGTCTCAGGATGTTCCTGACTTTTTGACTGATTTTTCGGATGTATTTATTGAAAGTAAATCTGCATCTTTGCCCCCTCACAGGAGCTACGATTGCACTATTGAATTAGTGCCTGGTGGTAAATTTCCTAAAGGTCGCCTTTTTAACTTGTCTGTACCTGAACATGACGCTATGCGGTCTTATATCAAGCAGTCATTGGAAAAGGGTCATATCAGACCATCCTCTTCACCCTTGGGTGCCGGTTTTTTCTTTGTGGCCAAAAAGGATGGTTCATTGAGGCCGTGTATTGATTATCGTCTCTTGAATAAGATCACTGTGAAGTATCAATATCCGTTACCCTTGATTTTTGACCTGTTTTCCAGGGTGAAAAGTGCTAGTTGGTTTACCAAGCTTGACCTCAGGGGGGCGTATAACCTTATTCACATTAAGCACGGGGATGAATGGAAGACGGCGTTTAATACCCCAGAGGGGCATTTTGAGTACCTAGTGATGCCCTTTGGGCTCACTAATGCTCCTTCCGTCTTCCAATCCTTCATGAATGATATTTTCAGGGATTTTGGGGATAAATTTCTGATTGTTTATTTGGATGATATCTTGATATTTTCCAATGACTGGGACTCTCATGTGAAACATGTTCGGACTGTGTTCCAGATTTTGAGAGAGAATGCACTGCATGTGAAGGGATCAAAGTGTCTTTTTGGCGTACAGAAGGTCTCATTTCTGGGATTCATTTTGTCTCCGTCTGTTATTGAAATGGACCCGGTCAAGGTTCAAGCCATCTGTGATTGGGTCCAACCTGCTTCATTAAAGGCTCTTCAGAGATTTTTGGGTTTTGCCAATTTTTATCGTAAATTTATTGGTAATTTCTCCGGTATTGTTAAACCATTGACTGATTTGACCAAAAAGGGTTCTGATGTGGTCAATTGGCCTCGTGAGGCAGTCTCTGCGTTTCAGGAACTTAAGCAGAGATTCACTTCTGCTTCTGTTCTACAGCAGCCTGATGTTTCTATACCGTTTCAGGTGGAGGTTGATGCCTCTGAAATTGGGGCAGGTGCCGTTTTGTCCCAAAGAGATCCAGAGATCTCTAAGCGTAACCCTTGTGCCTTTTTCTCTCGAAAATTTTCTCCAACTGAGCGTAATTATGACGTGGGTAATCGGGAGTTATTGGCCATGAAGTGGGCCTTTGAAGAGTGGAGACATTGGCTGGAAGGAGCCAAACATCAGGTGGTGGTCCTCACGGACCATAAGAATCTGGTTTATCTCGAATCAGCCAAGCGACTTAATCCTAGACAGGCCAGGTGGGCCTTGTTTTTCACACGTTTTAATTTTGTGGTTTCTTTTCTTCCTGGCACTAAGAATGTTAAGACGGATGCCCTCTCGAGGAGTTTCTTTGCGGACTCTCCTGAGTTATCTGATCCTACTGTTATTTTGAAAGAGGGTGTAGTTCTTTCCGCCATCTCGCCCAGTTTGAGACTGGCCTTGGAAGGGTGTCAGGAGGATAAACCTGAGCGCTGCCCTATTGGGAAATTGTTTGTCCCAGACCAGTGGAAGAAGAGTGTGATGTCTGAGATTCATTGTTCCGCGTTGGCTGGTCATCCCGGGATTTTTGGTACCAGAGACTTGGTGAGTTGGTCCTTTTGGTGGCCTACTTTGTCTCATGACGTCAGGGAATTTGTGCAGTCCTGTGGGACTTTCTCTCGCTCCAAGCCTTGCTCTCGCTCTAATGGTTTGTTAATGCCATTACCTGTGCCCAAGAGGCCATGGACCCATATCTCTATGGATTTTATTTCCGACCTCCCTGTTTCTCAGAGAATGACCGTTATCTGGGTAATCTGTGATAGGTTTTCCAAGATGATACATCTTGTGCCATTACCTAAGTTACCTTCCTCCTCCGAATTGGTGCCTTTGTTCCTTCAGCACGTGGTTCGGTTACATGGCATTCCGGAGAACATTGTGTCTGACAGAGGAGTTCAGTTTGTGTCCAGATTTTGGAGGACATTTTGTTCTAAACTTGGTGTTCAATTATCTTTCTCCTCTGCTTTTCATCCTCAGACCAATGGACAAACCGAGAGAACAAACCAGACCTTGGAGACTTATTTGAGATGTTTTGTGTCTGCTGATCAAGATGACTGGGTCTCTTTTTTGCCTTTGGCTGAGTTTGCTCTTAATAATAGGGCTAGCTCTGCCACCTTGATGTCTCCATTTTTCTGCAATTTTGGGTTTCACCCTCGATTTTCTTCGGGACAGGCGGAGGCTTCTGTCTGTCCGCGTGTTGACTCTGTTGTGGAGCGAATGCAGCAGATTTGGGACCAGGTAGTGGAGAGGTTGTCTCTCTCTCTCAGGAGAAGGCCCAACGGTTTGCCAACCGGCATAGGACTGATGGTCCTCAGTTTAAAGTGGGGGAGTTGGTTTGGTTGTCCTCAAGAAATATCCCTATGAGGGTTGCATCTCCAAAGTTTAAGCCCAGGTTCATTGGACCTTATAAGATCATGGAGAATCTTAATCCTCTTTCCTTCCGTTTGCTTCTTCCAGGGACATTTAAGATCCATAACGTTTTCCACAATTCCTTATTGAAGAGGTTTGTCGAGCCAGTGGTTCCTATGGCTGCGCCTCCTGACCCTGTTTTGGTTGAGGGCAATCTGGAGTATGTGGTTGAGAAAATATTGGATTCTCGTTTTTCTAGACAGAAACTCCAGTATTTGGTTAAGTGGAGAGGTTATGGTCAGGAGGACAATTCTTGGGTGTTTGCTTCGGACATCCATGCTAGGAGACTGATCCGTGCCTATCACCGAGCTCATCCTGATCGGCCTGGTTGCACAAGTGAGGGTTCGGTGACCCCTCCTCAAGAGGGGGTACTGTTATGAATGTGCTAGAGATGGTTTCTGAGCAGAGGCTCCCTCTGGTGGTTACAGACAGTACTGAACCTTTCAGCGAGGAGTGGCAATCTGGGATCACGGATTGGTCTGATATAAGGGAGTTTCCCTCCCATGATGGTTGCCGGTGATCAATTGTTCTTGTCTCAATTGTGGTTCCTGGTTCATTTGGAAGTTTGCTGGAGCCTTGCCTGCATCTCCTGCTTTCAGATAAGATATTTTTTGCTTTTCTTTTTGTGCTTGCTTTTTGCATTGTTTTCTGCACTTTTGTGGAGGTCAGCCAGGTCCCCTCCTGGGGCCTGAGCTCCTCACAGTTTATCTGCAGCCACTGTTATTTGCTCATTTGCTTTTTCCTGTTTTTTCAGCGGCTGCGGCTTGGTTTTTGTTCACACTGAGATCTGATTTAGTGGGTGGCGAGATCGTGTGATCTCAGTATTTTTGTAATCAGAATTGTTGGATTTTTGTAGGGTTTTCTGGGTTGCAGAAAGTAATCTCTCCTGTCCTATCCTATTTAGTCAGCTTATGGCCCCAGCGTTTGCTCAGTCTATTTTCTGCCTATGTTTGTATTTTCATCTTGTCTAACCACCATTATATGTTTGGGGGCTTCCTATTTTCTTTGGGGATCTGCTCCGGGGCAGATAGCTTTCATCTTTCTGCCTTTAGGTGTAGTTATCTCTCAGGCTGTGACGAGGCGTCTAGGATCAACGTAGGAACGCTCCACGGCTACCTCTAGTTGTGTCGTTAGTTTAGGAATCTGCAACCCATCAGTTACCAACATCTCAGGTGTTCGGCTGCCCTGCTGTTGTTCCTGTCCTCCTCAGCTACCGAAACATAACAGCCTCCCCATGAGCAGCATGTCACTCCCATAGCCTCCCCATGTGCAGCATGTCACCCCCATAGCCTCCTCATGTGCAGCATGTCACCCCCATAACCTCCCCATATGCAGCATGTGACCCCCATAGCCTCCCAATGTGCATCATATCACCCCATAGCCTCCCCATGTTCTGCATGTCACCCACATAGCCTTCCCATGTGCAGCATAACACCCTCATTGTCTCCCCATGTGCAGCATGACACCGCAATTGCCTCCCCATGTCCTGCATGACACCCCGATAGCCTCCCCATATCTACCCAAACATCTCATACACATGAAAAAAAATGAACACCACATTCTCACCTCGGTCCTGTTCCCCAGCGCTCTGCTTCTGCTCCTGTTTCGGTGTCTCCTATGCAGTACACAGTTGACGCGATGAAATGATATCATCGCATCAGTTGTTTCACATGCTAATTGATGGAGGAAATGGCCGGAGGCCCCTCCTCCATCAATGCAGTCAGCGCAGATGGAGATTGGAGACAGCGAGCGGGCGGGCTCAGTGCGGCCCGTGGACCTCTTGTTTCCAGCCCAACGGCTGTCTTGGCCAGACTGAGACAGCCAGAGGGTCGTATGTGGCACACGGGCCGCACTTTGCCCAGATCTGCTCCAGAGAGAGTATCCTCCTTTGGTACATCACACAATAACACTGCCACCTCAGTACCCCTATACACTAATAATATTTTCTCTGTGCTTCTTAATAGTAATAATGCTCCCCTGTGACTTCTTGAAAGGTTACCTGAGTTCAAGCCACCAGGCAGGTCTAACAGTAGCTCCAGTGTCAGATTGTTGAATGCTGAAGTGCCAAGTGCCTGACTCGTGGGCATTTTTCAGTCCAACAGTGGCACTTGCAAAGCAAGAGAAACAGTTGCTATGATATGATCTTACAGTTCTTGTTAATAAATTTAAAAAAAATTGAAAAAAAATGATTGGTGGGTCCCCTGTACTTTTCATAAACAGCTGAGGGAAAGCCGACAGCTGAGAACTGATGTTAATATTCTGGGAAGGAGCCAATAGCCCTAAAGGTTTCCATGTTATTAATATCAGCTCACAACTGTTTGCTTAGCCTTTACTGGTTATTATAGGGTAGAACTCCCCAAAAAAATGACATAGGGTGCCCTTTATGCTCAATAATCAGCAAAGATTATGCAGACAGCTGCAGGCTGATATTAATAACCTAGGAAAGGACCATGAATATTGTCTCCCACCCAGAATAAAAACATTATCTCTCAGCCGCCCCAGAAATGGCGCATCAATAAGATTCAGCAAACCTCATGCTTGCCCTGGTGCGGTGGCAAGTGGGCTAATAGTTGTGGGGGTGATGTCAGTTGTTTTATTGCTCTTGAAATCAAGCCTAGGGGGTTGTAATGGAGAGGCATTTATGAGACACCCCTAATAATAACCCTACAGTTAGGTTGAAAAAATACCCACAGCCAGAATATAATCTTTTCATTAATAATAATCTTTATATAGCTCTAATATATTCCGCAGCACTTTACAGTTTGCACACGTTACCATTACCACATTACAATCTAAATTCCCTATCAGTAAGTTTATCGAATGTGGGACGAAACCGAAGTACCCGGAGGAAACCCACGCAAACACGGGGAGAACATCCAAACTCCTTGCAGATGTTGTCCTTCGTGGGATTCGAACCACTGAGCCACCGTGCTGCTCCTATTCATTGAAATAATTATACAGAATCCTTTATTTGAAATTAAAATAAAATATAAAAGTTATACTCACCTTTACACCCAATCCATTGATGCCCATGTTCCCTGGAAAAATAAATAAATAAACAACGATATCCCTCACCGATCCGATGTGAAGATAATACATACCGTCCCACAACAATCCATATAATTTGGAGAGCAATCACATCAGTGACCGCTCTCCCTGACAGTTGGCTCACACTGACACAGAAGCATAAATGCTACTGCTGTGTATAGCACTGAGCTGCCGTAAAAAAGTTCACTGTAGTTCAGATCTGATGAACCCCGGTAACTTCACTTAAAGCACCACTTGCTGCATGAAAACGTTCTCACTCAGCGAGCTGTACAATAAGTGATGTCTCCGGGGTTCATCAACTATGCGATCTGCGGTTTGTGTCATTGTACCATTCGTGTGGCCATGTGCTGCATCCATGTGTCCTTATGTTCATGTCACGGTGCTAGCGGTGATCTCATTCAGTTCACCACAATTCACTTGGCCGCTCACAATGAGCTACCTGTGGGAACCACAGCTTCAGTGACCTGCAGTAACCTCAATTATGTCACCGCTGGTCACTGAAGATGCGCTTTGATGCTCAGCTCAGTGTCTCCTGGATACCAGACTGAACAGTCGCTTCATGCCACTGTTCATCAAATCATTCAGATGAACTGAGATGAATTACAGCGTGGGACACATGCATTATCGTTGGACGGGTGAGGAGTATGGTACTTTTTTATTTTTTATTTTATATTAATATGTAAAAGAGGGTGGGGAGCGTTTATTTCAAATAAATGAGTCTATGTCATTCTTTCAATTAAAGGACTTTATTCTGGCTGTATTTTTTTACTACAGAATATTACTATGAGGTGTGAGGCAGTGAGGGGAATTGTATGCGAGGGATGGTATGTATCCCCCAGTATGTGAAAAGAAGCGTATTGAGGCCGCTGGAGTGCATTGCAGTTACACACATAGCTGTGGTTGCAGTGCAGAATAAAAGTAAGTGTGGACTTGGTCACTATTTGGCCAAGGCAAATTTAAGAAAACCCGGCATGGTCTTTTATTTTTGCAGTGAGCTACAGGATGGTAGTGGGGCTGTTCACTCCCTCCAGCCATGTCTTACAAGTGGCCTATGGCCACAGATCCCATTTAAAACCCTACAGTAAAGGGTTGGGTGTGTCAGTGTTGGTTTGCAAGCTATAGAGCAGGTGGCTCTGCAACATCCGGCATGTGTGTAAAATCAACACAGAGCCAAGGGAAGTGAACTTCTGGCGCTCCCTCAGCGTGGCATGGTGGTGCAGTTGCCCACGGCAACCGGTCTCAGATACGGACAGTTTTGATGCCCTGGCTGCGATCTGATACCGTTGGCTTTTCATTTGTGAGTTTTATAGAATAAAGACATTTGCGTTGAACTTTACTGGGTCATTGCCACTTAATTGCATGGTGTAAACACCACCCCACTACAATATGGTGGAGAATGCGGGCAGTGTGAACCGAGGCATACATCAACACCAGCTGCATGTTTGTCATTAGGCCTGCCACACTGCAACCCAGGCTTGCGGACAAGATGGAGGAAATCCTGAAGCAGCTGGTCCTCACACAACAAAAACAGACATATAACCTGTTGCTGCAGCAGATTGCGGCCCTGCTTGAGGCCCCTCCATCACTGACCCTGGAATGTCGTGAGGCCCAGGACAAGGTCCGTTTTGCTTTGAGTAAGCTGATTCCAGAAGACGATGTGCGCACCGCTGAGCAGGAGAACCTGCCAATGTCCCAGTGGGCCGAAGTGGTGGCTCTGTTTCTGAGGGGTGAAGCGTTAAAAGCCTACTTTGATCTCAGTCAGGAGGACGCCCAGTACTATGAGAAGCTAAAAGGTGAGAACCTTGCCTGACTGGGGGTTAATACCTATGTGAGAGCCCAATGGGTGTTTTCATGGACTTTTGTGGAGACCCAGCCCAGGTCTCAGGTTTATGACTTACTGCAGCTAGTGAAAAAGTGGCTCCAACCTGAGACCTTGACTTCGGCCCACATGGTGGAGAGGGTGGTGGTTGACTGGCTGATGAGAGCTCTGCCAGCAGCAATACAGCATTTGTTGGGGCAAGGGAACCAAGGCACTCTAGACCAGGTGGTTAGACTGATTGAGCTGTACACAGCCACTCAGGACTTTATACGGGACTGTGCCCCTTTGCTGCTGACACGTCGGACCCTGCTAGCCCAAGAGCCGGGGAAATGGTCATGTTCTCTTGCTGGGGACAGTCAGTCCTGAGTCCATACTGAGGGGGTACCCCAGAGTGTGAATGGTAGGAGACTGGTTTCCCCTAAAACGGTGTCAAAGACTAATGGTGCCTCCAATATAAGGTGCTGGCAATGCCGGGGGCCTGGACATGTGGCTGCCAACTGCCCCCTGACAGCTGAACCTATGGACTGCGGGTTTATGCACAGAGTCTCGATGTACGCTCAGTCAGTCTGCACCGCAACTACAGGTACTGCATGTAGTGAACCCCAACTGTGCCAGGTACTTGTCAATGGGTACCCGACAAAGGCTCTCTTGGAATCAGGGATCTTAGTGACTCTGGTCCATGGGTCACTAGTTGCCTGGGACAACCCAAATGGTTGGAAAGTGGGGGTTGTATGTATACATGGGGACCTCCAAGAATACCCAACAATGGAGGTTGTTTTTCCACTCCGTGTGGAGAGATGAAACATGTGGTGGGAGTGGTGTAAACTCTTCCTTATGGGACTGTTCTGGGAAGATACTTGCCCCTGTTTTGGTCCCTGTGGGAGAACAGAGTTAACCCCCCAGGGTAAATGTCATTCCGGGTGCAGAACCCGAAGATCCCAAGTCAGGGATACCTGCCATTGGAGTTGCCAACCTAGGGACAGAGTGTAACCCCGATAGGTTCCCCCTAGAGGTATTGGCAGGAGAGGTCGAAGAGACTCCGTCGATCCCAGAGCTGGAAGTGTCCCCTGGTATGTTTGGGACTGCTCAGCTCCTGGATCCCATTCTGGCTCAGGTACGATAAAGGGTGGTAGAAATAAATGGTGTGCCTCAGCAACTGGGTGCAGAGGCAGCTTTTCCACACATGGTTATCCACCAGCATTTATTATCCAGAGTTGATAAAATCAGGGATGAAGTGGTGGAACAGTGCTAGAGATGGCACACACACGCTGGGACGACACTTGGGGTTAAAGAAAACCCAAGAACGTATACTGCAGTGGTTGTTTTGCCCTGGGATTTATGCTGAGGTGCAGAGGTATTGTGAGTCATGTCCCGAGTGTCAATTTACCACACCCACTGCAAATTTCCAGAGTCCATTGGTGCCTCTACCCATTATAGAGGTACCATTTGAGCAAGTTGCAATGGATCTGGTGGGGCCTATAGTGAAATCCACCCATGGCCATCAACATGTTCTGGTCGTAGTAGACTATGCCACCCGTTACCCAGAGGCGATATCACTTCGTCACAACTTGGCAAAACTTATCGCCTGCGATCTGTTTGCAATGTTTTGTCACCTTGGGCTACCAAAGGAGATCCTTACAGATCAGGGGACTCCTTTTATGTCCAAGGTGACAAGGGAGCTATGTAAGCTGCTCTGGACAGCTGCCCACATCGTTGTACCAGCCACATACCAACAGGTTGGTGGAGAGATTTAATAAGACCCTTAAATCTATGATGAAAAAAATGGTCTCCAAGGATGGGAGGGTTTGGGAAATGTTACTGCCCTATTTGATGATTGCTGTCCATGAGGTAACACAGGCTTCCATGGGCTTCTCCCCCCTTGAGCTGTTTTACTGCAGGCATCCTAGAGGGTTGCTGGACATAGCCAAGGAGACGTGGGAACAGGACCCAACTCCGCATCGGAGTGTAATCAAGCACGTGGCAAGTATGCAGGACCAGATTTTGGCAGCCATGCCCATAGTAAAAGAGCATCAAATGGATGCCCATGCAGTGCAGAGCTGCATGTATAATAAAAGACCCACGGTCAAGTCCTTTAATGAAGGTGACCGGGTGTTAGGCTAGTGCCCACAGTAGAGAGTAAACTCATGGCCAAGTGGCAAGAGGCATATGAGATATGTGATATATGAGAAAAAGTGGGGGAAGTGAATTACAGAGTGTACCAGCCTGGAAAGAGAAAACCGGAAAAACTGTGCCATGTGAACCTGCTAGAAGCCTGGAAGGACTGGGAATGTTTGGTTACGGAGGTGACTCAGGTTGTACCATCAGAGAATCCTCTGTCACCAGCCAAGGATGTGGCTGGGGGTGAGGTTAATATAAATGATGCTCTCACAATACAGCAGCAATTGGCGGCGCGAGTTTTGGTGTAACAGACTGCAGATGTATTCTCAGAACTCCCGGGTCGAACCTCAGTGATCTGGCATAGCATTGTCACCGAGCTTCGGGTAAGGGTATGGATGAAACTGTACCAAGTGCCAGAAGCCCAGAGGCAAGCCATCGTGGCCGAAATTAAGTCAACACAGAGCCAAGGGAAGCGAACGCCTGGTGCCCCCTCAGCGTGACACGGTGGTGCAGTCGGCAACAGCAACAGATATGGCCAGTTTTGACGCCCTGGCTGTGATCCGGAGGATACCATTGGCTTTTCATTTATGAGTTTTGGACAATAAAGACATTTGCATTGAATTTTACTGCGTCACTGTCTAACTACTGCACGATGTAAACACCGCGCCATTACAGGGGGTTAGTAATGGGGGCCTCTTATAGACATCTTTCCATTACTAACCCCTGGGCTTGATGTCAGCAGCCATAAAAAATACTGACATCAAGCGCATCCCTATTACCCCACTTTGCTACCGCAGCAGGGCAAGTGGGAAAAGTGAGGCTAAGTACCAGATTTGATGCATCTTATTAATGCGCAATTTCTGGGGCCACTGAGGGCTGCTGGGGAGCCTGGAAGAGGAGCCAATATATACTACCCCTTCTCTGGCTATTAATATAAGCTCACAGCTGTCTGTTTATCTTTTGCTGGTTAGAATTTATATTGGGAACCTACATCATTTTTTGGGGATCCCCCTGTAAACTAATCAGTAAAGGTTAAGCAAACAGCTGTGAGCTGGGGAACATTTAGGGCTAATAATCCGTTTCCCAGATTATTATCAGCCCCCAGCGGTCAGCTTTCCCTCAGCTGGTTATGAAAAATACACAGGAGCCCATGCCATTTTTTTTTTATTTATTTAATACACGCTACATACACAACTAGCCAGATACACACTCGCCGGTCTCGAACAACAACTATCATCAGAGTCGTCTGCTCTCACTGATCACAGAGAGCAGGCAACAATGATGAGAGCTGCCTTGAGCACTCGGCGCTTGGGAACGGCACAAACTGTACGGCTTTTCCCAGGTTCCGTATTTGTCACACTGAGGACACACGGATGTCATACATATGCATCAGTGTGCATGTGTGCGGCACGCATTTCATCCATTGTGCTGGCTAAAAATAGACATGTCTGTGGGTGCACACCACCATTGAACACAATGGGTGTACGTGTGTCCATATTTGCTTTCCTTAAAAAACGGATCGCTTATGGACATGAAAAACGGATATGTGAAGAGGGCCTAAAATAGATCTTTTATACCTGATAAGACTGGTGTACTTACATATAAAATCCATGTTAAAATGGCTGAAAGATTCTCAAATTATAATGACATTTTTATGAGTACAGGTGGAGATGGATTTATAATATTCTAATATTAAACTGGGAACATTTCATAAAGGATTATACAGTCATTTACATTTATTTTTTTAAAGTGAGTATACCAGCGTCATCAAGTCTAAGAAGTCCAATTAAAAAGAATGCAGTTTGTATTGTGAAATCTAGTCACAGATCCACTATAAATTAGTTTGGTAAAATAATTAAGTATTTAGATTCTACTGTATAAAATATCTATTGCAAATAGGGATGAGCGAACCCTTGGATGTTCAGATTCATCGGATTTGGCCAAACTTTTGCCCAAAGTTCTGTTCAAGTACTAGAACTCTACGTGAACTTGAACCAAAACCTCATAGAAGTCAATGGGACTTGAACTTTGGTGCTGGAAAATAGTCATAGATTGGGCTAGGAGGGCTGCAAGAAAAAAGCAGTGTACTAGCACAGAGTCTCTCTCTCTGTTCCCAGAAAACTCCGAACACTGAAATGGACTTCCGGTAGAAGTCCGTGTTCGAAGTTCAGTACCTTGTGTCCGGTATGAACCCCAAACATTACTGTTCAGGTTCGTTCATCTCTAATTGTAAATATGTATTTCCTGACCTTGAATAAAGAATTATTTTACTTACAAAAGCATATGACTTTGCTTTCTTGTGTAGTCAAATACAATTTCCTAACCTATCAAAATAGTGCATTGCGAAAAAATGTTAATTGGGTAATGACACAAACAGCTACTGTGCAGTTGGTAGGAGTTGCCTGCCAGATGAGTAGTGAAATACTTTCTCTCATCTTTCACTGATCTCATGAGCTAGAGAAGGCAGCCTACAGCCTCGCATCCCTGCTGCTAGGATCTAACAGCTCTTAAAAATTATTTTTTCCCTTCTAATTACATAGGGTGAAAGGTGAATTAAAACGAACCGTCTGGCAGGTTTTAGCAAGGCGCAGATTTCTCAGCAGCTTGTAGCAAGGAGGCGTTTATTTAAATGGCTTGCAGTAGAATGTACTGATTGCCTGGTTCTTCTGAACGCAGGACTAGGAGACAGCACAGCACTGGCAAGGACTGAGGAATGACATGTCTGTCTGTAAACAAATGTCATGCAAAGAGACCACTCTGTAATACACATCGTAATGAGGCATGACAAATAGGAAATGTGCACTAGGAAGAGAAGGGATTCCTAAGGGAGACACAGCCGGCACTGAAAAGAAAGCTATTTTCCAAACTCCAGCAGAGAAACTAAAGTCTTTCCTAAGGAGAGCCACACAGAACTGACCAGCATGGCATATATTCTCATTAATGCTTTGCTTTTTCTTGGACTTCATGTATTTTCATCTTTGGCCACCGACACCAGCCAGCCGAGACTTCGCCTGTCCTTTAAAGGTAAGATGGCGATATTAATTGCAATTAAAATTCTAGAATCTGTTTACTGAAATAGATGTAAAAGTAAGACTTTCTATTCGACAGCTTTAAAAATTGGAATTTGTTCAGCCAGGGCATCTTTACACGTCACATTTGGGAACTGTATAGATAAAGGTCACTATAATTGCTTCTTGTCCATTTCTGATGACAATGCCTAATGATTATTCACTTTTTACATGTTAAAGCCAGAAATTGTGCATAATATGCTGAAAAATATCTATGCTCGCAAACTAAGGACATTTAATAATGTTGCAATTTTAAGCCAACAAGGTGCTAAGTAAATTGAATGGTTTTACTCATCAGGATTAAAGAACTGAAAGAAATACTATAATGTGGGTTTGTGTGTGATGTGTAATTGCTGTGCTGTAGATGTATATGAAAGGAAATATGAAGCCATAATTACAGAATACTCAATTTTCCTAGGTCAGATGTTGTCTTACAGATTCTTCAAGGCTAACACGATCATAAGTGCAGAAGTTCATAGAGAGTGTTATATAACAGACACCGTTTAGCCCATGCTTATCCTAAAAAATGCTAGCTGGAGGAGCTTGTGGAGGGTATTGTGAATGCAATTATCTTTTTACAGATAACTGTAAATGAGGCTATTATGTTCCTAATAGTATTCTGACATACACCACCTGCAGTCTTTATCATGTAGTTTTGCTTCCCCAATTTGGCCACAGCACTTTTGTTCTTGATTTAAATAAAAAAAAAAATAAACTGCATAATATACGAACTATATTAACTCTGGCCATGGACAACAGATCAAATAATTTTGATAGGCCTTCATAAAGTGATCATGTTCTTTCATGCAAACTACTAATGACAATGTGTGAGCTGGTGTAATTTTGGTTCTTCAGTTGACTTGAAATCAGCCATTACTTGATACTTGTGAAATCAATGGAATGACCAATAAATACCACTTAGTCTTAAAATGAATGCTTGTTTTCTCTTTTTCCTTACCACTGAATCATATATTTTATGTCAAAATTGTAAATATGTTTAATCCTATCAGCCAAAGACATATATGTCAGATTCTCATGGCTGGTGATTGATTGAAATCTCACGTCTAGGGTAAACTTAAAAAGTTAGTCCAGAGTTCGAAAATAAAATGATTTGTCTGTTTTCCAGAAAAATGTATATGTATTTTTCAGAGCCACATTTTCCTTTGTTCTACATCTATACTTGCTGCTCAACCCCATTTTCTTGAATAGGGGTAAGCTATATTACCTGACAAAGGATAAGAAGCCAACCTTTTTCCTTTAATACTGGACAACCTCTTTAAAGAATATTATTTTACAGAAACCAAATCTCACATCATCCTAATTTAAAGACGTTAAACCATTTTCCACTGTTTCTAACCAATCCTTAAATATATTCTGCTATGGCCTACAGAAGAATCCATTGTGACATTGATTCAAATTACAACCTTTTGTACTTTGAATTGTCTATTCTTTATTACTATGGATTGCATTAACAGGATTACAATTAAATAGTCTTGAATCTCTTATAATTAGTAAAAGTCTTTATTCAGCTCCTTAGTGACATATAATCCTTAGTACTAATGTTTCCTATTTCTTTATGCTTAGAAAAATAGATGCATCTATACATCATAGTTACATACAACCATTGATGCACATATACATCATTGGCCGTGTCCCTGACTTTGGTGCTGACTGAGCCCACATCCTTCCCCACATTTGGTGACTGATTTAATCACCTATCAAGTTCCTCTAACAGCCGCAGCTGGATCCAAGATCCACCTGCGGCTGTCCACCAATAAAATGCCACTGTTAATCAATGACAGCGGCATTTAACATGTGCAGACAGGAAGCATGTCATTGATCCCGCCCATCGGTGCGCTTTACACATAATCAAGCGGCGTCGATGGATTGTCTTGACATATGTGTGTTCAAGACCCCCTATGCCTGTCATCACAGTCCTCCTATGAACACCGGCCCATGGCCTACGTTCATAGAAGATCGTGATTTCTGCTATGTCTAACACTGGCAATCGTACGATTACAGCTTAAAATCTCTTAAAGGGACTATTAAGACTGTAAATAGTAAAAAAAGTTTTCGAAAATATGAAAAAAAATTAAAAACACCAAAGTTCCAATCATCCCCTTTTTCCCATTAAAATAAAACAAATGAAAAATACGCATATTTAGTGTCACTGCATTTAGAAATGTCCGATCTATCAAAATATAAGATAAATTAATCCAATCGGTAAATGGCGTAACGAGAAAATAAATCAAAACTCCAAAACTACATTTTTTTGGTAGCAACAACATTACAATAAAATGCAATAAAAAGCAGTGAAAACATTGTATCTATCCCAAAATGATATCAGTAAAAGCATCAGCTCAAGGCACAGATAATAAGCCCTCACACAGCCCAAGATCTCGAAAAATGAGAATGTTATTGGTCTTGGAAAATAGCAACAAAAGCAAAAAAAGTAATTTTTTTACAAATTTCTGAATTTTTCTCACCACCTACATAAAAAAAAGTATGCATGTTTGGTATCTATGTACTCATACTAACCTGGGGAATAATATTTCCAAGTCAGTTTTACTAAATATTAAACATGGTACATAAACCCCCCAAAAAATAGAACTTTTTTTGCAATTTCATTGCATTTGGAATTTTTCCCATTCTCCAATAAACTACATAAGTGGAAAAAATGAGCAGTGTAAAAATGCTTTTAAAAATAGAAGTATGAATAGTTTGTTTTCATTAATGAACAAAATGCTAAGTGAATAAACAAAAGAGAAATCTAAATCTACCGTATATACTCGTGTATAAGCCGACCCGTGTATAAGCCGACCCCCCTAATTTTGCCACAAAAAACTGGGAAAACTTATTGAGTCGTGTATAAGCCGGGTGTATAAACTGCCCTCCTGCTCTGTGCTGCCCCCGTCCTGCTCCTTGCTCCCCCATCCAGCTCTGTGCTCCCCTATTCTCCTCTGTACTCCACCCCTCCTGCTCCATCCTCCGCTGTGCTCCCCCATTCCTTCTCCGTCCTCCTGTGCCCCCCCCTGTCCTGCTCCATGCTTCCCCCGTCCTCCGTTCTCCCCGTCCTCCTCCATGCTTCCCCCATCCACCGTTCTCCCCCCCTGTCCTGCTCCATGCCTCCCCCGTCCTCCATTATCCTCCCCGTCCTCCTCCATGCTTCCCCCATCCACCATTCCTCCCCCCCGTCCTGCTCGTGCTCCTTGTCCTCTCCTCCATCATACTCACCCCTCCCCGTGCCATCGCTGAGCGTCCCTGCAATCCTGCGTTCTCCCCGGCTTCCTTCGGCTCTCCAGCGCTGAGTGGTGATGTAATACCGCTCATTAAGGCCATGAATATGGACGTCACGCCTATGGGAGTGGCGTCGCGTCCATATTACATGACCTTAATGAGCAGGTATTACATCACCGCTCAGCGCTGGAGAGCTGAAGAAGCCGGGGAGAACGCAGGATTGCAGGGACCCTCAGCGATGGCACGGGGAGGGGTGAGTATGATCCCAGCCACCGGCTCCTGCCGCGGCACCCCCTACCCCGCTGGTTTCTACCCTATGACTCGTGTATAAGCCGAGGGGGCATTTTCAGCACGAAAAAAGGTGCTGAAAATCTCGGCTTATACACGAGTATATACGGTAATCAATATTTTGTGTGACCAACTTTTGCCTTCAAAACAGCATTAATTCTTCAAGGTACACTTGCACAAAGTCAACGATTTTGTAGGATTATAGTCAGGCGAATAACTGACTAATTATACCAAACAGCCGAACAGGTGATAATGATCATTTTTATATGTAGGTTGAGAAACAGTCATTAATTAAAACAGAAACAGCTGTGTAGGAGGCTTAAATCTAGGTGAGATATAGCAAAGCTCTACTACAAAAGTGATGTTGAGGTGGACAATGTAATGTTGCAGGTCATACACCAACGCAATATTGAGCACAGCAACAAAACACAAGGTAAAACTAAATAAATGAGCTGGTACATTTGTTGGTGTAAGTACAAGGTACAGGTTCATATTCACACTGTTTCAAAAAACTGATGGTCAACATCCAAACTAAGTGTGAACAGGTGCTTAACCTAGAGTCACCAACTCATATACACTCAAACAAAAAAGGCAGCACTCTTTAGTGCCATAGCATGCAAATATGAAATATGAAAATTGAATTGCATTACTGCATTAGAAATAGGAAAAATTGAGAAAGCTTAGCGCATAAATTGGCCAATTCATGTGTACCTGGAAACCACATTAAGGCGTTTCTCGTTTTCCAGGACCTAAATCTAATGCCAAACCTCTCTTAGAATAGTCTTCATCTGTATGGGAACCTAATGTGAATACTCTCTTCAGACTGAAATCTATATCTCTGTGGAGGGGTAGTGGCCCTGCTGTGATTATAAACGCCTGCAACTAAGAGGTGGAGTGCTCAGTCAGAAGGCTAATGAATACAAATTTAAAAAAAACTTACAGTCACATCAAAACTAAGTGTGAACAGGTGCTTAACCTAGAGTTACCAACTCATATACACTCAAACAAAAAAGGCAGCACCCTGGAAGCCACGTTAAGGCATTTATTCTGAGAGAGGGATGGCATTAGGTTTAGGTCCTGGAAAATTAGAAACGCTTTAACTTGGCTTCCAGGTACACAAGAATTGGCCAATTCATGCGCTAAGCTTTCTCAATTTTTCATATTTCTAATGCAGTAATGCAATTCATTTTTAATATTTCATATTTGCATGCTATGGTGCTACAGAGTGCTGCCATATTCACACTGTGGCCATTAAAAGAAAGAAACTTAGGATAAAACAATGAGCAAATACCCTGCAGTAAGTAAATAAATCAGTAGTAATAGTATCTGTAAAAAACATAGGGTTTGTAGTTAAGATTATTTTGATCAATAGGAAGTTTTCTCCCAGGCAAAGATTTCACAGCAGATTGGGGTTTCAAGTTGTGCTGTTCAAGTACTTTTGAAAAAGCACCAATAAATGGTCAACATTTAGGACTGTAAATGTAGTGTTTGGCCAAGGACATTTAGTGCAGCAGATGAAAGACTCATCATTTTATCTCTCTTCCAAATTAGAAAGGGTCATCAGATCAGAAAGAGAAGCAGCCAGTGGGACCAACCAGTTATATTGATGTGCTGTTTGGAGAAATTTGGCCAGAATTTGGGTTCATGAAAAAAACTGTGGCCAAAAAGATACACCTTCAACATAGAAACAAGACCAAGTGACTCAACTATTCTCAAAACAAAGCAAATAAAGTAACATAGGAAGTAAAGTATAGAATATGACAGCAGTTGCTCTAATCTGATGAGTCAAAATTTTGCATATTTAGCTATAACTGAAGTGATGGAAAGTTACACAGTAATATGAGTTTTCAATCAAAAGTGTAACATAGTGTAGGATTCTTGTGCATCTGTGGCTGCATTTCAGAAAATTGTGTTGTGGATTTGGCCAGGATTAGAGATAAGAGAACCTGAACTTTAAAGTTCAGGGTTTGGACAAGACAGTGTCCGATGCCAATTGCCAAACTCTGACTTCTCTTGGAAGTCTGTTACAATGTTCGGAGCTCCAAGGGAAGTCAGGGAGAAGAGAGAGAGCCAGGATTAATAGTGTCATCAATGCTTTGAAATACAGGCAGTAACTTATTCATCATGCAATACCATTAGATTGCATCTGATTGGCTTCAAATTTATTCTGCAACAGGACAATAGCCTCATGCATACGGCCAATTCATTTAGAACTATCTACAGCATAAAGAAGTCTTGGAAATAATTATATGTCCCCCACAGAGTCCTGATCTGAACATCTACGAGTCTTTTTATGATTTGTGGTTAGCTCTCCAAGATATTTGGAACACTCTCTCTAGATTGTGAGCACCAGTTCGAACAATGGTGATAATGTTTGTAATATGCTGTGGAACTTGATGTTGCTATATAAATAAGCGAGATAAATTAATTAAAAAAGCAGTATGCCAATGTACCGTGATGCTTTGATGTTGTTTTGAAGGCAAAACGCAGCCACATCAAATATTGGTTTGGTTTAATTTAGATTTCTCTTTTGTTCATTTCATTTTGCATATTGTTAATTGATGAAAATAAACTATTAACATTTCTATTTTTTTACTTTTCAGCATTTTTTTCATAACTGCCTAATACCTTTGCACAGTACTGTATATGGCACAAGACCGCAGAGTCCAACGGTTGGTTGCAAGCGTCAAGCTCTGCAGTCGTGAAGTCACTGCTGTAGCCATGCAACATAAACATTTTTACACACAGGATGACTATCCCATAAAATGGGGTAAATAGAATATTACTCATACATGCCTCATATATATCAGTAATATATAGGTGTGTGTGCACATATATATATATATATATATATATATATATATATATATATATACACCATGTTCCAAATTATTATGCTAATGATATTTTTCTCTGATTTTCCTAAGTGGTCGGTGCAAATAACAGTCAGTCTAATAAAAGTCATCACCCATTAGAGTATACATCGATTTCTATTGAAGAAACCTCCCAATAATAATAGTATAATCTCCAAAATAAATAAAAACTCAAAATGCACTGTTCCAAATTTTTAGGCAGAGTAGAATTTCTAAACATTTGATATGTTTTAAAGAACTGAAAATGCTCATTTGTGGAATTTGCAGCATTAGGAGGTCATACTCACTGAACAAAAAAGCTATTTAACTCCAAAACATCCTAACAGGCCAAGTTACATGTTAACATAGGAACCCTTCTTTGATATCACCTTCACAATTCTTGCATCCATTGAACTTGTGAGTTTTTGGAGAGTTTCTGCTTGTATTTCTTTGCATGAAGTCAGAATAGCCTCCCAGAGCTGCTGTTTTGATGTGAACTGCCTCCCACCCTCATAGATCTTTTGCTTGATGATACTCCAAAGGTTCTCTATAGGGTTGAGGTCAGGGGAAGATGGTGGCCACACCATGAGTTTATCTCCTTTTATGCCCATAGCAGCCAATGACTCAGAGGTATTCTTTGCAGCATGAGATGGTGCATTGTCATGCATGAAGATGATTTTGCTCCTGAAGATACATTTCAGATTTATATATACCTTTGAAGAAATTTGTCAGTCAGAAACTCTATATACTTTGCAGAGGTCATTTTCACACCTTCAGGAACCTTAAAGGGCCCTTCCAGCTGTTTCCCCATAATTCTGGCCCAACACATGACTCCTCCACCTCCTTGCCGACGTTGCAGCCTTGTTGGGACATGGTGGCCATCCACCAACCATCCACTACTCCATCCATCTGGACCATCCAGGGTTGCTCGACACTCATCAGTAAACAAGACTGTTTGAAAATTAGTCTTCATGTATGTCCGGGCCCACTGCAACCGTTTCTGCTTGTGAGCACTGTTTAGGCGTGGCCGAATAGTAAGTTTATGCACCACAGCAAGCCTTTTAAGGATCCTACACCTTGAAGTTCGAGGAACTCCAGAGGCACCAGCAGCTTCAAATATCTGTTTGCTGGTTTGAAATGGCTTTTTAGCAGCTGCTCTCTTTAATCCGATGAACTTGCCTGGCAGAAATCTTCCTCATTCTGCCTTTATCAGCACGAACATGTCTGTGCTCAGAATCAGCCACAAATCTCTTAACAGTATGATGATCATGCTTAAGTTTTCGAGAAATATCTAATGTTTTCATCCCTTGACCAAGGCATTGCACTCTTTGATGCTTTTCAGCAGCAGAGAGATCCTTTTTCTTTCCCATGTTACTTGAAAACTCTGGCCAGCTTAATAGTATGGAACATCCAGTTTTCCTTTTATTGGGCTCACATAGCAAACTAATTATCACATACTTTCAATATATAAGTATATTATATGTACTGATGTACTGTATAGATAATGGATATTATGATAAGGCAGAAAAGAAGTGTTGCTCCTCTGGCAGTGTGAGCAGACATGACTAGTGTTTTAGAGATTGATAAAGTAATAGCTCTTCCTCAATTAAATGCTGATTTCTAACCTTGAAGAAGCACAAGGTAGACTGAAAGTGAACACAAACACCCCTTGTGGACGTTTCAAAGGTACAGGCTTGCTTTTATTCAAGACCAAAATAGACAATATCACAGCTTTAGAACACAATTTCCTAAAACTTGATCAAAGCAACTTTTATTTCTCCTTATATAATCTACTGCTTTGTGTAGTACCCTAAGGTGCATAGATGGAGTGTATACACTTAGATACAATACAATATGCCAATAGATAAAATAACAAGCCTTATTTTTATTCAATCTATGAAAATCTTTTTTCAATAAAAAAAATAATTTGTGTGATATTTGTAAAATAGCATTAAAAATGTGTTTTAGTATATTAGCTGCGAAGTACTATTGTGCATTTTTCCCAAGAGTAATACTATCATAAATGACAGTATTAGTTATACGTGTTACTTTATTCGTTTGAAGAGGGTACAGGATATTAACAAAGATTGTCATACATAGCTATAATCAAAACATCATAATTCTACTTTTCAGTTGTTCAGGAAGCACTAGTATGCAAACTTTTAATGTTGTTCTGAGATAGATGTGAGCAAAAATATTTGCAGGACTGTTGTCCAATGGCCACACCAGAAATCTGTTGGCACTGCACCAAAGCACTGCAAACTTTCTACTAACTGCAATATCCCTGTTGCAGCAGTGGTGACGTGTTTCTGTTATACTTTTCTTCTGATTAGTCCACTCCTGGTTTTGGCTTACAAATACTGATGTAAAATACTGACCAAATATTGAATATGGCCTTACTACTCCTAATGGTGGTGGTATTGGCTCCTGCGCTGATGTCATGTCAACAGCACTGTAGTGGATCAGTGAGCTAAGCATGTCTGATCATGTAAACAGAATGCCCCTCTCAAAGCCTCACTCAAAGCCTCTGCACTTTCTGATTGGCTGCCACGTTATCAATATGACATCAAAGCAACAGCCAATACCGGACACCCAGAACAGCACCAGAAACTCACTGCTGGACCCAGGGAGGGTGAGTAAAAAGTGGTTTGTTGTTTAGTTTTTATAAAACTAACTGCAAACAAACTGCAGCCAGGAATGCAGATTTTCTTAAAGGAGACAACTCCTTTAAAGAGCATTTCCTCTTTCTCAACCTCCGGTTAATTCAAACTTCTCCAATGTGGTTGAGGACTTGGTATCCTAGATCCAGTGACTTATCTTGAGATATATGGAGTAAAATGACCAATTTTACAAAAATCCATGATTTTGTAAAACTTTTTTGGGTTATATATGTGCTATATGTGTCTGTGTGTTACCACACAGAGGAAGTGATGTGCATTGCAGTCTGTCCTGGTTTTGCTAGCATCTGTTGATGAAGCATTGCACTTACACTGTGTTCCAAATTATTATGCAAAAATTGTTTAGGAGTGATAAGGTAAGAATTTTTTTGTTTGTTAGTTAAACTCATTGATGGTGATGTGTGTCAGGGCTCTTTATATCACTGTAAGCAATTGCAGACACCTGTGCTAATTAGTTTGGCAGGTATGTCCAATGAAAGGCAAGACTACTTAAGAAGGCTGTCCCACATTATTAAGCAGCCTACATTTTCTGCCAAAATGGGAAAGAAAAAGGATGTGTCGGCTGCTGAGAAGCAACAAATTGTGGATTGTTTAGGTCAAGGCATGACTACAATCAACATTGCCAAGACACTTCATCGTGATCATCACACAATCAAGAAGTATGTAGCTGATTCACAGTACACACTTGTGTGTGCTGATAAGGGAAAATTGAGGACTCTTTCCTACAGGCAATTACGTCAGGTTAAAAGAGCAGCTGAAAAAAGCCTTGTCACAGCAACAGACAAGTTTTTGAAGCTACTGGTGCCTCCAACGTCCCCCGAACAACAAGATGCAGGGTCCTTCAGAGGTTTGCAGCTGTGCATAAGCCATCCTGTCGACCTCCTCTATCCACTGCACACAAGCAGAAACGGCTCCAGTGGGCCAAACAATACATGAAGACTGACTTCAAAACTGTTTTGTTCACCGATGAGTGCTGTGCAACGCTCGATGGTCCATATGGATGGAGTGGAGGATGGCTGGTTGATGGACACCCCATGCAAACACGGCTACGGCGCCAACAAGGAGGAGGTGGAGTAATGTTTTGGGCTGGAATCATGGGGAGAGAGATTGTCGGCCCCTTTAGGATCCCTGAAGGGGTAAAGATGAACTTCCTAGTGTATGTTGAGTTTTTCAAACAGCACTTCCTGCCATGGCTCAAGAAGAAGAACCGTGCATTCCGCAGCAAGATCATTTTCATGCATGATAATGCACCGTCTCATGCTGCACATAACACATCTGCATCTCTGGCTGCTATGGGCATAAAAGGGGACAAACTTATGGTGTGGCCCCCATGCTCCCCTGACCTCAACCCCGTTGAGAACCTCTGGAGCATCAACAAAAGGAGTGTCTATGATGGTGGCAGGCAGTTCACATCTAAGCAACAGCTCTGGGAGGGTATTCTGTCCTCATGCAAAACAATTGAAGCAGAAACCATCCAAAACCTGACAAATTCAATGGGCGAGAGAGTTCAGAAGCTCCTTTTGAACAAAGGGTCCTATGTGCAAATGTAACATCACCTAGAATAAAGTTTTGAGTTGAAAACTGTTTGATTTCAGTTTGTAATAACCTGCTAATGCTTATAATTTCAAAAATGACCATTTTTTTGTTATTTATTAAAATGAAAAGTTTGAAAACTCTGTTGTGCATAATAATTTGGAACATGCATTTTGAGTGCAGTTTGAGTGTTTTATTTTTTTAAAAAAATATACTGTTATCATAGGCAGTTTGTACAAAAACCTTTCAATTGTACTCTAATAGTTATTTGACTGGAAAATTACAATGACTGCAATTCATATAGGTAATTTGGGAAAATCTGAGAAAATATTATTTGCATAATAATTTGGAACACAGTGTATATACATTATACATCCTGTAGAATATAAGCCCGCAAGGGCAGGGTTGTCTCTCCCCTCTATATTAGTCTGTGATTGTTAGTCTGTTTACTGTAAGTGATATCTGTAATTTGTATGTAACCCTGTCTCATGTACAGCACCATGGAATCAATGGTGCTATATAAATAAATAATAATAATATAATAAAATATTGGAAAATTCATGTAAAGTTAAGGTGGACAAACTTGCATTTGCACACCTGTGTATTTAAACGATCCAATACCAGACTTATTTGTGTACTCCCTAGAAGAATATTTACTGTAATACAGCTAAAATACAATTTTAATGAGAGTTCACTATTTTACTATCTTCCATTTCATGGCTTTGACTTGTGCAGCTCAATTGCTGAAGTTAATTAAGTTAGTGGTCCTGGAGCCCTAACGTCTAAAGAAGTATTACCCTATGATAAGATGCAGAAAGACACACAACTTGGCTGCACCTGGAGCAGTCTGGCATTTATATCTTCACTCGGCATGCACTAAATTCCCTCTGATGAATGTCAAAATGGAATTTGCTAAAAAATTCTTTGCACAGTTATATAGAGGTATTACGATTTGTTGTTACTGTAAATATTGGCTTCCGAATTGTTGTCAAATGGTTACCATATGGCCCCCAGTGTGAACTATTCTACATATAAACTATTTTACTTTGTTTTTGATAGCTTCAGATACTTAATAAAAACTGAATGACATTTTAAACTTTTTTTCTTTTTTTTTTGCATATCATCCATCTGAGCTGCAAATGAGCATGACCATAGTAGGGTCTGACACCTCTTCTGTTCTCATGATGTGTAATAGGCCTCTTGATTTCTGGTTACTTCGGTAAATAACTTAACAGTGTTAGCGATGCACTGACCATTATGAGATACGGACAAGTTTGGTAAAAGTGTATTATGAACCTGAACTGTGTTGCTATTCTTGTATCTTACAAGTGGCTATTTTGAGCCCTTAAATAAAGTGCACAGATACCTATGTATCTTCTGCATCCCTTATAGCTATGTCATTAGCTCCTGGGTTAAAATATTATAAACAAGAGATTCATTTAGGTATGTTCCACTAAAGCAAATCCAGTCCTATCCAATATATGGAATGGATAGTATACAATTGTTGATCTAACGATTGGTAAAATGATAGAGACATTGATGGATTGTAGAATCAAATAGAATTTCTGAAATGATGAAAAACCTTCTTATTCTGGACATAGTAGTCCTGTCCTTTATTGACAATCACTGAGTTGAACCCTCTTTTGCCTTTTAAGTCCAGAATGTGCATGGATTTCAATTATTAAAATTCAATTATTCCAAAACTTTTCCAACAAAAATATATATCAATCTGCTCAGCTTATTCTGCTCTGTAACATCTGGCCTATAAATTGTTCAGCATTTTCAAGCTCAAAAGTTCCCTTTTTAATCAAGGCAATTGTGACCCACTATTCACAGTAGTCTCTATTAAAACCTCTTTAGATCAGTTTAGAAATGTAGATGCCCTTAGTAATTATTGGCCTTTGACGTTGTGTACCATTAGGTTATCAGAGAGTGAATAGTATTGTCCATGTCCACGCAATATTTTATCTACAAAAGATCTTCTAAGTTCTCTAATGAATTATCAGTGGTGTTGTACTGATAATTTGTGCATTGCCACTAGTGTAAATGTCTGGAACTTCACCTCTAAATGTCTTACATCTGGTACTGATCTCTGCATCAAAGCAGCAGACGCCACAAAAGGGGCTTAAGCATTTGTATGATGCAGTGATAGCTTAATACAACTCTACAGATCTTACCTTTGATGTTATCCTCCACAGTAAGTTGTTTGCTAGTTATCTCTTGCTGCGCTACTTCCCAAACATTCACAATGTTCATTTAATGGAAGAGGCATAATATAGATGATTTCTTTCAGGTAATGGCAAAGGAACAACCTTTAATGATAACTTAACTGTACCTTCAACATTTGTCTTGGGAAAGTTAAGCATCATGTCTTTATTATTATTGCTTTGGTGCATTAATTCTTTTAAGGTATTTGCACACTATAAGGCCAATTAAAAATGTTGTGACTTTTGACATTTTCACAACAGTTTGAAGCAGCTCTGATGAAATGGGCAGAGCTGGGGAGGAGATGGTGCAGAATGGGATGTGTCCACACCTGCCCTTCCAGTTCACTAAACATGCCTGCGTTTCGCATGCCAAAAATGTTCCCCCACTCCCTGACTGGAAAAGCATTTCTGTCAAGGTGCATGGTGGTGCACATTACTGAAAAGATGCACCAAATTAATTAAGTGGCATGCACTAAGTGAATTTGGCACATAATACCTCAGCGAGTCCTTCATTAACCCCTTTACCACCTGAGACGTATCCATACGTCCCTTTTACCTGGTACTTATTGATCTGGGATGTATGGATACGTCCATGTGATTTTATGATGTGCGCGTTGATTCTGAAAGCTGACACCCACTCAGTATCAGGAGCAGTCCCGAACTTTAACCCTCTAAATTCTGTGACCGATCTCGATCCTGGGATTTTGGGAGTAGGCAGAGGAAAGAAAGACCCTTGGATTGGAGACCCCGCAATGTCATTGCGAGGTCCTGATCGTTGCCATGGTGACCAGATGCACTGCACTGGGCCTGAAAATTATTTTATGATTTCTTTTAGGGTATTGGCACATTCAGGAAAAAATGGACCTTAGTTTATTGTAAAAAAAATTCCTATTAGTATTTAGAAAAATTAAAAACTTGGGGCTAAAAATAATTTTAGTAGTAAAAACTTAATTTATTCTTTCTTCACCGCTCAATGGTATACAATTATGTGAGGCACATGTGGTGTTAATATGAACATTGCACTCCTAGATTAATTTATTGGGAGTGTAGTTTGTAAATTATTTCATATATGGGGTTTATGTTTTTTTGGCACCTTAGGGCTCTCCAATATGACATGGCACCCTTCAACCATTCCAGCAAAATCTGAACTCCAATATGGCACTTCTTCCCTTCTGAGCTTTGCACTGTGCCTCAAATGTAAAATTCCTCCACATATGGGGTATCGCTATACTCAGGAGAAATTGCACAACAAATTGCTAATTGTATGGTGCAATTTCTTCTGTTACTGTTGTGAAAATAAAAAAATTGGTGCTAAAATAACATTTTTGTAGGGAAAATGTGATTTTTTTTATTTTCACAGCTCAACGCTATCAACTTCTGTAAAGCACGTGGGGGTTCAAGGTGCTCACCACATATCTAAATACATTCCTTGATGGGTCTAGTTTTCAAAATGGTTTTGTAAATTTTGTTGGAAAAATGAGGAATCATTGGTCAACTATTAACCCTATTACTGTATTTTTTGGATTATAGGACGCACTTTTTTCCCCAAAAATTTTGGGGGAAAATGGGGGTGCGTCTCATAATGCGGATATACCTTACGGTCGCGGTGGAGCTGGTCCGAGGGTCGCTGCTGGATGAGGCAAGAGGCACATTTTGAAAAATAATCATTTGTTTTTGTGTCACCATATCCTGAGAGCCTTATATTTTACATATTTTATTCAAAGGAATAGAATAAGAGTTTATTTTTTGTGTAATAGCATGTAGTTTTCAGTTAAACCATTTTCTGACACATATGACATTTTGATAACTTTTTATTGCACTTTCTTGAATTTACAATGTAAAAAGAAAACAATTCTGTTTTGTTTTTTTGTTTTTTTTAACTATGCTCACTCACTGAAAAATAAATGTTATATTCATTTTTGGAGATCTTACCATATTTCAAGACTAATAACTTATAAATTATTTTTTCCAATACAAGGTCTAGATTTCCCTTCCAATTATGGTTACGCAGAAAATTTGAGATTACTTTTCATTTAATTTTTTTGTGACGCAGCATGACCAAGATTTAGCAATTCGATATACACTGCTCAAAAAAATAAAGGGAACACTAAAATATCACATCCTAGATATCACTGAATTAAATATTCCAGTCACAAATCGATATTCATTACATAGTATTATGCGTTGCGAACAATAAAACATAAAAATGATCAATGTAAATCAAAATTAATACAGAGTTCTGAATTTGGTAAGATTCTCAAAATGAAAGTGGAAAATCAAATTTCAGGCTGATCCAACTTCAGTGAAAATGTCTCAAGGCAAGGAAATGATGCTCAGTAGTGTGTGGACTCCATGTGCCTTTTTGAACTACCTACAATACCTGGGCATGCTCCTGATTAGACAACTGATGTTCTCCTGGGGGACCATCATCAGTTAACTCCTGGACAGTCTGTGGTGCAACGTGGCTTTGGTGGATGGGACGAGACATGATGTCCCAGATGTGCTTGATTGGATTCAGGTTTGAGGAACGGGCAGGCCACTCCATAATATCAATGCCTTTGTCATGCAGGAACTGCTGACACACTTCAGCCACATGAGGCCTAGCATTGTCATGCATCAAAAGGAACCCATGGCCCACTCCACCTGCATATGGTCTCACAATGGGTCTGAGGATCTCATCCAAGTACCTAATGGCAGTCAGGGAACCTCAGGTTAGTACAAAGAGGGCTGTGTGACCCTTAAAAAGAAATGCTTCCCCTCACCATTACTGACCCACTACCAAACCAATCATGCTGGAGAATGTTGCAGACAGCAGAATATTCTGCAGACTCTGTCATGTCTGTCAAATGTGCTTAGTGTGAACTTGTTCTCATCCGTGAAGAGCACAGGATGCCAATGTCGAATCTGCCTATCTTGGTGTTCTCTGGCAAATGCCAATCACCTTGCACGGTGTTGGGCTGTAATCATAACACCTACTTGTGGATGTCGGGCCTCATATCACACTCATGAAGTCTGTTTCTGACAGTTTAAGCAGACACATGGCCTGCTGGAGGTCATTTTTCAGTGCTCTGGCACTGCTCCTCCTGTTACTCCTTGCACAAAGAAGGAGATAGCGGTCCTGCTGCTGGATTGTTGCCATCTTATTTCCCCCTCCACATCTCCTGGTATTTGATCCATGCTCTGGACACTGTGCTAACAGACACAGCTACCCTTCTTGCTATTGCTTACATTGATGTGCCATGCTGGATGAGCTGCACTACCGAAGCAACTTCTGTGGGTTGTAGACACCACCTCATACCACAGCACCTCTAGTGGTGAGAGCAATGACAAAATAAAAAAGTGACCAAAACAAAATCCAAAAAGGATAACAACAGAGAAATGGTCTGTGGTCACCACCTCCAGAACGACTCCTTAATAGTGGCTGTCTTGCTAATTGCCCATCATTGCCACCTGTTGTCTGTTCCTTTTACACAACAGCAGGAGAAATTGATTCAAAATCTGTGTTGCTTCATAATTGTACAGGTTGATTTCACAGAAGTGTGATTGACTTGGAGTTACATTGTGTTGTTTAAGTGTTCCCTTTATTTTCTTGAGCAATGTATTATTATTTATTTTAAAGCACCATTGATTCCATGGTGCTGTGCATAGGAAGGGATTACATACACGATACAAATATAAATTACATTCTATGGGAATAGGCATAGGTATAGTTTTTTTGTATGTTTTTTTTAAAGCAATAGCTTCTGTAATGTTATAGTTTTATACTATGGGTCAATGCAGTTACTATGGTATTCAACTTAAATTCTATCATTTTTATAACTTACTGCTTTTGCACAAGATAATCACTTATTAAAGAAAATATTATTTTTGGGTGGCATCATGATCTTAAAGCCATAACTTTTTAAATTTGGCATTTATAGAATTGTATGATGGCTTGTTTTGTGAAACAAGCTGTAGAATTTATTGGATTCATTTTGGGTCATGTATTACCATTTTTTATCACTTTTTATTTGGTTTTAATAAGGTGGAGGAACAACGATGGCAATTCTCGCTTTGTAAATTCTATATTTTTTGCAACTTTCACTGTTTGGGATAATTAATGATACAGTATGACATAGTGTTATGGTATGCTTCAATACGGATGCATCGATACCAAATATGTGTTGTTTTTAAGCTACATTTATTTTTCCACATAAAAACTGCGATTTTGGGGGTGAAGGGAGTTTTTACTTATCTTTCTTAAATGCAAAACATTTTATTGAGCTCAAAAGGGGTCTAGAGCATACAAAATTATTATTACATTACTAATACACAGCTAACTTTCAGTAACGCTGTGCATTAGACTATTTGGTCAGTGCTGACAGGTATCCTATCAAGCCAAATAGGATCTAATGGGATGTAATGTTTGAGAGCCAGAGGCCACGATTAGCCAGACAGAGGAAGTGCTTTCTCTCTGTCATACTCCTCATGTGCGCCTGTCACTATTAGCAGCGGCATATGAAGAGAAAGCCAAAGCTGGCAGTTACTGCAGGAGCCCAGCAGAGTATGTGGGTTCTTGCAGCTATTTTCACCATTATAGAAGATGGACCGTACAACCAGAATGACATATATATATATATATACACTGCTCAAAAAATAAAGTGAAAACTTAAACAACAGAATATAACTCCAAGTAAGTCAAACTTCTGTGAAATCAAACTATCCACTTAGGAAGCAACACTGATTAACAATCAATTTCATAAGCTGTTGTGCAAATGGAATAGACAACAGATGGAAATTATTGGCAATTATCAAGACACACTCGATAAAGGAGTGTTTCTGCAGGTGGGGACCACAGACCACATCTCAGTACCAATGCTTTGTGGCTGATGTTTTGGTCACTTTTGAATGTTGGTTGTGGTTTCACACACGTGGTAGCATGAGACCGACTCTACAACCCACACAAGTGGCTCACGTAGTGCAGCTCATCCAGGATGGCACATCAATGCGAGCTGTGGCAAGAAGGTTTGCTGAGTCTGTCAGCATTGTGTCCAGAGGCTGGAGGCACTACCAGGAGACAGGCCAGTACACCAGGAGACGTGGAGGGGGCCATAGGAAGACAACAACCCAGCAGCAGGACCGCTATCTCCACCTTTGTGCAAGGAGGAATAGGAGGAGCACTGCCAGAGCCCTGCAAAATGACCTCCAGCAGACCACAAATGTGCATGTGTCTGCACAAACGGTTAGAAACCGACTCTATAAGGATGGTCTGAGTGCCCGATGTCCACAGATGGGGGTTTTGCTCACAGCCCAACACCGTGCAAGATGCTTGGCATTTGACACAGAACACCATCATTGGTAAGTTTGCCACTGCGGCCCTGTGCTCTTCACAGATGAAAGCAGGTTCACAATGAGCACATGTGACAGACTTGACAGACTCTGGAGATGCAGTGGAGAGTCATTTGCTGCCTGCAACATCCTTCAGCATGATCGGTTTGGCAGTGGGTCAGGAATGGTGTGGGGTGGCATTTCTTTGGAGGGCCGCACAGCCCTCCATGTGCTCACCAGAGGTAGCCTGACTGCCATTAGGTACTGAGATGAGATCCTCAGACCCCTTGTGAGACCATATGCTGGTGCGGTTGGCCCTGGGTTCCTCCTAATGCAGGACAATGCCAGACCTCATGTGGCTGGAGTGTGTCAGCAGTTCCTGCAAGATGAAGGCATTGAAGCTATGGATGGCCCACCCGTTCCCCAGACCTGAATCCGATTGAGCACATCTGGGCATCATGTCTCGCTCCATGAATAAGAGAAACAGTAATAGTTTTTGCAGAGTAGAAAGTAAGAAAGGGTCGAATTCTAGAAATGTTTTTGAGGTGCAGATAGCAAGAGCGAGACAGTGATCGGATGTGGGGGTGAATATATACACATGTGGTCAAAATTGTTGGCACCCCTCGTTTAATGACAGAAATACCAACAGTGATGACAGAAATAACTAGAATCTGACGAAAGTAATAATAAATAAAAAATCTATGAAAATGAACAAATGAAAGTGAGACATTGCTTTTCCACTATGCTTCCACAGAATTTTTAAAAAAATAAAACTCATGAAATAGGCCTGGACAGAAATGATGGTACCCATAAAAATAATGTGACAAAAGGGACATGTTAAATCAAGGTGTGTCCACTAATTAGCATCACAGGTGTCTACAATCTTGGAATCAGTGAGTGTTCCTGTAAAGAGTGCTGCAGATGCTCACTGTGCTGTTTGGTGACATGGTGTGTATCACACTCAACATGGACCAAAGGAAGAGAAGGAAAGCGTTGTCTCAGAAGACAATTATAGGCAAACATATTTAAGGCAAAAGTTATAAGACCATCTCCAAGCAGCTTGATGTTCCTGTGACTACAGTTGCACATATTGTTCAGAATTTTAAGCTCCATGGGGCAGTAGCCAACCTCCCTGGACGTGGCTGCAGGAGGAAAATTGATGACAAATCAAAGAGACGGATAATATGAATGGTAACAAAAGAGCCCAGAAAAACAGATAAAAGGTGAACTTCAAGCTCAAGGAACATCAGTGTCAGATCGCTCCATCTGTCGTTATGTGAGCCAAAGTGGACTTCATGGGAGATGACCAAGGAAGACACCATTGTTGAAAAGAAATCATAAAAAGGCCAGACTGGAATTTGCCAAACTACATGTTGATAAGCCACAAATCTTCCTGTGGAAAGATGAAACAAAAATGGAACTTTTTGACAAGGCACATCAGCTCTATGTTCATAGACGGAAAAATGAAGAATATCAAGAAAAGAATACTGTCCCTACTGTGAAACATGGGGAAGGCTCTGTTATGTTCTAGGCCTGATTTGCTGCATCAGGAACAGGGTATCTAGAATCTGTGCAGGGTACAATGAAATGTCAAGACTATCAAGTGATTCTAGAGAGAAATGTGCTGCACAGTGTCAGAAAGCTTGGTCTCAAGCGCATGTAATGAGTCTTGCAACAGGATAATGACCCAAAACACACAGTTAAAAATGCCCAGGAATGGCTAAGAGGAAAACATTGGACTATTCTGAAGTGGCCTTCTATGAGCCCTCACCTAAATCCTATTGCGCTTCTTGGGAAAGAGCAGAAACATCTGGAAAAGGCAACCTTCAAACACGAGACAACTAGACCAGTTTTCTCTTGAGGAGAGGGCCAACATACATTTCGAGAGGTGCGGAAGTCTCATTGACAGTTACAGGAATCGTTTGATTGCAGTCATTGCCTCAAAGGGTTGTGCAACAAAATATTAAGTTAAGCGTACCATCATTTCTGTCCAGGCCTATTTCATGAGTTTCATTTTTTTTTAAATTCTGTGGAAGCATGGTTGAAAAACAATGTCTGATTTTCATTTGTTCATCTTCATACATTTTTGATTTATTATTACTTTTAGCAGATTCAAGTTATTTCTGTCACCATTGTGGGTTTTTTCTGTCATTAAACGAGGGGTACCAACAATTTTGACCATGTGTGTATATATGTCATCGAGCTCAAAGTTACAAGTGCTCACTAAATGTTATACAGTATAGTATTAATGGATTAAAGTTTTAAATTATTTGTTTTTTAAAGTATAAATTATTAGTGATGTAACCCAATAAAATTTACCCTTTTATATGTGTGTGAGATTGGGAAATCATATTCTAAGTGCCTCAGGACTTAAAAGTGACAATTTGCAATCTGTATAAAACATTTGAGAATTGATTGAGTTGTCTCACTAGACATTACCATACTTACAAGAGGGCAGCGGCAGCAATCAACTGATGACTGCCAATTTTTATCACTGTCAATTTTGCACAAGGAAGACTTCCTGGTCAAAAACATTTGCTTTAGCATCATAAATTCTCCTAATTGATTACAGAGAGGGATTTTAAAGGATTTCCACTAGAGATGGGCAAATTGAATTCTAGTTAAATATTAGAAAAATCCACATTTTAGAGAATATGGATTTTTGTAATTTGCCATGTGTTAATGCACCAGAATGGTGGATGGCTGATGCCATCATAGTGCTGAGAAGTAGAGTGCCAGCAAAAAGTTAAAATGGAAAAATAAACATTCCTCGCCACTCACTTTCTGACATACCACTCTACTCCTTACCTGCTTTCCAGTCCTACATGCCTCCATTGTGCTACAACTCAGGTCAGGTGCTCACTGCTACTGGGCCTATTCGCAACCGATAGCCCCCAGCCCAGAGTTGACACTGAACTGGAGATGCATGAAGTGGACAGAAAGAAGCAGAGTTGGTCAAAGATGTGAGCATTGAGATGAGTGTTTTTTTTTCTCATCTAACCTTTAGCCAGCCGCACACCTCTCTGGCGACCCTCACTGCCCGATGTCTGGTCCTTTGACATATCGCATGTCTGGCCTATTTTAGCCTCTAGGATGGGATTTCCTGCAATATGTGTAGGCCCTGAAGTTCAGGCAGGGAGCAACAGTAGCTATTAAGGCAGCAAGAGAAGTGAACATTCAGGTGAGAATTAGGGTTATTTCTCGTTACATCTTACATTTACTTTACTCTGGGGTCCAAGGATACCCCAGAGCATAAAAGGGAACATTAAATTCATGGAGAAAAACTTCCCAACTTTGCTGCAAATCGAATTACTGTGTAATGATTTGAGGACTATTATCAAATACCCTATAAAGGTCTATTGACAAGTATTGTCTTTCTTAGACAATCCCTTGATTAATTTGAAATGATATGTACAAATTAAATTATCTCAAAATTTAAAATTTGTGGTACTACAATTGTTTTATAATTATCATTATTATTTTTGTTCCTCATATTAATGAAAAGCAATTCAAATCCTGAGTTCCACAGTCCTGAGTTCAAATCCCATCAAGAGCAACATCTGAAAGGAGTTTCTATGTTCTCCCTGTGTCTGTGTGGGTTTACTCCTGGTACTCCACTTTCCTCACACACTCCAAAAACATACTGATAGGTAATTTAGCTTGTGAGACCCAATGGGGACAGCTATGACAGTGTCTGTAGTACTGTGTAATTAATGGTGCTATATAAGTGAGTAAAATAAATAAATAAATGCATAATTTGAGCATTACAATGAGAATTCTCAAGATTATCAGTAGAGATGGGCTAACCAATACAGTAAAGTTCGGCGTTCGTACGGAACACTAAACACAGACTTCACTGAATATTCCCATCAGCCGCCGCCTGCTCTCACTGTTATTAGCGACAGCAGTCCCATCAGAAAATGCTAGTGACCAGAGTTAAACTTTTTACTTCCGATCACAGCTGAGGCTCACCGTCGCTGTCTGACCAGCGGTAACGATTTTACCCCCGATAAGAAGCAGTGTTTGCCACTCTGTTATGCACATGACAGTGTGGCAAGCACTGGATGTTCGGAACCCTCATTCATGGAATGACATCCAGGATTGGTTTCGGTTCTGGGTACTGTTCTGGTACACAAACCTGAACTTTTTTTTTAACTGTTCTGCAGAACGTCCAGGGGTCCACCTATCTCTAATTATCAGTTAAAACTGATCATGTTTGGAAGTCTTGTAGCATTTGAAAATTCTAATCATCAAAACTATGTGCCAAAACACGGTCACATCAGTAGAATACTGATAATCATGTAATCCACAACACTATTATTAAAGGGGAATTCCTATCTCCAAAATCCTATCCCAATATGTAGTTATGCGGTGCATTTGCTGATTTTGTCTTAGCTTTTGTCTGTATAGTTGCCAGTATGAACATCCACCTACAGGCTGCATGCACACCAGCTTTTATTCCAGTTAATCTTTAGTTGTTTGTTTCAGTTTTTTTGTGCTCTGTGCATTAGCTTCAGCTAAACAATAGATTCATACAGTTCCCTATAGCTATGGGTGCCCATTAGCCAGGTCTTAGACCTTCTCAGCTTTTATTCACATTACATCACTTGATATATGGTAATGTTTTAATACTAGAGGTTAGGACCATCCCAAATAGGGAGTCCTTGCTGTGGAAGGATGGCTTTTACATTTTTTTAATCAAAATTATGTTAACTAAGTACTCTATATTTGTTTCATGCACTATTGCTATTTATTAGTGTTGAGCGATACTGCTCGATATCTAAAAATATCGGATCGGAATGGTATCGCCGATATCACTAAATATCGGCGATATCCGATTCCGATACCGGAAGTCCCATGTAAGTCTATGGGAACAAAATATTGCAACTAAAAAAACACTTTCTTTCCTTGTAAACACAAAATATACACACTTAGAATACATATATATATATATATATATATATATATATATATATATATATACATGTCATTGTGACATATATATATATACATATATTTATAGTTTATTCACTTCTACATAGTAAAATAGCCTCTGATTCAATTGCCGGGTAAAGCCGGCATTTGTGAAAAGACAGAAGCACCCGAGGGTCCAGTCGCCACAGAGATGTTGCATCGCACCCAGCGGTGTGACAACTTACTCTCAGGTAAGGAGGAAACACCCCATTGACTCCAACCACTGCATTCAACAGTACACTATGCCAGCTGAGTGTAGGCGGACCCAATGGGATGGTCTAGCTCAGGCTGGTTAGAACAGGGTGTAGCTAGTTGGATGGGAGGGGTTGAGGCAGCCTTATGCTGCATGTCTTTGTAGTAAGAATTGTTTCCTTTCCTGCTTTCTTACTACGTCGCATACTCCACTCTGCTACATCACTCTGCACCATTGCTCTATTTCACATCTATCTGCCCTGGAAGGATACCGTCTTACCTGTACAAGACTTATCACCTAACTGCACTACACCATCCCTGCCAGAGGACCTGCACAGCAGCGCTGGTCACCCTGACCAGGTACTACAGGTGGCGTCACGACAAACTACACAAACATTCTATCATCCCCTGTAGATATCCCACATTCCAGTGAGCGACCAGGGCACGGACATAGCTGTGCTACCCGTCACATCCCCCATAGAAGTCGACGGGCTTGGTGCCGAGTACCCCCAAAACCTGTGGCTCTGTGCGACTCAACTTTGGCGTCACGAACAGGATTCAGAAGCTCGCTATAAGCGAGTCCTGTGTGCCTTAATTGAACTGTTTTTTTGCTTGAGAATGGCAAAAATCATCATAGACTGTATTTGCCATTTTTTCCGTCATATCTGCGCCACGAGGCACAGGTGAAGAATAAGGGCGTGCTCTCGTGGGCGTACACTCACTCCGTGGCGCGAAAACGATGTCCGCACACTCTAAATGTTACTGCAATGTAAGATCGTGCCCCACAGCTCTGGAGTTCCGCCTCCTCATCCTCCTCATTGGGCGGAAACGAACGCGAAGGTCCCGCCTCCCTACAAAAGATGGCGCCTCTCCTGATGCTAATGACACATGTGACTTGGCAGAGATGGCGAACGGACATGAGCAGAAGTGGGAAGGGATGGAGGAGTCAGAGCTCTCCCCCCACGGAAGCGACCCGATCGCCACGGAGCCACCGTTTGGCACCCGGCCTGGAAACCCTCCTATGCTGGAAGAAGCGGAGGATACCCTGAGAGACCTGGCCCGGCACCGGGAGGAGGTCGCCAGGATGGAAGCGAGCTGGAGGGCCCTAAAACTACAATTGGAGCGGCGCCAATCCCTCTTACCCCCTGAAGTGTCTGTACCGGAAGGTGAGGCATCCGTTCCAGTAGAGGAGGCCGTGCGGGCATCCCAGCCCTTGCAATCTGAACCGGTTGCCAGTATCACAGTGGAGGCACCCGTTCCTGCAGAAAACGCCGCACCAGCACCCCAGATCCCGCTGTCTGCCCCCGTCGCTGAGGCAGAAGAAGCGACACCCGTCCTCATGGAGGAGGCCGCGCAGGTACCAGAGCTCTACCTGCCTGTACCGGAGCCCCGACCGTCATCTGTTCCAGAGCCGGCTGCTTCCGCCACAGGTGAGCGCCGCCAGGACTGGCGGGCGCCAGGAGAGCTGCCGCAAACAGGACATCGTAAGCTGGCGTTTGATGGTGGAGACATGGAGCTGCTGGTGGAGGAGAATTACAACCGGCGTCAGGAGGAAGAGTGGAGACGTCGGGAGCGGGAAGCAGAGCGACAAAGGGAGCAGCGAGAATCCCAAAAGCTTCGGCAACGTCACCTGGAGAAGGACCTGGCAGAGAAGGCACGTATGAGAAAGGATAAAAGTACGGTGAGGGAGCCGCGGCGTAAGGGTGCAGTACGGAACTTTAAGTTAAAAGGTGGTTGGGGCTTCATCCAGGAGCCTGGACTTTATTTAGAAGTTTTTGTAACCCGGCGGGACGTGGAGGCTCACCTCCCAGAAGGACACCCGGGGAGGGACCTGTTGCCAGGAGACTTGGTGTCTTACACCCGACACTGGGGTTACAATGGATGGTACGCCCTAAATGTTACCAGGTGCGACCCCTACTCCCCAGAGTGTCAGGAAACTGACAGACCATACGAGCCTTCAGCCTCCCCCAACCAGGCCTCTGCACAAGTGCCCACCCCACGCCGTAAATCTCCCCAGCCTCCCTCAGTGGTCTCCTCAGCAGCCCCAGCTATGGACATGATAATGATAGCTGGCCCGTACCCGGCGCCTGTTAGGCCCCCTGGGGTTCGTTCAGTCCGGGACATAGGGTTCCAGACCCGGAGGGAGACGAAAGAGGTGGCCACACAGACCCAGATAGCGGGTCACGACGTCACTGTACAGGCCACACGACGTCATCAGGTCTGGGTGGACCCTCCTGTCACGGATGTTTGGCAAGCTCCAGAACAGTACCAGGTGGTACCTGTAAGAGGCCAGCCAAAGAAGTCTAAATAACCCGGACAGGGTCTCTGTATGTAAATAGTTAAATTATTGATGTACCCGGACGGGTGAATGTTCATAAAAAGAAGTTTATTGTTGCCTTAATATACCCAGGTTGGGTAATGGTTTGATGTACCCGGACGGGTGAATGTTCAGAAGAACAAGTTTATTGTTGCCTTAATATACCCAGGTTGGGTAATGGTGTTTCACTGTAATCAAAATGTTGAACTTTGAAGCCATGAACTGTACTGGCTCACAAACTTTTCTGTAAATAGTTGGCACTTCGGTGCTCCATCTCGGTTTTACAAAAAACTTAACTGTGCACTATTTTCAACTACCTCAGAAACTAAAAACCCGTTTGGTGTGGCTGAAAGTGAGGTCTGCTCAAGGAAAGTCTTGCAGCCCACCCAAGACCACAGTTGGAGGTTTGGAGCGGGTCCTCCACAAGCACAAGTAAAGGACACTGTGAAGTTACCCCCGGTGGGGGTAGTCCTAAGAAGTCTCCACGAACTTCGGCACTAATGCTATTTGCACTTTTGTAATGTTATTATTAAAAATTTTATTATGCAACGTTTAACTTGAAGTGTTTCCTGCTTTCTTACTACGTCGCATAGTCCACTCTGCTACATCACTTTGCACCATTGCTCTATCTCACATCTATCTGCCCTGGAAGGATAGCGTGTTACCTGTAGAAGACTTTTCACCTACCTGCACTACACCATCCCTTCCAGAGGACCTGCACAGCAGCGCTGGACACCCTGACCAGGTACTACAGGTGGCGTCACGACAAACTACACGAACATTCTATCATCCCCTGGAAATATCCCACATTCCAGTGATCGCCCAGGTCACGGACCGAGCTGTGCTACTCGTGACATCCCCCATAGAAGTCGACGTGATCGGTGCCGAGTACCCCCAAAACCCCTGTCTCTGTGCGACTCAACTTCCCTCACTGTGCTTGCACTTTACATTTACAATGCCTCTGGGTTTTTCTTTTTGGGGGGTGGGGAAGATTCAGACTTTTGCTATGGGGCCCCATGATTTATATGTACGCCACTGCTGCTGAGGCATGGTATTTAAGGCTGTTAAGGAGCCAACATACATGGACCTTGCCAGCAGCGTCGGACTGGAGTACCTTGGGCCCACCAGAGAAAATATATTCTTGCGGCCCAACATCATACTTCCCAACCTTTGAATAAGGGAAAGAGGGACAAAGGCTGTGGCACGCTGTGCATGCTGCAGAAAATTTTAGGCCATGCCACGTTGCACCACAGACTGTCCAGGAGTTGGTGGATGCTTTAGTCCAGGTGTGGGAGGAGATCCCTCACGAGACCATCCGTCGCGCTCATCAGGAGCATGGCCAGAAGTTGTAGGGAGGTCATACAGCATACCTCCCAAATTTGGAAGACAGGAAAGAGGATTAAAGGCTGCGGCGCGTGTTGCGCGCAGCTGAAAATTTTAGGCCACGCCCCGACAACACCCATTTCACAGCTAATCATACCCATATCCTCGCCCCAAGCGTAACCATTTAGCACTGCTGATCACACTGACTGGTAATGAGGGCACAGTGGCTGGTACTGAGGAAAAGAAAGAAAGAGCAGCGAGAGAGAAAGAACAAACAGAGAAAGAAAGAGAGGAAAGAAAGAAAAGAGAGAAAGAAAGAACAGAGAGAAAAAAGAACAGAGAGCGAGAAGGAAAGAACAGAGAGCGAGAAAGAAAGACTAGAGAGAGAGCCATAGGCGTAGCTAGGGTTTTGGTTTAGTGGGGGCAAAACTTCTGAGTGGGCCCATCATCAGAGAACCTCAGCAAATGACCGCGCTGTTGGCCAAAATAATCTATATATAAAAAGACCAATATTGATATTACCGCCATATGGTCTGTGTTAAATAATACCAGTCCTACAGAACATATAATAGATTACAGCACAGGTACAGATAATGACTTACCGCTGATGTTCTTTCTAATGGAATTGTTCACTTTTCATGTCTTTTCCATCTGGCCCACACCGACATGACGACTTCTCCAGCCAGGACTCGACTGCACCCCCATTAAAAAAAAAATAAAAAAAAACTCACCTCCCGGCTCCTGTGCTGCTCACTGTTCTCCCTCTCAGCGTCTGACAGCGGGCGCCAGCAGGTGATGTTATTGCGCCCGCTGTCATACGCTGAGAGGGGGATTATGGGAAAGAAGGAGCGCTCGCTCCTTCTCTCTCCATGCGGTCAGCTTTATCGGCTGGATGCCGATACAGCTGACCCTCCGATGACGGGTGGGGGGCCCACTGCTGGCACCGGGACCCCCCAACGCCTGTTCAGGCCCCATAGCTTCCGGGCGGCAGAGCAGGGAGAGCGATTCTCCCTGCTCTGCCGCAGAATGTAACTGTATCGTAGCTCCGGGTGGGCCCCCTCAGAGCGCGGGCCCCGGGGCCACCGCCCCCTCTGCCCCGCGACCTATCCTTTCAAATCAGGGCCCACCACGCAGGAGCTGGGGCCCACCGTAGGTTTCTCCGGTGTCCCGGTGCCTCAGTCGACCCTGCTTGCCAGCCTGATAATACCAGGCCACAGCAGTCTGCATATCTTGGCTGGTTAACAAAAATAGGGGATCCCCTCGAAAAAAATTTGGCGTGGGTCCCCCCTATTTTTGTTAACCAGCCAGATGAAGCAGATTGCTGAGGCCTGGTTTTTCAGGCTGGTAAGGATCCAATATCCATGGACCTTGCCAGCCTGATAATACCAGGCCACAGCAGTCTGCTTAGCTTGGCTGGCTAACAAAAATAGGGGATCCCCTCGAAAAAAAAACGGCGTAGGGGTCCCCCTATTTTTGTTAACCAGCCAAAATGCAGATTTTGGATTTTGGCCCTCAACAGCCTGATAATACCAGGCTACAGCAGCCCCACATTTGGCGCATCAAAAGATGTGCCAATTGTGGCACTTTACCCGGCTCTTCCCACTGCCCTGTAGCGGTGGCAAGTGGGGTAATAAGGGGTTAATGTCACCGTTGATTGCACGGTGAGAATAAGCCCGGTTAATAATGGAGAGGTGTCAATAAGACACCGATCCATTATTAATCCCAAAGTTTTTAAATGTATAAAAAAAAAGACACAGCAAGAAAAAAGTATTTTAATGAAATAAAAGAGACAACACAGTTTTCATTAATTTTATTATACACTCATTCCTGCGACGCCATCGATCTCCTGTAAAAAAAGAAAAAAAAAAAACCAACAGTATACCACCTGTCCGACGCAGTCCATAGTAACGACAGTCCCACGACGATCCAGCTCTGCTACATCGCAATGACAGGCAGAGCCTGTCATCTCGACGCAGCACAGCTGATTACCTGCTTCTCCGGCGGTGACGTCATCGGACTGACTGCTTTACGGCCGGGATTACCCAGCAGTCACTGCAGTTATCGCGAGAAACTGCATGTGACCGCCGGGGAAAGATGATGGCGGCCATCAAGCAGTCCAGCCCGTGACCGCCGGAGATCTTCTGAAAGGTAAGTGCCGCTGACTCCTGATAGACCCGACCGACGGACACTGACAGTGACAGTGACAATTCCGATTCCGGTGTCCGATAAGACGAAAATATCGGAACTAAGTATCGAAAGTCCGATAGAGCTAATATCGGCCGATACCCGATACTTGCGGTATCGTATCGCTCAACACTACTATTTATGTATTTATTTCCTCCAGGCTACTTTCTGATTTTGGTTTTCATTTTAGGTTTTGTCTGTTTAGTGGCAAATGTGAGCATTACATTCCAATTCATCTCTTCAGGTTTTAGTATAATAATATTAGCAAATACCACCTATTAGGAATGCAGTATAGCTCTTCTGATTTGCTGTTGATTACTCCATGTGCAGAGCATTCGAGCAGCTAACTAACTTCCACTGTAGCTCGCACATCTCTGCCTGCAGTCCCTCTCTCCCTGCAGAGATAGCAGCGTACTCACCACCGAGGCTCCCGTCCTGCTCCTTATAGGTCTGCTGCTGCCCTGGGTGCGTGCACTACTAGCAGGTCTCCAGAGCACGCGCACACACACTTCCTCTTTCTTAAAGGAGCCGTGCGCGTTCCTATAAAGTGTCTTCAGCCAATAGCTGGAGGTGTCTTACTATTTAAAGCCCCTCCTCCAACATGGAGGTGCCTGTGCAATGTTGTGAATTTGTTCCTAACACACTTGCCAGTTCTCAGGTCCCAGTACTAGTATCTTGCCTATTGCATCCGCCAGTGCTCACCTCATCGGCAGCCGAGCCAGCTGCACCTGCCAGTGTTCACCTCAATGGCAGCCGAGTCAGCTGCACCCACCAGTGCTCACCTCAATGGCAGGTGAGCCAGCTGCACCCACCAGTGCTCACCTCAATGGCAGCAGAGACAGCTACACCTGCCAGTGCTCACGTCAACGGCAGCCGAGCAAGCTGCATCTGCCAGTACTCATCTCTACGTCAGACTGTCCTGTCTGCACCTGCAGTTCCTGTCATCTTCTCTGCCTTCTCTGATGGACATTCCCATGGGCCATCCAAGCTACCCATTCCTAGGGTCAGCTGCCATCTACCCAAGGTCAGTCCTGGAGTAGCATCTGGATCACCTCCTTTGTCTCTCCATGGATCTTGGTGTAGTTAGCTGCTGCATGTCCATGGTCAGATTGGGTGAGGCTCCTAGTCACACCCCTCCAGGTCTTCCTTGGGCTTTGGCACAGAGGTTCCACCACCCAGCCCATTACACTCACTATATGAGTGCTCATAACCATGGATATCTAAGCTACTGCAATGCCCTGCATATAGGGTAATTGACATAATGAATCAGAGTAACTACACTGCATTTCTAATTTGGAGGCATTTGCTAATATTATTATTACACCTATTACATATTTGAATAGGATCTAGAAGATAACCCTTTAAAGCTTTATTGCTGCTTCTTTTTAAGTATAAACAGCTCACGTTGAGAAATTCAATTTTATGTTGTGTCCCAGACACAAAGGTTAATTTAATAATTTCTTAGGCTTTGCCATCTTTGCTAAAATAACATGAGTAATATTTTTCTAGGTTCCCTTTTTTTAGGATATTGATATTAGTAGCACCTTCTACATTAAGCAGAGATTATCAAATCAATTTGCCACAAATCAAATCCGAGATGAATTTCTTTAAATCCGCAAGTCCTGTAAAATTCAAACCATGAATTCAGTTAGCGTGGATCGACAGAAAACATCCATCACTGCTTTACATATTTTAGTAGATGTCATGAGTCGCTGACTGTGTTTGTATCTCCAAAATACCTTGCTGCTTTTGTATCACATGGAACCACCAAACAGGAGAGAATATGACACTTCTTGTCTCTGATTGTAGAACAGTAGCACTGCTTACTGTGCATACACCTGAAAAATTAACTTCTCTATTTCTTTTTTGTTCAGAATTGATTTTTTTATCCCCATCTATGTGATAACATTTTAATGAAATCCACCCTTCCGGTATCACACAGTCGTTTGTGGCATATTTCCTTTCTAATAACACTAAATGTAGTAAACTCATTTTCCCACGAATTGATTATTATTGTTATTAGATTTTGTATTAGTCAATGCCTGATGAAGAGACCTGAGTAGTCTCGAAAGCTTGCAATTTGTTATCATCTTTTCAGTTAGCCATTAAAAGGTATCAACCACTGAGGACTCTCAATTCTGAATATTTTTCTATCTATTGGCTAACACGGTACAAAGATATACATCTTTCCTGTGTTATTATTATTATTATTAATTTTTATCACGCCATTTATTCCATGACATTTAACATTTGAAAAGGGGCATACATAGACAAGTACAATAAACATGAACAATACAGGGCACACACAAGTACAGAAGGAGAGAGGACCCAGGTCGCGAGAGCACACAGTCTGCAGAGGATAGGTGAGGATACAGTAGGAGAGGGTAGAGCTGGTCATTTGGCGGCTCAGTTGACTGAGGATCACTGCAGGTTTTAGGCTTGTCGGAAGAGGTGGATCTTCAGGTTTCTTTTGAAGGTTTCCGTGGCAGACGAAAGTCTGATGTGTTGGGATAGAAGTTCCAGAGTATGGTGGAAACACAGGAGAAATCTTGTATGCGGTTGTGGGAAGAAGAGATAAGAGGGGAGTAGAGAAGAAGATCTTGAGAGGATCAAAGGTTGCATGTAGGTAAGTACCGGGAGATCATATCACAGATGTATGGAGGAGACAGGTTCTGGATGGCTTTGTAAGTCATAGTTAGGGTTTTGAACTGAAGCCTCTGGACAATAGGAAGCCAGTGAAGGGCTTAGCAGAGAGGAGAGGCTGGAGAATAATGGGGAGACAGGTGGATTAGTAGGGCAGCAGAGTTTAGGATAGATTGGATTGATGCAAGAGTGCTAGAGGAGAGGCCAGAGAGTAGGAGGTTGCAATAGTTGAGGTGGGAGATGATGAGGGCATGCACAAGCATTTTTGCAGTTTCTTGGTCAAGGAATGTATGGATCCGGGAAATATTTTAGAGGATAGAGTAGTGTCGCTTGCTCTTACAGGTTAGTAGGTCATTGGTGACTTTAGTTAGGGCAGTTTCAGTTGAGTGATGCAGTCGGAAGCTAGATTGTAACCAGTTAAAGAGGGAGCAGGAGGAGAGCTAGGAGGACAGTTCAAGTTGGACATGCTGTTCAGTAGTTTTGAGGCATAGGAGAGAAGTGATATCAGGCGATAGCTAGACACAGAGGATGGGTCGAGAGAGGGTTTTTTGAGGATGGGTGTGATTGAGGCTTGTTTGAAGGATGAGGGGAAGGCACCATTTGCAAATGAAAGATTGAAGAGATGTGTTAGGGTTGGGATGAAGATTTTGGCGAGGTTAGGGATGAGGTGGGATGGGAGCGGGTCAAGCGTGCAAGTGGTGAGATTTGATCTTGACAGAAGGGTGGAGAGCTGATCTTCTGTCATGTGGAGAAGCAGATTTTGCAAGAACAGGGCTGAGCAGTTAAGAGGAGGTGCATTGGGGCTGCTGGCCAAAGCTTTATCTGATGTTATCGATCTTCTGCTTAAAGTAAAGGTACTGCCACACTAAGCTATCCCGCTAGCGATCTCGTTAGCGTTGCATACTAATGAGATCGCTAGCGGGATTGTTTCTATATCGCTAAATGCTACCGCATTTAGCGATATAGTTAACGACGCTATCGCCGTTAGCGATCTTCTTAACGACTTTAGCGGTACAAAAGTACCGCTAAATCGCTAAGAAAAGGTGCCACACAGCGATTAGATACTTACCCAGCGGGAGCGCCAGCGATGAAATAGGGTCCGGAACGATTCCAGCGACGAGCGAGATCACAGCAGGAAGCTCGTCGCTGGAAGCTGCCGCACTGAACAATATCGCTAACGGGATCGCTAAATAGTGACGTTTTTTAGCGATCCCGTTAGCGATATTGTTTAGTGTGGCATACCCTTAAGAGGCAAAGTCTTCAGCAAAAATGAGAGGAGAGGAAGGAGGTGCTGGGGGACGGAGTAGAGAATTGAAAGTGTTGAAAAGCTGTTTAGGGTTGTGAGACAGGGAGAATATGAGAGATGAGAAGTAAGTTTGTTTTGCGGCAGTGAGTGTGGACTTGAAGTTGGGAGGGACTGCTTGTATGCGATAAAGTGCTAGGGAGAACGGGATAATTTTAATCACACTTGTTGACCATTTTTCTCCACCTTATCCACTTCACATGAGTAATTGTCTGACTAGCTTTACGTGTATTGGCGGCTTCTCTCTCCAAATTACTTAGGCCCAATAAAAACATTAAAATAAGTAGATGAATAAGTAGCAAACCTCAGTGTTAGCCACATAATTTGAGGACTACATGTAATTTGCTGAAAATTTAATCATCATGAATCAAAGTTTTGGATAAATTTGCCAAACCTGGCAAATTCAAATTTCCAAAGGTTCAATCATCTCTAGTTTTAACCTCTTCACTACATGTGATGTATATGTACATCATATGTCATGTCCCTGATTAGGTGTGGGCTGTCATGTGCCTGTCATGTATAGTGTACAGTTCCTATAGCGTCTTGTGCTTGGGTGCGAGGAAAACACAGGAGACACAGGTTGATATGAAATGACTTGTATTACTTCATACAAGCATGCTGAAAAGTTCACACAGTTTGCAGGAACAGCGACAGGAGACACAGCAGGCCAGAGTAACTTCAAGCACTACAATAAATCTCCAAAGCAGGTTCAGGATCTCTTCTCTGTACCGTAATTCCTCTGCAAACATGGATTCACCAAACAGCAGGTTTCCAGAGTCCAAAAGTGTTCCAAGGTTCCTCAGTAGGGAATAGCTGGAGTACAAGTCCAAGGTTTCCAGAAGTCAGGTCACAGACTGACTGAGGCTTGATTCAGGAGCACTGATTGTTCAGCTGAGGCTGCTTAAGAAGCAAGAGGGAAGAATCAGGGCGGGAACATGAAAACTGGAAACTCCATATTAACTGAGGGCAAGAGCTGCAGAAAGACAGAAAGCAAAATGGCCGACGGAAAACTGAGTTTCAAGGAACATGTCAACAGAGACAAAGAACCTTACATTACTCCCCCCTTAGGGACAACCTCCGGATGACCTCAGACCAGGCTTGTCAGGGTACCTCTGATGAAACTGGCGGAGCAGGCGAGGAGCATTTACATTATTGACTGGTTCCCATGAATTGTCCTCCACTGGGTAGCCCTGCCATTTAATCAAATATTGCAACTGATTTCTGTACAACCTGGAATCTAGAATCCTTTCCACCATAAATTCTTCCTGACCATCGACCAGCACTGGGTCAGGGCAAGGAGAAGAACGTCCAGGAAACGTATTGGGTGTTGCAGCCTTTAGTAGGGATACATGAAAGACAGGGTGGATTCTCATAGTTCTGGGCAGTTGAAGACGACAAGCAACAGCACTTATAATCTTATTGATCTTATAAGGTCCAATGTACTTATGTCCCAATTTAGACGATGGAATCTTTAATTTAAGATTTCTGGTTGACAGCCAGACCAAATCTCCTACCTTGAAAGCTGGTGCAGGTTTACGAAATTTATCTGCTGCTTTCTTGTACCTTTCCTGAGCCAATTCTAGATTTTCCTTTAGAAGATCCATATTCTTTTGTAAAGAAGTGATTCTTTCAGCCACTGCCGGCAAGGGCGTATCTATGGGAAATCGAGGAAGAATGTTAGGATGATAACCTAGATTGGAGTAAAAAGGAGACTGCTTAGTGGAGGCGCTCTGAGAGTTGTTATAAGAGAACTCAGCCAGTGGAAGTAGATCCACCCAATCATCCTGTAGGTGGCAGATAAAACAGCGGAGATACTGCTCCAGGGTCTGATTGGTTCGTTCTGTCTGTCCATTAGTCTGGGGATGAAAAGCAGAAGAAAGGTTTACTTTAATGTCCAATGCTGCACAGAAATTTTGCCAAAACCTTGAATTGAATTGCACCCCTCGATCCGAAATGACCTCATCCAGTACTCCATGTAAGTGAAACACATTCTTAATCATCAAGTCTGATGTCTGTTTTGCAGTGGGTAAGCCGACACAAGGGATAAAATGAGCTGCCTTTGTTAGACGGTCAACCACCACTAGAATGGTGTTCTTCCCTTGAGAGGTTGGTAACTCCACAATGAAGTCCATAGAAATGGATCCCCACGGGCGGGACGGGGTGGGAAGAGGTTGCAACAGACCAGTTGGTGAGGAGCGAGGTGTTTTGCATCTTGCACAGACTTCACATGAAGTGACATAGTTTAAGACATCTTTCCTGTAAGTGGGCCACCAAAAGAAACGAGAAAGAAATTCTTGTGTCTTTAGAATTCCCCTATGCCCGGCTATCTTGGAATCGTGGATGAGTTGCAATACTCTCAATCTGACTGTTTCAGGTATATACAGACGTTGTCCCTGAATCCACACACCATTCTTAAAGACAAGACTTACGTCCCTTGGGGTTGAGCCAACAAAGAATCCGCATGGTATGCTTCCTTGATGTCCTTAAGTAGGTCTTGATTATGAATCACTCCCAGGAATCTAGAGTCAGGAAGAATAGTCTTAGGAGGAGTAAGTGGACGTGTCTCTGCTGAATGAATCCTAGAGAGTGCATCAGCCTTTCCATTGCGCGATCCTGGTCTATAAGAAATTACAAAATTAAATTGGTTTAGGAAAAGATTCCAGCGAGCCTGGCGAGGAGTCAGGCACTTAGCCGACCTGATAAATTCAAGGTTACGATGGTCTGTCAGGACGACTATTTGCTGTGCAGTACCCTGAAGAAGGTGTCTCCATTCCTTGAAGGCGGCAATAATGGCCAACAATTCTCTATTGCCCACATCGTAGTTCCTCTCAGACGAAGACAACTGCTGGGAAAAGAAGGCACAGGGATGCAAGACATTCTTCTCACCTGTTCTCTGAGAGAGTATAGCTCCAACGGCACAGTCTGAAGCATCCACCTCTATTATGAAGGCAAGCTCGGGGTTGGGATGTACTAAGATAGGTGCGGTGGTAAATTTATCCTTTAAACAGGAAAATGCTTCCTGAGCTTGCGGGGTCCAGGAGAACTTAGACTGTTTCCGGGTAAGTTGGGTGATAGGTGACACTACCTCAGAAAAATTCTTAATGAAACGTCTATAGAAGTTGGCAAACCCGATGAAACGCTGCACCTCCTTCACATTTCTAGGAATTGGCCAATCCTTGATGGCTTGGGTCTTGCTTCCATCCATACTAATCCCTTGCGTAGATAGTACATACCCCAGAAATTGAATTTCGGTCCTATGGAATTCACATTTTTCAAGTTTGATGTAGAGATGGTTTTGTCTTAGGCGTTCTAAGACCATTCTCACATGTTCGTGATGTTCCTCTGTGGAGTTAGAAAAAATTAGAATATCATCCAGATAAATCACCACAAATGTATCTAGGAGATCCCTGAAGATATCATTCACGAAGTGTTGGAAAGTGGCTGGGGCGGTACTCAGACCAAAAGGCATAACTAGATATTCAAAGTGTCCATAGCGTGACCTGAAAGCAGTCTTCCATTCATCCCCAGGTCTAATACGGACCAAGTTATAGGCCCCACGGAGATCCAGTTTAGAGAAAATTTTGGCATGCCACACTCTCTCCAACAACTCAGGGATTAAAGGCAATGGATAACGGTTTCTAATAGTAACCTTATTGAGTTCCCTATAGTTGATGCAGGGTCTCAGAGATCCATCTTTCTTCTTCACAAAGAAGATGGGTGCCACCTGCGGGAGATGAAGAGGGGCGTATGAAGCCCTTGGCTCAATTTTCGTCTATATAATCCTTCAAAGCTTTTAGCTCGGCCCCGCTAGGGGGTAGATCTTACCAAAAGGTATCTCGGCTCCAGGCAATAATTCAATTGGACAATCATATGGACGGTGAGGAGGAAGCTGATCAGCGTTCTTCTTGTCACATAAATCCACATAGTCCTGGTATACAGCTGGTAGTTCAGGGACTGACATGGTTCCTTTAGGAACAGAGCAAGCTGAAACTCCTTGACTCATCTGTTTTCTCCGGAAAGTGTAATTCCTTGGTCTCCCAGTTAATCGTAGGATTCTGCGCCTGCAGCCATGGTAGCCCTAGAATAATGGGAAAGTGGGGAGAAGAGATAAGCAAAAAATACATTTTCTCCTGATGATCTTTACCCATAAGGACCCTCAAAGGCTCTGTTTCTTGATCCACTGGTCCAGAAGTCAGTAGAGAGCCATCCACAGTCTCCATCTGTACTGGAGTAGCCTTCTTCACTGAACGTATCCCCTGTTTCAGAGCAAAGGAGATATCCATAAAATTTCCACTTGCTCCTGAGTCGATCATAGCAGAGCTAGACACCCAGACTGAGTGAACCCAGAGTTTGATGGAAAGGAAGCAATGAGAACTGTTTCTTTTATAACTCAGCTGGGACACCGCTGAGGAAACTTGAAAAATTGCAGCGTTTATACCGTCATCGTCCCCAGAACTAACAGAGTTTAAGTCCGAGAAATCAAGATCTCTTGCAGCAGATCTCTCTGGAGCCTGAGGCTCGGACACGACAGAGCTCCTCTCGCAACACTCACAGTGAATCACCCCTGCAGTAGTCTTACGAGAACGGCTGGGGCAGTTTTATAATGAAGTGCCCTGACTTACCACAGTAGAAACATAGATTTTCCTTTATACGATGTTCTTTGCGTGCATCACTAACCCGTCTTTGTAAAGAGTTCACCTGCATGGGTTCAGGTTCTGGTTCCCTTGTGATCCTACTCAAAGGTTCCTTAGCTGAGGAGGGAGGTACTAAAAGGTTAGTGCGATTATTTTCGAACCATCTCTCTTGTCTGCGTTCAGTCAGACGAGCATCAATACGGATACAATAGTTAATAAAGTCACCTAACGCAGTGGGAGGGTCGGCACGAGCAAGTTCATCCTTAATCAGTGGAGACAACTAGGGTTGAGCGATACTTTCCGATATCCAAAAGTACGGAATCGGAATGGTATCGCCGATACCATGAAAGTATCGGCGATACCCGATACCGATACCGGCAGTCCCATGTAAGTCTATGGGAACAAAATATCGGAATTAAAAAAAAACCATTCTTGCCTTGTTGGTTAATTGTACATGAAGGAAAACAACAAAGAGTAATGTACAATGTATTGTGGAAGGTTGAGGAGACATTAAAGGCATAGATGTTTAACCCAATCAAATGGAATAGCATAAATATTTTTTTTTTTAAAGATGTTCGGATTGACGAAGAAATTGACAATGTTGTTAACGTTTTTTTCTATTTTGGCAAATATGTATATTTCACAACTTCCATGCTCTTCACCTTTTTAACTTTTCACACACTTTCTCCTTCATAATCTTCAGCAGCATCATCTTTTTCATCAAATTATTCTTCATCTTCACCTTCTTTATCTTCTTCTTAAACTTCTTGCTATTCATCTTTTTGTTAACATTACTCAGATTCTTCTTATTAAACTATTATTCTTATTCATATTGTACTTCATCTTCTTCATCATATTCTGATTTGTGACAGAGAATCCTGTACTTGTAATCTGTCAAAGTATGAATTTTTCATCCTTCCGTTCTTGCTGTCACAAAAGATTTAAATTACAACAGTATTTGTCCGTGTTCAGTTTAGCCTGCAACAGCAGGCATTTTCCAGGGGCACCACGAGGAGGAACGGACTCACCCCCATACACTGCTTAGTCTTCTTCTGCTTATAATTTAGAGCATATATATTTTGCTCTTCATTTTGGTCTTATACTTCATGTTCTTCTGCTTTTTGATCTTCTGCTTATTGTTCTTAAGTCTCTTGTTCTGTATCTTGTAGTTTGTCTTAACCTTCTTAGTCCTGTTTGGTAATCTTTTATTTCTTCTTTGTGATGGTGTTTAGGCTGGTTGGCTTGATGCTCATCGTCCTTGTGGTCGTCATCTTCTTCGGGTGGTCATCGGGGTCGTCGTCTTCATTGTTGGAGATCCAGAGTGATTACCCAAAAAAGCATTGAAAAAAATCTTCAATTTGTAAATGTAGCAGAAGGTACAAGAGCCCAATGCAAGTAACGAGGACCAGCTGACTGTGCTGGAACCCGGAGGGGCAGCAGAAGGAAAAGAGCCAATGGCACAACCGAGGACCAGCTGACGTTACTGGGACACGGTTACTAAGCAGGAGGTACCTGTGCTCCAAAGCACTACCAAGGACCAGCAAAACGTTGCTGGGAACTCGGATACCGAGATGGAGGCACCTAGGCCAAAGGCACTGCGGAGAACCAGCTGACGGTACTGGAACCCGGACGGTAGCAGAAGGTACAAGAGCCAATGCAAGTAACGAGGACCAGCTGACTGTGCTGGAACCCGGAGGGGCAGCAGAAGGAAAAGAGCCAAGGGGCACAACCGAGGACCAGCTGACGTTAACTGGGACACGGTTAACTAGCAGGAGGTACCTGTGCTCCAAGCACTACCAAGGACCAGCAGACGTTGCTGGAACTCGGAATACCGAGATGGGGCACCTAGGCCAAAGGCACTGCGGAGAAACCAGCTGACGGTACGGAACCCGGACGGGTAGCAGAAGGTACAAGAGCCAATGCAAGTAACGAGGACCACCCTGACTGTGCTGGAACCCGGAGGGGCAGCAGAAGGAAAAGAGCCAATGGCAAAAACCGAGGACCAGCTGCCCGTTACTGGGACACGGTTACTAAGCAGGAGGTACCTGTGCTCCAAAGCATACCAAGGACCAGCAGACGTTGCTGGAACTCGGATACCGAGATGGAGGAAACCTAGGCCAAAAGGCACTGCTGAGAACCAGCTGACGGTACTGGAACCCGGACGGGTAGCAGAAGGAACCCATGGAAATTTAAGATGACAGGCCGCGAGCCGGCCGCAGTTCCCGAATCCCACAGTACTACAGTGGGTAAATTGCCCTATTGTCACAACGGAAACAGCCTTTATTTGCATATCCCGCAGCACACATAGGAAGCACCTAAACTCCAAGCACCATAGAGTCGGCTAACCCGACCGCAACACGACAGGACAACTTATTGGAGGCTAAGTGACTTTACACTGGGCAGGAAAACAATGGCATGCTGTAACCATCTGGGCAGGAGTGAGTACCGTGCCAATGACACTTCCGAGCAACAACTGGCAGTGTTGTAGCCCCGGGATGAGAAGAGAACAGGGTGGAGGCAGCAGGACTTTTTGCCGTTCACACAGCAGGGAACAGCTGACATTACTGAACCCCCAGTAACACAGGAGCAAGTGTTGACTGTGCTAACAGCACTTCCGAGCAACAAAATGGCAGTGTTGTAGCCCAGGAATGAGAAGAGAACAGGGTGGAGCAGCAGGACTTTTTTGCCGTTCACACAGCAGGGGAACAGCTGACATTACTGAACCCCAGAACACAGGAGCAAGTGTTGACTGTGCTAACAGCACTTCCGAGCAACAACTGGCAGTGTTTTTAGCCCAGGGATGAGAAGAGAACAGGGTGGAGGCAGCAGGACTTTTTGCCGTTATCACAGCAGGGGAACAGCTGACATTACGAACCCCAGTAACACAGGAGCAAGTGTTCACTGTGCTAACAGCACTTCCAAGCAACAACTGGCGGTGTTGTAGCCCAGGGATGAGAAGAGAAATGGTGGAGGCAGAAGGACTTTTTGCCGTTATCACAGCAGGGGAACAGCTGACATTACTGAACCCCAGTAACACAGGAGCAAGTGTTCACTGTGCTAACAGCACTTCCGAGCAACAACTGGCGGTGTTGTAGCCCAGGGATGAGAAGAGAACATGGTGGAGGCAGCAGGACTTTTTGCCGTTCACACAGCAGGGGAACAGCTGACATTACTGAACCCCAGTAACACAGGAGCAAGTGTTTCACTGTGCTAACAGCACTTCCGAGCAACAACTGGCAGTGTTGTAGCCCAGGGATGAGAAGAGAACAGGGTGGAGGCAGCAGGACTTTTTGCCGTTCACACAGCAGGGGAACAGCTGACATTACTGAACCCCATAACACAGGAGCAAGTGTTAGACTGTGCTAACAGCACTTCCGAGCAACAACTGGCAGTGTTGTAGCCCAGGGATGAGAAGAGAACAGGGTGGAGGCAGCAGGACTTTTTGCCGTTATCACAGCAGGGGAACAGCTTGACATTACTGACCCCAGTAAACACAGGAGCAAGTGTTCACTGTGCTAACAGCACTTCCGAGCAACAACTGGCGGTGTTGTAGCCCAGGGATGAGAAGAGAACATGGTGGAGGCAGCAGGACTTTTGTGCCGATTATCACAGCAGGGGAAACAGCTGACATTACTGAACCCCAGTTAACACAGGAGCAAGTGTTCACTGTGCTAACAGCACTTCCGAGCAACAACTGGCGGTGTTGTAGCCCAGGGATGAGAAGAGAACATGGTGGAGGCAGCAGGACTTTTTGCCGTTATCACAGCAGGGGAACAGCTGACATTACTGAACCCCAGTAAAAACAGGAGGGAAGTTTTTCACTGTGCTAACAGCACTTCCGAGCAACAACTGGCGGTGTTGTAGCCCAGGGATGAGAAGAGAACATGGTGGAGGCAGCAGGACTTTTTGCCGTTATCACAGCAGGGGAAAAAGCTGACATTTTCTGAACCCCAAGTAACACAGGAGCAAGTGTTCACTGTGCTAACAGCACTTCCGAGCAACAACTGGGCGGTGTTGTAGCCCAGGGATGAAAGAGAACATGGTGGAGGCAGCAGGATTTTTTGCCGTTCACACAGCAGGGAACAGCTGACATTACTGAACCCCAGTAACACAGGAGCAAGTGTAGACTGTGCTAACAGCACTTCCGAGCTACAACTGGCGGTTTTGTAGCCCAGGGTCAAGGAGGATGTTTAAATACTATATCAAGTATTTTCCTTTTACTGTCAATTAAAAATGTCTATACTCCAAACAAGAGAAATATAAACTTTAGTACCATAAGATGGGAAATTTAACTTAAAAAAATATATGTAAATTAAAAATTTAAAAAACATAAACGCATACATTAACATGTTGAAAAGCAAATGCAAACCACAATTAAAATAGGTTTAAATAATCTGCTATAAAGTTTAAAATAAAAACATACAAGTACACATCAGAATCCATTAATGATGGGTAAGTAACAGTATGTACACCATTTTTATTGTGTAGACAATGAATGGCTGACTTAAAAACATAATCAGCATTACAAGTTTTCTTTGACATTCATAAAACTTTACATTTGGTGAATAATATAACTACAATTTTTTAAAAAATATCTAAAATTTCCATCATGTAAACTGATAATATGTGCCAATCATTTATATTAACAAAACGAAAATGTAAAAAGTGCATAGTGCAGAGTGAAAACAGATATTTATGCCTGACTGTGGACTTGCAAAGCATGACAACGGATAGATAAGGTTATATAGATGGACTGCTAGCCACAGATGGTGAATGGCATGTAATACTGTACCTCAAAAAGTGTTGCGTTACTACATCCTTTTTTTTTATCTAGCTTTAAAAAGGTTACGTGCATGTATGGTTGCGCCTCTGTTTGGACGCACAGACTGGCTTCCTGCTGTGACGCGTTGGGTATTGGAGGCGTCTGTACGTCTTAATGACGCAGGACTAACATTCACGGTGTGCATCGTTCATCATCGCAAGCGTACCGAAACACAAAGCGTTGTCATGACTGCTTTACTCAGTAAACATGCACCTATGATGAAACATACACGCATGTGCCCTATTACATAACAAGCTACAAGAAAAACGAGTGTGAGGTGGACACAGCTGTTTTGTTAAGGTACAGTATATATCGACATTGTACAGATGTCGCTATTCAGTCTGATAAATATATATCATTCACAGTATTCTATCAGTTTGTCGTTCTTTCAGCACCACTTACAGGTATATTTTTGCTAATTGTGACTATGCACTATTGACTTTACCAAGGTTAATGCAGATTTTTGTAAGCGATTATCATGTTTACATGAAGGACCTTTATGATATGGGCTGTTAACTTTCTAAATCAAATATGTATTTTTTAAAAATGACACAAATATAAGTAATGTTGAAGAGGACTATTCCTACATGCAATTGTTTGCACAATATTACACGTGTACATCACGTCCCTTAATCAACATTGGATTATTATATTAACTTGTATGCTTTTAATTTCAAAGGCAAGAACACTGAATATAACCTTTCGCACTGCAGCAGTTGTTCAAAGTTCAAACCCACATTATGCACTTCCAACATTGCAGCATTGGAGTCATCATGATGTGAGTTTGGATTTGTCTAAGCTATGGAGTGACAAGGTTGACCATCCGTATCCTATAGCATAAGTAGGATTTTTGTGTTTGCATTTGTTTTCGACATGTGGCATATCTGTAATAATATGTCACATTTATTTTGTTACAGATTTGTGACAAAGGACTAATCATTTTATGGTTTGAAAGTTGACGTTTCAAATGTTAACAGCTTAGAAATCAGGGTGTAGCCTCATATCTATTGGTAGCACTTAGACCTTTGAGATGTCAGGTTTTTTTCACCCTGATTAGGTAGCTAGCAGTAATTTTGCCAGGGGCACACGCAGGGGAACAGCAGGCGTTACTGAACCCCACAAAACTCATGAGCGATTAGTTTTCATCTGTGCATCTAACACTTCTGAGCAGTAACTGGCGCTGTTGGAAGCCCAGGGTCAAGGAGGGTGTAGGCAGAGGCCTAGTATGAGGACGTTTTGAAGTTGAAGTTGTAGTTAGGCAGCAGTAATTTTTGCCAGACACACAGCAGGGGAAACAGCAGGCGTTACTGAACCCCACAAACAAATGAGCGATTGTTTTCATCTGTGCTCTAACACTTCTGAGCAGCAACTGGCGCTGTTGAAGCCCCAGGGTCAAGGAGGGTGTAGGCAAGGCCTAGTATGAGACGTTGAAGTTAAAATTTTTTGTTAGCAGCAGTAATTTTTGCCAGGGCACACCGCAGGGGAAAAAGGGAGGCGTTAAGAACCCCACAAACACATGAGGATTTTTTCATCTTGCATCTAACACTTCTGAGGGGAGCAACTGGCGCGTTTAAGCCCAGGGTAAGGAAGGGTGTTTGGCCAAGGCCTAGTATGAATGTTTGAAGTTGAGTTGTGTTGCAGCAGTAATTTTTTCCCGACAACAGCAGGGGAACAGCAGGCGTTCTGAACCCACAAACAAATGAGCGATTGTTTTCATTGGCATCTAACACTTTTTGAGCACAACTGGCGCTGTTGAGCCCAGGGTCAAGGAGGTGTGGGCGAGGCATGAAAGGACGTTTGAAGTTGAAGTTGTAGTTAGCAGCAGTATTTTTTCCCCAGACACACAGCAGGGGAACAGCAGGCTTTACGAACCCCACAAACAAAATGAGCGATTGTTTTCATCGGATCAACACTTCTGAGCAGCAACTGGCGCTTTTTGAAGCCCAGGGTAAAAGGAGGGTGTAGGCAAGGCCTAGTATGAGACGTTTTGAAGTTGAAGTTTGTAGTAGCAGCAGAAATTTTTTTGCCAGACCACACAGCAGGGGAAAAAGCAGGCGTTACAAAACCCCCAAACAAATGAGCGATTGTTTTCATTGTGCATCTAACACTTTGAGCACAATGGCCGTTTGAAGCCCAGGGCCCCAAGGGGGTGTAGGCAGAGGCCTAGTATGAAAGTTTGAAGTTGAAGTTGTATTTGCAGCAGTAATTTTTGCCAGGAACACAGCAGGGGAACAGCAGGCGTTATTTTAACCCCAAAAAAACATGAGCGATTGTTTTTTCTTGCATCTAACACTTCTGTCAGCAACGGCCGTTGAAGCCCAGGGTCAAGGGGGGGTTGTAGGCACAAAATTTTGGGTTTTTTGCCTTGTTACGTGGCCATTGCAAATGTATGCTTCCAAACAAGAATAAATGAAGTTTTAACAGGCCCAAAAAATGAAAAATTTTTAAATTCCCAAGAATAGAAAAATATTTATATTGAGATCCCTGTGGTTGAAACCGTTTAATGGCTAACTGAAAAAATGGTTAAAAAAATAAAAAGCTTTCGAACTACTCAGGTTCTTCATCAGGCTAAGACTAAAAAAAAAAGGGAAAGAATCACCTATTTTGTACCCACAACAGGACACAGGATAGGTAAGACAAGTGAGGGGGGGGACAAGTGGGGTAGACCCCAAAAAATGGAACAAGGATGAATTATCAGCGCCACACGCTAAGACAAAAAATAATGGATTTTACCTGGGCAAAACATTTTGTATGCCCGGGTCATAGCATAAAGGATTTTGGAATTACTGGTATTAAAATATAATTCAAATTGACAAAGATACAAAGGTTTTCAGAATATAAGCTCATCGGGGACCTTTGCCACTGTTAGGATGGGAATGAATAGACACACGGATTTATGCCCTTTCCTTAATCAATTAAGGTTGCGTCTCTGCCCTTCCGGGGCATAAAAAACACAAAAACCAGACCCCAATCAGAGGGCCAAAAAAAACTTTCTATCCTTATTGGGAACGTTCCAAAATTTATGTTAAACCCTCTGTGAAATTTGACAGTTTGCTACACGTCCCCCTTATTTGGGCCCCTTCCTATGCCTATTCCGTGTCCTGTTGGGGATAGAAAAATGTTGATGCTCATTTTTTGTTTTAGTCTTGCCTGTTGAAGAGACGGGGGTTGCCTCAAAAAACTTGCAATTTTTACCATCTTTTCAGTTATCCATTCAAAGGTATCAAACCACTTTTGGACTCTCAAGTGTAAAAATTTTTCTATCTAATGGCTAAAAAAGGTACGAAGATACCATGTTTCCTAACTTCAATAATAAAAATAAATCACTGCAAAAATAAAGCATATTTTCAATCCAACAAGAAAAGGAACAAACCCCCACCCAAAAAATTGTTAAAAAATAGTGTTGTAAAATTTAAGAATAAAATCCAATTTTGTATTTTTTGAAAAATGGGTTAAGGAACGCAAAGTTAAACCATAACATGGAAGACAATGGATTTTGTTTAAACGTCACTCATCACAACTCTTGCATTTAGATGTGGACAGTCACAGGGCATTTCAAATATTTCGTTAATAAAAACGTTTTTCTTTGTACAGAGGTTGGGCCTTTTCCAGATGGCCCCCTCAATGTGATGACACAAAAATGTTAACGATAAAAAATAACCATTTAAAAAAAAAATGCCCTTGTCACAATTTAAAATGGGTGCCTGCAAGTGTAGGGAAAGAAAGGCTTTCAGATAGCAAAGGTATTTCAAAGTCTGATAGGACAAATGGACAGCCTCTGATGGGTAATGGCGTTTTTAACTGAAAGTCAATAAAGTCTGGGGGGCTGCAAAACTGATTTTTTGCTTGGACAGTGTTGAAGAGGGTAAAAAATGCTGGGTTTTGGGAAGGCTTTATCCGTCAACACACCTCCTACGTCCCGCATAGGGTAGGGTATTTTGTGTCCTTGATACTCTATAAAATGAGACGTTACGCAGCGTTATTGCGCCCTAGGGAGCCAAAAAAAACGCATAATCATTTTCTGTCTAAAACTCCACCTAACCAACAAAAAAAGACCGTTCCTTTTTTAACAATTACAAGGGGCTAAACAAGCATAATGGCACGGGTGACTTTAATTGAGGTACCGTATTACAAAGGGCATTGTCCATGGGTAAACTATGCCCGTGATACCTTTTATACCCTTATTAATTTTTTTATCGTTTGGTTGTTTCAACAAACACTTGCAGGTATAACTGTTTTACCTTGCAGTTGCATGATGCACTTTATAGATGAAAAATTTTTTTATTGCACAATATTACCAGGTTTAGATGCTGGCCATTTCATATAGGGTGTGAAGTTACAGTTGGCATCAGGATGTGTATTTTATAATGTCCCGTCTAAATAAAAATCGTGAAGATGATTATGAGGATTTTTGATTTGAAATCCATTGACTGCTTATTTACAGGTACAGATAAAGTTCCTTAAAAAGCATTAATTGATAAGTATGAAATGTACTTTTATGCATTAATTTCAAAAAGTGAAGACTGTTTTAGTTTTTGTTACCATTTATAATAGACATGTGCAGATATGCGCTGTGATGACAAAATTATTATTTGTCCATATTTGTCATAAAAATTTATCATTCTAGGCCTGGAAAACTTCACAATTTTCCTGTTTTAAGCATAACAATCAGGGTGACGGCTCTTCCCTATTTGGAGCATGTTCGACATGGGTTTTTTCTGTGCATGTGTAGGGAACAGGAGACATGGATAACGTTGCGAACCAGTTATTTAATCTGAAAACGGACAGACAAATTCTGCGAGATCCATGCCTTGTTCATTTTCCAGAAAAAGTAAGGCCGGTCTACATTATCGGAGATAGTCGCATGCGACGGTCTGTTAGTACACCACCTGCGGCACTAAAGACGCGCTCCGATAATACAACTGGCAGCAGGGCAAGCCAGCACCTCCAAGCATACTGGCTAAGCTCTGGCCATGTATCCAGCTTAGAGACCCAAAACTTGAATGGGGAAGAGCCATCTGGGAGTAAAACTGAGAGGGAAAAAAAAACATGTAGTCTGTCACCATCTTACGGAAACGTTGCCTCCTGCTGACTGGAGCCGTCTCGGATGGTTAGACATTGGGGGGCGCTGCCACAAAACTTCGCCACATTTGGAAATATGGTCTTGCCCTGTGCAGAGGCGCTGCTTGTGCCCCCTCTTGTTGCAGAGCTGTCTCCACTGCCTCGACCACAGAGCTGCTTTGTAAGCAGTAGCAGCAGCAGTGCTCTCGGCTGGAATGGAGAAACATTATGGATTGCACCAGTATGTCTTGGTACTCCCCGCATTTTTACCTCCCGGTTCAAACGGTGTGATGAGGCTTTGTAAGTTGTCCCGGTAGCGAGGGTCTAGGAGGGTGTACACCAATAATCAGACGTGGTGAGAATGTGGGCGATGCGGCGGTCGCTTCTCAGGCATGCAGCATGAAATCAACCATGTGCTGGCAGACTCCCAACTGGCCAAGAAAACGCTGCCCCCCTGCAAGAGGTGTCATCTCTGACTGCTCTGCATCACCCACCCTCGCTTTACATTACTGACTAGAGCATTGTGTACCTCCCTCTGGAGCGATGTCTTTCCTCCTCCATTGACTCCTCCTCATCCTCCTCACAAAGTGAACACTGCCCAGCCCTTTGTGAGGAACCACGTTGGCTGACTGCCCCAGAAGGTGATGAATTTGGACTCCTCATCCTCCACCTCTTCCAAAACCTCATCCCTTATTGCTTGCAGTGTTTTTTGAAGCAGGCAGATAAGGGGACAGTCAGGCTGACTAGTGCATCATCTGCACTCGCCATCCGCGTTGACTCATCAAACGCACGCAAACGTGGCAGATGTCCTTCATAGAGGCCCCCTCATAGTGGTGAAGGTGGAACGACGCAAAATTGCGAGTTGATTGCGCTGATGCAGCTGATACTCCATACTGCTGGCTGCTGCTCACACAAAACCCCTCCAACATATGTAACGTGGGAATTCCACCTGGTGTGTACGTCACATATGATGCGATGTTCAGGAAGGCGAAATCTGCCCTTTCAGAGCTGCAATGCGCGATCTGGCCATGCTGGAAAAGTCGCAAGTGAGCGCACTTTAGGCGGACCTTGTGCAGCAGTGCATCAAGATCCGGATAGTCCCTCAAAAAACTCTGCACGACCAAGTTGAGCACATGTGCCAGACATGGTATGTGAGTGAGTTGCCAGGCCCAGAGCTGCCACCAGATTTCGGCCATTGTCACACACTACCAAGCCTGGCTGGAGATTCGCTGGCAAAAACCCCACGTCGCTCTCCTGCTTGATGGCATTCCAGAGCTCCTGCGCTGTGTGGCTTCGATTCCCCATGTAAATTAATTTCAGGCCGGCCTGTTGACGTTTGGCCACGGCTGTGCTCATATCGGTCGCATCAGATAACGTTCACGGGTCCATGTGGAGGTAGACCGTGACGGCTCCTGCAGCGATGATTCTGAGGAACTGGAGTAGGAGGAGGAAATCAATGTGGACAGACTGGATTCCGCAATCCTTGGAGTTGGGCAGAACACGTACAGCGCCACTCGCAAGATCTGTACCCGGCTCCACAACATTGACCCAAGGGCAGTGAGGGAAAGTTTTCCTCCCTGGCCATGGGTACTGGTCCACGCATCGGTGGTCAGGTGGACCCTTGCTACTGACGGCGTTTAGTAGGCGCATGTTTAATTTTTCCCTCAACATGCTTTTGCAGGGCCAGGGACGGCTTGCCTGCTGAAATAAAATCGGCTGGGCAATTGTATGTGGGACTGCCAATGACATTAAGTCACGGAAACTGTCAGTCTCCACCACCTGAATGACAGCATTTCAAGGGGCAGGAGTTTTGCAATGCCAGCATTCAGAGCCTGTGCTCGTGATGGTTTGCCCCAGTATGGCCGTCTTTTATCCCAAAGCCTGTGGGTACCGATGGCTGTTTTGTGGCCTGGGAGTGTGGGGGATGACAGGGAACTTGCAGCTGTGGGTGGAATAACACTGGGTCTCTGGACAACAGTTACAGAGGTTCTTCCATGGCGATCCTGTGAGGAAGCCGAACCAGCGTGTGTGAGCTGGAGGAAGAGGCTCCAACACGAGCTGAAGATGTAGGTGCTGCTGTAGGTTGGCCTACATCTCCAGTGTGTCTTGTAACTCAGCTAAAGTGCTTTGTCCGTACATGTTTCCACATATTTGTGGTATTGAGGTTACTGATATTTTTACCTCTTTTAACTTTTTGATTAAAACAGCTTGCATTTGACATAGCAAATATCATCTGCAAGTGTGTCAAAAAAGGACATGCAGTGCAAGTCCTGGGAGCGCCCGGTTGGCTGTTGGAAGAGAATGCTACGAACGGGTGCCAAACTGGAGTGTACAGGCAACCGAGTCGCAGCCTACCTCTCCTTACTGTTTGGACCGTTGGGGCAATCTCTTCCTCAGAGCTGCTACCACCACCTTCCTGTTCCTCACGCCATGTTGGGTTTGGACCTCATCATCTCCACTACCCTCTTCCAACACCTGCTGCTGTTGGGTGGTCTGGCCAGCACCTTGCTCAACAGAAAATGGCACCTGAGTCTCATCATCATCAGATTGCGTTCTGCGGTGTGCTGACCATCGGCACTGGCTCACCCGCCTCTTCACATTCAGAGAGACACAGCTGTTGCGCATCACTGCATACTGCCTCTTCTTCACATTCCAGAATGCTGCTTGGCTGGGCCCCTGTTTCCAAGCCAACAGATTCTGAGAACAGAAGCAGAGACTCAGCGGGCTCCAGTTCATAACTCTCTGACTGCCTGGGCAATTTGGCAGGCGGTGAAGAGACAGATGGTTGTTCAACAGTGCTGTGGTCCTGAGAGGAGGTGGAAGCAATTGAAGTCGATGCATTGGCTGCCATCCAGCCAACAACGGCTTCAATTTGTTCTTCCCGCAGCAGAGGGGTACGCTGAGCTCCTACAAAAGTGCGCATAAAGGAACGCTCACGGGGAAAACTGGTGGATGCTGTGTCACTGGGTGCGGCAGCAGCCACAGAATCCCCACGTCCTCTCCCTGCTGAAACTCCCCGGCCACGACCACGTGCCTTACTCCCTGCCTTCTTCATCTTGGTAGATTGATAAAGAAAGTCAGAAAAGTTATAAGGCCTAAGTGTGGTTATTCCTCAGAGACTGCAGTGAACACTGCAGACAACTGTTCAGTAGCTGTGAAAGGCCCCTTTGTGTACTTCTATAGTGTTTGCAACCAATGTATTGTATACGGATGGAAGCGCGTCACACTAATAGATTAGATTTTTTTCAAATATAATGGAGCAGCACCAATTAGTGAAGGATGAGGCAGTGACACACGCTCAGCAGACTACAACCAGCAGTAGTTGAAGAACTAACTGGAGCGTGATCTGCACTCAAAAAATGAAAAGCTCACAGACTACAGTGAACACTGAAACACAACTGTTCAGTAGCTGTGAAACGCCCCTTTGTCTACTTCTATAGTGTTTGCAACCAATGTATTGTATACGGATGGAAGCGCGTCACACTAATAGATTAGATTTTTGGCAAATATAATGGAGCAGCACCAATTAGTGAAGGATGAGGCAGTGACACACGCTCAGCAGACTACAACCAGCAGTAGTTGAAGAACTAACTGGAGCGTGATCTGCACTCAAAAAATGAAAAGCTCACAGACTACAGTGAACACTGAAACACAACTGTTCAGTAGCTGTGAAACGCCCCTTTGTCTACTTCTATAGTGTTTGCAACCAATGTATTGTATACGGATGGAAGCGCGTCACACTAATAGATTAGATTTTTGGCAAATATAATGGAGCAGCACCAATTAGTGAAGGATGAGGCAGTGACACACGCTCAGCAGACTACAACCAGCAGTAGTTGAAGAACTAACTGGAGCGTGATCTGCACTCAAAAAATGAAAAGCTCACAGACTACAGTGAACACTGAAACACAACTGTCAGTAGCTGTGAAACGCCCCTTTGTCTACTTCTATAGTGTTTGCAACCAATGTATTGTATACGGATGGAAGCGCGTCACACTAATAGATTAGATTTTTGGCAAATATAATGGAGCAGCACCAATTAGTGAAGGATGAGGCAGTGACACACGCTCAGCAGACTACAACCAGCAGTAGTTGAAGAACTAACTGGAGCGTGATCTGCACTCAAAAAATGAAAAGCTCACAGACTACAGTGAACACTGAAACACAACTGTTCAGTAGCTGTGAAACGCCCCTTTGTCTACTTCTATAGTGTTTGCAACCAATGTATTGTATACGGATGGAAGCGCGTCACACTAATAGATTAGATTTTTGGCAAATATAATGGAGCAGCACCAATTAGTGAAGGATGAGGCAGTGACACACGCTCAGCAGACTACAACCAGCAGTAGTTGAAGAACTAACTGGAGCGTGATCTGCACTCAAAAAATGAAAAGCTCACAGACTACAGTGAACACTGAAACACAACTGTTCAGTAGCTGTGAAACGCCCCTTTGTCTACTTCTATAGTGTTTGCAACCAATGTATTGTATACGGATGGAAGCGCGTCACACTAATAGATTAGATTTTTGGCAAATATAATGGAGCTGCACCAATTCCACAAAATCAAATAAAAAAAAAGAGTCAGTGAGTGACACGTGCAGATGCATACAAACAGCGGTGGATGCAGAGCAAACTGCAGCGTCACCTGCACTCACACACACCTTGCACAGAGCTATTAAAACAACACTGGCAAAAGGAAGCTTTACACAGCGGTTGGTAAACTAGCCTGCCTAAAGCACAGTAGAGTACACAAAATCGCAATGTCTAACTGTCCCTCAGAGTCAGCACAGCAGCGTTCTGTCCCTAACTGAGTTCACAGCACAGTGACGCTAAAATGGCGGCGGCGCCTTTTATAGTGCATTCTGACATCATTTCAGCAGCCAATCACAGCCATGCCATTAGTTAAGATGACCGCAGCATTACAGGATGTGCCCACACTTCATAAGATTCCTCATTGGCTGACTAAAATCACATTGCCTCTCAAAGAATTATGGGAACTTCCGATTCCGGTATACGATATATGAAAAATATCGGAACTAAGTATCGGAATTCCGATACAGCGAATATCGGCCGATACCCGATACTTGCGGTATCGGAATGCTCAACACTAGAGACAACCCTTTCCGAAAAATAGATTTTTTAGCGGAAGTGTCCCAAGTGGTATCAAGTGCCCATCTCCTGAAATCCAGGGCATATTCGGCTACTGAACGCTTACCTTGGCGCAAAGTTAACATGGCTGCTTCAGCTGTTACACCTCGATTGGGGTCATCAAACACCTGCCCCATGGCTGAAATAAAAGCATCAAGGTGATTCAAACAATCATCCTCAGTCTCAATCAGAGGGTTTGCCCACATCAAAGCCTTATTGGTAAGCAACATGATTATAGTAAGCACTTTGGATCGTTCAGTGGGAAATTGTGAAGCATGTGCAGAGAAAAATAGATTGCATTGGTTAATAAATCCCCTGAATTTCTCACGTTCACCGCCAAAACGAAAAGGAGGTAATTTGGGGATCCCAGAACTCGGGGTTATGGCAGGAGCCTGGGCTTGTTCCTCTAGAGCCTCAATCCTTGCTCGCAATTCCTGGGTAGTCTGTCCAAACACTTGCAAATTATGATTAGTGAGGTCCTGTAGGCTTGCAAAACGGGTTTTTAAAGTCTGTACATCTGAAAGGATTGTATCAGTCACTCCGCAAAGTTCCTTTATGCGGGCCTCCATCCTCCAGATCTTTTAAGGCAGAAGTGCTGGAAGGAGAAGAGGAAAGGAAAAAAAAAAACCAATAGTGTTTACCTGTGGTAACACTCCAGAGTAAAATTTTAAGGGAATGCGCTCACCTGGAATGGTTGTGAGAAGTCACAACCACTGTCATCACATAAGGTATTAAACGGACATCTAATATCCACAGTCACAGCAGACACGGCTTTCCCAGACCCAGCAGACACTAAACATTGGCTCCTGAATCTTGTCATGTATAGTGTAGAGTTCCTATAGAGTCTTGTGCTTGGGTGCGAGGAAAACACAGGAGACACAGGTTGATATGAAATGACTTGTATTACTTCATACAAGCATGCTGAAAAGTTCACACAGTTTGCAGGAACAGCGACAGGAGACACAGCAGGCCAGAGTAACTTCAAGCACTACAATAAATCTCCAAAGCAGGTTCAGGATCTCTTCTCTGTACCGTAATTCCTCTGCAAACATGGATTCACCAAACAGCAGGTTTCCAGAGTCCAAAAGTGTTCCAAGGTTCCTCAGTAGGGAATAGCTGGAGTACAAGTCCAAGGTTTCCAGAAGTCAGGTCACAGACTGACTGAGGCTTGATTCAGGAGCACTGATTGTTCAGCTGAGGCTGCTTAAGAAGCAAGAGGGAAGAATCAGGGCGGGAACATGAAAACTGGAAACTCCATATTAACTGAGGGCAAGAGCTGCAGAAAGACAGAAAGCAAAATGGCCGACGGAAAACTGAGTTTCAAGGAACATGTCAACAGAGACAAAGAACCTTACAGTGCCTTTAACAGTCATAGGTGGAGTGGTGCTTCACTCACTGTTAATCTGTTAAATCTTTCTGTCAACCTCTTACATCAGGATTTACCACACTCGGGTGGGGCGCACATAATTTCACACACCTGGGATGACACATCGATGGGTTGTCATGACAGTTGAGGGTCTGCTGGAGACCCCTCTACCTGACATTATGATTCTTCTGTGAATGATGGCTCATGGCTGAAGCACTGCTATGTATAGCAAAGGAGATCAGACAATCACTGCTTCAAGTCTTCTAACTACTTAAATAAAGTAATAAGTAAATAAGCTTTTAAAAATATAAAAAAATAAAAAGACCAAAACATTTCCAATCACCCCCCTTTTGCCCCATGGAAAATAAAATAATTTGAAAAGAAAAAAATACATATATTTCATATTACTGCATATATTTGTACGAGCTATCAAAATATAAAATAAATTAATCTTATCCTTAAATGACGTAGCAATAAAAATAATCAAAATGCCAGAATTGCATTTTTACCCCAAAATGGTATAAATAAAAATATCAGCTCAAGACACAAAAAATAAGCCATCACCCAGCCCCAGACTCCAAAAATCAAAATGTAACAGGTCTTGGAAAATGGTGACAAAATTAAAAAAAAATTTCATACAAATTTTGAAAAAAAATTTCACCATTTAAATAAAAAAGAAGCTATACATATTTGGTAGTGGTGCACAAGTAGGGTTCCAACAAGTAAACTATATAGAAAAATATTTGGCACTCAAAAAGGTTTACTGTGTTTTCTGTTTACTTATTTTTATTTCTATATGTTTTATACAGTTCTGATGAAGGTCCAAGTGTTAGGACCGAAATGTTAAAATTATACAGATGATGGAATAAACAAATTGTTTGTTCACTGCAACCCTTTTTGAGTGCCAAGGAAATAACAAAAAGCTATGACTCTTGGAAGAAGGGAAGCAAACAGCGAAAGCGAAAAAAACGTAAAATCATTCTATGCTTCTCAATGTCTAACATAATGACAATATATCTTCACTTAAAATATGTTTTTATTTCATTAAAATGTCTTGTATTTTATTCCACCAACATTATGTATGGAATGGTCAATAAAGTATAGTAGCTAACGTAAAGTTACCAACATAGAGAAAATGTTCTATCATGTTGGTTATGTTATTTGTGAGACTGAATGATTCATCTCTTAGTGCTGACGCTTTACAATTTCAACTCCACCAGGATTTCCATGGCTTTTATGTTATATCCATGGGAACCTGTGAAGTTCACAGTTTACATAGAGAATGCACTGTACAGTGAGTATATTTGTGTTTTACTCTGGGGTCATTGAACACCTTTTAATAAGGTCCATCTATGACTTGCATGTGGTTTTAAAAATATGTAGAACTACGACAAAGTCACACATTCAGTATCATACAAATAATATATTTAAGAAACAAAAGAATCAGACTAAAGTATAGGAGTATAACGCACATAGTAAATTAGTACAAGGATAGGAGAGTCATAAAGCTATTTTCTTTGTGAAATAAGACACGATATTAACAATTCACACTCTATATTAATCATAGTGATCAGCAAATGTGTTGAAATTTGAATTTGACAGTTCACATGAATTTGATCAGAAAATTTGCTGAACATGGAAGTTATTCAATGCAAATTGAATGGTCTTTATTATGCTACAGGGTCTCTCCAAGACTCAGAGTATAATGAGTTGAAAAAAAAAAGGTTCATAATATAAATATACTTTTCTTCATTAACTAGAACAAGATCAGGACATTCCCCCTCCTCCCCAATGCTCACCAGGCTCAATCTGTGTTTTTCATACGTGTGGTTAAAAGTGCTGCAAAATATTTTTCTCGTTCAAGTAATTTTCATGTATTTTTTAATTTCATTTTTTTTTCTTTGCTGATACCAGGCAATACTGGTAGAAAAATAAGGGGAAATATGTGTCTGTTTTTCCCATTTTTTATGACCACATAGGACTAAAATACATTTAAAAATTGTGATAGTAAAAGGAATTTGGATTGACAGTGGCTTTTTGTTTAATTGTTTTTACATGGTATTTCTTATGTATTTTTTATTTACTGTACATATTGTGCCCCCTATAAGGTTATAAAAAACCATTGGGGGCATTTAAATGTTGAAATATTTTTATTTTCATCCAGTCACAAGAGAAATGCAGTCTCCTGGCTTCATATCTGAGTAACAGTATCTGTGTCTCCTATGACCCATCAGCTCCTGGTCATCACTATGCACAGAGATCACATGACTTACTATTTTGCAGAATGTATTTGGTTGGCCGCAGTGATTGTGTGATCCTGTATAAAATAGAACACATCAAAGAGTAAAGGTACTGCCACACTAGACAATCCCGCTAGCGATCTCATTAGCGTCGCATACTAATGAGATCGCTAGCGGGATTGTTTCTATATCGCTAGTGGCTACCTATTTTAGCGATGTCGTTAGGACGCTATCGCGGTTAGCGATCTCCTTAACGACTTTAGCGGTACAAAAGTACCGCTAAATCGCTAAAAAAGGTGCCACACTTAGCGATATATACTTACCCAGCGGGGCGCCAGCGACGAAAATAGGGTCCGGAACGATTCCAGCGACGAGCGAGATCACAGCAGGAAGCTCGTCGCTGGCAGCTGCTGCACTGAACAACATCGCTAACGGGATCGCTAAATAGTGACATTTTTTAGCGATCCCGTTAGCGATGTTGTTTAGTGTGGCATACCCTTAAGAAAAAATCAGCAGCCTATTATCAAACTAATATGTAATCAGATAGGGTTTAGAAAGAATGTGCCAATTGTATGGTTTTTTTTTTTTTTGTTGAATCCATGATAAAATATCAGACCACTTCTTGACCCCTTGATGTGACCAAACATACATTCAAATAAATTTTTATTGAAATGTCAACCATATGCACACCCTTGGTGAGTTAATAAATGTAATATCCCATTACTATCATCTTCATTATGAATTTGTCATCTACATCCAGACCTATTTCTTCTTCTGAGGGCTCGCTCACACTAGCGTATAACAAGGTCAAGTGTTTGCTGGTGTTTTATCGGATAGCACTCGACCCAGTGTTGTACTATGGGGCAGTGCAGATCTGTGACTTATTTATCATGCCGATTCACCATGAGAAAACAATTGCAGCATGTTGTGAATGCATCTGATGATCGAATAACGGGCATCCATACAAGTTTATGGGTACGTGTCAAACATCGGACAGCACACGAATGTCATCTGAGTTCAGTCCAATATATGCGCATAGAGACAATGGAGATGGTGGAAAAATGTAGTTATCTCTCTTCTCCATACCTGTGCTGTGATTCTGTCATACAAGAGAATCAGATCACACTCAGATGACTCTCGGATCAAACACTGGCAAAGTTTGATCCACGTGACATTATCATAATGGTCCCGATTCTCTAGCATGAGAGAGAGAATCTATTTTCATATTTCCCAAAAGTGTCAATTGAAGACATTTTGCTTCTAATTTTGCAAACCATAAGTTAAAATTAGGTTTGTCAGCTCATGTGTATAAACCTGCAAATACAAGCAGAAATCATAGGGATAAATTAAAAAAAAACATCCTGGCCCTAACATGGCTGAGGGAAATATATGATATTGATGTGTATGAAGTAAGTTAAGAATATGGTATTGAAATCAAGTTAGAGAAAAAAAGTGTTAAGTGATGAAATGTGAAAAAGGAAGGAAATCTTGAATTTTCTGCAGTCATGTTTGAGATTTGGTGGTTGAAGGAATGCAAAGACCTGCAGCTTTGGAAAGTTTGCCTGATGTGTGCTACGCTATCATTATGTGCTGAGAGCCTTTGAATTATTTTTCATATTTCCTTAGATGGAATTCTGTATTGCTATTAGTGGTATGGGTGTTGTTTGTTTTTCTCTCACTGTATTTCAGCAGGTGCTTCCTTCCACTCTACAATGCATATGTACTTTGAAATTACTAATTCTAATATCTTAAAAAGGGCATTTTACTTTTACAGATAAATAAAATGGGTACAGAACTGATTAAGACATTTAATATAGTGGATTGGACTTATCTCATGAAATGGCCTCCATGTGGTTCGGTCTGATGGTCGTCTCCGATCTTCATCCGTCATCTCCCCTTTTCATACAACCGACATTCTTCCCCAGTACTTCATGGGTTTGATGCATCGTACGTCATCCACACAGTGTCCCCCATCGTGCTCCTGTGCAGGCATATCTCTCTGTCCTTCCAAGTGCAGAGCAAAGCATTGTAATGCACATGTGCAAGGAAAGGCCACAGAGCGCTGATAGCCCATAGGTAAAGTTGGCAAATGCGCACTATGGTACTTAGCTCTGCCCTCGGCAGGACAGAGAGAAGTGGATCTGTGCAGGAGCATGATGGAGGACACTGTGGGGATAACATAGGATGTGTCATACACATGAAGCAGGGAAGGAGGGCGGCGATTGAAAGAAGAGAGGAGAAGGTGCAGGATCAAGACAAGAGACTCCCATTGGAGTGGGCCAAGCCTCCGGTGAGTATACTAAAACATCTTTTTTGTGCCTTGCACAGAGGATTGAGGACACACATACCGCATTCTTGCATTCTGTAAAAGAGGACTTAAAGGTGATGGCAGTACTTTACAAGGGGAAAACCTGATGACAGGTTTCCTTTAACTCAGCATCGTAAACTCTGTTTTCAAACACATTAGTATGAAAGTATGAAACTTGACAATGATTCCCCATCAAATTGTGTGGTCAACGAAGACATCTGCTCCTGTATATCTGAGATTACTACAGAATTTAATGCCACTTTATGCCATTTTGGGAGAAAGGCATAAGCAAATTTGCCCTGACTCGCCCCCCAAAAAGATTATTTTTGACTTCTTATAACAATTGGAACTAACATTCAAACAATAAAATTATGCAGTTATATAAGCATGAATTTTATTTTGTTTCAAGAAATATAAAAAAAGAAAGCATTAAAATATCATTCAATTTTGTAGTCTTTCTTATTATTCTCATATTTTTTTCACCATGTAACATTTCATCTTCTATATTCTTATTTAAAATACATATTGAGATGAACACTTTAAGTTAATGTACAGAAAAGTAAATCTTATCATAAGCACCAAATATGGCCAAGAACTAATAAAATGTATAAAAGATACATGAAGTGATCAAAATTTGTATATGAACACTTTGTGATCAACATTTAACAATATGGCGGTAAAATATATACTTTACATTACCAGTTAGGAACCAAGACATCTTGTTGTAAATAGTTTACTCTCAGAGGAAGATGTTATTAAAATGATGAAAGGCATATGACTCTGTCAGGCTTGTAGGATGCCAAATGTTAAGTGCTTTGAACTGCTTGCCTGCCTGCTAGTACCCAGGGCTGTACTGTGTTGTGTCAAGAGTGGATTAACCATATAGTTTATAACTATCTTAAGGAAAGCCCACTTACTGGTTTAGCATTATCTATTATTCTTGTTAAAGCAATGAACTATTCATATGAGAACTCATGAAAATAGATATACAAATGTGTTTAATGATACAAATGGAAAAAGGAGAAAAGAAAAGCCTCACCATACAATGAGTCGTATGGCTGCTCTCATTAGGTAAGCGGGGATCCAGTAACCGTTGACCACCGGTAATAGATGCATAAGGAAAAAAGGATCCGCATTACAAAATAAAATACAATTCAACTCTTTATTACATCCAGATTAAAAATGTGGACATTCATGGTGCACAATTAAAAATATGTTTATCCTGACGCGTTTCTGGCTGAAGCCCTTAGTCGTGTGCCATGGATATACTAATTTTTAATCTGGGTAGAATAAAGATCTGAATTTCATTTTATTTTATTTTGTGATGCGAATCATTTTTCCTTATGCAAATGTGTTTAAGAAGGAATAATTAAGTAATCCTGTTAAATATTGGTCATGGTGACTATAATAAATTTAGTTTACAAAGTTAGATAAAGTGTTTAATAAGGAACCTCATGTTTGGATTTCATCTCATTTTATTTTGCTACTTTGCTATTAATTAAAATTACGTACATACAAGGGAGTGGCTTGTCTGAGGGTGTAATTAAGCCATCCTGACCAAAACTGAATATTTAACACCAGATGAAAGAAAGCTAAGCTAACTTTTGACAACACATTGCTATGCAGAAATGCTTTTCTGTTTATAGAGGCACACCTACCTTTACTTGATTTGATAAGAGACTAAGGGCCCCGTTACACATAGTGACGCTCCAGCGATCCCAACAAAGATACGACCTGGTAAGGATTGCAGGTACGTCGCTACATGGTGGCTAGTAAGTTGTCTAACAGGCATATCTACTCAACGACGCAGGAACGATACGGCAATCCGTATAACGACCTCAGCAGTCATTGGGACCTTGTCACAGCAGCGATTCTGAAAAAGACAAAGCAAAATCACGCCTTATTGAGGTCGCTTGTCGATTTTATGGCGTCAAACACAGCGATGCATGCTGGCCAGCGGGACATCAATGATCAAAAAATGGCCTCGGACATTCCAGTATGATCAGCGATATCGCATCAGGGTGTCGGGCGCCGCTATGTGTCACATGTAGCGAGATCGCTGGCGCGGTGCTGTTGCATCACAAAACCTGGGACGTTTCAGCGATCTCGCTAACTATCTCGCTACATGTGAAGTACCCTTAAGACTTTCTCACCATTATGACTAGAATTTAAACTACCAGACATTTCAAATCGGTTGATTAATTTACTTCATTGAAAGATTTATGTAGGTCTTTACCAGAAGATCCTATAATAATAATAATTTTACTTCTATAGCGCCAACATATTCCGCAGCACTTTACATTATAGAGGGGACTTGAACAGACAATAGACATTACAGCATAACAATAAACACAGATCAAAGTAGATACCAAGAGGAATGAGGGCCCTGCTCGCAAGCTTACAATCTATGAGGAAAAAGGGGAGACACAAAAGGTGGATGGTAACAATTGCTTTCATTGTTCGGACCAGCCATAGTGTACGAATTGGGTGTTCCTGTAATGCTGCATGAACCAGTTATAGTATGCATGACCTATAGCCTCTGAGAATCAAAAGATGTGAAACCGGGCAGACCTACAGCTATGGGTCCTTTGTAACAGCCTGACACCTTAACAGCTCAGATTTTACAACATAAATTTCCAGTATTTTAGCAAAGAATTGTTTTACAAGCTAGCCCCTATTTGGGAATGTAAGAACAGATTGCTTCAACCCAGTACATCAGTATGCATTTTTTGCTCTAATATACTTTTAAGAGACTGAAATACCAAATTAAATTGGAGCGGTGGTCACACATTTACACCACCGCTTTATTTCATTTCAATAGGACTGCCAGAGATAGTACATTGAGCATATGGACTGTCTGTCTCCAACAATCCCATAGACGAAGAAAAGAGCGCTAACACATGAGTAGCCAATGCTCCATTATATTAGGGTATTTTAGAGCTCTGTTCTCAGGATCATCAGATGGACCCCCAGCAATAACTAATTTATCGACTATCCTGTGACAGAATGATAAATTGTAGATTTTGACGACATTTTAATTAGGTTGTTATGTGATATCTACTTTTTACAATACATGTATCCTCTGAATAATAAAGCGCTTAAGAATATATTTGATGTTGAGCTGTTTAAAATAAGATAATAATTAATTACCAAGCTGTAAAGTATAGCAGTTCATGATAGCATTCATAAGATACATAATGTAATGACAGAAAGGTTGAAATAATTGATGTGTTAGGATCTTCTGAATATCTGCTGGTTTTACACATGCCAGATAACTTTTATCATCTTGCAACCCACATTGTAAAGATCTGTTCAGTGTTCTTCTGCAGATGTTGTTAGACTCCATGCAAAAGTAGACAGCTATCATAAATATGACCTCAAGAATGTCTCAAAACATTAAAACAGGAAAAAATTTGCCAAGGTAGGGTATACATTGTCAGACTCAGACTGGCTCACAGGAGAACAGGTGAATCCTCCAATGGGTCCCTGGGCAGGAGTGGGCCACCACCCTCTTATATGAGCAGAACTTGGCACAATACATTTGATTCACAATGTACAGACAAAGGTAGTGTCATGTATAGTGTACAGTTCCTATAGCGTCTTGTGCTTGGGTGCGAAGAAAACACAGGAGACATAGGTTGAAATGAAATGACTTGTATTACTTCATACAAGCATGCTGAAAAGTTCACACAGTTTGCAGGAACAGCGACAGGAGACACAGCAGGCCAGAGTAACTTCAAGCACTACAATAACTCTCCAAAGCAGGTTCAGAATCTCTTCTCTGTACCGTAATTCCTCTGCAAACATGGATTCACCAAACAACAGGTTTCCAGAGTCCAAAAGTGTTCCAAGGTTCCTCAGTAGGGAATAGCTGGAGTACAAGTCCAAGGCTTCCAGGAGTCAGGTCACAGACTGACTGAGGCTTGATTCAGGAGCACTGATTGTTCAGCTGAGGCTGCTTAAGAAGCAAGAGGGAAGAATCAGGGCGGGAACATGAAAACTGGAAACTCCATATTAACTGAGGGCAAGAGCTGCAGAAAGACAGAAAGCAAAATGGCCGACGGAAAACTGAGTTTCAAGGAACATGTCAACAGAGACAAAGAACCTTACATTACTCCCCCCTTAGGGACAACCTCCGGATGACCTCAGACCAGGCTTGTCAGGGTACCTCTGATGAAACTGGCGGAGCAGGCGAGGAGCATTTACATTATTGACTGGTTCCCATGAGTTGTCCTCCACTGGGTAGCCCTGCCATTTAATCAAATATTGCAACTGATTTCTGTACAACCTGGAATCTAGAATCCTTTCCACCATAAATTCTTCCTGACCATCGACCAGCACTGGGTCAGGGCAAGGAGAAGAACGTCCAGGAAACGTATTGGGTGTTGCAGCCTTTAGTAGGGATACATGAAAGACAGGGTGGATTCTCATAGTTCTGGGCAGTTGAAGACGACAAGCAACAGCACTTATAATCTTATTGATCTTATAAGGTCCAATGTACTTATGTCCCAATTTAGACGATGGAATCTTTAATTTAAGATTTCTGGTTGACAGCCAGACCAAATCTCCTACCTTGAAAGCTGGTGCAGGTTTACGAAATTTATCTGCTGCTTTTGTACCTTTCCTGAGCCAATTCTAGATTTTCCTTTAGAAGATCCATATTTTTTTGTAAAGAAGTGATTCTTTCAGCCACTGCTGGCAAGGGCGTATCTATGGGAAATCAAGGAAGAATGTTAGGATGATAACCTAGATTGGAGTAAAAAGGAGACTGCTTAGTGGAGGATCTCTGAGAGTTGTTATAAGAGAACTCAGCCAGTGGAAGTAGATCCACCCAATCATCCTGTAGGTGGCAGATAAAACAGCGGAGATACTGCTCCAGGGTCTGATTGGTTCGTTCTGTCTGTCCATTAGTCTGGGGATGAAAAGCAGAAGAAAGGTTTACTTTAATGTCCAATGCTGCACAGAAATTTTGCCAAAACCTTGAAGTGAATTGCACCCCTCGATCCGAAATGACCTCATCCGGTACTCCATTTCAGTGAAACACATTCTTAATCATCAAGTCTGATGTCTGTTTTGCAGTGGGTAAGCCGACACAAGGGATAAAATGAGCTGCCTTTGTTAGACGATCAACCACCACTAGAATGGTGTTCTTCCCTTGAGAGGTTGGTAACTCCACAATGAAGTCCATAGAAATGGATCCCCACGGACGGGACGGGGTGGGAAGAGGTTGCAACAGACCAGTTGGTGAGGAGCGAGGTGTTTTGCATCTTGCACAGACTTCACATGAAGTGACATAGTTTAAGACATCTTTCCTGTAAGTGGGCCACCAAAAGAAACGAGAAAGAAATTCTTGTGTCTTTAGAATTCCCCTATGCCCGGCTATCTTGGAATCGTGGATGAGTTGCAATACTCTCAATCTGACTGTTTCAGGTATATACAGACGTTGTCCCTGAATCCACACACCATTCTTAAAGACAAGACTTACGTCCCTTGGGGGTTGAGCCAACAAAGAATCCGCATGGTATGCTTCCTTGATGTCCTTAAGTAGGTCTTGATTATGAATCACTCCCAGGAATCTAGAGTCAGGAAGAATAGTCTTAGGAGGAGTAAGTGGACGTGTCTCTGCTGAATGAATCCTAGAGAGTGCATCAGCCTTTCCATTGCGCGATCCTGGTCTATAAGAAATTACAAAATTAAATTGGTTTAGGAAAAGATTCCAGCGAGCCTGGCGAGGAGTCAGGCACTTAGCCGACCTGATAAATTCAAGGTTACGATGGTCTGTCAGGATGACTATTTGCTGTGCAGTTCCCTGAAGAAGGTGTATCCATTCCTTGAAGGCGGCAATAATGGCCAACAATTCTCTATTGCCCACATCGTAGTTCCTCTCAGCCGAAGACAACTGCTGGGAAAAGAAGGCACAGGGATGCAAGACATTCTTCTCACCTGTTCTCTGAGAGAGTATAGCTCCAACGGCACAGTCTGAAGCATCCACCTCTATTATGAAGGCAAGCTCGGGGTTGGGATGTACTTAGATAGGTGCGGTGGTAAATTTATCCTTTAAACAGGAAAATGCTTCCTGAGCTTGCGGGGTCCAGGAGAACCTAGACTGTTTCCGGGTAAGTTGGGTGATAGGTGACACTACCTCAGAAAAATTCTTAATGAAACGTCTATAGAAGTTGGCAAACCCGATGAAACGCTGCACCTCCTTCACATTTCTAGGAATTGGCCAATCCTTGATGGCTTGGGTCTTGCTTCCATCCATACTAATCCCTTGCGTAGATAGTACATACCCCAGAAATTGAATTTCGGTCCTATGGAATTCACATTTTTCAAGCTTGATGTAGAGATGGTTTTGTCTTAGGCGTTCTAAGACCATTCTCACATGTCCATGATGTTCCTCTGTGGAGTTAGAAAAAATTAGAATATCATCCAGATAAATCACCACAAATGTATCTAGGAGATCCCTGAAGATATCATTCACGAAGTGTTGGAAAGTGGCTGGGGCGGTACTCAGACCAAAAGGCATAACTAGATATTCAAAGTGTCCATAGCGTGACCTGAAAGCAGTCTTCCATTCATCCCCAGGTCTAATACGGACCAAGTTATAGGCCCCACGGAGATCCAGTTTAGAGAAAATTTTGGCATGCCACACTCTCTCCAACAACTCAGGGATTAAAGGCAATGGATAACGGTTTCTAATCGTAACCTTATTGAGTTCCCTATAGTCTATGCAGGGTCTCAGAGATCCATCTTTCTTCTTCACAAAGAAGATGGGTGCACCTGCGGGAGATGAAGAGGGAAGAATCAGGGCGGGAACATGAAAACTGGAAACTCCATATTAACTGAGGGCAAGAGCTGCAGAAAGACAGAAAGCAAAATGGCTGACGGAAAACTGAGTTTCAAGGAACATGTCAACAGAGACAAAGAACCTTACAGGTAGCATCTTATTAATTTACCAATCTACGCAGTTCATTGTTATATAAATTTGTGAATGAGAATAAAGTCACATTTGTTTATAGCTGAAAATTGGGGCCCTGGAGTTGATGTTACTGTTTGGCCCATTGTACATTGCCAGCAATTATATGACTAATTCAGCTTCAAAAAGCAAAGTGGCATAGTACTCTAAATTCATCCAGATTCTAGAGTAGTTCTAATAACAGAATTAAACTAAGAGGAAAAAGACAGCGCAATAGGGTTCTATCCAGTGCCGATAAAGGTGTTTAAGTAAGGCTATATAACCTGATTTAGTTGTGTATACACAACATTTGAATCACTTATAAATCCAGCTGCTCCAACGGGTCATCAGACCGGGAAAACACAAATAAGGTGGTTTTGTGGATAATCTGCGTTGCTAGTATCCCATATAATAAATCCAAATCCAGACTGAAAGTACATGTGTTTTTTCTTTATTTAGTCAACGCATTTTGAAGTACTACAAACTTCTTCACCAGGACAAGAAAAGATGCTTTTATACTTTCCTTATGCAGAGTAGTGCTAGAGCACACGGAAATAATTTATATATAGGCAAAATAGAAATGATACGGCACTCCACCCATGTGCTGTGAACTTCTTTATTCAATCTCCATTAAAGGAAAAATCATGGGGACAGGCAGGGAGAGGAGATTTGCAGGGAAGAAGGACGACGGCCGTTTCGCGTGTTCAACGCTTCCACGGGTCCAGGTGATATCTCTTCTCTTATTATTACTCTTCCAATAGCCCAGTGCTGAGCATATCTGTGATGAGAGAATAGTAATTAGCATACATCTCTGAAGACACATTAGTGCAGGAATTGTTAATCAGGACCTAAAGGACCTAGGTGTTTCTGGACCTAAAGAATCTGGATTAGTGTCAATAAGTAAATGCCTCCCTAAACTAGAGAAAAAAAAAATGGCCAAGAAGTCCAAGGGTAGTGCAATAATAATATATAATATTTATTAGTTAGGATAAAACACGGGATTAATAATGGGAGCAAAAGAATCAATGTATACGAAGACAGTTGATTAAAAACAAGGCCGCACATCCACATAGGAAAAAATGGCCATAGATAGTAAACACTGAAATATAATCGGGCCAAAAAAGTGGGCCTCCTGACGAAGGCAACGAGCCAAAACACGAATTGGGGAGGCACGCCATCCAGGAGAGGGAGACACCCATTACCGTTGTACGCATTCAAATACTTTTGTGGTCATTTTTGTTTTGACTCGATCTTTACTCATTTAGGTGGTTTCTTTTCTCTATTTAGTAATATTGCTGTTGCAATGTACTCATACACCATGTTCACCTATTGTGTCTATCACCTTGGCTCATATTGATATCCCCGTTTACACTGAGTTTTTAATATTTGTTTGTGTGATATATCAGCACTAAGCACTTTATGGCAGATTACTGTTCACTCTGTGTATAATAATTTTTTATACATTTTTTATTAATTCTTAATAATTTTTCCACCACTTTTTAATTGATATTAAGTCACCATTTCTTGATTTTTTACATTGTGAACTGCAAAAACAAAAAAAAAAGCTTTTTTGGCTAGATTATATTTCAGTGTTTACTATCTATGGCCATTTTTTAGATTTGGATTTGCAGCCTTGTTTTTATTCAACTGTCTTTGTATATATTGATTCTTTTACTCCTATTATTGCTCCCATGCTTTATTCTAATTAATAAATATAATATTATTATTACACTACTCCTTGGATTTCATGGTCGTTTTTTTTCTTTTTTGTTTTCCTCTTCTGTAATTTCCGATTGTCCGTGATTAGCTACATTATTGTCCAGTCTTTTGGTTGCAGGGTTAACACTTTAATTCACTGGATATTTTAATTACCTTTACATTCTAGTCCCCTGCTCCTATCAGTATTCCTTTTTTTTTGTTTCTTTGCCTTATATCTCCCTAAACTAATCCTGGTTCATTAGCATACAACGAGGTGCTCTATATACCATATTTTTCAGACTATAAGACGCACAGGACCATAAGATGCACCCTAAATTTTCAAAAGGAAATATAGGTGAAAATAAATTGTGTGTCAAATGGGAGTCCGTCTTACAGTCTGAATTCAGGTTACAGGGGGGGATCAGCACATGTGCAGGAGTGATCACAGGGATTGTTCGGTGGTCCAGGCTGGTGCGGTGGCCTCTGGGAAATCCCATCCCAGACTGGTGCGGCAGTGGTGTTCTGTGCTGCGGCAGCGGTGCTCTGTCCTGTGGCAGCAGAGCCCAGTGCTGGGGCACCAGCGCTCTGTGCTGGGGCTGCAGCGCTCTGTGCTGGGGTGGTGGCGTCTCTCTGTGCTGCGTGGGGGTTCCACTGGCATTTTGTCAAAGCCAAGATGCCCCCGCAGCTCCGTTGCTGCAATGCGGTGGCCACAGGGAAAATTGCTGCTGTGGGCAGTGCATGCTCAGATTCAGATCTCGGCAACGAGATCTCATCCCGAGATCTCATCTCCTGAGATCTCGGTATGAGATCGGAATCTGAGCATGCGCTGCCCCCAGCGGCCATTTTCCCAGAGGCCACCGCATCGCAGCAATAGAGCTGCGGGGGCCTCTGGGTGTTGACAAAATGCCGGCAAAGCCCCCCACACAGCACATAGAGCCACCGCTGCCCCAGCACAGAGAGTCGCTTCCGCACAGAGAGACGCCGCACAGATCACCGCTGCTGCAGCATTTGTAAGTATATTCCGACTATAAAACGCACCCCTTTTTCCCCAAAAATTTTGGGAGAAAAAGTGCGTCTTAAGGGTATTCCACACTAAGCGAGATTGCTAGAGAGATCGCTAACGAGATCGCTACTGTGTCACCATTTTATGACGCAGTAGCGATCTCGTTAGCGACTTGAGGCACTGCCACACTTAGTGATCGCACTAGCGATCACAATAACGACTTAACCTGGCGAGATCGCTAGTGCGATCGCTATGTGATCGCTAGTTAGATTCCAAACACAACTCATCAGCGATCTGTGATTCCAAACACAACTCATCAGCGATCTGTATAACGACCTCTGCGGTCGTTGGGAAAACCTAGTCCCCCTGCGACGCCGTTCATAAAGGGTGTCACACTCAACGATTCAGGCTCACCAGCAGGACACCAACGACCAAAAAACGGCTCAGCACGTTCATAAGCGATCAGCGACATCTCAGCAGGGCCACATTGCTGCTACGTCACACACAGCTAAGTCGCTAACAAGATCGCTACTGCGTCATAAATGGTGACGCAGTAGCGATCTCGTTAGCGATCTCGCTAGCGATCTCGCTTAGTGTGGCATACCCTTTATAGTCTGAAAAATACAGTAAGTGGATTTTTCTCCAATATTTGCAGTTCCAAAATACAATAAGCAACTTAGTGGAGTCAATGAATAAATGTCTAAAAGGTCATTGGGGGGACAGTTTAAAATTGTCAGGGGACCAGGCAAGTTCCTTTTAGTAGTATATGTATGGGTACCATGAAAATGGATTTTGTATTTGTCTGAAAAAATTAGCTAAGATTAATAAATCAGTAAAAGTTTTTAACTATTTAGTTTTGCCACAGATCTGATCTAAGTTTGACACCACCTATTCATTATTCTGAAATATTGTTATTATCAGCATACAGTATTGTGTTCAATCTTCATCACTTTACTGCAAACATATGGGCTGTTATAATAAAGCTTGCTAATGAATTTTGTGTTAGGCCTTCATTTTGCAAATTAATTAATTTAAGTCTACATAAAAATAGCATGTAAATTGAAGTCCTTGTAATCAGTGGCCTAGTTATATAGAATGTAGAGGTGGCAGTAGCAACTAGTCCCCTATTCTTGATGGAATCCATATTTCCCTAGAGATACACAACTAAACTATATTCATACTCTACCATATTCAACCACTATTCATAACTTGGGTGTTGGGGTGGACGTCATAGTGATTTATATAATTTCATAGGGAAAACACAGTAAACAGTATTGGCACAATAATCTCCTCATTGTACATTCGAAGAAATGAAAAGTTGAGGTCTGCAATTCAACATGTAACTGTAGGCACTGCTCCCATTTTAGTCTTATATTTTTGCAATCATAGAAGAGAAATGTATCTTATCTAGATCCACAACCTTAGCAATCTAGGAAAATTGGCAAAGGTCAAATGGTTCAAGGGATCATAAGAGGAGTCTTCAGTTATTGGGTATGCAAAATGCTGAGAGAAAGGGCAAAGGGAGTGAGGAAGGGTTATTAGCTTTCCTTGTAACACTAAATAATGGTTACATTCTTATTAGTAGGGATAAACAAAGAAAGTTATGGGGGCTTTCATGGCCTCTAAGTTACCAACTGAAGAGCTACCACATGCTTCATGCTGAATGAATGGCTAAGTAACAGATTTAGAGGCAAGAAAGGAGCATATTTTCTGGAGGAGTCTACTGAAGTAAAAAAGTTGTGAAACACCTCAATGGTGTCTGTGGGGGTGTCACTGATTTATTTCAACCTTTTGACCCTTTCATAAATATACAGTATCAAGTAAAAGTTTGGGCACTCCTTTTCAAAGTTACTGTTATTGTGAACAGTTAAGCAAGTTGAAAATAAAATGATCTCTAAAAGGCCCCAAAGTTAAACATGACACATTGCCTTTGTATTTTTAGGCAAAAATATACATTTATATTAATCTTTTACATTTTAACAGTTACAAAAAAGGAAAATTGGCCGATGCAAAAGTTTGGCCACCCTGCATGGTTAGTACCTAGTAGCACCCCCTTTTGAAAGTGTCACAGCTTGTAAATGCTTTTTGTAGCAAGATAGGTGTCATACAATTCTTGTTTGAGGGATTTTCATCCATTCTTCCTTGGAAAATTCTTCCAGTTCTGTGAGATATCTCAGTCATCTTGCATGCACTGCTATTTTTAGATCCACAGATTTTCAATGATGTTCAGATTACGGTAATATGAGGGCCATTGTAAAACCTTCAGCTTGTACCTTTTTATGAAGTCTATTGTGGATTTTGATGTGTGTTTAGGATCACTATCAGTTTGTAGAAGCCAGCCTCTTTTCAACTTCAACTTTTTTACAGATGGTGTTATGTTTGCATCAATAATTTGTTGAAACATCATTGAATCCATTCTTTCCTCTATCCAAGAAATGTTCCCCAAGTCATTGACTGCAACACAACCCCAAAGCATGATTGATTCACCCCCATGGTGTCGAGATATTCTTTTCCTAAAATACCTTTGATCATTGTGGCCAAAGAGTTCTATTTTAACCTCATCGATCCAAAGGACTTGTTTCCAAAATGAATCAGGCTTGTTTAGATATTCTTTTGCATACTTCTGAAGCTGAATGTTTTGGTGAGGACACAGGAGAGGTTTTCATCAGGTGACTTTTCAATGAAGGCCATATTTGTGCAGAAGTCTCTGAACTGTAGAACAATGTACCATGACTCCAAAGTCTGCTAAATCTTTCTGAAAGTCTTTTGCAGTCTAGCAGGGGTTCTGATTTGCTTCTAAAGCAATGCTTTAAGAAGCTCTCAGTGAAATTTTGCTTTGGTCTTCCAGACCGTATTTTGACCTCCACTGTTCCTGTTAACTGCCATTTCTTAATTACTTTTCAAGTGAGAAAAGGGCAACTTGAAAATGCTTTCCTGTCTTATATTCTTTTACAGCTTTGTGGACCTCCACCATTTTCATTTTACGAGTGCTAGGCAGCTGTTTAGGAGAACCCACTGCTTCTGTTTTTTGGCACAAGGTTAGAGGAAACTGGGTTTTTATAAAGCTGGAAAATTTGCATATGGTGGCATTTCATAACAATGATAATGAACAAGCTTAACAGTTTAATTAAGGTCTGAAACCTTGGTCAAAGTTATCTGAGCACACTAATCTCCATGAGTGCCCACATTTTTTCATCAGCCCATGTTCTTTTCTGTAATTTTCAAAATATAAAAGTTTAAAATAAAAATAAATATATCAATTATAGTGAAAATAAATTAATTTGTGTTGCATATTGATTCTATTTAGCAGCTGACTCTGTGATCACTTTGCAATGCGGTCTGAAGAGCTTTAAACAAAGCCTCCACTGAAAAGCCCTGCAGGAAAAACATATGTACTGTAAGCTTATGACGATCTGTGGAATTAGTTATACAGTGAGGTGTTATTTGCATACAATTTGACTTTATAAGTAGCACATTATTAACATATCTTTAGTTCTGTCTCAATGTCCTCCACAAGGAACGTTTGTTACATGAATATAAATCATCTTTATTAATACTACTGTGCGCTGGTTTGTTTTTATGCTGTCTACATGTCACTTGCCAAGATGACCTTAATGGGACTGCCCGCTGATAACAGCAGGAGACTGCTTTCACAGAACACAAGATGAATCTAATCTTTCTTTGCCTGTGACTATTTTTCAGCTAGAAAATGTGATACTTTACAAGTTCAATTCTATCTCACATCTTTGGAGGCGTGAAAGTTTTGTGAAAAACAGATTAGAAGACACATTTTAATAGTGGGGCTTGTACTCAAGAACACAGATTTTACTATTCTTTATTCTTTGTATTAATTTTATTAGCTAAACTTCATTTTTTTTAAATATCATACAATCATTTCTTCAGAAGAAAATGCTTCTCGTGTTCTGTCACTTTGGTTCCCATAAACATCAAAGTCATTGCCATCTATGATCATTTTGATGCTCTCATGAATTGGGTGTCATGAGTCTAATGTAATTTGAGTGGTCATTGTTTGTGGTAAGGGAAGGGATTAATTACTTAAATCCCACAGTTTTCTACTTCATTTCAGTGGTGGCTAATTACTGCCAAACTTCTTATCATTGTATTCAACCACATCCTGGGTTTATTGGCTCCCTATGAACAAAGAGTGTGTGTGTTGGAATGTGTATATGTCCATGTGTCTAAAAGGAAATTTAGTTTGTGACCAGGGCCGCCATCAGGGCATTACTGCCCTGACTGGCGTATGGGGCCCAGTGGGCAGATGAGACCAGCATCAGGCACTGTCTCATCTGCTCACCGGGCCCTAGCGGCAGGCTTCTGCCAGTCCAACTCTATTGCCATGCGGGCCCTGGCCCGCACGTCAATAGTTAAAAGCAGCCAGCAAATTGGAGGCTGGCAGCAGATGTCAGTGCGCACATCGCCAGCATTTGATGTCACGTGCTCGAACGGCGTGGAGGGAGTTTCGCCACAGGAGCACGGCCAGGTAAGAAGAAAGTTTTTTTTTTTATTGAAAGCGGCAAGTCGGGGCAGGATGTGAGACACAGGGGGCAGAATGTGAGACACAGGGGGCAGGATGTGAGACACAGGGGGCAGGATGTGAGACACAGGTGAAAGAATGTGAGACACAGGGGCAGGATGTGAGACACAGGGGGCAGGATGTGAGACACATGGGCCGAATGTGAGATACAGAATGTGAGGGGTTGGAATGTGAGACACAGAGCAGAATATGACACACAGGAGGCAGATTGTGAGACACAGGAGTCAGAATGTGAGACATTGGGCAGGATGTGAGATACAGAGGGCAGGATTGGAGACAAGGGGCAGGATGAGAGACACTGGGGGAAGGATAGGAGACAGGGCAGGATGGGAGATACAGGGGCAGGATGGGAGACACATGGTGCAGGATCATGGGGCAGGATTGATACAATGGAGACAGATGGGGCTGTAGCATCATTGGACAGATGGGGCAGGATTATGGGACAGATGGGGCAGGATCGGGAGATCATATGGGGCAGAATATATACTCATGAGGATGAGGGCAGGATGGGAGAACATATGGCTGGGGCCAGAAATGAGATACATGGGGTCAGGATGGGTGATATTATTACCATAGGGGCTAATTAAGGGATATGAGACACAGGGGGCAGAATGTGAGACACAGGGGACAGGATGTGAGACACAGGGGGCAGGATGTGAGACACAGGGGAAAGAATGTGAGACGCAGGGGCAGGATGTGAGACACAGGGGGCAGGATGTGAGACACATGGGGCAGAATGTGAGATACAGAATGTGAGGGGTTGGAATGTGAGACACAGAGCAGAATATGACACACAGGAGGCAGATTGTGAGACACAGGAGTCAGAATGTGAGACATGGGGCAGGATGTGAGATACAGAGGGCAGAATTGGAGACAAGGGCAGGATGAGAGACACTGGGGGAAGGATTGGAGACACAGGGCAGGATGGGAGATACAGGGGCAGGATAGGAGACACATGGTGCCAGATCATGGAACAGGATGGATACAATGGAGACAGATGGGGCTGCAGCATAATGGGACAGATGGGGCAGGATCGGGAGATCATATGGGGGCAGAATATATACTCATGAGGATGAGGGCAGGATGGGAGAACATATGGCCGAGCCAGAAATGAGATACATGTGTGATATTATTAGCATAGGGGCTAATTAAGGGATATTGTTACTGCAGTGATGTATTTATTTTATTTTTTTTGAGGATACTGTTTTAAATGGGGGCGGTCCTGTTACAGTGCAGAGCGACACTATGTCGCCTTTTTTTTATCTGGTGTAGTGTAGAAGTTGGGAAAAAATTAAGTAATGTGTTCTGCAAGCAGAGCGCTAGATGACTGTGTTATTTCCTGCAGAGACGAGCCCTGGCTGGAACAAGTGATGGCTGTCTGTGCTGGATGAAAGATGAAAAGTGAAGCTGAAGGACTTCACCTAGAGACATCACTGGTAAGTCAGTGTGTTACCTGTACACTGACACTATACACTATATACAGAGTTTCTGTGTTCACCAATGAATGTATTATGAGGACAAACAGCCTCGATCTCAAATGTTTGATTTACTGCATCTTGTGCAGAAGTGGTTGCAGTCACAGTCCTCCACTCAAGCCCTGATGGTTGAATGGATGGTCATGGACAGATTTGTTCACTCACTTCCTAGGCCGGTGCAGACCTGGGTTGCCCAGGGAGATCCCAGGAGTGCGGACAAACTGGTGGGCCTAGTGGAATGGTACCAGGTGGTTGAGAGGTCCCTAAGAAAGCCAGGGGTGGTGCCTCTCCATACTGGGATACCCAGTGGGAGCTGAGGCGTAGTAGAGCCATCACTGGGGTGAGTCCTAGATCCCAAGGAGTCGCTGAGGGGTTGTCAAAGGCCATTGGAAAAAAACTTGCTCTGTTGGAGGTGTGGCAGTCCATGACATTTAGCCACCCGTAAGTTTTTGTCCTCTGAAGAGATGGACTGCAGCCTAGACAGGCGCTGCACTTACTAGTCCACACTGCAGGCAGAATAGGCATATCAGCCTGGTGAGGGGCCAGAGGCATGTCCCTTGACAATAAATGGGGTGCTAGTGTCAGGACTCTGGGACTCAGGGAGTTTTGTGACCCTGATAAGGGCTACACTCCACCACCAATTGATCCCAGGGAAACACGTGGGAACCCATTGTATCCATGGTGACACCAAGGACTACCCCGTCACCATAATAATGATAGAAGTGAACCATGGTACTGAGCCCATGAGGTCGGGGTAGTTAAAGAGGGACAGGACTTCAGCTTGTTCTGGGACTTGTGGGAAAAGGCAAGGGTGCCCACTAAAGCAGACAGGAGCCGGGCCACCCATGAAGATTTCTTATCGCTAGAGTTGAGCGATACTTTCCGATATCCTAAAGTATCGGAATCGGAATGGTATCGCCGATATCACTAAAATATCGGCGATACCCGATACCGATACCGGAAGTCCCATGTAAGTCTATGGGAACAAAATATCGCAACTAAAAAAAACCCATTCTTTCCTTGTAAACACTAAATATACACACATAGAATACATATATATATATATATACATGTCATTGTGACATGTATATATACATATATGTATAGTTTATACTCTTCTACATAGTAAAATATCCTCTCATTCAATTGCCGGGTAAAGCCGGCTTCAGTGAAAAGACAGAAGCACCCGACATGAAATGACACTTGGTGTACATAGGGTTAACCATGTCTTTTCATGTCGTTTGCTATCTGATTTGCACAAACAATTAAATCAGACTATGTGTGCAAAATTTCACACCTGTAGGGGTTAATTAAAGGTGTAAATTCGTTGTAAAAAAAACGGACATTTTTGCTACGAATTTACACCTTTAATTAACCCCTATAGGTGTGAAATTTTGCACACATAGTCTGATTTAATTGTTTGTGCAAATTAGATAGCAAAGGACATGAAAAGACATGGTTAACCCTATGTACACCAAGTGTCATTTCATGTCGGGTTCTGCATTTTCACAAAAGCCGGCAATTGAATTAGCGGCTATTATACTATGTAGAAGTGTATGAACTACAAATATAAATATATATATATATGTGTCACAAATTCAATGACATGTATATATATATATGAGGTGTAAAATTGCTGAAAAAAAATGCGTGGGCTCCCGCCCTATTTTCGCAACCAGACAGACAAAGCCAGTGAGTGGGGGCAGATAATAATAGCCCAGAGAGGGACCATTATTTTTGCCCCCCCGGCTACTAACATCTGCCCCAGACACCCCAGGAAAGACAAATCTATAATTAGATTCGCCCTTTCTGGCACTTTGCCCGTCTATTCCCATTGCCCTGTAGCGGTGGCGAATGGGTTAATATGGGGTTAAAGCCACCTTGCTATTGAAAGGTGACCTTAAGCCAGGTTAATAATTGAGAGCTGTCAATTAGACAACTATCAATTATTAATCCTATTGCATGAAATAAAAATAAAACACACACACTTTAATTAAAAATCATTTTAATGAAATAAAGACACATGTTTTTGACCATCTTTTATTTTACTGCAAAAACCATTTCCTGTAATAAAAATAAAATAAAAAAGCAAAATTATTCTTACCTATCCCATGCACAGTCAGGTCCCACGGTGTAATCCTTCAGAAAGGGTTAATGTTTACTGCAGGGACCGCAGCTAATGCTGCAGCCTCACAGTAAACCCCAAATGAATGAGTTCCTCTCCTGCCTGACAGGAGAGTAAAGGCTGGGTGTCACATAACGATACACCAGCGATCCCGACAACGATATGCACTTGTCAGGATCGCTGGTGTATCGCTACATGATCGCTGCTGAGCTGCCAAACAGGCAGCTCAGGCAGCGATCTGGGACAGCGACACTGCGGGTAACATCGCTTAAGGGCCCGTCTCACATAGCGATATCGCTACCGAGATCGCTGCTGAGTCACTAGTTTTGTGACGCAGCAGCGAGCTCACCAGCGATATCGCTGTGTGTGACATTCAGCGACGATCAGCCCCCCTGCCGGGTATCGCTGATCGTCGCAGAAATGTCAGGACCTTTTTTTGATCGCTGGTTTCCCTCTGACAGGCACGCATCGCTGCGTGTGACAGGCGGGAGACCAGCGATCCGCTGGTAACCAAGGTACACAGCGGGTTTCTAGGCACAGCCCCGCGCCTGGAAACCCGCTGTGTACCTTGGTTACCAGCGGATCGCTGGTCTCCCGCCTGTCACACGCAGCGATGTGTGCCTGTCAGCGGGAAACCAGCGATCAAAAAAAGGTCCTGACATTTTAGCGACGATCAGCGATACCCGGCAGGGGGGCTGATCGTCGCTGAATGTCACACACAGCGATATCGCTGGTGAGCTCGCTGCTGCGTCACAAAACTAGTGACTCAGCAGCGATCTCGGTAGCGATATCGCTATGTGAGACGGGCCCTTAAGTGGAAAGCTTAATTGATTGCTTTCCACTTTCACTTCAGGTCAGCCAGGGACACAATCAGTGACGTCAGAGGGAACTGATTAACAAAAATAGGGGTTCCCTTCGAAAAAAAAATGGCGTGGGGTCCCCCCTATTTTTGTTAACCAGCCAGATGAAGCAGACCGCTGAGGCCTGGATTTTCAGGCTGTTAAGGAGCCAAGATCCATGGACCTTGCCAGCCTGATAATACTAGGCCACAGCAGTCTGCATATCTTGGCTGATTAACAAAAATAGGGGATCCCCTCGAAAAAAATTGGCGTGGGGTCCCCCCTATTTTTGTTAACCAGCCAGATGAAGCAGACCGCTGAGGCCTGGATTTTCAGGCTGTTAAGGAGCCAAGATCCATGGACCTTGCCAGCCTGATAATACTAGGCCACAGCAGTCTGCATATCTTGGCTGATTAACAAAAATAGGGGATCCCCTCGAAAAAAATTGGCGTGGGGTCCCCCCTATTTTTGTTAACCAGCCAGATGAAGCAGACCGCTGAGGCCTGGATTTTCAGGCTGTTAAGGAGCCAAGATCCATGGACCTTGCCAGCCTGATAATACCAGGCCACAGCAGTCTGCATATCTTGGCTGATTAACAAAAATAGGGGATCCCCTCGAAAAAAATTGGCGTGGGGTCCCCCCTATTTTTGTTAACCAGCCAGATGAAGCAGACCGCTGAGGCCTGGTTTTTCAGGCTGGTAAGGATCCAATATCCATGGACCTTGCCAGCCTGATAATACCAGGCCACAGCAGTCTGCTTAGCTTGGCTGGTTAACAAAAATAGGGGATCCCCTCGAAAAAAAAACGGCGTGGGGATCCCCCCTATTTTTGTTAACCAGCCAAGTAAAATGCAGACTGCTGCGGCCTGGTATTAAAAGACTGTCAAGGCCCATGGATTTTGGCCCTCAACAGCCTGATAATACCAGGCTACAGCAGCCCCACATTTGGCGCATCAAAAGATGTGCCAATTGTGGCACTTTACCCGGCTCTTCCCACTTGCCCTGTAGCGGTGGCAAGCGGGGTAATAAGGGGTTAATGTCACCGTTGATTGCACGGTGACAATAAGCCCGGTTAATAATGGAGAGGCGTCAATAAGACACCGATCCATTATTAATCCCAAAGTTATTAAATGCATAAAAAAAGACACAGCAAGAAAAAAGTCTTTTAATGAAATAAAAGAGACAACACAGTTTTCATTAATTTTATTACTCTCTCATTCCTGCGACGCCATCGATCTCCTGTAAAAAAAGAAAAAAAACAAACCAACAGTACACCACCTGTCCGACGCAGTCCATAACGACAGTCCCACGACGATCCAACTCTGCTACATCGCAATGACAGGCAGAGCCTGTCATCGCGACGCAGCACAGCTGATTACCTGCTTCCCCGGCGGTGACGTCATCGGACTGACTGCTTTACGGCCGGGATTACCCAGCAGTCACTGCAGTTATCGCGAGAAACTGCATGTGACCGCCGGGAAAGAAGATTGCGGCCATGAAGCAGTCCAGGACGTGACCGCCGGAGATCTTCTGCCAGGTAAGTGCCGCTGACTCCTGACAGACCCGACCGACGGACACTGACAGTGACAGTGACAATCCCGATTCCGGTATCCGATATGACGAAAATATCGGAACTCGGAATCGGAATTCCGATACAGCCAATATCGGCCGATACCCGATATTTGCAGTATCGGAATGCTCAACCCTACTTATCGCAGTTGGAGCCGGATGAGTTTCTGTGGGGAATTTTTGGACTGCTTAAAGGTGGGTTCTTGCTTTAAAAATGTGTTTGACAATGTGACTATGATAAATGGGTTTGCTCAAGAGCCGGGAGCCAATAACAGGTTTTCATATTTCACTTAAAATTAAAAACTGCTTTATTGGGTCACTAAACCTAGAGGGAAAGTGATAGATCAGTAGTTGGTGCTGGGTTCCTGTAGGCATACAGTATTAGATCTGGCCCACTCTCATGTCTTGGGTAGGCATTTAGGAGTTGACAAAACTCAAGAGGGGGTCCTTCAGAGTTTCTACTGCATGGGTGTCACCAAGACATTGTTAAATTCTGCCTATCTTGCTCTACCTTTCCGCATTCCCCTAGTGCCATTGCTCATATTAGAAATCCCATTTGACCGGATTCCCATGGATCTGGTCGGGCCCTTAGTTAAGTCCACCAGGGGTCATCAATACATCCTGGTGGTAATGGACTATGCAGCACAATACCCAGAGAAGGTGCTACTGAGAAACTCCTCCATCAGGAGTATAATGTGAGAGCTAGTTCATATTTTTCTCCGGACGGGCCTGGCAAAGGAGATCCTGATGGACCAAGGGACACCATTCATGTCCAAGGTAATGAGGGGGTTGTGTAAGGCCCTCTAGATTATCCAACTCAGTATTTTAGTGTACAATCCGCAATAGACGGCCTGGTGAAAAGGTTCAACAAGACCTTGAAATCTATGCTGAAGTAGGTCGTGGAGAAAGATGGTCGAGACTGGGATTGCTTGCTACCATACCTACTGTTCTCCATTAGAGAAGTCCCATAGGACTCTGCAGGGTTTTCACTATTCAAGCTGTTATACAGACGACACCCTCAAGGACTTCTAGACATTGAAAAGGAGACCTGATAAGCAGAGGTTACACCCCACTGAAGTGTCATCGAACATGTGGCCCAAATGCAGGACAGGATTACAAGGGTGATGCCAATTGTCAGGGAGAGCTTCATCCAAGCAGAAGAGGCCCATGCAACGGTCTGCAATCGGCCAGCAAAAAAGAGACAGTTTAGCCCTGGAGACCGGGTGTTTGTGTTGATCCCCACGGTCGAAATTAAGTTACTGGTCAAGTGGCAAGGGCCATAGGAGATGGTAAAAAAGTTGAGTGACATCGACTACAAGGTCCACCTATGAGGAAGAAGAAAGCCGTACCAATTGAACCACATCAACCTGCAGAAACTGTGGCGAGACGGAACCGATGGAAGCTACATGCCCGAGAGCCAGTCCTGAAGCCAGGTTTGAGATGTCACCAAGGCAGAAAGACTGTCATTGGCACAGAAACAACAGTACCGTGAGTTACTTCAGCGGAACTAGGACCTGTTTCCAGAGTTACCAGGTTGTATGCAGGTTGTGGAGCACGAAATCCTGACTTAACCACACACGAGAGTGAACCAAAAGACGTATTGGATTCCCAAAGCCTGCCGCAAGGTGATCTCCAAGAAGGTGAGCAGAATGTTAAGCCTGAGCATCATCGAGGAGTCAAGGAGCGGATGGTCAAGCCCTATTGTCCTTATGCCAAAGCCGGATGGAGAGTGGCGCTTCTGTAACAACTACAGAAAGCTAATTGACGTGTCCAAGTTCCATGCATATCCGATGCCCCGTGTCAATGAGCTCAATGAGAGGCTTGGGTCAGCCAGATATATCACCATAAACCAAAAAAGAGGCTAGTTTATCAATACTCATCCATATATATTAATCGAACAACCAAGAAAGATATGGACAAAAGAGTAAATTCAAAGAATTTGTATATAAATTTTATTAATGCAAATTTAACAAGAAGTAGTTAAAATATAATATAGTACATTTATCACAAGGGAAAAAGGCAAAACCTAAGCACCACCAGCAGCAAGAAAACTGTACCAGACTGAATCAGTGCAAATTGATGCATACCTCCGCCAACATATATATAGATCGAGTGAGGATTATTTATCAATTAAATGCAAAATATATACACATAACATGATGCTGCTATATATTGATAAATATGCTGTCTTTCACAAGTAAAACGCATAATCCCAACAAGATATCAAGGTTTAGCAGTGCAATATATGATACAACGCTGCTATCTATCGACAAATATGCTGTCCTTCAGAGGAAAAAGTGCATAGTGCATAAAGCTGTGTAAGAATTTAACAATAAATTTTATCCTATATATATGGGGAATCACCCTCAATATATAAAGTGCATAGTGCCAGTTAACGTAATCCCCAAAAAATGGGTGAGTGTAAAGAGGAATGTAAATACATGAGGATAAGTATCCAAAATATTGTAGTCATATGAGAGTAGTCATTCATAGACCCATATAAGTAAATAGCAGCATCACAATTCAATATTGTTATACAAGCAGTCACTTATATATTCATATGGGTAGATAGCATCAGTAGATCAAATAAAGGTATACAGATAGTTAATTCAACATATATAAAAGCAGTCTGACATCAAGAGACTTACTGAATAGTGGGCAGGGAAGCCCCGAAGCGCGTTTTGCTTAATGCTTCCCCTGACATGTCAGGTTTGGTCTGGGGCTTAAGTAGCTGGCTTCCAGAGGCAGTAGGTGTTCGGTGTCTGGAGAGGAACACTCAAGAGAAGTGTTGTGTTTGTGCTAAAGCATCTAAACTCTGGACCTTGCTAGCTCTGAGCGGACTGATCCCCACTAGCAGAAGGACTGTGCTTTGTGCTACCATTTTGTTTTGTTTTGCTGTTTTTGCCAAGAGGGCTGTGTTTAACTTTTCCTTTAGCTTGATTTATGCTGCACCTAGTAAACCAAGGATATTTTTAGAGAGACTGTGTTCTTGTGTCTACCTCCGTGTACACCTGAGCTGATCTACCACAATATAAATATATATATGTATATATATATATATATATATATATATATATATACATATACAGTACAGACCAAAAGTTTGGACACACCTTCTCATTCAAAGATTTTCTGTATTTTCATGACTATGAAAATTATACATTCACACTGAAGGCATCAAAACTATGAATTAAAACATGTGGAATTATATACTTAACAAATATTAACAAAAAAGTGTGAAACAACTGAAAATATGTATTATATTCTTCAAAGTAGCCACCTTTTGCTTTGATTACTGCTTTGCATACACTTGGCATTCTCTTGATGAGCTTCAAGAGGTAGTCACTGAAAATGGTCTTCCAACAGTCTTGAAGGAGTTCCCAGAGATGCTTAGCACTTGTTGGCCCTTTTGCCTTCACTCTGCGGTCGAGCTCACCCCAAACCATCTCGATTGGGTTCAGGTCTGATGACTTTGGAGGCCAGGTCATCTGGCTTAGCACCCCATCACTCTCCTTCTTGGTCAAATAGCCCTTATACAGCCTGGAGGTGTGTTTGGGGTCATTGTCCTGTTGAAAAATAAATGATGGTCCAACTAAACACAAACCGGATGGAATAGCATGCCGCTGCAAGATGCTGTGGTAGCCATGCTACTTCAGTATGCCTTCAATTTTGAATTAATCCCCAACAGTGTCCCCAGCAAAGCACCCCCACACCATCACACCTCCTCCATGCTTCATGGTGGGAACTAGGCATGTAGAGTCCATCCGTTCACCTTTTCTGCGTCGCACAAAGACACGGTGGTTGAAACCAAAGATCTCAAATTTGGACTCAACAGACCAAAGCACAGATTTCCACTGGTCTAATGTCCATTCCTTGTGTTCTTTAGCCCAAACAAGTCTCTTCTGCTTGTTGCCTGTCCTTAGCAGTGGTTTCCTAGCAGCTATTTTACCATGAAGGCCTGCTGGACAAAGTCTCCACAACATGTTGTAAAAATAAATATATAAAAAAATAACAAACTTTTGTATAAATAATAAGAGATAATGAAAATAACAAAGTTTGGCTATGCCTACTGAAGAGCATATTGGTAACATATGTTGTTTTGAGGCATTTAGATAAGTGCAAATTTCTTTGACACAACATGAGGTCAACTAAATATAAAAAAATAACAAACAGCTTTTTAAATAATAATATATAAGTCAAACAAAAAATCACAGCTGGTGGTATGGGGGTGGAGGGGTTTGCGGGTGCCCAGAGTCTCTGGGTGGTTGGCTATGATGAGAACCTTGACCATCACCCTGTTGTGGTGGATTTTCTGGGCCCTGAGCTAACATCTGCCCACGGTCAGGTTGGTGTGTGGGCACATTGCCACACAGATAAGGGAGATTATATTCCTGTGTAAGATGATACCCCCGAGACTCATACCCAATACGACCATGTTGTGCACATCCAGGTTGGGACCAGCCTCCAACACTGGATCTGTACAAGTGGCCATATTGGGAAGTCGGATTATAGCCTGCCATTTGACCCTGTTGCTGCCAAGTTTGGTTTTGTGGGGGAATGGGTTGAGGTGTAGGCGCCCGTGCAGGACAATCCTCAGATCCTAATTGAGCATGCACATTTTGTTGGGGTGTAAGGCGCGTAAAGTTGCGGGGTGAGAGCTGCCACCTCTCAAGGAATTCAAATACCTCATATGGGGTATTGGGGGGTGTGCATGCGTCAATTAGGATGTGAATTGATCCTCGCACACGGAGCCTGATCTCACGGGGTAGGGGACGAAGGTAGCGGGCAAGGCTACGGGCATAGGCCTCCTCACCCTCATCCACAGCTGCCCTTGAAAGGTAATTGAGTACCCCAGTGTCCACATGCCTACTTGTGTCTGAGCCTGTTAATGCTCGCCGTCTTCTCCCATGGCGGGATATTGCAGCAGCCTGGGGGGAGCCCCCCAGAGGTACAGTGGGGCTGTTGCTATTTGCTGCATCCTCAAGACTGGGGCCTGCTGGTGCAGCTGGTGGGTCAGGTACAGGTTGCGGTGCAGCTGCTTGGTCAGGTCCTGGTGCTTGTGAAGCTTGGGGGATGCAGCAGGGAGGGTCAGACAATGGGCCAGCCACCTCTTCACCCCACCCAACCGTGTCAATTATGGCCTCTGAGTCAGAGCCTGTCTCCCTCTCAGTGAGGTTGGACTGAGTTCTGTCTGGAAATGAAATGGTATTAGAACATGTTGTAGATGTGAGCCAAAACTGCATAGGTGTTATGTGGTGTGATGTAGGTACTTATGGTCTCAGATCCAGAATAGGAGCAAGAAAACAAAGGCGGTCAAACTACACACACTTCCTCTTGGTGGGTACTGCAGACCCGCTCTTTGACCTCTGCTGCCTTTCCCGGCGGTATTGGTCGCGGATGCTTCTCCATCTTCTCATGACATCATCCAGTGCAATGTGACATATAAAGTAATAATTTAGCTAGCTGCACAATGCCAAATTATTCTACATACACTTCACATAATCATGGGGGCGTAGTCGGATGTGTTGAACATAACATTTTGGCGCAAAAAAAAAACAATTTTTTTTTTAGGGAAAATCATCGCTATTATTATGTTCTGACCGTTAAGAAGTTTGAAAAATAATCAGGTAACTTACTTATTCGCTGCTGCTCCTCGCATGGGCTGTCACCAAAGTGGGGAAACATCTGCCCACAGATGCGCCTCCATGCCGCCTCTTTCCTTGCGCGGTCTGCATAATGTGCATCTCGTTGGTCCCAAATGTCGGGCCTATCCTGCACCAACACAATCAACATCTCGACATTGATGAGGGTTGACATCATGGCAGACTCTGTGGAGGTGTTCTTCTGGGATGTATGGCGCTCTTTTTGAGCTAATTTGCATGTGTCAGCTTCCTGATGCATGTGTTGCACCATTTCCTGTGAGCTGCAGAAGTCTTGTGTATTTCTCGCAAGTCACACGTCTGGTACGTATGTAATCGGTTATTTTCTCGCACCCATAGACTTTCATTGGCGTACAACGAGCGTAATACGCTGACAATCGCAGCATGCTGCGGGTGTCTCGCACCGTAACATACGGCCTAGAAAAATACGCATGATCAAAGCTGACCCATAGAGAAATATTGGTCCTAGTGTAATGCGAGGTTTTAACGCCTCTCATTTGTCCGTATTCCTCCTTAGTGTGACGCCGGCCATAAGAGGAGACTTTGTGCAGCAGGCCTTCAAGGTAAAATAGCTGCTAGAAAACCACTGCTAAGGACGGCAACAAGCAGAAGAGACTTGTTTGGGCTAAAGAACACAAGGAATGGACATTAGACCAGTGGAAATCTGTGCTTTGGTCTGATGAGGCCAAATTTGAGATCTTTGGTCCCAACCACAGTGTCTTTGTGCGACGCAGAAAAGGTGAATGGATGGACTCTACATGCCTGGTTCCCACCGTGAAGCATGGGGGAGGAGGTGTGATGGTGTGGGGGTGCTTTGCTGGTGACACTCTTGTGGATTTATTCAAAATTAAAGGCACACTGAACCAGCATGGCTACCACAGCATCTTGCAGCGGCATGCTATTCCATCTGGTTTGCGTTTAGTTGGACCATCATTTATTTTTCAACAGGACAATGACCCCAAACACACCTCAAGGCTGTGTAAGGGCTATTTGACCAAGAAGGAGAATGATGGGATGCTACACCAGATGACCTGGCCTCCACAGTCATCAGACCTGAACCCAATTGAGATGGTTTGGGGTGAGCTGGACCACAGAGTGAAGGCAAAAGGGCCAACAAGTGCTAAGCATCTCTGGGAACTACTTTAAGACTGTTGGAAGAGCATTTCCGGTGACTACCTCTTGAAGCTCATCAAGAGAATGCCAAGAGCGTGCAAAGCAGTAATCAAAGCAAAAGGTGACTACTTTGAAGAACCTAGAATATAAGACATATTTCAGTTGTTTCACACTTTTTTGTTAAGTATATAATTACACATGTGTTAATTCATAGCTTTGATGTCTTCAGTGTAAATGTACAATTTTCATAGTCATGAAAATACAGAAAAATCTTTGAATCAGAAGGTGTGTCCAAACTTTTGGTCTGTACTGTAAATATATACTGTATATATATATATATATATATATATATATATATATATATATATATATATATAGTACAGACCAAAAATTTGGACACACCTCATTCAAAGATTTTTCTGTATTTTCATGACTATGAAAATTGTACATTCACACTGAAGGCGTAAAAACTATGAATTAACACATGTGGAATTATACATTACACTTTACAAAAAAGTGTGAAACAACTGAAAATATGTCTTATATTCTAGGTTCTTCAAAATAGCCACCTTTTGCTTTGATTACTGCTTTGCATGCAGAAAAGGTGAAAGGATGGACTCTACATGCGTGGTTCGCACGGTGAAGCATGGAGGAGGTGGTGTGATGATGTGGGGGTGCTTTGCTGGTGACACTGTTGGGGATTTATTCAAAATTGAAGGCATACTGAACCAGCATGGCTACCACAGCATATTGCAGCCGCAAGCTATTCCATTCGGTTTGCGTTTAGTTGGACCATCATTTATTTTTCAACAGGGCAATGACCCCAAACACACCTCCAGGCTGTGTAAGGGCTATTTGTCCAAGAAGGAGTGTGTTGGGGTGCTATGCCAGATGACCTGGCCTCCACAGTCACCTGACCTGAACCCAATCGAGATGGTTTGGGGTGAGCTGGACCGCTCACCGCTTCAATTTTGAATAATCCCCAACAGTGTCACCAGCAAAGCACCCCCACACCATCACACCACCTCCTTCATGCTTCATGGTGGGAACAAGGCATGTAGAGTCCAGCCGTTCACCTTTTCTGCGTGCAAAGCAGTAATCAAAGCAAAAGGTTGCTACTTTGAAGAACCTAGAATATAAGATATATTTTCAGTTGTTTCACACTTTTTTGTAAAGTGTAATGTATAATTCCACATTAATTCATAGTGTTAATTCATAGTTTTGATGCCTTCAGTGTGATTCTACAATTTTCATAGTCATGAAAATACAGAAGAATCTTTGAATGAGAAGGTGTGTCCAAACTTTTGGTCTGTACTATATATATATAAACTGTACATATGCACATTGAATTGAGTTAACATATGCAAAGATTCATACAAAAAAGCCTTTTTTTCCATATGCTATAATTTAATTCAGGTGGCTTATGCCAACATATTATTCATTTGTCATTCCAACAAAATGTAAAGCGTATGCAGCTCTACCTAGCACAAAGAAGGCTTTCTTTCTCTTGTCTAATTGCAACAAAATGTATGTTTCGTTGATCATTTCCAAGTCACGCTGCCATTATTATCCGCAGACTGTCCGTGGTTAGAACAGGAATTGAGTTTCACATATGAATTCAAACAGATATATACCTCTTTTTACTGTACTGAAACACATCTGTTTTTTTTTATAGCCTGTGATTTGTCAAACCTTTGCATCATGTCATTGGTGTCCTCCATGTTTTACAAACACTGTACTTCAGGACAGATATAATATAATTAGTAAATAAATTATTTCTTACAAGAAAAAGTCACTTGTTTGTACTTCACAAACATAATAGTAAGAATGACGTCCTCAATTTACGTAGTTTCCAGTTTAACTGACCTAAATTATTAAAAATTAAGCAGACATAAGACATAAGTGGTTGCCATTGTAGCCAATAAAATTACTGAATTTTCACCTTTTTCAAGTCTTTATATGTTTAGCCAAGGTACTGGAAAAATACTATTTTACCTGTAATAAGATGAACATACTGTATAAATATATAAATATGTTCGAAGGACCGAAATAAAAAAATCTGTCTTGTAGTCATTTTTGAAAAAATTAGCTTTTAAATTACATTCTCATTAGTCTGGAAGTGTATTGTGGGGATTTCAATGCATTTCCTAACTAATTTGAATGTAGATATAAAGATCATTTTCTCTGCGCTGTCCCTTGGATTACTATAAGACAGATACTATTTGCACGATTATTCTATGATTTATATATTAATACCACTAGCTTCATTAGTAAACCCATCCTGACGACTTCCTTTTAAAAAGTTGATGCATTTTCATGATATATTATTATCCTAAAACTCGATTCTCTTGCATTGAGCAAAGCTGCACACATCTCGTTGCCATCTAACTGCATGTATACAAATCATATACTTGCGGTCACCAGGTCATCACTTCCATCGCCGATGCTATAGAATCCTCAAGGCAAGCAGTGCACATGGTGTGAGGATTAACAAGTCTGCAGTCATATAGAGTGACTGCAGACTTGTAGCTTAAGGCCAGAAAACCAGTTTAAGATAGATCCAATGCTCATGATTTTTAAGTTGTTTTCAACAGTATTTTCCATAAATATCAGAAAGTTGTGGGTCCCACATCTGAGACTGTTCATATCTTGAGATTGAGATCCTATTTTGTGACATTGTGAATCGTGAGGTTACTGCACATGTGCGTCTTCTTATTAATATCTGAGGAAGTTGTAGAGCACACTTGCTTGATTTTTTCAAGACCTCCATACAAGTGAAGGAGGTGAAGCATGTGTAGCCACTATATTATTAACAACATGAACTGGGGACCAGTTCTCAGATGTTTTTAGACCCATATCTACCAGCTTCTTGGCTTATGATATAAATTGTGCAAGGTTGTAATAATCCTTTCCCTTTCTTCATTGTATACAAGGTGTAAGGCAGCTACTGGACACATAGTTGATAGGTTGTCATCTGTGATTTAATCCTGGAATATTGCTCTAGCGCTCATAGCACTAAGTGGATTGTTTGGTGCATCTTGGCCAGGTTTTACAGGCGGCCTGATATATGGGTGGGTCTGGCTGCCCACATATCTTACTTTTGGGTGTGGTTAACAGGCTAAAATGGTCCATTGTTTGGCACATGGCTGTCTGTGGAGAGAAAAGTCCTCCTGTGTGGGATATCCAGACTGAGCCAGTGTACTAGATGCTATCCAGCCTGTGTGAACAGGACTGGGGACTTTGTTCAAAGAACTTGTTTTCTTTGTTTTGCCTGCACTGAAGGTTGTTTATTTTTCCTTTGCTTATGGATAGTTTATGACACAGCAATAAAACAAGATGGACGTTTAAATGGAAACACTTCCTGTATTACCTCCCGACGCACCCAAGTGAGTAGCATTACCTACAAGGGATAGACACACCATTGGTATAACCTGTGTAACAGCACAGGGGCTCAAGAGGTAAGAGGGCCACTTCCACTTCTCAATCAGCAAGCAGCTTTTGTCTCTGACACAATAAAAAGTGCATTATGATGATATATTGGACCCAAATAACCCATATACATTTCTTGCACAGGGGCCTTCTTCTGTCCTCTTAATTTTCATTCCTGGTTGCATACACTATACCACAGAGTCTACTTTTTTTGTGAACTCTAAATACAACTGCTAAGTAAATGTTACTGATTAGCACCATGACAGGAGTTAAGAAATCTTTAAAACATGGCTTTGGGAATTCATTTGAACGTAATGGAAATTGTATCACATGAATATAGAAGGCCAACTAGTTTAATTGATGGTTAAAAGAGAAAGCCATTTAGGGACATGTCAAATATGCAATTAAAGTACTGTTTTTACACACAACACTCTCCTAGTTAATTCCATCACATATTTGTAAAGTCCCAAAATGGATGTAAATGCATGCAAATGGTCATTTTGAGACTGCATTCATTTCTATGTGCCAGAGTAAAATGCAGCACTTTAGTTGCTAATTTGACATGTCTCTTAGGGCCTACTATGATGTCCAGGCCTCGCTAATGGCAGTCATGTTTATTAGCAAAATGACAACTCATGGCTCTATGTATTAATTCCCTATTCTGTGAACAATGTCAGTAAGAGTTATGGAGCTTTCGACCTTAAATTAATGAACATGTTACATTTTTTACATATTTATGCTAATATGGTGTCTTTAGTTTCTAATCTATTTTACCTATTACAATTTTTAAAATTAATTTGAAAATTCTAATTTTCCCATTAATTTGGAGTCACCTCTGAAGAAATGATCATCACATGAATGGTCTGATATTTTAATAGAAGGTGTGAAATGCTTTAATAGTTGATCCTCTGTGATCATCTTTAGGTAATTTGTATTATTTCTGTACATCAGCTAGATTAGCAGTTTTACGCAGGTGGATATGGTTAAATGATCCATATGTATCACTAAAACAACTATACATGTATGACAGGCCAGAAGTTACCTAAAGGATTTCCTTTGCCTTATGCTGCAACAGATTTATGAACTATCCTATGACATTTTAAGATACATGCAGCAGATCCAGAGGTATTACAATTCTAACACCAACACTATGGCTACGTGACCCTCGATTTATCACCCCACATATGGTAGTAAATCTGTTAATAACCTTAACACCAAATGTGGTATAGGACATAAGAGCATGACTTCAATAAATCATTCCGACAATGACAATATTTTTACAGTTGGCTTTGAAAACAATTGTGAGGTTGCATATAAGTAACATATGTCATAAAATTACTTGCAGATTTAGCCGTCAATGAGAACCTAAATCTGACCATATAATGTAATGTAGCCTATAGGAACTTCCAAAGAATTAATTTCACACTTTCTCCAAGAGATCTCGTTCTCTTTGCTGCAGTAGGTACCATTTCACCATCTACTACTGTTTATTTTGTCTCCTCCATTAAGGTTTTAAAGCTAACTTTCCTGTCTCGGGAATGCTCTCTGGAATTTGGTTTTCGAAACTTTGTTTGACTCTCTGCTGATTTTCTATATAGGATCTATTTAGTCTCTCTGTCAAAGCTGTCTTACTTGTCACTGACTAAAAACGGCAATCTGCAAAGTGCAACGTTATTTATATACTGTAGAGAAAGAAACTACTCTGCTCCTGGTGTAATGTTTTGGCTGACTTGATGCTTTATATCTGTCAATGCAAATGATTGTGTACATCAAATTTAACCATTTGTGCTTGTAAATCTTCCTCCAGTGTATTGTAAGCTCAGTAAATATGATCCCAGTTAAAAGCACAGTATCAGCGGGGGAATGGTTACTTATTCACAGTGTCTGCACACACTTATCTGGATTAATAAAATACAGCCATATGTCCTTATATACATGTTCTGTACATGAAAACGTGTCTTCATGAACTAGATGTCACAGTGTATGCCCCACAAGGCATGAATACTGTGTGCGCCCTGTACATGGAACCTCTTTAATATCAACCTATTCAACTTTCTGTATAATTTGATTTACATCACTTTACCACTGTTTAGATTTATCATTTTAAGTATCTTACGTAGCTCTTCAAAATTATTTACTGCGCTACTGATAGCCTGTCAAGATCCACACATAGAATACTGTATCTTATACATATTCAAAGTGGACAAAGCTTTTCGCCAAGGAAACTACTTTTGGAGACACAGTAGGTCATCTACTTGAGGACCAAAACCAGACACATGTGACATGTAGTGTGCACTTCTGTATATCATCGCATGTCCCTTTTGAAATTCTCCCATGAGACCAAGTTCACATGAACCTATTTTCGATCTGAGTACTGTAAGAAAAAAACTGACATCACATAAACAGCAGTAGAGCAAATTATTTTTAATAAAGCTGTTCAGATGAGAGTTTGTTAACATGAAACAAATATGTGTGTAAAAAAACCTCAGCATGCACTAATTTCTTCCATATATCAGATGAAAGGTGAAGCAAATAAATCGTAAACTGGGGGAATGCTGCCAAGGGAGGCGATGATGTAGACCTGAGGAAGGAGTCTGAATGGCTCTAAAACACATACTGCTAGTGCAATAGAGTATATACTCACTTTGGACCCTCATCATCGTCTTCTTGGCAGCACTAACCAGTCCACTTTCTTTTGCTTCATCTTGTGTTGCAACAGTCCCGGTGTAACAGGCCAGATTAACACTCCACCCAGAATATAACTGGGGTTAAAGTGGCCTAGGCCAGATTATGTCCCGGGTATATTCTGGCCTAGGTCAAACTATACCCCGAGGTATAAATTGGCCTAGCCCAGGTTATACTCCTCTGGGCCAGAATGTACCCCGGGTATATTATGGTCTAGGCCAAACTATACCCTGGGGTATTAATTGGTCTAGGCCAGATCAGAATATACCCCAGCTGCTGTAGATCAGATTTTTCACTCTTTTGAGAACAATTGAGTAACATACTTATTAGCGGGGCCCCAGTCAGTGCACAGGGGCCAAAGACATCGCACAGGGGCCACAGACATCACACAGGATTGAGTGATATACTCAAGAACGGGGCCCCAGACAGCGCACAGGGGCAAAGACATCACACAGGAGGGCAGAGAGAGCGCACAGGGGGGCAGAGAAAGCACGCAAGGGGGAAGAGACAGCGGGCAAGGGGGGGAAGAGACAGCACGCAGGGACCCTGTGAGCTGTTTCTGATGCCCTGTGCGCTGTCTCTGCCCACCTGTGCGCTATCTGGAACCCGCTGTGTGCTGTCTGGGACACCTGTGCTATGTCTGGGGCCCCTTTCTAGAGTATATCACTCAATCCTGTGCGATTTCTATGACCCCTGTGCGATGTCGGTGTGATTATACCCGGGGTATAATCTGGCCTAGGCCACTTTAACCCTAGGTATATTCTGGGTGGGGGGTTAATCTGGCCTGTTACACCAGTACTGGCGCGCCAGGATTCGACGGACGCAGCTGCAGCCCTTGGACGGAAACACTTTATGCAAGGAATATGAAAAGATGAGTGGAACAGCTCACAGTTTATCATTATACCCCATGGTCCAACTGCCCTAGGAGTGCTTTTCTTTCCTTCTCCTTTTATATATCAGATGAGACTCACCTCTTCAAGTCTATGTGTGCACAAAAAAAATCCTATCACATACGGAGCAACTGTACTGCATCCAATTTTTATGGATTCATTTTAATTTTTCAATAAAGGAAACTGTTTTTGATCTTGTAAATTTTAATAATAGCTAATGTATAAAAACAGATGCCATACGGATGGTATTTGGATGACAACTGAGAAACTTGAATGACTGCTTTATATGCTCTTGTGAACTTAGCTTTAAATTGATGGCAGTTCCACCTCTTCCTCTCCAACTGTCCATTAACTGAAAAGACAATGCTACAAAGAAAAAAATGGTGCCTGCAAGAACCAATCAGTTGCAAACAAAAATAAACATTGAAAAAGCTACCGTGTTCACACAAGTGGCAAGTAAACATTTTCCCGCTCTGGAAAACAATACACATTAGTGTCAATTTGTTAAAATTTGAAGGGGTTGTTGTTGTGGCGATAATCCCTATACATAGTCCCTGTTAGTACCTTTAGCTGTAATACAGGGTAAAATTGTAGTGTTGCTATACACAATAGGTATAGCAGATCCTGGCACTCATGTGTTGAATTAATAATTGCTCTTTATTCTGTGCAAATTCTATTCAGACATTTCAGTCCATCCTAAACTATTTTTAACAATCAATCAAGATTGTTGGAAAATGCCTGGGATGGGCTGAAACGTCCAAATAGAATTTGTACAGAGTAAAGAGCAATTATTCATTCAACACGGGAGTGCCAGGATCTGCTTTACCTGTTACATATTATCCTCCTCCACAAGCACCACAGCATTACCTGGAGTGTTGACCCATTACTCCGAATTTACCATTGCTATATACAATAGTTTGTTGGGTCAGCGGGTCCAGGCGCCATTTCACTCAGAGAATATGTTAGTCCAATTGAGGCTTTGAATATGAAGCTTTCCCACAACTCTGTTGAATCTAACAGACTACAAAATCTAGTGGCATAATATAGAGATTGACTTGTCTCCATGCTGAAAGTTCTAGAGATTTGCTGAAGATTTCAGCCTATTATTTATCCATCACCAATGTAAATAATTAGGGTGATAAGTTTAAGCAGTCAAATATGGAAAATTTATAATATGAATGTGTGCTAATAGCCCAGCACAATAACAGTGGTATAACTTATCTTTTGAACATCATGAAGAAAATAGTAGAGAAGAGCAGCAAAATTCAAAAAAATATTCTCTGCGAATTTAATGTCCTTTGTTTTGCTTCAGGGTCTCTCTAGACCCCAAAGATTAATAAACATTAGATGTAAAAAAGAAGAAAAATTCTTATTATCCTGATCTTACTACTCACTTGTCCTCACCCCACCTTCGGCCCTCACTGTCAAGCATATGATCCTCGATATATCTCCAAATCACACGGTTCACACTGAAATTCTTGCTCCGATAATGCCCATGAGGGTTCTGCACAAAGGGTCCCAGCCTAGTGTGAGAGAACCGGAGGTTTCAGCGCAAGCACTAATGATAAGAGGATGCGGTGAGGGCCAGACGAATGATAGTGAGGAGTAGAGAGGTGAGCAGTAAGATGATTATAAGGATTTCTTTTCATTTTTATTCTTTTGATGGACCTTTTAAGCTCAAGCAAATGGTAGTCAGTGGACACCATTTTGCTGAATCCATGCTGAAACGAATAAAAAAAATTGTGCATTCGGGCGAATGCGAAATATTGTTAAACTTGTGTAGAATTCCATCCAACTCAAATATATTTGCTCATCTCTGGAGAATAGGCATTGGTAGACATGTAGGAGGTAGGAGAGTAATCTGAGACCATTTTAAAATTCAAAGTATTACGTAATTGTTAATTTACTGTCTCTACTGTAATATTCTAGACTTCATCAGTAATAACTGTAGTACAGTATAAAGGACTCTATTAGCCTCGTCTCACAAATGTATCTCAAGGGGAACTTCAGAGAAACCAGAAAGTGAAATGTTTCTCAGATCTTTATCTTTGAACCTTCATATCAGTTCTATGAAACGTCATTTTATACTTTTATAATATAAGTATTAATAAACTCTGCCTGTTACTTCTTTCCCTATGAAATGTACAGTACTGTCTGACTGTTCTCACATCAACATTGCCGGATTTACATGGAGGGTATATTTTAAGATGCACTTCTACATTTGCATGTGGTTCTGTGCCTTAGAGGAAACCATTTGACCTTTCATTTCCTAACAGACTCTAATTTCTGGAATTATTTAGCAAAGTCTATCACAAGTACAACTTGCTAATGACCTTTCAGAAAGAGTGCCGTGGAACATGTGTGGAACTGTAACAAATATCAGTTAAATAACCTTTGTCATATGTTCACTTTAACCCTTTTGGTCTAGAGCCTGTTTTCACCTTGATTACCAGGCCAATTTTTAAAATTCTGACCAGTGTCACTTTATGCAGTAAGTAGATGGTCGCCCGATTCTAACGCATCGGGTATTCTAGAATATGTATGAAGTTCATTTATGAAGATTTAAGAATAATGCTGGTCATCTCCCGGCTGCGTCGCCGCTGACCTCCATGCGGCAGGAGATGACCCGCGGCTACCGTCGGGAGATCAGCGGCGGCGTGCGTGGTTCAAATCTTGCGCCAATTCACGGCTGGACTGCGCCTGTCGCTGATTGGTCGTGTCCGGCCGGGCGCGACCAATCAGCGACGCGGGATTTCCTTTACAGAAAGACAGAATTAGACGATTATATAGTAGATAACTTTGGAACACTTCAACGCATCCCAGTGATTCTGAGACTATTTTTGTGCCGCATTGTACTTCATGTTAATGGTGCATATATAACAATATGTTTTGTGTTTATTTGTGAAAATATTGGAATTTCAGCAAAGATTTTGAATATTTCTCAATTTTCAAGTTTTTAATACTAACTATGACTTTAAAACAGATAGCTTTATCACACAAAATAGTTAATAAACAACATTTCTCACACGCCTATTTTACATCAGCATCATTTTTTAAACAAATTTTTTTAGGTAGAAAGTTATAAGGGTTAAAAGCTAATCATCAATTACTCATTTTTACAACAAAATTACAAAACCAATTTTTCTAGGGACAACATCACATCTGAAGTGACTTTGAGGGGCCTATTTGACAGAAAATACCCCAAAGTGACACCATTTTAAAAAGTGCACCCTTCAAAGTTCTCAAAATCACATTACACAGGAATTAATGCAATATGGAAGGAAAAAAATAAAATTTAACTTTTTCAGGGCAAAAATGTTAGTTTAGCTGACCATATGTGGTAGAATACCACTGTTTGGGTGCACAGCTGAGAAGGGATGACACTTTTGCTGGAATGGTTGCAAGTGCCATGTCAGATTTGAAGAGCCCCTGACCTGCCAAAACAGCAGGCACCCCAACAAGTGACCTAATTATGGAAACCACTACTTGAGGAATTCATATAGGAAAGTAGTGAGTATTTTTAATCCTCAGGTGATGCACAGAGATACATTACATTGGGGAGAGTACATTTAAATATTACAATTTTTTACACTAAAATATTGCTTTGGCCCCAGGTTTGTAATTTTCAAAAGAGGTAATAGGAGAAAATGAACAGTACAATTTGTTGTGCAATTTCTCTTGAGTACGCCAATATACCATGAGTGGTTGAAAACTACTTTTGAAGCACAGCGCAAAGCTCTGAAGGGAATTTGGAGTGCAGATTTTGTTGTAATGGTTTGCGTGTGCCATGTCACATAGCCAGAGTCCTTGAGGTCTCAGAACAGCAGAATCCCCCGTAAGTGACCTAATTTTAAAAACTACACCACTCAATGAATTCATCTAGGGGTGCAGAATTCATATTGACACCGCATCTGTGTCACAAAATTTTATATCATTGGGCAGTTGGAGAAAAAATAATTATATTTTCACCACAAGAAAAAATGTTTTAACCCCATGATTTTACATTTTCACAAGGGAAATGGGTAAAAATGGCACCAAAATATGTTACAAAATGGCAATACAACATATGTGGCTGTACAGTACTGCATAGCACACGGTGAGACTCGGGAGGGAAGAATCGCTATTTGACTCCATGAGCACATTAAATGATGTTTATTGCATTTTATTCTACTTTTTGTTCACCAGTATGATGAAAATGCATAGTTTTCTGCCACTTATATTGTTTATTTTTTCAATGCATGGGTTAACTAGTGTGACAGTTTTAAAGATTGGGTTGTTCTGGCCGCGACTATACCAAATATGTGTACTTGTTTTGTTTATTTTTGTTTTTACATAAGTATAAGTATTTATTGATTTAATATTGTTATAATTTTTGTAATCTATTTTGTGATTTTTATTTCTCTGATCGCTGGACTCATGCATTGCAATACACATGTATTGCAATGTATAAAAGCTGTCCACTTTACACTGGAAAATTGCCTGTTAGACATTGCTGCTGGCCGAGTCTAACAGACCACCACAGTTGGTGGACCCAAAGGTCATAATTTGACCACCGGCTTCCATGACAACCATCAGCTTACATGTGATCATTTTGCGGGAGTGTCGGAAGGGTGAGAGATGAAGCCCTCTCCTTCTCACAAACTATTAAATTAGGATCAAGAGGATAACACGGGGTTAACATCATAAGGACCTGAGCCAATCAGGTCCCGATTATGTTGCAGGTCAGAGCTTTGGCTCTGCACCAGAATCCCAGTCCATTACTCTGGTTGCCCCGAGAGCTACAAGACCAATGACCATAGAGAAACATAGCAGCTGCAAAAAGTCCAGCAAGCACCAATGTTTATTTAACATCGGGGGTCGGGAAGGGGTTAAGGGATGCTCAGAAAATGTTTATGATATTCATCAATCTCAATATCTGAACAGCATTAACCCCTTACTGTCCATTGACGTGCACAGTCCGTCATGGCAGGATGTCAGTTTTGGCACCATGATGGACTGTGCATGTCCTGCCTTTGAATTACCACTACATGTAAACACGCAGTGGTAGTTCAGTGCCGACAGCTGTCTATGACAGCTGACAGGCACGGCAAGTGGTGCGGGGACCCATGCCGTCAGTCCCCGCACCCACAGCGCTGTGATTGGTCAGTCAATCTGACTGACCAAACACAGCAGCGATCGGGCAGGAGATGCTGAAATTTCAGCATCTCCAGCGCGATCAGTGCAGGAGCCGGCGCTGCAGTGGCCGAGCTTCCTGCACTGACAGCCGGGAGCGGCATCCGCGCCACCCCTGGCTGTAAACTCCCTGATTGCTGCGATTGAGCGCGAACACAGCGTTCAGGGGGAGAGGCAGAGGGTCGGGAGCTCCCTCTGCTTCAGATGGGCAATCCCGTGATGTAATCGCAGGGCCCGATCTCTGCCTTGATGACCCGGGGTTGTCATGACAACCTCCGGGTCATCTAGCTAAGGAAAGCCGCTGTGGCCATGCTCACAACATGGTCACAGCAGCTTTCTCCATTGGTATAATGCATTGCAATGCTGGAGCATTGCAATGCATTGTACCTGCAATCAAAAGTGAAAAAGTGAAAGTCCCATAAAGGGACAAGGTAAAAAAAACATTTTTTAAAAAAATTTGCAAAAAAAATATAAAAAAATAAAAAAAATTCCCCTAAAAAATACACATTTATATGTAAAAAAAACACAAATAACAAAAAAATACACGTTTGGTATCGCTGCATCTGTAAAAATCCCATCTATAAAAGCGTAACCCTAGTTAACCCCTTCAATGAAAGCCATAAAAAAAGCACAAAAATGTAGTAAATTATACTTTTTCCAAGCGGTATCATCATACCACTCGGAAAAAGTGCAATAACACGCGATCAAAAAGACGGATATAAATAAACATGGTACCGCTGAAAATATCATCTAGTCCCTCAAAAAACAAGCCACCAAGCAGCATCATCAGCGAAAAAATAAAAAACTTATAGCTCGCAGAATAAAGTGATGAAAAAATAATTATTTTTTCTATAAAAGTTTTTATTGTGTAAAAAACGCCAAAACATAAAAAAAGATATAAATGAGGTATCGCTGTAATCATAGTGACCCGAAGAATAAAGCTGCCCTACCAATTTTACCACACGCGGAACGGAGGTAAAAAAAAAATATTTCTGAATTGCTGGTTTTTGTTCATTCTGCTTCCACAAAAATCGAAATAGGAAGCGATCAAAAAACGTTATGTACCCGAATATGGTACCAATAAAAACATCAGCTCGTCCCGCAAAAAATAAGCCTGCACATAACTCTGTAGGCCGAAATATGGAAAAATTATAGCTCTCAAAATATGGCGATGCAAAAATTTCTTACAAAAAATTCTTCCAAAAAAAGCGTCTTTTAGTGTGTGACAGAAGCTAAACATGAAAAAAGGATATAAAGCTGATATCGCTGTAATCACACCGACCCAAGGAATAATGTCGCCTAATCACTAATACCGCATGAGGAACGGCGTAAAAATAAAACCAATTCTTCACCTTGTGGATTTGTTCATTCTGCCTCCCAAAGATCGCAGTAAGGCGATCACAGTGGTTTACCCCGACATATGGGGTATCAGCGTACTTAGGACAAATTGCACATCAACTTTTGGGGTCCTATTTTCCTATTTCTCCTGTTACCCTTATAAAAAAAAAATTTGGGGGCAAAAAGATCATTTTTGTAGAAAAAAAATATGATTTTTTTATTTTCACGGCTCTACGTTATAAACTTCTGTGAAGCACTTAGGGGTTCAAAGTGCTCACCACACATCTAGGTAAGTTCCTTGGGGGGTCTAGTTTCCAAAATCGGGTCACTTGTGGGGGTTTCTACTGTTTAGGCACATCAGGGCTCTCCAAACGCGACATAAAACCTGCAGACCATTCCTTCAAAGTCTGCATTCGAAAACTGCGCTCCTTCCTTTCCGAGCTCTGCCATGCATCAAAATAGTGGTTTACCCCCACACATGGGGTATCAGCGTACTCAGGACAAATTGCACAATAACTTTTGGGGTCCTGTTACCCTTTGGAAAATAAAAATTGGGGGTGAAAAGATAATTTTTCTGGAAAATATATGATTTTTTAATTTTACCGCTCTACGTTATAACCTTCTGTGAAGCCCTTGGGGGTTCAAAGTGCTCACCACACATCTTGATAAGTTCCTTGGGGGGTCTAGTTTCCAAAATGCGGTCACTTATGGGGGGTTTCCACTGTTTAGGTGCATCAGGGGCTCTCAAAACGCGACATGGTGTCCGCTTTCGATTCCAGCCAATTTGACATTCAAAATCTAAAATGATGCTCCTTCCCTTCTGAGCACTGCCGTGCGCCTAAGGCCGGCATCACACTAAGGAGGAATATGGACGAGTGAGAGGTGTGAAAACCACACATTACACTCGGACCAATATTTCTCTATGGGGCAGCTCTGATCATGCGTATTTTTCTCGGGCGTATCTTACGCGTATTACGCCCATTGTACGCCAATGAAAGTCTATGGGTGTGAGAAAACAACGGATTACACACGGACCAGACTTGTGACTTGCGAGAAATACCCACCGGTGTTCTTTAGAAAAGCCGGCAATTCATCCCCGGCTATACTGTAAAATCACACTGACAGGTTTAATAAAGAATAGAAAGAATAGATATATACACATAGAATACATATATATATATATATATATATATATACATGTCATTGAGACATGTATATTATATATATATATTTTAATTCATGCACTTCTACATAGTATAATAGCCGCTAATTCAATTGCCGGCTTTTGTAAAATTACAAAACCCTACATGAAATGACACATGGTTTACATACAGTTAACCATGTCATTTCAGGTAGCTTGATACATGATTTTCACTAACAATTACATGAGTGTATGTGTGCAAAATTTCATACATATAGGGGTTAATTAAATGTGTAAATTCGTTGAAAAAAAATGCGTGGGCTCCCGCGGTATTTTGTCCACCAGACAGGGAAAGCCAGCGAGTGGGGGCAGATAATATAAGCCTAGGGAGGGTGCATTTTTTTGTGCCCCCCCTGGCTACTAAGATCTGCCCCCAGACTCCGCACAGAATCAGTGACGTCAGCGGGAATCCCCAGCTGACCTGAACTGAACTGATTAGCGTGGGAAGCTATCAATTAAGACACCCCAGAAAAGGCACATCTATGAGGAGATGCGCCTTTTCTGGCACTTAGCCCATCTATTCCCATTGCCCTGTAGCGGTGGCTAATGGGTTAATAATGGGTTAAGGCCACCTTGCTATTGGAAGGTGACTTTAAGCCAGGTTAATAATTGAGAGTTGTCAATTAGACAACTCTCAATTATTAATCCTATGGTATTAAATGTTTACAAAAAACACAGACACATTAATTAAAAATTATTTTAATGAAATAAATAGACAGTTTTTGACCATTTTTTATTTTACTGGTACTCCATCTGATTCCCTTGCTCTCCTGTAATAAAAATAGCATAATAAAGCACCATTATTCTTACCTCTCCGGCGCTCTGTCAGGTCCCCCGATGTAATCCTTCTGAAAGGGTTAACATGTTTACTTCGGGGACCGGAGCTAATGCTCTACCGTCACAGTAAACCCCCGAATGAATGAGTTCCTCTCCCGGCTGACAGGAGAGGAAGTGATTAGCTGTGAAGCTTAATTGATAGCTTCCCACGCTAATCAGTTCATTTCAGGTCAGCCGGGGATTCCCGCTGACATCACTGATGCTGTGCAGAGTCTGTGGGCAGATCTTAGTAGCCAGGGGGGCACAAAAAAAATGCACCCTCCCTAGTCTTATATTATCTGCCCCCACTCACTGGCCTTCCCTGTCTGGTGGACAAAATACCACGGGAGCCCACGCATTTGTTTTCAACGAATTTACACATTTAATTAACCCCTACATGTATGAAATTTTGCACACATACATTCATGTAATTGTTAGTGAAAACCATATATCAAACTACCTGAAATAACATGGTTAACTGTATGTAAACCATGTGTCATTTGATGTCGGGTTCTGTAATTTTACAAAAGCCAGCAATTGAATTAGCGGCTATTATACTATGTAGAAGTGCATGAACTATAAATATATGTATATATATATGTGTCTCAATGACATGTATATATATATATATGTATTCTATGTGTATATGTCTATTCTTTCCTTTGTGATGTAAAAACTGTCATTGGTTTCCATTTTATGTCGGCTTTGCAAGCTGGCGAAAAAATCTCGCTGTACAGATGCCATACGGATGACATACGGATGCTTACATGCGCAAAATACGCAGCCACACCTTGACAACGGATGAAATACGGATAAATGTTCCGGCAACATTTCTGCGTAATACGGCAGTACAATACGGTCCATATTTTTCTACGGTGAGTGTGACGCCGGCCTAAAGGTTGGTCGTGTGTACTCAGGAGAAATTGTACAACAAATACTGTGCTTCATTTTCTCCTGATACCCTTGACAAAATTAAAAAAAATTGTGTTGAAAGTAAAATTTTGGGGAAAACAAAGTTAAATGTTCATTTTTTTCCTTCCACATTGCTTCAATTCTTGTGAAATACCTAAAGGGTTAATAAACTTCTTGAATGTGGTTTTGAACACTTTGAGGGGTGCAGTTTTTAGAATGGTGTCACTTTTGGGTATTTTCTGTCATATTAACCCCTCAAAGTCACTTCAAATGTGAGGTGGTCCCTAAAAAAAATGGTTTTGTAAATTTTGTTGTAAAAATGAGAAATTGCTGGTCAATTTTTAACACTTATAACTTCCTAACAAAAAAAATTTTGGTTCCAAAATTGTGCTGATGTAAAGTAGACATGTTGGAAATGTTATTTATTAACTATTTTTTGTGACATATCTCTCTGATTTAAGGGCATAAAAATTAAAAGTTTGAAAATTGCAAAATTTTCAAAATTTTCGCCATATTTCTGTTTTTTCATAAATAACCGCAAGTTATATCGAAGAAACTTTACCACTATCATGAAGTACAATATGTCACGAGAAAACAATCTCAGAATCGCCAAGATCCGTTGAAGTGTTCCAGAGTTATAAGCACATAAAGTGACAGTGGTCAGATTTGTAAAAATATTCCTGGTCCTTAACTTACAAAATGGCTTGGTCCTTAAGGGGTTAAGGATCTTGAATGTCCCAGCAATGCTAATTGAGAAGTGGAAATGTTGTACTATTCAATGATAAAATCTACCTTCTAGAACAGCATATTTATTATAACAATATGCAGACCAATTGTTTCTGATTCTACTATTGTACTGGTTGTTATAAACATATTTACCGTATATACTCGTGTATAAGCCGAGATTTTCAGCACCTTTTTTCATGCTGAAAATGCCCCCTCGGCTTATACACGAGTCATTGGGCAGAAACCAGTAGGGGAGGGGGTGCCGCGGCAGGAGCCGGTGGCTGGGACATCATACTCACCCCTCCCAGTGCCATCGCTGAACGTCCCTGCAATCCTGTGTTCTCCCCGGCTTCCTGCAGCTCTCCTGTGCTGAGCGGTGACGTATACCGCTCATTAAAGTCATGTAATATGGATGCAACGCCACTCCCATAGGCGTGGCGTCCATATTTATGGCCTTAATGAGCGGTATTACGTCACCGCTCAGCACAGGAGAGCTGCAGGAAGCCGGGGAGAACGCAGGATTGCAGGGACATTCAGCGATGGCACGGGGAGGGTGAGTATGATGGAGGAGGATGGGGGGGGAGCATGGAGGAGAGGACAAGGAGCACGGAGCAGGACGGGGGGGAGAACGGTGGACGGGGAAGCATGGAGGAGGACAATGAGCAAAGAGCAGGACGGGGGGAGAACGGAGGACGGGGAAGCATGGAGGAGGACAATGAGCACGGAGCAGGAGGGGTGGGAGAATGGAGGATGGGGGAAGCATGGAGGACAATGAGCACGGAGCAGGACGGGGGGAGGATGGAGGGCACAGAGGAGCACGGAGCAGGACGGGGGAGAGGATGGAGGGCACAGAGGAGCACGGAGTAGGACGGGGGAGAGGATGGATGGCACAGAGGAGCACGGAGCAGGATGGGGGGGCACAGGAGGACGGAGAAGGAATGGGGGAGCACAGCGGAGGACGGAGCAGGAGGGGGGAGTACAGAGGAGAATGGGGGAGCACAGAGCTGGATAGGGGAGCAAGGAGCAGGACGGCAGTTTATACACTCGGCTTATACACGAGTCAATAAGTTTTCCCGTTTTTTTGTGGCAAAATTAGGGGGTCGGCTTATACACGGGTCGGCTTATACACGAGTATAAACTGTACTTTAAATAAGAAAAAGTAATGAAAACTTCTAAAACGGTAACTTGATAGTTTCAAAGATAACACATGATAAAGCCGATTGCGCAAAGTACAGTATAACAAACTCTGCAAGTTTACATTGACAAAAGCAATGAGGTTGAATAAACATCTGTAACCTATTTCTGAGGCAGGTTTAAGGTAGAAGCTTTTTTTTTTACAAAATCATCTGTATCCAATATTATGAATTTAATTGTAATACTTCTGGCATCCGGGTGGGACCTGGTTAAATGTTCCCTTGCATATAACGTGGATAAGTAGGATTGTGAAATTATAAGACTATATTGTGGAAAAACATCCTGTTTACACACATCACATCATAAAATGTATGTTTATGAGTAACCAGAAAAGGATAATATTTCAAAATAACCTGTTCATCTTTCCATATAAAGCACCCAAATAACGAAAAGCCTTTTTTTTTATTCTGATTCCACCACATAGATGCAAGAGTCAATGTGTGTGGAATATACAGAGGGATAGCGTTCACTGCACTGTTTATTTAGACTGGTGACAGGTTTTTCTTTTGGAGCAGAATGAAATGCTATTGAAGCCTAAACCAACACTGGGAAGCAGAAAAACAGTGCATGAAGTGTGGAGTTTATCATAGGCTTAACCACTGATAATACAGCCAGTAACAACTGAACAAATACATCTATCTTAGCATATTGGCTGGCTCAGCGAACTCTTTCTTCTATGTAGCTAATGGAAGCTCTATTTATTATTTCCTTTTTTCATATATACAGATTTAAAGGGAACCTGTCTCCTCCATTACTTGCAGTTCTGGTGCAAGTATTGGAGCTTTTTTTTTACAAAATCATCTGTATCCAATATTATGAATTTAATTGTTAGGCTGTGTTTCCACGCTCAGGAAACACAGCGCTTTGGATGGAGCGGAAAGTCCGCTCCGCCCAAAGCCCCGCCCCTTTTGAACACGCGGTCATTCCGGAATCCGGAATGATCGCAGGGCTACATAGCCCTTTGTTATTTCCCTTTCGTCGCCGCAGCATCGCCGCAAGGGAATAGGACATGCTGCGGTCTAAAAAGACGCGCCGCAAGTCCGGAAACGCAGGTCTTCCGCCTGCGTGTTTTGAAGCATAGTGGAGACGGAATTTCTTGAAATCCCCTCCGCTATGCTGTAACATCTGGACGCTGCGTGTTTGACGCTGCGCCAAAGCACAGCGTCAAACACGCAGCTTATCCAGACTGTTTCCTGACCGTGGAAACATACCCTAATACTTCTGGTATCCTGGTGGGACCTGGTTAAATGTTCCCTTGCATATAACGTGGAAAAGTAGGATTGTGAAATTATAAGACTATTGTGGAAAAACATCCTGTTTACACACATCCACTGATAATACAGCCAGTAACAACTGAACAAATACACCTATCTTAGCATATTGGCTGGCTCAGCGAACTCTTTCTTCTATGTAGCTAATGGAATCTCTATTTATTATTTCCTTTTTTCATATATACAGATTTAAAGGGAACCTGTCTCCTCCATTACTTGCAGTTCTGGTGGTAATTTGTAGATAAATAACCCATAAATAATGTCTAATAATATAAAATACATGGCACTCATAAATCGGTTTGTGACCGGTGCTCAAGTAGGGTATCCAGCCCATCATACAAATGTTAGTAATAAACTTGGCACTCAATTTGTGAAAAAGAATGTTCCATTTATTTTTGCATCCAGACAAAAATTATTATTGAACGTTTTCGGTCCGCCACTAGACCTTCATCAGAATATTCTCTAGAACGGTACTGGTTCACAGAGGTACATTAGAGTGCTTCTAGAGTGGCTATGGAATAAACGCCTTAATTCTGTGTGAAGGCAAACACGCGGATCCTTTGATACAGTGCGCATCCATAGCAATGGTGGTCGCAAGCAAAAGACACGCTGTTGTTACCATTTACCTTCACACAGCTTTCAGGCGTTTATTCCATAGCCACCCTAGAAGGACTCTAATGTACCTTTTCGAACCAGTACTGTTCTAGAGATTATTCTAGTGAAGGTCCAGTGGAGGACCGAAAATGTTCAATAATAATTTTTGTCTGGATGCAAAAATAAATGGAACATTCTTTTTCACAAATTCAGTGCCAAGTTTATTACTAACATCTATAAATAATGTCTGGCTGGCATACTGAGCTGCCAATAGAGGAGAAAATGAAGTTATACTCTACCTGCAGCCACTTGATTCCAGTCACCAGAGTAGAGCAATGCCAGATTAAACCTATCAAGACCCCTAGACAATTGAAACCTCCAGAAAATTATTTCTTAATACATTTTTAAATCTTAACAACAATCTTAATAACAACAATATTGGATGACCAATTGCAAAACAAAATACAGTTAATCAAACTTCATTATAACCCAGAGAAGATAATTAACTAATGTTGACCTTGGGTGTACGCCTATATATCCCACAATTTCTACTTATACTGTAAATATTCTATTTTGAGGTAGTCAACAAAAACACTGCCACTTACCCTCTCCTCCATTCCTTGTTCTGGCTAATCATGCAGTTGACATGCTCAATAGCTTAGATGCCCTTCCTCTACTACTTGTAAATTCTTGAATATACCAAACAACAGCTGAAACATGATTTCACTGCCACCTGCTATAATGTTCACCTGCTTCATCTGGTCTAAAATATCAGCACACCATAAAACTGATTGTAAAATTCTTTCAATATCAAAGCAATATTATTTTTTTCCATTTTGCAGAACTGACAAAAGACATGGTGTCCTTATTATCATAGTACTTACTATGTCTATTTGGAAATCCGGCATTGCAGGGTGTAGTAAATAGTGATAGGCGAACCCAATAGGTAAAGGAGATAGTACCAAACATCTAGTGTGCATTCACAGACCCCGAACACGGACTTCTCCAGGAAGTACTTGCTATTGTTCAGGGTTGGATGTGTGACAGCATGAGAAACACTGGACCTGATCGGCTGTAAGTTTGTTACTGCCGATCAGAATGCTGCGATTTCCATGCTGTCACACAGTACTACTCTCATCATCGAATGCCTGCTCTTGCTAATAGCAGCAAGAGCAGATTTACAATGATGGGAGAATTCACCAGCCAGCACCTGTGCAATAAATAAATAAAAATGGAGTAGGTTCCCCTCTATTTTTGTCAACCAGTGTAGACAAAACCAACAGCTGCAGGCTGCAGCCCTCAACTATCAGCTCTAACATAGCTGGTTATCAAAAATAGAGGTGTCCCCAAAAAATAATTTAAAAAAACGGCATAGAGTTCCCTCATTTTTGACAACCAGCCAAGGTAAAGCAGGGCTGGTATTTTCAAACTGGCACCTAGCCTATAAATAGCAGCCTGTAGCCACCCAAGAAAATGTTCAGCAATTAGATGCACTAATTTTGGTCCTTAGCCTTGCTCTTCCCACTTTCCGTGTTGAGGTGGTAAGTGGGGTAATAGCTGTGGGGTTATTGTCAGCTTTGTAATCTCAGCTGGCATCAAGCCCACAGGTTAGTAATGGAGAGGTGTCTATAAGATGCCCCCATTACAAACCCCATAGTCAGATTGTAGTAAAGACAGTTCTAAATGTCATTAAGAAACGGCAGTTAATAGAAACAATGGAGGTCAAGAAAAGATCTGTGAGATCTGCTTGTAGAAGTGCTAGAGAAGCAAATAAGATCCTCGAGTGACTGAGTAACTGCAAAGGACCTTCAGAAAGATCTATCAGACTTTGCAGTTCTGGTAAATTGTTCTATTGTTCAGAGACTTCTGCATAAATATGTCCGTCATGGAAAAGTCATCAGAAGTAAACCTCTCCTGCATCCTCACCATAAAATTCAGAGTCAGAAGTATGCAAAAGAACATCTAAACAAGCCCGATGCATTTTGGAAATAAGTCCTGTGGACCAATGAGGTTAAAATAGAACTCTTTGGCCACAATTTGGTATGTGTGGAGAAAAAAGGGCACAAAATTTTGGGAAAACAACATCTCGCCAAACATTAAGCATGGACATAGATCAATCATGCTTTGGGTTATTTTGAGCCAATGGCATGGGTAACATTTCACGGTTAGAGGGAAGAATGGATTCAAAGAAATTTCAACAAATTCTTGATGTAAACATAATGCCATCTGTAAAACAGCTGAAGTTGAAAAGAGGATGGCTTCTACAAATGGATAATGATCCTAAACACATGTCAAAATCCACCACAGACTACCTCAAAAGGCGCAAGCTGAAGGTTTTATAATGGCCTCACAGTTCCCTCATCTGAACATCATTGAAAATCTATGGCTAGACCTCAAAATAGCAGTGTGCAGTTGACACAGGAATCTCACAGAACTGGAAGAATGGCTACAAAACGCTTCACAGGCTGTGATACTTGCAAAAGGGGTGCTACTAGGTACTAACTATGCAGGGTGCCCAAACTTTTACAGCAGTTCATCTTCCTTTTTGTAATATTTAAAATGTAAAAAAATGACTATGTGTACAGTAAATATATTTTTTGCCTAATATACAAAGTAAATGTGTCATCTTTAACATAAGCCCTTTTAAAGATCATTTCATTTTCAACTTACATAACTGTTCACAATAACAGTAATTTTGACCAGGGGTGCCCAAACGTTTACATGTCACTGTATATTGTTACGATTTACTTCTTATTCCAATATCTGTCCAATTAAAGTGAATCAGTCACAAAGTTATTGGACTATTTGGCAACAAGTTTTTTAGTCCTTTAGTGATAATCTGCTGCTTATAAAATAGTGGTTTTATAAAAAAGTTTAGTGCATAGACCAGATCATGACCCCTCTGGAATCAGGGTCTCAAGCTCTATGTGAAGCTGCTGTCAGGTCAGGTATCTGGTGACAGATTCCCTTTCAGTAAAGCAGCAAGATTTGTAGATTAATTTCCATTCTACATTTTACATAAACAAATTTTTTTTTACAGTTTATGAGGTATACGGAGATATAAATTAATAGTGCACAAGAGTTCAGAATTTTAGATTCTCACTGATCATCACTATCTATTAGTGTTGAGCGATACTGCTCGATATCTAAAAATATCGGATCGGAATGGTATCGCCGATATCACTAAATATCGGCGATATCCGATTCCGATACCGGAAGTCCCATGTAAGTCTATGGGAACAAAATATCGCAACTAAAAAAACACTTTCTTTCCTTGTAAACACAAAATATACACACTTAGAATACATATATATATATATATATATATATATATATATATACATGTCATTGTGACATATATATATACATATATGTATAGTTTATTCACTTCTACATAGTAAAATAGCCTCTGATTCAATTGCCGGGTAAAGCCGGCATTTGTGAAAAGACAGAAGCACCCGAGGGTCCAGTCGCCACAGAGATGTTGCATCGCACCAGCGAACAGGATTCAGAAGCTCGCTATAAGCGAGTCCTGTGTGCCTTAATTGAACTGTTTTTTTGCTTGAGAATTGCAAAAATCATCATAGACTGTATTTGCCATTTTTCCGTCATATCTGCGCCACGAGGCACAGGTGAAGAATAAGGGCGTGCTCTCGTGGGCGTACACTCACTCCGTGGCGCGAAAACGATGTCCGCACACTCTAAATGTTACTGCAATGTAAGATCGTGCCCCACAGCTCTGGAGTTCCGCCTCCTCATCCTCCTCAGTGGGCGTAAATGAATGCGAAGGTCCCGCCTCCCTACAAAAGATGTCGCCTCTCCTGATGCTAATGACACATGTGACTTTGCTGAGATGGCGAATGGACGTGAGCAGAAGTGGGAAGCGATGGAGGAGTCAGAGCTCTCCCCCCACGGAAGCGACCCGATCGCCACGGAGCCACCGTTTGGCACCCGGGCTGGAAACCCTCCTACGCTGGAAGAAGCAGAGGATACCCTGAGAGACCTGGCCCGGCACCGGGAGGAGGTCGCCAGGATGGAAGCGAGCTGGCGGGCCCTAAAACTACAATTGGAGCGGCGCCATTCCCTCTTACCCCCTGAAGTGTCTGTACCGGAAGGTGAGGCACCCGTTCCAGTAGAGAAGGCCGTGCGGGCATCCCAGCCCTTGCAATGTGAACCGGTTGCCACTATCTCAGTGGAGGCACCCGTTCCAGTACAGGAGGCCGTGCGGGCATCCCAGCCCTTGCAATCTGAACCGGTTGCCAGTATCTCAGTGGAGGCACCCGTTCCAGCACAGGAGGCCGTGCGGGCATCCCAGCCCTTGCAATCTGAACCGGTTGCCAGTATCTCAGTGGAGGCACCCGTTCCAGTACAGGAGGCCGTGCGGGCATCCCAGTCCTTGCAATCTGAACCGGTTGCCAGTATCACAGTGGAGGCACCCATTCCTGCAGAAAACGCCGCACCAGCACCCCAGATCCCGCTGTCTGCCCCCGTCGCTGAGGCAGAAGAAGCGACACCCGTCCTCATGGAGGAGGCAGCGCAGGCACCAGAGCTCTACCTGCCTGTACCGGAGCCCCGACCGTCATCTGTTCCAGAGCCGGCTGCTTCCGCCACAGGTGAGCGCCGCCAGGACTGGCGGGCACCAGGAGAGCTGCCGCAAACCGGACATCGTAAGCTGGCGTTTGATGGTGGAGACATGGAGATGCTGGTGGAGGAGAATTACAACCGGCGTCAGGAGGAAGAGTGGAGATGTCGGGAGCGGGAAGCAGAGCGACAAAGGGAGCAGCGAGAATCCCAAAAGCTTCGGCAACGTCACCTGGACAAGGACCTGGCAGAGAAGGCACGTATGAGAAAGGATAAAAGTACGCTGAGGGAGCCGCGGCGTAAGGGTGCAGTACGGAACTTTAAGTTAAAAGGTGGTTGGGGCTTCATCCAAGAGCCTGGACTTTATTTAGAAGTTTTTGTAACCCGGCGGGACGTGGAGGCTCACCTCCCAGAAGGACACCCGGGGAGGGACCTGTTGCCAGGAGACTTGGTGACTTACACCCGACACTGGGGTTACAATGGATGGTACGCCCTAAATGTTACCAGGTGCGACCCCTACTCCCCAGAGTGTCAGGAAACTGACAGACCCTACGAGCCTTCAGCCTCCCCCAACCAGGCCTCTGCACAAGTGCCCACCCCACGCCGTAAATCTCCCCAGCCTCCCTCAGTGGTCTCCTCAGCAGCCCCAGCTATGGACATGATAATGATAGCTGGCCCGTACCCGGCGCCTGTTAGGCCCCCTGGGGTTCGTTCAGTCCGGGACATAGGGGTCCAGACCCGGAGGGAGATGAAAGAGGTGGCCACACAGACCCAGATAGCGGGTCACGACGTCACTGTACAGGCCACACGACGTCATCAGGTCTGGGTGGACCCTCCTGTCACGGATGTTTGGCAAGCTCCAGAAGAGTACCAGGTGGTACATGGAAGAGGCCAGCCAAAGAAGTCTAAATAACCTGGACAGGGTCTCTGTATGTAAATAGTTAAATTATTGATGTACCCGGACGGGTGAATGTTCATAAAAAGAAGTTTATTGTTGCCTTAATATACCCAGGTTGGGTAATGGTTTGATGTACCCGGACGGGTGAATGTTCAGAAGAACAAGTTTATTGTTGCCTTAATATACCCAGGTTGGGTAATGGTGTTTCACTGTAATGAAAATGTTGAACTTTGAAGCCATGAACTGTACTGGCTCACAAACTTTTCTGTAAATAGTTGGCACTTCGGTGCTCCATCTTGGTTTTACAAAAAACTTTACTGTGCACTATTTTCAACTACCTCAGAAACTAAAAACCCGTTTGGTGTGGCCGAAAGTGAGGTCTGCTCAAGGAAAGTCTTGCAGCCCACCCAAGACCACAGTTGGAGGTTTGGAGCGGGTCCTCCACAAGCACAAGTAAAGGACACTGTGAAGTTACCCCGGTGGGGGTAGTCCTAAGAAGTCTCCACGAACTTCGGCACTAATGCTATTTGCACTTTTGTTGAATATGTATTTATTAACACACATGTATAACACATATCAAGGGTATGAACAGTAACAAAACATGTCACATAATATAAGCCATTTGCACTTTTGTAATGTTATTATTAAAAATTTTATTATGCAACGTTTAACTTGAAGTGTTTCCTGCTTTCTTGCTACGTCGCATAGTCCACTCTGCTACATCACTTTGCACCATTGCTCTATCTCACATCTATCTGCCCTGGAAGGATAGCGTGTTACCTGTAGAAGACTTTTCACCTACCTGCACTACACCATCCCTTCCAGAGGACCTGCACAGCAGCGCTGGACACCCTGACCAGGTACTACAGGTGGCGCCACGACAAACTACACAAACATTCTATCATCCCCTGGAAATATCCCACATTCCAGTGATCTCCCAGGTCACGGACCGAGCTGTGCTACTCGTGACATCCCCATAGAAGTCGACGTGATCGGTGCCGAGTACCCCCAAAACCCCTGTCTCTGTGCGACTCAACTTCCCTCACTGTGCTGGCACTTTACCTTTACAAATGCCTCTGGGTTTTTTTTTTGGGGGGGTGAGGAACATTCAGACTTTTGCTATGGGGCCCCATGATTTATATGTACGCCCCTGCTGCTGAGGTATGGTATTTAAGGCTGTTAAGGAGCCAACATACATGGACCTTGCCAGCAGCGTCGGACTGGAGTACCTTGGGCCCACCAGAGAAAATATATTCTTGCGGCCCAACATCATACTTCCCAACCTTTGAATAAGGGAAAGAGGGACAAAGGCTGTGGCACGCTGTGCATGCTGCAGAAAATTTTAGGCCATGCCACGTTGCACCACAGACTGTCCAGGAGTTGGTGGATGCTTTAGTCCAGGTGTGGGAGGAGATCCCTCACGAGACCATCCGTCACGCTCATCAGGAGCATGGCCAGAAGTTGTAGGGAGGTCATACAGCATACCTCCCAAATTTGGAAGACAGGAAAGAGGATGAAAGGCTGTGGCGCGTGTTGCGCGCCGCTGAAAATTTTAGGCCACGCCCCGACAACACCCATTTCACAGCTAATCACACCCATATCCTCGCCCCAAGCGTAACCATTTAGCACTGCTGATCACACTGACTGGTAATGAGGGCACAGTGGCTAGTACTGAGGAAAAGAAAGAAAGAGCAGCAAGAGAGAAAGAACAAACAGAGAAAGAAGAGAGGAAGAAAGAAAAGAGAGAAAGAAAGAACAGAGAGAAAAAAGAACAGAGAGGCAGAAGGAAAGAACAGAGAGCGAGAAAGAAAGACTAGAGAGAGAGCCATAGTCGTAGCTAGGGTTTTGGTTTAGTGGGGGCAAAACTTCTGAGTGGGCCCATCATCAGAGAACCTCAGCAAATGACCGCGCTGTTGGCCAAAATAATCTATATATATAAAAAGACCAATATTGATATTACCGCCATATGGTCTGTGTTAAATAATACCAGTCCTACAGAACATACAGATTACAGCACAGGTACAGATAATGACTTACCGCTGATGTTCTTTCTAATGGAATTGTTCATTTTTCATGTCTTTTCCATCTGGCCCACACCGACATGACGACTTCTCCAGCCAGGACTCGACTGCACCCCCATTAAAAAAAAAAATTAAAAAAAACTCACCTCCCGGCTCCTGTGCTGCTCACTGTTCTCCCTCCCAGCGTCTGACAGCGGGCGCCGGCAGGTGATGTTATTGCGCCAGCTGTAATACTCTGAGAGGGGGATTATGGGAGAGAAGGAGCGCTCGCTCCTTCTCTCTCCATGCGTTCAGCTTTATCGGCTGGATGCCAATACAGCTGACCCTCCGATGACGGGTGGGGGGCCCATTGCTGGCACCGGGCCCCCCCAACGCCTGTTCAGGCCCCATAGCTTCCGGGCGGCAGAGCAGGGAGAGCGATTCTCCCTGCTCTGCCGCAGAATGTAACTGTATCGTAGCTCCGGGTGGGCCCCCTCAGAGCGCGGGCCCCGGGGCCACCGCCCCCTCTGCCCCGCGATCTATCCTTTCAAATCAGGGCCCACCACGCAGGAGCTGGGGCCCACCGTAGGTTTCTCCGGTGTCCCGGTGCCTCAGTCCGACCCTGCTTGCCAGCCTGATAATACCAGGCCACAGCAGTCTGCTTAGCTTGACTGGTTAACAAAAATAGGGGATCCCCTCGAAAAAAAAACGGCGTAGGGGTCCCCCTATTTTTGTTAACCAGCCAAGTAAAATGCAGACTGCTGCGGCCTGGTATTAAAAGACTGTCAAGGCCCATGGATTTTGGCCCTCAACAGCCTGATAATACCAGGCTACAGCAGCCCCACATTTGGCGCATCAAAAGATGTGCCAATTGTGGCACTTTACCCGGCTCTTCCCAGTGCCCTGTAGCAGTGGCAAGTGGGGTAATAAGGGGTTAATGTCATCGTTGATTGCACGGTGACAATAAGCCCGGTTAATAATGGAGAGGTGTCAATAAGACACCGATCCATTATTAATCCCAAAGTTTTTAAATGTATAAAAAAAAAGACACAGCAAGAAAAAAGTATTTTAATGAAATAAAAGAGACAACACAGTTTTCATTTCTTTTATTATACACTCATTCCTGCGACGCCATCGATCTCCTGTAAAAAAAGAAAAAAAACAAACCAACAGTATACCACCTGTCCGACGCAGTCCATAGTAACGAGGGTCCCACGACGATCCAGCTCTGCTACATCGGAATGACAGGCAGAGCCTGTCATCTCGACGCAGCACAGCTGATTACCTGCTTCCCCGGCGGTGACGTCATCGGACTGACTGCTTTACGGCCGGGATTACCCAGCAGTCACTGCAGTTATCGCGAGAAACTGCATGTGACCTCCGGGGAAAGATGATGGCAGCCATCAAGCAGTCCAGCCCGTGACCGCCGGAGATCTTCTGCCAGGTAAGTGCCGCTGACTCCTGACAGACCCGACCGACGGACACTGACAGTGACAGTGACAAATCCGATTCCGGTAACCGATAAGATGAAAATATCGGAACTAAGTATCGAAAGTCCGATAGAGCTAATATCGGCCGATACCCGATACTTGCGGTATCGTATCGCTCAACACTACTATCTATCTGTCAGATGACCTTTCTGCTCCTTTTCTCCTTGCGCTATTCCCTGATGGAAGAGATCTGTACAGTCAATCATCATGCGTTAAAGTAATGTTATGTCTGTCAATAAAAACATATTAACAATTTTAACATGGCATAAAGTAGCAGAGTGGAGCAGGTTAATGACTACTTGGCACTAGGACAAAAAATATTGAGCAATAAAACACTAGTCATTATAAAAAGTATGCCAGCAAAAAGGCGACCTTAACCCCTTCACCACCTTGCGATTTTTTGCTTTCGCGTTTTTGTTTTTTGCTCCTCTTTTTCTCAGAGCCATAATATTTTACTTTTCCGTCGATATGGCCATTGAAGGTATTTTTTGATAGATAGATCATTTTGAGTATCACCATTTTTTTACCACATTGTATACTGGAAAACAGAAAAAAAAATTCCAAGTGCAGTGAAATTGCTAAACAAAGTGCGATTCCACAATTGCTTTTTGTTTTTTTTAATGTACCCTGTTCACTAAATCCTAAACCTGACCTGCCATTATGATTCTACAGGTCATTAATGAGTTTGTATATACCAAACATCTATAGGTTCTTTCTTATTTAAGTGGTGAAAAAATATCTAAAATTTGTAAGAAAAAGAAATGGTAGCATCTGCATTTTTCGAGATATGTGACTGGGTGGGGGTTTATTTTTTGTGCACTGAGCTGACATTTTTTTATGCCATTTTGGGGTAGATGCAATGTTTTGATCGCCTGCTATTGCATTTTGTCGCAATTTGGGGCAACCAACAAAAATATAATTCTAGCATTTTGATTTTTTTTTCTTGTTACAAAAATGTATTGTTTAATTTTGATTAGAGCTAAAGGGGGCTATTTGAAGTATTATATTTTTTTAATTATTTTAAAACTGTTTTTTCTACTTTTTACTTGCTTCAATAGTTCCCTTAGGAGACTTCAAGCTATGATCTTTTGATCACTTGTGCTACACATAACACGGATTCAGCCTTGCTATGTGTATCAGAAATCATCATCTCTTATGAATGCCGCCATGGGCTGTTGTTCATAGGAGATCTGCAATGACAAGCATGGGGGTCTTCTGCAGACCACCATCTGTCATGACAACCAATTGAAATATGGTGAAGTGTCACTAAATGTGCTGAGATAGGTTTTGTACTGATGAAGAGGTCCTATATGATACACTTTATTGATCCCAAGAGAAATTATGGAAATTATGGAAATTATGGAATGGAACTATGCTGACTTCAAAACATGTTGACCTAAAACCTGTTCAATAAAGCTTTTAAAAGTATACTGACTAGCCATCAATGTTCTTCAGCAGTGCATCTAGTGACACTTCACCTGGATTCCATGCTACTCAGTACTTATGGACCCATGTCTTGCAGCAGCTGATATGAGCTAAACATGCCTTTTAGGTGCAACTTTATCAGGTGAGCAGATTTACTTTCCTTGCACTTTGTCACCATCTAAGACCATACTGCACTTTTTGTTCTTAGTTTTTCACACCCTCAAGACAACCCATTGGCACACCGAGATCTCATGACAGAGGCGCCAATGGGTGTGTCATCCAGTTTGCGCAAGTTAAATACTGCTGTCAGTTTCTACCACTGTCAGAAACTGACAGCGACATTGAACATGTTAACAGCTGTGGGTGGAATCGTGATCCACCCTTGGCTGTTAGAGGCACATGACAGCTGATCAAATCAGCTGTCGTGTGCCGGTAAAAAGTTGGCTGAGAGCCAGAGCTTATCAAACAGAGGGATACCATCTTGGACTTACTATACGTCCAAGGTCGTAAAGGAGTTAAAGGCTACCTTGGGAGTAGATGATATCATGGGAAGACTCAGTAGATGGCATCCTGGATTTTTTAAACTGAATCAATCAGCAAGTTTTTTCTATGAAATCTGAGGACAGCATGAGGTAGGGGTTAAAACACTGAACTTAATGATGTGTCACATGTATGTCTGTGTAGTGTTTATTTAGACTGAAGCTTACATCATCTTGTGATTAACACTGCTGTGACTAGTTCATCACAAGAGCCCTGGTCCATCTCCGCCCTGTTCTGTGATTAGCACCTCACTGTCTATAGGAAGAGCCTGGTGTGGGTGGAGTTAACTTTCTCAGCTCTTCTGTATTGTTACATCTAAAAACTCTGATTGCGTTAGATCCGCTGCACCTAGTAAACTAAGTGATACATCATTGGATTCAGAGTCTTTTGCCTACATCATGCTGCTCTCAGATGAGGTAGCAAAAACCTGATGACAGATTTCTTTTAAATCTTGTTGCTAACTAAACACTGATATTTTCCAGCTGTACAGAGGTTATAATTCCAAAACTCAGTCAATGTCCATATAGGGGTCTACGATTTAACTTTCCTATCTTTGACATACAGACTACATCCAATTTCATAGATGCCAATTAACCTATTGGCATGTTTTTAGGGTGTGAAACTAAACCAGAGTACACAGAGGAAGCCCACACAAAGATGAGAACAGCTCATTAACTGCACTCCCAGATGTTGTCCTTGGTCAGATTCAACCTCAGGATCCTAATGCTACAAGGCAATAGGGCCAAGAGTTGAGCCTCATTGCTAACCTCAAAATTCATTGTAATGAGACATTGAGAGCTGGTGAAATGGTTCATTGAGGATCATAATCAGACTAATGTTTATACAGCGTGTTACATATGATGCCACTAAGTTTGCCATGTGGAAAGGATCTGTGTCTGTGAATTATATCTAAATTATGTTGGTTATGCTCTGAATTTAACTGATTACCTTACATTTCAGGAAAGTGCCCTCTAATTATGAAATTCACTGGTTACACGACAATTATTCTTAACCAGTACAAGACTAGGACATTTCTCATTCATGAACAGGCACTTTTTTCATACATGTGGTTTTAAGATCTCAATTTTTTTTCTCATTCTGATGTTCAATTTATTTTTGCCTTTTTTTGTGATATGTGAGGCCACATTTTTATGTAATTTTTAATTTGTTGTCTGTAATTGAGGAAAACAAAAAATACAAAAAAAGAAATGTATGCCTATTTTTTTTAATGTTATGACCACAAGGGACCACCAAATTACATTTGAAATTGTGTTCGTCTTTCAGTAGCTTTAATCTTTAAGTATTGAACACGTTTGTTGTTTTCGTTTTGGATTGGCAGTGACTTTCTGTCACATTCAAATTGACCATAAAAGCATGGCTTCATTATGAATTGTGAACCAGGGACATGGGAAGAAGAACTGACAATCTCTTCCTCCCATCTGTTTAATTACCCTCCCTCCCATGTGAGGAGAGGGTCTGTGATGCAGCTACTCCCTGCGAAGTGGTCTGTATGAATATGAAACAACAGCTTTGGGGTTTTTCTTTACACATTTCTGTCCATTTGTAAATATGCTCTTTCTGACTTCAAAGAAACATGACCAATGTCCCAGGCTTTGTGGGGCCACTTTACCAGACATGAATATTGGGTTTGTGATGACAGGTGTGGGTTCTATAGATATGGGAAACTTATTTTTGGCATTGTGGTGCTTTGCCGCATACAACGCATTCAGTTGCATTGCCGTGCGACCTGCCCATTAGGCCAGAATTCATTTTGATCAGGCGGCTAAAGTTGTGTATGCCATGTCTCATATATATATATATGTATGTATATATATATATATATATATATATATATATATACATGTATATATATATACTGCTCAAAAAAATAAAGGGAACACTTAAACAACAGAATATAACTCCAAGTAAATCAAGCATCTGTGAAATTAAACTGTCCACTTTGGAAGTAACACTGATTGACAATCAATTTCACATGCTATTGTGCAAATGGAATAGACAACAGATGGAAATTACCTGTAATTATCAAGACACACTCAATAAAGGAGTGGTTCTGCAGGTGGGGACCACAGACAACATCTCAGTACCAATGCTTTCTGACTGATGTTTTGGTCACTTTTGAATGTTGCTTGTGCTTTCACACTCGTGGTAGCATGAGACGGACTCTACAACCCACACAAGTGGCTCAGGTAGTGCAGATCATCCAGGATGGCACATCAATGCGAACTGTGGCAAGAAGGTTTGCTGTGTCTGTCAGCATAGTGTCCAGAGGCTGGAGGCGCTACCAGGAGACAGGCCAGTACACCAGGAGACGTGGAGGGGGCCGTAGGAGGGCAACAACCCAGCAGCAGGACCGCTACCTCCGCCTTTGTGCAAGGAGGAACAGGAGGAGCACTGCCAGAGCCCTGTAAAATGACCTCCAGCAGGCCAAATAATGTGCATGAGTCTGCACAAATGGTTAGAAACTGACTAAGGATGACATGAGGATGGTTTGAGTATGGGGGTTGTGCTCACAGCCAAATACCATGCAGGACGCTTGGCATTTGCCACAGAACACCAGGATTTGAAAATTCGCCACTTGCGCTCTGTTCTCTTCACAGATGAAAGCACGTTTACACTGAGCACATGTGAAGGACATGACAGAGTCTGGAGATGCTGTGGAGAGCGATCTGCTGCCTGCAACATCCTTCAGCATGACCAGTTTGGCAGTGGGTCAGTAATGGTGTGGGGTGGCATTTCTTTGGAGGGCAGCACAGCCCTCCATGTGCTCGCCAGAGGAAGCCTGACTGACATTAGGTTCCAAGATGAAATTCTCAGACCCCTTGTGAGACCATATGCTTGTGCGGTTAGTCCTGGGTTCTTCTTAATGCAGGACAATGTCAGACCTCATGTGGCTGGAGTGTGTCAGCAGTTCCTGCAAGATGAAGGCATTGAAGCTATGAACTGGCCCGCCTGTTCCCCAGACCTGAATCCGATTGAGCACATCTGGGACATCATGTCTCGCTCCATCCACCAATGTTACATTGCACCACAGACTGTCCAGGAGTTGGTAGATGCTTTAGTCCAGGTCTGGGAGGAGATCCCTCCGGAGACCATCCGCCACCTCATCAGGAGCATGCTCAGGCATTGTAGGGAGGTCATACAGGCACGTGGAGACAACACACACTACTGAGCATTATTTTGACTTGTTTTAAGGATAAGCATCATTTTGACTTGTTTTAAGGACATTACATTCCACTTTAATTTTGTGGGTGACTCCAAATCCAGGCCTCCATTGGTTAATAAATTTGATTTCCATTGATGATTTTTGTGTGATTTTGTTGTCAGCACATTCAACTTTGTACAGAACAAAGGATTCAATGAGAATAATTCATTTATTCAGAACTAGGATGTGTTATTTGAGTGTTCCCTTTATTTTATTGAGCAGTGTATAATAGATGTGGCAGTGCCAAGTGACAGCAACATCAGAAAGAAGGAATATGAGAAGCTGGAGAAATACCAGGGCGTCAAAGGAGAACTGGAGAACATGTGGAAGGTGAAGGCAACAGTGATTCTAGTGGTGATAGGAGCACTTGGAGCAGTGACCCCTAAGTTGGAAGAATGGCTGCAATAGATCCTAGGAGCAACATCTGAACTCTTGTCCAGAAAAGCGCAATGCTGGGAACAACTAAGATCCTGCGCAGAACCCTCAAACTCCCAGGCCTCTGTTAGAGGACCCGAGCATGACACAGGACAACAAAGACCACCCCCAGTGGGGGGAGAAGGAAGTATTATATATATATGTAAAGCTAAAATTGTGATAGAAAATATGGGGTTAATATCTTTTCACTGGAACCTCCAGGAGGGCATATATTGTTAAGATCGACGATCTTATAATTTTTGCCACCTGAGCGCACATTTTATTTACCGGCCCCCAACTTAGGTCACCAGGGGAGGTAGGTTCTGGCCTAGAAGTTGTGTTCAGCGCTGGGAGATACAGAGGGCTATAGGGGCTGTAATGACTGCTCTATTTTCTAAACGAATTGCTCCTCTTAGCAAGAACTGTGCCATTCCTATGACAACAGGTCTAGTAATTTTCTTTTGTCTAATAATTTTTTGTGACTGTATATAGTGTATTGTCTTGTTCCCTTTGCATCATATCTCACAGAATATGTTTTTATAAACAATGCCAAATTATTGGATTAAACATATAAAATGTAATAGCTTCATTCCTCATAAGCTATAAACCGCACCCCCGAAGCCTCGTGAGGCTCAACGTTACCAGTAATAGGCATCCTATCGGCCTCTAATAAATGATTGGTTATGGGAGATAGTCTTTAATTAGTTATTGCAAACTGAAGTACCGTATATACTCATGTATAAGCCGACCCGTGTATAAGCTGACCCCCCTTTTTTGCCACAAAAAACTGGGAAAACTTATTGACTCGCGTATAAGCCAAGGGTAGAAAATGCAGCAGCTACTGGTAAATTTTCAAAAATAAAAAATAGAAACCAATAAAAGTAAAATGAATTGAGACATCAGTAGGTTAAATGTTTTTGAATATCCATATTGAATCAGGAGCCTCATATAATGCACCATACAGTTCATGATGGCCCCATAAGATGCTCCATACAAAATACTCCCCATATAACACTGCATAAAGGTTAATAATGGTCCCATAAGATGCTCCATAGAATAATATGCCCCATATTCTGCTCCATAAAGGTTATGGCCCCATAAAATGCTCCATAAATTATGCCCCATAAGATGCTCCATATATTTTATGCCCCATATGATGCTCCATAGTTATGCCCCCATAAAATGCTCCATAGATTATGCCCATATGATGCTCCATAGATTATGCCCTCATTTGATGCTCCATAGATTATGCCCCCATATGATGCTCCATAGTATACGCCACATATGATGTTCCATAGATTATGCCGCCATATGATGCTCCATAAATTATGCCCCTATATGCTGCTCCATAGATTATGCCCCCATATGCTGCTCCATAGATTATGCCCCCATATGATGCCCCATAGATTATGCCCCCATAAAATGCTCCATAGATTATGCCACCATAAGATGCTCCATATATTTTATGCCCCCATATGATGCTCCATAGTATAGGCCCCCATAAGATGTTCCATAGATTATGCCCCCATATGATGCTCCATAGGTTATGCCCCCATATGATGCTCCATAGATTATGCCCCTATATGCTGCTCCATAAATTATGCCCCATATGCTGCTCCATAGAATATGCCCCCATATGATGCCCCATAGATTATGCCCCCATAAGATGCTCCATATATTTTATGCCCCCATATGATGCTCCATATATTTTATGCCCCCATATGATGCTCCATAGTATAGGCCCCCATAAGATGCTCCATAGATTATGCCCCCATATGATGCTCCATAGATTATGCCCCCATATGATGCTCCATAGATTATGCCCCTATGTGCTGCTCCATAGATTATGCCCCCATATGCTGCTCCATAGAATATGCCCCCATATGATGCCCCATAGATTATGCCCCCATAAGATGCTCCATATATTTTATGCCCCATATGATGCTCCATATATTTTATGCCCCCATAAAATGCTCCATAGATTATGCCAATATGATGCTCCATAGATTATGCCCTCATTTGATGCTCCATAGATTATGCCCCCATATGATGCTCCATAGTATAGGCCACATATGATGCTCCATAGATTATGCCCCCATATGATGCTCCATAAAGTATGCCCCCATATGCTGCTCCATAGATTATGCCCCCATATGTGCTCCATAGATTATGCCCCCATATGATGCCCCATAGATTATGCCCCCATATGCTGCTCCATAGATAATGCCCCCATATGATGCCCCATAGATTATGCCCCCATAAAATGCTCCATAGATTATGCCCTCATAAGATGCTCCATATATTTTATGCCCCCATATGATGCTCCATAGTATAGGCCCCCATAAGATTCTCCACAGATTATGCCCCCATATGATGCTCCATAGATTATGCCCCCATATGATGCTCTATAGATTATGCCCCAATATGCTGCTCCATAGATCATGCCCCCATATGCTGCTCCATAGATTATGCCCCATATGATGCCCCATAGATTATGCCCCATAAGATGCTCCATATATTTTATGCCCTCATATGATGCTCCATATATTTTATGCCCCCATACGATGCTCCATAGATTATGCCCCCATATGATGCTCCATAGTATAGGCCCCATATGCTGCTCCATAGATTATGCCCCCATATAATGCCCCATAGATTATGCCCCCATAAGATGCTCCATATATTTTATGCCCCCATATAATGCTCCATAGTATAGGCCACCATAAGATGCTCCATAGATTATGCCCCATATGCTGCTCCATAGATAATGCCCCCATATGATTCCCCATAGATTATGCCCCCATAAAATGCTCCATAGATTATGCCCTCATAAGATGCTGCATATATTTTATGCCCCCATATGATGCTCCATAGTATAGGCCCCCATAAGATGCTCCACAGATTATGCCCCCATATGATGCTCCATAGATTATGCCCCATATGATACTCCATAGATTATGCCCCATATGATGCTCCATAGATTATGCCCCAATATGCTGCTCCATAGATTATGCCCCCATATGCTGCTCCATAGATTATGCCCCATATGATGCCCCATAGATTACGCCCCATAAGATACTCCATATATTTTATGCCCCCATATGATGCTCCATATATTTTATGCCCCCATATGATGCTCCATAGTATAGGCCCCATATGCTGCCGATGCTGCTGCAAATGAATAAAAAAATGACATACTCACTTCTCATCGCTGGGGACCAGGTGCCGGTGTCCTGAGCAGGCGGGGACACGGCGCGCTATGGGGGACAGGTGCCGGTGTCACCGCTGGCTCAGGGCCCTAGCACCTGAGATATTCACCTGTACCCGGTCCACCGCTGCTCGCCGCTGTCTTCCGGGTCCTCTGTCAGTGAATGCTCAGGCAGAGGGCGCGGCGCGCACTAAGTATGTCATTGCGCCCTCTGACCTGAACATCACAGCCAGAGGACGCAGAGGATAGAGCGGAGCGCAGCGGTGGACCGGGGACAGGTGAATATCGCCATACTCACCACCTCCTGTAGCGTCTCCGCAGCCCCCCTGCTTTTCCCGAGGTCCCGGGCAGCTCTTCCTTCCTGCATCGGTCACGTGGTACCGCTCATTAAAGTCATGAATATACGCATATTCATGACTTTAATGAGCGGTACCACGTGACAGCTGCAGGAAGGAGCCTGAGATCGTGTGAGAAGCAGGGGGCTGCAGAGACACGCCAGGAGAGGTAAGTATGACCTGACACCCCCGCTCCCCCTCCCCCGCCGACTCCCTGGCGTATACGACTCACGTATAAGCCGAGAGAGGGACTTTCAGCCTTTAAAAATGAGCTGAAAATCTCGGCTTGTACGTGAGTATATATGGTATATATATATACATATTATATATATACTGTATATACTCATGCAATATAAACCATTGCTTTTGCTTATTTACTTACAGCAGGGTATATGTTCATTTTGTTTATATCTTAGATTTTGTCTGTTTAATGGCCAGTGTGCACCTATATTTTACATTCATACCAACTTATTCTCCAGTTCATTTTTTTTTTTCGGTTAATCCTGGATAATACACACGAAGGTCCTGTCCTCAAGATAGACTAAGCCACGTTTATCAAACCGTTATGGTGTATTCTGAAAATATGCCACAAATGTTCAAGATTGGAAAAACACTTTCTGTTCTAAACATCTAGAACAAATGATTTATAAAAGTTAAGGTTGTAAACAACTATGATGAAAAAAATCAATTTCTGTCTTGCCAAAACTGATTTTGTGTCTAATGGTCTGAATACAGAAAACAAAAGGATCTATTCCCCCTCAACATCTATGGTCCTGGCAGTGCAGTGTACAGAACCTATTTGTTATCTGCTCACTGCATAGTCATATCTCAAGGTGAGTAAGCACTGTAGGTGCAAAATGGGTCTAAAACACATAATAAATCTGAAACTTTCTATGTCCTTCATTTTTGCTGCAATTTGAGTAGAATTCTGGTGCATTTTCAGCTGTCTTGATTTAAATCAATAATGTTGTAAGTGAATTTTTCCTAGAGAAGTCGGTACATTCTGGTATCCTCCATTTTACTGTATCCTAGAGAAGTATTATTTCCCTGAAATATTCTGTATAGTTCTTTCTTTAGGTTCAGATGCAAACTAAGCAGCTCCAGATGCATCATTTTTAGACCCTTCTATCGATGTGTTGGCAAATAGTTTTAAATTTCTCTTGGGTGTTACATGACTAGTGCTGATAGGTATGACAAAATTCTTGACTCTAAAGTGTCAGTCAAGTATGTGGCACACACTGACTATGTCTTCTGAGAATCACCATCCTTATCCATTGTCTATTCTTCAAACTAATGAATGCAAAGTATCTTTCAGTTGGATTCATAAAGGAGTATTGTTCCATGATTTCATACACTCTAGGTGGTCCCAAGTGTTATACCAATAGTAAGAAAAATAAGGAATGGGTTATCAATATAACTCAAAAAATTAGTAATTATTAGTGACAAAAAATTGTAATAAACTTATTGAAATGGTAAAGGTTTTGTTAAGGTAAGCTAAACGTCTATTGCTGTGATGGCTTCCATCATTAAACATTACTAAGGAATACAGACATGAAGTCATAATTTACTTCTATTGTTAAGATTAATAGGCCATAAGGACATGGCTATATCATGTTCACAAGGTCTGAGGTCTGTACAAAATAGCATTATAAAGCCCTGAACACTCCATGTGCCACTTTGATATGGAGATACTATTCCTTGTAATATGATGTCTAATGACTACAATAGCAATACTTCTGCTCTGGTTCATGAAAAGGAACCCACATTTTCAGTAAAAACTCTAGGTATTAGAAAATTAGATAAAAATGTCTTTCAATCTCGTCCACATGTAGTCTACCCTAAAACAGTCCTAAGGCATTATTGCCATCTTAACTAGACATCAACTATCAATTGGATAGGTTACAATTTGCCAATAACTTGAAGTCCCACATCTGGAAACCCCAGCAATACTGAGAATGGGCTCTGAAGTTCCCCAATTTAAGAAGCTAGATGGCTAATCATGCCCAACAACATCAACAACCCATTCATTGTCTTTTGGACTAATACAATTAGCTAAACAGCAATCAGCAACTTATCAGTTATTCTGCGATAGATGATAACTTGCTAAGCTGGGAATAACACTTGTTAACATAAGTTAATGTTTTACATTATTCTAATATAGTGCAACCAACACATACTTATTGTTACATACACTAGTAAAAGTTGCAACCCTGATCATGCATAGGATGACATTATTATAAAACACTATTGAATAGTATCCCAAACTTCTGTTTTACAAAATAGCATCTTCTGCATCATGTTGTGGGGTGTTTGCCATTCATCAGTGCAATGCAGGAGTACTGATTTGGCTTGGTGAGATGCATCTGACAGTAGATCTAAGGGGTAACGTTTCTCCTTGTGGAGAGTGCTAGGTCAGCTCAAAGCAGGTATCTGTAAAGTGAGTTTCTTTATTTTGGCTTTTTATCCTAAGTCATATGGCAAGTACTTTTGATAAGGTTGATATTGACTTTTAGGATTGATGCTTCAAATAGTTGACACAAGTGTTCCAGGACTCCTCCTCTCGAAAGAGGCTATTTGCATATTTAGATTCCGATGGAAGCATTGCAAGGCCTGTAAGTCAATATAGACGAACTTTCTTCACAAGGAGAAACTTTACACCTTATATCCCATTAGATCATCCAAATCAATACTCCTGCTTTGCACCGATGTGAGGCAAACACAGGCCTTTATTTAAAATAATCATTTTATAATAATGTGGAATTTATGCATAGAAACTTTTATTAACCATCCAATTAAGTAAAATGTTTCTCAACAGGAACTACAAAAGATTTTTTACATGTAATAGTCACTTATGAGAACTATATCCAGTCAGCCCATCACTTATTGACATTTATGTTTGGTATTTTTGACGTAAACAGGCTGAAAGCATTACGGTAAGAGTAGCACAATGTACCTGCTGTTTTATATGTTTTTGCTTTTAAAAATGTCCCTTCCTGTGCCCAGTTTACAAAAGCACTTTTGGCTGCTTTTCATCTGTTACTCTTCTGTGACAGGCATGTTCTCAAGTGAGCCTTAAGATTTTCTTACACAATATCTGTATTATAGCACCACTTTATAAGATAAACACACATGGAACATTTCTGCAGTTGAGTTATTTAGATTTTTAGTAATTTTATTGGAAGGATTAGAAGAATAAGACTTTTAAGTTATATTTCGAGCAATACTAACCTGTGACCTATAGACTTGCCATAAATCAATTGAAAATATATGAGAAGTAGATATTTAACCATAAACACCTCCAGATGCATTGTAGTAAAGATGCTACAATATTTCTTTGCTTTGGTGTCTTGTTTCAAGAAGCCTAAATATATCAGTCTCTTTTTTGAAGTCTCACTTTTATTGCATAACTCTAAGACCCCGATTATCATTGCTGCCTCTTCAGTTTTCTGTAGTAATTTGCTCATTTTTAGTTGCTTTAGTTGTTATGCCTTATTTTCTGCATGCTTTGACCTATTTTTAAGTTGTCTTTTTAAGTATTTTATTTATTACTCATTGACAACTTTGCTTATCAAGAAGTTTTAGACAAATTCATGAAATGCAATTTTTATCAAATTTCGCATTTTCTTGGTCCATCTTACTACAATAAGTTTTCAATTTTTGCTAGTATTTGCGACATTTTTAGAGTATTTACAATGTATGGTTCTAAAAAGACTGGTCTAAGACAAAAATAAAGTGCTTTTTTGTGTTAAATTTATGAACTACATGCACAATTTTGAAGAATTTGGCGAAAAACATCAGCAAAACAAGTTAAGAAATGAAAAGTGAAGGTGCCTTGTTTTTTTATTATTGTACTATTGAATTTTATATTTTCCAGCACTCAACACATAATCTTGCAAAAACTCATATAATGAAAAAGAATTGCTATGCTTTATATTTTTCTTCAAACGAAAGAGTGTTCTCCATGATATCTATGTAAATTAATCTCCGGTATACAACCTTTACTTGTTGCTCCAGGTCTTCAAAAATTCTATATTTATTAATGCCACCTCTAAAGGAAAAATGATTTAGGAATACCTATCAGAAAACCATATGACAATACAGTAAATTTAATAATACATATTAAATAGACATTTTATAGACATTTATAAAATTAAAATCAGAAGGATGTTTGATATCTGTCAGTTGATAAGGTTATGTGCACATGTCACATCTCCCCAGCTTGGATGTAATGTAGGAGGAAGGCAGACTTTATGTCTATTCAAGACTTACATTTAAATATTCATGAACATCTGCTGACATCAGTGTAATTATAGAAGAAATAATAATCTTTCTATGATAAATATCTACTGGTGACACCATTTCCAGTACATTCACGGTATTTTCTGTAACTCTAAGCATTTTTACTTCTCAGCTGTTGATTGTGCATATTTTCTTATGTTCTCATTGCCAAAATGGCACTCAAAATTATCTCCAACCTCACCATTGATGAACCAGATGTAAATGCAGTGGCATAAATAATTTGGAGCGAATATATAATACTGTAGCAGTCAATTTCTACAGTACAGAGTGCTGTTATTTTATCACATGTACTTAGTTATTCAAATCTCATTTTCCTGCTGCTGTCACTAAGGGGCCTGATCTGCATGCAGCAACTATGCACATCAATAGACTACCTAGGGGTAATCAGAATGAGTAACAAGGTAACAAAAGAGATAGAGCACCTTTCTAACCAGAAGGAATGCAGTACAAAACCAGATGGAGAATACCAGCTGTCTAGACTTTGGAAACCTTCTGTTAGATATGCACTAGAGGAGGACATTGTTTCTTCTAATACATCTTTTCTTCCAGTTGTGCCATAAGACGCAAAGCTACCACTGGTCTTAAGACACATAATTATGAAGCTGGCCAGCTGCCTCACAAAGTTGTTTGTTGTAATGCAATAAATGAAGTAGACTTGAGAGCAGTAATTGTGGGTTATGTACAGCAGACACAGTTAGGTCCAGAAAAATCAGGACAGTGACCAAATTTTCATCGTTTGGGCCCTGCATGCCACTATTTTTTATTTAAAATTAAATAACTGAGATGCAATTGAAGTGAAAACTTTCAGGTTTAATTAAGGGATTGAGCAAAAATATCCTGTAAAATGTTTAGGACTTGTAACCATTTTTCTACAAAGTCTTTTCATTTTAGGGGCTCAAAAGTAATTGGATAAATTAACTTTACCATAAATAAAATGTAATTTTAATACTTTCTAGAGAATCCTATTCAAGGAATGACTGCATGGAGTCTAGAAGCCGTGGAAGTCACCAAAAGCTGTGTTTCCTCCTTTGTGATGCTTTGCCAGGCCTTTACAGAAGCTGACTTCAGTTGTTGCTTGTTTATGGGTCCTTCTGCCTTAAAGAGCAACCATAGTTTTAATATTTACTTCAAAAATCATTAGTATATGTAAAAATAAGTACCGTATATACTCGCGTATAAGCCAAGATATTCAGCCCATTTTATAAGGCTGAAAGTCCCCCTCTTGGCTTATACGTGAGTCATATACCGGCTGCGGTGTGCCCTCTGCCTGAGCAGTCACTGACAGAGGACCCAGAAGATGGAGCAGAGCGCAGCGGTGGACCAGAGTCAGGTGAATATCTCAGGTGCCGGGGCCCTGAGCGAGCGGTGACACCGACACCTGTCCCCCATAGCGTGCCAGTGTCCCCGCCTGCTCAGGACACTGGCACCTGGCCCCCAGCGATGAGAGGTGGGTATGTCATTTTTTTTTTAGTTGCAGCAGCAGCGGCAGCATATGGGACCTATACTATGGAGCATACGGGGCATAATCTATGGAGCATATGGCGCATAATCTATGGAGCATATAGGGCATAATCTATGGAGCAAATGGGGCATAATCTATGTGGCATTTTATGGGGGAATAATCTATGGAGCATCATATGGGGCATAATCTTTGGAGCATATGGGGCATAATCTATGGAGCATTTTATGGGGGCATAATCTATGGCGCATCATATGGGGCATAATCTATGGCACATAATATGGGGGCATAATCTATGGAGCATCATATGGGGGCATAATCTATGGGGCATCATATGGGGGCATAATCTATGGAGCATCTCAGGGGGGCTTAATCTATAGAGCATCTTAGGGGGCATAATCTATGGAGTATCATATGGGGCATAAAATATATGGAGCATTTTATGGGGCATAACTTTTACGGAGCAGCATATGGGGCATATTATTCAATGGAGCATTTTATGGGGCCATTATTAACCTTTATGGAGCATTATATGGGGAGTATTTTGTATGGAGCATCTTATGGGGCCAATCATTAACTGTATGGGGAATTATATGGGGCTCCTGATTCAATATGGATATTTAAAAACATTTAACCTACTGATGTCTCAATTAATTTTACTTTTATTGGTATCTATTTTTTTTTTGTAATTTACCAGTAGCTGCTGTATTTTTCACCCTAGGCTTATACGCAAGTCAATAAGTTTTCCCAGTTTTTTGTGGCAAAATTAGGGGGGTTGGCTTATACATGGGTCAGCTTATACATGAGTATATAAGGTAACTTTGCAATGTATCTTATCTGCGAAATCTGCATCTTTCTCTGCCAGAATTGATCAGTCATTTTCAAAATTCTCAATTCTGTACTAAATCATCATT